>OY728126.1:2025889794-2027139794 GCA_963277665.1 Viscum album
TGTATGGATGGTCTTTCAAGTCCCATATTTACTAGTCAGAATAAGGTGAGTGTTCCTTATTGGGACCTAACCTTGTTTAGGAAACAACAGAGAAGGTTTAGTAGATTCAGAAGAGGGTGAAGACAACTCAGGGTCACTAAAAACCCTATGTCTACCGTCTTTATCATCCGTTGGAGTTTGTGGTGGGTGATCAGGTGTTTCTCATGATATATCCTTAATTAACTATAGATACCCAAGCTTGAATTACATGGAAATTACATTTCTTTTGTGGAATACTTAATACATGACATAGACAAATTCCCAAAGATCGTATTAGTTTAGTGTATTTGGAAACTAGGAATATAATATTCTAATCATGGTGAAAGATCTTCAGCATCTCCCATAAAGATCTTCCCCTTCTGTTTTCCTAGCTAAAACATTTATTTATATCCTGGGAAAAAATAAAGCATAAAAAGGGTGAGATCAAATTCTCATTAAGGGTAAACATGGAGAAGATAAAACAAACCATAAACATTTGAACATATAAACATGAACATAAATTTTAAACATCAAAATCTTGAGTCATGAAATAAATATTGGCAGTACGTAAGGTATAGATCATAGAGGAACATTAATCATGATAAAATATCTTGGGAATAAAACATGGAATTGTGTCAAAACATTAAGCACATAATATGATTTTTATAGTATCCAAGGCATTGTTTCCAAGACCATCATAGTGGACAAAATCCTTTACCGAACCGGGTTTACTTGTCGTTATAGCCCTGTATTACTGAACCGGATTTACCTACCATTCCAGCCATGTCTATCTAATAAGATATAAATCTTTACCCAATGCATTGGAGGTAAATATAGGTCTCACCCATCTCATAATGAAATCATTCTTACATGTTTCACAAAAACATAAATCATTCATCATAGCATAACCCAAGAAATAAAATGGGTTTCTTACATATTATTCTATCATAACATAATCCATAAAAAGATCATTCCATCAATAATAGAATAAAATCATAGTAATAATAGGTATAGAAAAATAACCCCATTTAAGAGTGTCATCTTAGATAGAAAATAATTTTGGTATAACACTTGAACTTAGTTCTTGAGGAAAATATCCTTTCTTTTTCAAAAACGTTTTCTTTTCTCAAAATGAAATGCAATTTTAAAACAAAGGAATTTAGTTGAAAATAAACTTGAAATAGTGTAGAGGAAGCTTCATGGAAATAAGGCATTGTGAAACTTTAAAAATTCATTTATGTCATATAAGTTAAACAAAAACATTCTCCTTATACTTTTGCTGGAAAAGTAAAAAAAGTACTTCGTATGGTAAACAAAATAAAGATTCCTTTCATACCATGTAGTAAAAGTCAAAAGGGGGTAAAAATGACTTTAAACATACATAGAAGAATAGTAAACATTTTATGAAAACATTTTTATAAAACATGGACATGGATGATAAATATAACCCTGATAGATACTTACGTATAAACAATCTCGGATAAAAATAAGATTGCAAAATTATCCCTTACTTTAGGTCTAATTTCTTCCATATGTGTCTGAAACTCCTGTATAGTGGGTTTAAAAATATTATTAACTTTTAACGGAACCATAATAATATTTATGATATCATATATTTTTTTCCTTATGACTTTATATTACCCATTCATTTATCAATTTCATGTTAAATCAACGTTTTGGGTAATAATTGTTTTATTTATCATACGTGTTTGGACTTGATATTCTTGATATTATTACTTATATCATGATTTACTTACTTACATAATGTAAAAAATTATTTATATATCATATATATTCAGTATATAAATATATATAATAGATCGATAAATGGAATGGAATACACCGTTCATAGAGACGGTAGGTCGTACGTACGCATGAATGTTGTTTTTGTTTCCTTCTTAAATTGAATGGAAGTAAGTAAATTACACACATATATATATACATAAATTTTCAAATTAAATTTATTTTTAGGAATTGAATATCATTTAATAAACTATTTTATGTTTTAAGTTATGAATTATGTCAATTTTGGACACTGTTCATATTTGACTTTTAAAAAAATCATAACAAACTGATTCCTTTGAACCCAAGGCTTAAACTCATCACTAGTATGTAAATTTCATCCATAAAATTCTTGGATGACATAAAAACGTTCAAATTAAATTTATTTTAATATTTATAAACTCATTTATTTGAATCTTTCATTAATGAGGTAATCACTACATCATAATTGTGTCATAAATAAATATATTTATCTAATGTATAAAAATTATAAATAAAATACCATGATGTGGGAAATATTTTTATATTTCTAATTAATATTTATATACATATATATCAGTTGTATTACCCTCTATTAAAATTTATTTAGTAAAAGATATATGTTTAGGTTATAATTATCTTTACTTTAAATGAATTCTTATAAATTGTCATTTTCACATCCAAGTGAATCCATGGGTCCCAAAATCAACCCAAGGATGTCAATGATCAGAAATATCTCATCCAATAGGATTAGGACATGTGTTAGGATAATTTAATATTATTATTTGTTACCCTTATTTACCAGATTTACCCTTTAACCATGGTAAATAAAATATTTACTGATTTTACTATTAATAATGTCCAAAAATAAAAGGTAACTATTTACAAAATTTGAAACTTATGATTCCAAATATGGAATCCATTTTTTCAAATTCAAAATAAATAATTTGCATTAATTAATTTAAAATTAATTCATATTGTCAAAACCAAAAAGTGGGTTTTCAATAAGTAATAACTATCAAAAGATTGACATGTGTTTATGTCCAATTTAAAAATGAAATTACTTTTAATTAAAAAAATTGGATTAAATGATAAAAATATAATACAATTAAACTTTAAAACTAATTAAAATTTCAATCTAACTATATAAATAAATTATATTAAAAAGCGGTTTTGAATTAAAATACAGTATTTTTCACTATTCATAAAAATATGAATTTCATCAGAAAAATACCAAAATTTCATCCAAAGTAAATTTTAATGTTACAATTATAAATAATAAATTTATTTTTGTCAAATGGAACTTCTAAAATTTACAAAAACTAGATTTAAAATGGATGCACCATCAAAAAGCGGTAAAACTGCATTTTTGAAAAATACTTCTTTTATCTGAAAAAATGATTTTGTTCTCATATTATGTTTTGGAAAATGTGTAATATGGATTTTAATGTTATATAAAATTAAAAATGTGGTTAATATTATTCATAACAGGTATTTTATATCCCATTAAATAATAATATTTTAATAATATATCGTTGTTTAGTGAAACTCAGTATCACGTACAACGCAAGCTATCGAGGAAGGTTGTTCTTACTTGTAACACAAGCCAAGTCAGTGTTCCGTGTAGTGAAATATTCCTTTGGTGTTTCTTATAACATAATCCAAACTTAGTTCTTTTTTACATTGAACAAAATCTATACTCAGTGTTGAATTTTATCAAAAAAACTTGAAATTGTGTGCAACACAAGCCAAGTATATTGTTGCATATACTGTAAGTTAATACAGTGTTGTGTATAGAGAAATTTAATATTGGTGTAGCATACAACACAAGACATCAATAAAATTAAAAATAATCTATCTCATAATATCTTAGGGTGTTACATTCTACCCCCCTTAAAATGAATTTGGCCCTCAAAATTCGTCGGGGTTATTAATGGTTTTCAACTTGAAAGTTTCTTTCATAGAAACCCACATCGTAAAAAGAAATACTAAAACTCAATTTTAAAAAGGAAAGTTAGAAACATAAAGGTTTCCCAAATTAACTCGTCACTGGGTTTCCACATTGGAGAACATAGGTGGGAAGTGAAAACATGGATATGGAAGAGAAATCTAACCATCAAGTTCTGATGGATTGTGATATAGAATAAGGTTTGGAGAAATTTAACTACAAGAAAGTCATAAATCTACAATGATTTAAGGGATCATCTGATTCATTGGATAAGAAAGTACTATGATAACATTTTTGGTTTTCAAGATCATTTTCCTAAAGTTGAAGATTTTTGCATGAGAATAAATACTTACTTGATTTTGGTACAATATCATCATTGTTCGTGCTTTGAACAATTTCCACTTAATCTCTTATTTAATGAAATAAATTTGAATTTTTCATTCTTGAAGTGTTAGTAGATCATGAGATAGAATGATAGGTCATTCCATCTGTCACAACAAAAAGGTTAGAACATGTGATCAAATAAGCATAAGTCTACCAATAGTGAGATAATACATTAATCTAACAAAATTCAACTAGAATATAACTTATACTATCAATGACATTACAATAATTCCAAAAACTGAAAATATAAAATTTTAGAAGGAGGTGAACTAAATTGACTTAACATTTGTCTCTCATGTCTCATTTGGAAGTTCTTGGTTGTCACACTCCAAATGTATGAATGCCTTAACCATGTATTCTCTTGAAACACGAATTACCATAGAACTTTATTGAAAACATGAATTCTTTCAAAAGTTAACTCTTTCCACATACAAAAATCCCAAAAATTCTATATAATCAAACCACGATATCACTTTGTCCTCATATTAGTCATGAGCTCATTAATACTATCCAACATCTCATTATCTCCTTATCCCTCCATTATGAGTATATCATGTGATTTCCAAAAATATCTGAATAATCTTTCATGGTTACCAGTACCATTAAACATATACTTTCAAATACTTAAGTAAAAACAATAGTGTAATAATACTTAGATGTTTCTTTATTCTAAAGTACCATTAAAATACTTATACAACATTACTCTTGATAAACATGCAATCATTCCACTACCTTCTTAAACCATTGACCGAGCATCATCATTTTATTCCTCAACACTTCTTTCATCTCATATATCATTTGTAGTCTCTCCATCATCATCAACATAAATACTACACATATGACCATACTGATTCTCTTCATGAGATTTTCCCTTAGGGAATCGATTTTCATAATGCTCGTACATTCCACATTTAAAACATTTAATTATCATTTATGTCTTAGCAATACCGTTATCCTTGTCCATTATGTTAACTGAACCTTTTCCTTTGAAATTACCGGCTTTGTGTCCTTTTCCACACCCAAATCATCTTCTAGTTCCTTTGAAACATTCTCCTTTATTCATCTTCCCACATGATTTACATGAAGAAAATTGAACTTTCTTTCCTCTACGATCACCATGAAACTTCATATTTCTCTTAGTAGTTGCTTCAGGAAACTCGCCAAAGTTGAGATTATTGATCATATTATGAGATTACTGATTAGGCATTATAACGATGTTTCACCTTCCAAATCCCGTTTCATTTGGTTGCTCATGAATAATATCATTCCATTTTCCATCATATTCTTTATTAACATGAATCCTCCTATTTCTAGCCATTTTCTAAAACCCAAAAAGAATAGTGTGAGAGGAAAATCATACTAAGAAAACAACATATCACGGGGGGGTACTTTCAATCTCTAACATCTTAGGTTTAATCCTAGGTTATTCATGATCGTTACTATTATTCTAGGACTATAATCTTTAGTTAGACTTAACCTTAGGGACAACCCTAGATATACCTTAGAAATATCTCTAGGGATCTCACTAAAGCTTCCGCATCCTAGTTTCCAAAGGTTGGATAAACCTTCGCTCTGATACCAACTTTAGACACTCAAGCTTGATGTACATGGACATTACATTTCTTTTTTGGAATAATTAATACATGAAACAGACAAATTCCCAAAGATCGTATTAGTTTAGTGTTTTTTGAAACTCGGAACATAATCTTCCAATCATGGTGAAATATCTTCAACATCTCCCATAAAGATCTTCCCCTTCTGTTTTCCTACCTAAAACCTTTCATTATATCCTAGGAAAAAGAAAACATAAAAAGGGTGATCTCAATTTCTCAGTAAGGGTAAACATGGAGAACATAAAACAAACCATAAACATTTGAACGTATAAACATGAACATAAAGTTTAAACATAAAAATCTTGAGTCATGAAATAAATCTTGGAAGTACGTAAGGTATAGATCATAGAGTAACATTAATCATGATAAAATAGCATGGGAATAAAACATAGAATTTTTGAAAACCATTAAGCACATAATATGTTTTCTATAGTATCCATGGCATTGCTGTCAAGACCATTATAGTGGACGAAGTCCATTATTGAACCGGGTTTACTTGTCGTTCCAGCCCTGTATTACTGAACTGGGTTTACCTGTCGTTTCAGCAATGTCTATCTCATGAGATATAAATCTTTACCCAATACATTGGAGGGAGATATAGGTCTCACCCATCTCATAATTAAATCATTATTACATGTACCACAAAAGATAAATCATTCATCATAGCATAACCCAAGAAATAAAATGGGTTTCTTACATATCATTCCATCATAAAATAATCCATAAAAATATCATTCCATCATTAACGCAATAAAATCATAGTAATAATAGGTATATAAACATAAACCCATTTAAGAGTGTCATCTTAGATAGAAAATAATTTTGGTACAACACTTGAACTTAATTCTTGAGGAAAATATCTTTTCTTCTTCAAAAATGGTTTCTTTTCTCAAAATGTTGTGCAATTTTAAAAGAAAAGAATTTTGTTGAAAATAAACTTGAAATAGTATAGAGGAAGATTAATGTAAATAAGGTGTTGTGAAACCGTAAAAATTCATTCATGTCGTATAAGTTAAACAAAAACATTCTCCTCATACTTTTGCTGAAAAAGTCAAAAAAGTATCTCGTATGGTAAACAAAAGAAAGATTTCTTTCATACCATGTAGTAAAAGTCAAAAAGGGGTAAAAATGACTTTAAAAAACATAGAATAATAATAAAAATTTTATGAAAAAAATTTAGAAAACACGGACATGGATGATAAATATAACCCAGTAGATACTTGCGTATAAACAATCTCAGATAAAAATGAGATTGCAAAATTATCCCTTACCTTAGGTCCAATTTATTTTGTATGTATCGGAAACTCCTGTATAGTGGGTTTAAAAATATTATTAACTTTTAAAAGAACAATAATAATATTTATGATATCATATATGTTTTACTTATGACTTTATATTACCCATTCATTTGTCAATTCCATGTTAAATCAACATTTCGGGTAACAATCGTTTTATTTATCATACGTGTTCGGACTTATTATTCTTGATATTATTACTGAGATCATGATTTAATTACATCCAGAATGTAAAAAATGATTTATATATCATATATATTCAGTATATAAATATATATAATAGATAAATAAATGGAATGGAATACACTGTTCATGGAGACGGTAGGTCGTACGTACGCATGAACGCTGTTTTCGTTTCCTTGTTAAATTGAATAGAAGTAAGTAAATGACATATATATATATATATAAATCCAGTAGCATTATTATGTCATATATTTCATGATTATTTATTATATATACTTTATAATCATTTTTGAATGGTTAACATGGAGAATGAATCTCATCGCGTCATGGAGACGGTAAGCCGTACGTACGCACGAGCAATGATATCGTTCCCATGGTTGTTGAACGGTATTGAATTGGATGATGTATAATATCTCAGAATTAGTATCATGTTATAATAATCATATATAGTTATTATTTTCACCATTATACTCATACAAGTAAGGTGGTGGTGAAAAACAGATTACACCACGGCGTGGAGATGGTAATTCGTACGTACGCACGCGTGGTGATTTCATTCTTCGTAGGATGGATAGAATGTGAAATAGGATTGTTTCACATTTATAATAACATATCAGTATATGAGTGATAGTTATGTTATTACTTTATAATTAAACAACTAAAGAAGAGTAAGTAGAAGATGAAATAAATTTGAAAGAATCGATAGAAGATATTACCTCTTCCTCGACGTGCCTCCTTTAAATTTTCTCTTAGGGTACTAGAGTTGGTCTTTTGAAAAGACCGAAACCTATAGAATGTAACTAGGGAATTTTAGAAGAGAAATTTTTAGGGTTTGGCTGAGCTTGAAGGCTCAAAATGGAGTAAAGATGAGAGGGAGGAGGTTCCCTTTTTATAAGAGATGAGAGGGGCACTTTAGGAAAGTTCCAAAATATTAATTTATTATAAATTCAATTTTGACTTAAATTGGTCAAAAACTTATTTAATTATAAGATAAGATTATTTTGGTTCTAAAAACAATCATCCAATAATTTTTTGACAAGTTTTTAATATTTTTTTATCCTTATCTTTTTGGTTTTACCCTTATTTTACCCTTTTCAATCTTACCGTGATATCATGTTATTTACACATTGTGGGTTAATTTAATTATCATATCATATCAAACAACCCACAAAAAGTTATTTATGACATATTTGGACTTATATTAAACATTTGGACAAATATTAGATTTTTAGGAATTTAATATCATTTAATAAACTATTTTATGTTTTAAGTTATGAATTATGTCAATTTTGGACACTGTTCATATTTGACTTTTAAAAAATCATAAAAAACTGATTCCTTTGAACCAAAGGGTTAAAATAATCCCTAGTATGTCAATGTCATCCAAAAAAATCTTGTATGACATCAAAATGTTCAAATTAAATTTATTTTAATATTTATAAACTCATTTATTTGAATCCTTCATTAATGAGGTAATCACTACATCATAATTATGTCATAAATAAATATATTTATCTAATGTATAAAAATTATAAATAAAATATCATGATGTAGGAAATTTTTTTATCTTTCTAATGACTATTTATATACATAGATATCAGTTATATAACCCTCTATTAAACTCGATTTAGTAAAAGATATATGTTTAGGTTATAATTATCTTTACTTTAAATTAATTCTTATAAATTGTCATTTTCACATCCAAGTGAATCCATGGGGTCCCAAAATCGACCCAAGGATGCCCATGGTCGGAAATATCTCATTCAATAGTATTATGACATGTGTTAGACTAATTTAATATTATTATTTGTTACCCTTATTTATCAGATTTACCCTTTAACCATGGTAAATAAAATATTTACTGAAGTTTCTATTCATAATGTCCAAAACTAAAAGGTACCTATTTACACAATTTGAACCTTCTGATTCCAAATATGGAATCCATTTTTTCAAATTCAAAATACAGAAGTTGCAGTAATTAATTTAAAATTAATTCTCGTTGTTAAAACCAAAAAGCGGGTTTTTAAGAAGTAATAACTATCAAAAGATTGACATGTGTTTATGTCCAATTTAAAAGTAAAATTGCTTCCAATGACCAACATTGGATTAAATTATAAAAATATAATCCAATGATGCTTTAAAACCAATTAAAATTACAATAAAAATATATAAATAAATTATATTAAAAAGCATTTTTGAATTAAAATACAGTATTTTCACTATTCATAAAAATATGAATTTCATCAGAAAAATACGAAAATTTAATCCAAAGTAAATTTTGATATTCTGATTCTAAATAAGAAATTTATTTTTTCAAATAGAATATCTAAAAGTGACAAAAACTAGATTTAAAATGGGTGCACTGTCAAAAGGCGGTAAAACTGCATTTTTGAAAAATACTTCTTTTTTTTCTGAAAAAATGATTTTGTTCTCATATCATGTTCTAGAAAATGTGTAAGATGAATGTTAATGTTATATAAAATTCAAAATGTGGTTAATACTATTCATAACGGCTATTTTATATCCCATTAAATAATAATATTTTAATAATATATCGTTGTATAGTGAAACTTGTTATCGTGTACAACGCAAGCTATCGAGGAATGTCACTCTTGCATGTAACACAAGCCAAGTCAGTGTTGTGTGTAATGAAAGTTTCCTTTGGTGTTGCGTATAACATAATCCAAACTTAGTTCATTTTTACATTGAACAAAATCTACACTCAATGTTAAGTTCTATCAAAAGAACTTGAAATTGTGTGCAACACAAGCCAAGTATATTGTTATGTATACTGCAAGTTAATACGGTGTTGCGTATAGCGCAAGTTAATCTTGGTGTAACATAAAACACAAGACATCAATGAAATAAAAAAGAATATATCTCATAAAATCTCAGGGTGTTACATTAGGACATCACCGGTTGGGTAAGCAGGGCAAGTTGTCGTCGTGTTATGTCGGGTCATTTGAGATAAAGGAGCATCTTAGAAAGATTGCATACCGGCTAGACTTTTCATCTCAGCTGGCTTCCATTCATGATGTATTTCATGTGTCTCATATGAATAAATGTCATATGGACCCATCTCACGTAGTTGAGTGGGAGAGCTTGGAGTTAGAACCCCATCACCACTATTGTTAAGCAGCCAGTTCGTATTGTGGATTATTAGAACAATGTGTTGTGCATTAAATTTATCACTTTGGTCTATGTGTTATAGAAGTATGGTAGCGATAGCCAGAGACATGGGAGCGAGAATCATTGGTAAGGGAGAAGTAGCCTCATCTGTTTTGAGAAGTCGAGCCCTGAGGACTTTCTGGGGACAAAAGTGGCATGGTTGGGAGAACCGTGACATCCCTGTTTCATTTTCAAGTATAACATTCTCTATTTATTAGTTTTTATTTTTACTCTTCTATTGGAATAGTTCTCCTCTAGTTTTTCTGGGTATTTTGAGGTGTTTTGGCGGTTCTAGAGTGAAGAGTTGCATCCTACAGGTCACGACATCGTAGTGGGCGAAGGCTAGGAATTTTGGGTTGGACCATGGGGAACTCCACATCGTGGTCCAAGTCGTGGTGTACGGGAGAGGCTCCCTATTTAGAAAACCTAGTGAGCATCATGTTGTGGTGCTCCCTGGGAATGTCTTGGCCGTTTTGGCCTGACCATGGTGAGCTCCGTGTTGTGGAGCTTACCGTGGTGGAGTGAGATCCCTTGTGTAAAACAGAGAGGGGGAAAGAGGGGCACCACGCCGAAGCCCTCCCCTAGTTCCTATTTCGGTTGGGCCTATTGGAGGGGCATCGTGTCATGGTCCATATGGACCACGTTGTGGTGAGGCCCTGAGTGATTTTTTTAAAGTGTGAAATTCCCTATCTACCCTCGCTCGAATTTAACCCCTCCACTCCTCTTCTCTCCCCATTTGTGCGCCCTTGGAGCTCCAGATGTGGGAAGATTCTCATTTAAGATCCCTTTGTGATCTCTTGTTGATTTTGGTGGAAACCTTCAAGGTTAATCGGGATTTCTCTTGGATTCTTCCTTCCCTTCTCTTGTATCATCTTTTCCTCCCATCTTTTTTGAGTATTGAAACCCTAGTTTCCCATGGAGGCTAATCCTAGTGTTTAGGGTAATTGTTTAATAAAATTTGTTGGGTGTTTAGGTTGTTGATGACCCCTCGTCATTTATTGTGGTTTTAAGCAAAGGCGATGAGTTCTCCTCAAAATCAAGGTAGGTGTCTCTATATAACATGTCTTTCTTTTGGCATACCTAAGGCTTATTAAATAAATGATTATGTGATTGAATAAATGATTACATTTCTTAACTTGCTTATGGTGTGGCGCATGAGAGACCTTGGGTGCGTATAGGTGACATGGATGGGTGTCGCCCTAGCACAGATTGTGTGCTAGCTAAGGATTGTTGCCCGAGTAGCCCAAGGGCGAAAGAGATGGATACTTTAGACCCGATGAGACTCTGAGAGCTATCGGGATTGTTAGGTTCACGTAGGTCGGCTAGTGATCCATGAGCGAGTCCTAGTGTCCTTTAGGCTTAAGGATAGAGACCCATGTGTGGATGTTATGCTTGTGAGTCGTGTTATGTGTCATGCCCCTTGTTCCCTTTATTTGGATGCTATGATGTGGTTATGCTTAATGCCCTCATTGTCTCTGGTTTTTAACCTTGTTTATGATGGTTATGGAACTCAGATTGTTTTCTAAAAACCAAAGGATTCAAGAAACGTTTTTCATTCAAAAGTGTTTTAAAATATTGTTTTCAAACTAGATCTAACGGTTTCAATGTGAAAGATGTTATATAGATTCATTATGGTATCATATTGGGCTTTGTTGCACACCCTGTATATATGTCATTGGGTGTATGCAGACTTGATTTTGTAGGATACAGGCAAAGGCAAGGGAACCACTTCATATGGTGGTGCCCCTTGATGCTCTTTGTCTTTCCTGGTGTGGTATATGGTGGTGATTGTGGGTCACATGGAGAGTTGCTGGTGGAGCATTTTGGGGGTCTTCAGTGATGTTTGGGTGTTTTGTATCGACCTCTCCAACCTTGGCAATGTTTTTAGTTTATTTTGTGCAAGGATGTTGTTTATACTCTTGATTATGCTCATAGGTTGATGTTTATGAGTTATTGACTGCTATTGTTGTGTTATACTCTATTTGTTAGCTTCTATATTTTGAAACTGCTTATTTGATGGTGTGGGCGTCCAACTTATGAACAATACATATTTGATTCACAGTGGAATCTGTGTGGTGTGGTTATTAGATTCCATGGGTGAAACCATTCTCAATGGTTGTGTTTTGATACCCTATAACTAGTTGTCAGTCTGGAGCGATCGGGAACGCATCTCAGGCCTTGTGACGGGCTGCCTCGAGTGACAGGTCAGATCGATCTAGGCCAGTTCGACCCGGGTCGTTTCGTTATAGGTAAAGATCCTCCTTGCACTATGGGTAAAAGTGTGACTTTATAATATCCTTTAAAGAAATATTTGGATTATAATCTGATACTCTGTATTTTGTTAATTTTTCGTTTTGCATATATTCTTCTTTTACTTTTTTCGAATTTTGCTGAAGTTTCGACAAAATGAATTTTTGTTGGGTTTATAAGTTCTACACTTGTTTATATTTCCACCGTTATTATATCGATTTATCAATTGTTGGATTTCCATTGCACTTAATTTGCATAGTTGTTTCTACGCTTCTTTTACTTTGATATATTGTGGGTTGGTTGGAAGATCAAATTTTATGATGTTTTTAATCTTGAGGTGGCGGATAATTTTAAGTCATGTTTTAGACTACAATTCACTCCCCCACCCCCCTCCTCTTGTAGTATATTTGTTGTTGCATATTTGGGACAACATATACATCGGTGTATTCAAGTTTCCAACGCTCTTCAAGGTTAGCATCCACTTCTCATCATTGATTCTGGTTCTCCACTTTCGAAGAAATTGTATCTTCATCTAAACATGCATGTAGTTCACAATGCTCCTTCAACATTTAGCACTTGTCATGAAATCTCACTGAAGCTCGGTTCAACCATCATATGAGTAAGTTGCTTCTGAATAGGATTAACTTCGCACATTCGTCTTCATTCGTCAGCAGCACTAGACTTCATTATTCATTCTTCTTCATTACTTTTGGTAACCAGCTCCTCCTATTGTCCAAATAGATTGGCTGACCTTCATTCTACCCACTGAAAGTAGGTTTGCTACCTACCTAGGTACATTTTTCAAAGAATTGCCTTCTGGTGCATTGACCCTGAAACTCTCATAAGCAACTTCACTTCTTCAATCTCCTTTAACTTATTCATTGACCTTGCCACAATTCATTGATAACAAATACAACACCTCATCTTCATTGACCACAGATGAAAAACATATAAACTTGAATGCATTTTGCACTGAAATCATCAAGTCATAATGAGCAGATCATTCAATCATCATTTGCGCATGAACCATGCCTTACGCTAGGCCATAGCGCGATTTGTGATGTGCACTTGTCTGTATATTAAACTGGACCATAGGTTGTGATTTCATCAGTCATCACTCATGAGATAGGTTACGCGCTTGTCACGGTCTCCATTGCCTTATGGTGTTGCCCAAAATTTAATCACAATCAACGATAGGTCCAACCATCCTTTGCACCACTCTCACTTCAATACTGCAACCTAATATCATTGGTCGCACTTCAATTTCATCCTATATGTCTTCCACTGCAAACCACTTAGCTTTTCCTTCAAACAAAGAGTTATTTCTGTTGATTTGCCATCATAAAAGCCTGTTAAATACTTTACTAAGCAATCTTCATTGATGTCTACCATCTGATCCATGATTGACCAACCACTATACGCAATACATCCGTGTTCAAGGACAAATCTTCATTGCACCTTTAAGTGAATGTAGTGTTGCGTCGAACTGTTGTCTGCGTTATAGTCACACCACCTTCGCGCGTAGCGCTGTGCTTGAGTTGATATCTACGATAGAATCGCAAGCAGCACTTCACCTTGACATTATCTGCAGTTCGTCGTCATTTCCTGTCATGAGCTGCAATATGAATTAGTCATAGCCTGCACAATGCTTCATTCTGTACAACCTCAATATCAAACTCTGTCCAGTTTACTTGTAGCAATTCCAACAAACATCCAAAACGACCAAGTCATCAGCTACATACACTAAATGCACTTCCATCATCTCCATGACTAGTAGTTCATGCATACCCATCCATAAATCCTTTGAATGGATTCTTCATACAATGTGTGCATCCCTGGTTCCACATGACACTCCAGTGTATGCAATGTATATTTAATGAGCTCTCAAACACAGTCATGCATACGGTATCTAATTACAATGCATAGTAATATCAAAATCTCGCTGTCGTGCATACCGTATCTAATTACAATGCATAGTTCTATCACAATCACCATGGGCATCCAGGATAATCCATAGACACTTCTACAGCATAGCCTTCAATCAGTAATGTCCAGGTTCAACATATCTGCAGTCCATACACGGTCTCGAGCAAATTCCAACTTCAAAAACAGCATCATCACACTCCTCATGAGTGTAACACAGCTTCGACATATCTCTCATGATTTTTACACAACATCTTCACAGCTGCTCAAAGCATTCCATCCCCTAGACAGTAATCAGCCATCTCCTGATCATTTCATGCTTCATATAACATGCTTCATAATGCTTGTTGGTATGCACTGAGCTACTGATCTGAGATATAGTCTCTCATAAACTCAATCTATGAGATGCATCACTTTCTCTCTCCACAGTACTAATCATCTTATACAACTTGAACACATGTGACTGGTTGACAACAAATCCATGAAATAAACTCATAACCAAATCCATGGGATCCAATATTAAACCTCCAACAACCTGTCTGGCAACCCAACCAGCTATATTGGAATAACAAAATCTGAATGATGAATCGGCAACATAAAGATTCGCAATGTTCGGCCACTACTGCAGGAGAAAGATCGCCAATGAACATTATGACCACCAGAACCCAGAGAAGAGCATGGAAATGGAAAGAACGGCAATGCGTATGACTAACCATGCAAAGCCAATACGTCAAGGCTTCTGCTCCCATTTACCTTTCTTCGTCATCTTCGGCCTCGGCCGACCTGGCTTCAAATTACAAGCTTGGAACCTAACCATGGCCTTCAATACCTCAATCAGACGACCCTCGATCTCCGCCCCGTTGGGCTCCAGCAGGCACAGGGCGCGTGCGACGGCCTCCAGCGTGCTCCTACACCCACGGAACGGCTCCTTCCGGAGAATTAGATCAGAGTTGAAGATACTCCCGCCCTCCACGCCATCGTCGCACTCTAAACAAACCCTAATCGCAAATTTTGACAGAAATTCCATGCTAGCGCTCACCATCTCCTTCGCGTGCCTCCACGTACCGTCAAATACAATCAACAAGAGGCCAGTCAAATTGGGGGTGATCAACCCGGAGGACTCCAACTGGACGATCGGAACGGCAGGGGAGGCCGGGGTGCAGGGGGGGAAGAGGTAGATAGCGCGAGGCGATTCGTTGGGATGCCGGAGAGAGGAAGCGTGGAGAGAATCGAGATGCGGGGACAAGCCGGGACGGAGCCGGCGGCCGACGATGGTCTCGGAGTTACGGAGGCACTTGGAAAGAACGGGGACGGTTGCGAGCTTGTGGCGGGACTCGTGGGGATGGTGGAGGATGATGATGTGGGTGGTGGTAGGGATGGGCTGGGAGGGGAGGGCGGTACAGAGGCAGACGGTGGTAGGTCTGTCGCAGCCGGAGCAAATTTCTCGCCGTCGAATGGTCTCCGTTACGACAGAGGGCTCGGGTGAGGGCAGCGTCGGAGAGGGAACGCAGTGTGGGAACTCGAAAGCTGCTTCGGATGGCGTCAGTTCTTCCATGGCCGGTAAGGAACGGATCGTTTCCGGAAGGATTTCGCTGGAATATTCTAGTAAAGTTCCTGTGAAAGTTTCCAATGAAATTAGTGGATTTTTTAGTTAGAATTTATTTTGGAGTTTTCCAATGAAATTTTTAAGTTGGGTTAATTAAATTTTGAGGTTGACTTTTTCAAAAAGATTATTCATTCTAATTTTTACATGTAATTTCCAATTGAAAAATTTTAATTGATTTTTTCAATGGAATTTTTCCACTTTAATTTTGTTTTAAGTTTTTACAATGACTTTTTTAGTGAAATTTACCATTTGAATTTTCAATGGAATTTTCCATTTGATGTTTTATCCCTTCAATTATAATTGTTCAATGCAATTTTCCTAGTGTAAATTTTCACCATCATTTTTGAATGAAATTTTCCACATATTTTGTATTTGAATTTTTCATTTCATTTTTTATATAGGAAATTTCAATGGATTTTTAATGCCATTAAAAATGTATTTTTTTCTAAAAAAAATATTAACTGGAGAAGGCTTATAAAATAGGGCGACTTCCAATGAAATATTAGATGTGCAAGATACATGATTTCACCAATAATTCAAATGGAATTTTCTACTGTAATTTTCCTATGAAAAGTTTCAATGAAATTTTTTAGTGTATTTTCCATTGATTTTTCCAACGGAATTGAGTTTTCCGGTTAAAAATTTCAGTGGCATTTTCTAACGTTTTTCCGTATGAGATTTTCTAGTTTGATTTCTTTGTGAGTTTTTTTCGATGGGACTTTCTGATGTAATGTTCTTGTGAGATTTTCTCGTTGTTTTTTTTTCTGGTGACATCTTCCTATTAAAAAAATCAATTAATTTTTCCGGTGGAAAATTTCAATTGGGGTTTTCCACTTGAATTTTCCAGTAGAAATTTCAAGTGGATTTTCTATTGGGTTTTTTAAATAGATATCTCCAGTGGATTTTTAAAGTGGAATTTTTTCATGGATTTTTCTACTGAAAAATTTCAGTGGATTTTCGAGTGGAATTTTCTAATACCATTTTATTGTTGAATTTTAATTGATTTTCCAATAGACTTCCTAATGGTTTTTCTAGGGGTTTTTGTTAGGTTTGGGTGTGAAACTATTTTTTGGCTTTGCATATGAATTTTCAAAAGGAGTGAATTTAGAACCAGATACAAAACAAGATGGTGACTAGGGCAGCGAAACCAAGGAGTCCGGAAGCAAGTGGCAATGAAAACTTCATTCCAGGTGGACCAATTCGAAAGCGTGGAAGGATGTGTTCCGGATGCAAGCACCGCTCACCGAAAGAGGGAAGTGGACTCTGTCCGTTAGTGGGCTGTTGACGGTTGCTTTGGTCGATGCGACAGATGTCCAAAACCATCAGATAACAGCGAGCCCGACTAAACTAGAAGGGCTACTATGAAGTTTGTTTATAAATAGATGAGCACAAGTCACTTATCCGTAGAGTGATTGTGAACTATTCTAGTCGTTTGTGGTTGTAGTAACGATATCGTGAGCAAAGCATCTTTATCACGACAGCGTTTGTAATTCTTATGTTTCTCTAATTTCAAAGTTGCGGTGTTCTACTCATGGGGTAGGGAAAGTCTTGAACCGCATAAATTCCTTGTGTTATTCTTTCCGTTTTGTTTTGGGTTTTTTCTTCCAATTTGTTGTGTTTTTTGAAGATATTGTCTAACATCTAGATGATTCGGTATAATGCCTTTGGAGCATGATTTATATATCTGATTGTTGAGTTAGGCGTTGTTCAATTTCAGAAGTTCCAGTTCTTGTTCCACATGTTGAGGTTCCAAAGGGTGCTTTCGAAACATGAGATATGACACAACAAGTGGTATTAGAGCTTGATTACAGAGTGTGTTTTGACCTTGGTTAGGTGTTCAGAGCTTGGATTGAAGCGGTTCTCTGAGATTAGCCTTGTAGGAGTCTTTTGGTATGATAGTTGCTAAGCCTTTTATGCTTTTTCATTCAATGGGAGTTCTGTTCGGAAGGATGGCGTTGGAAGAAGGCAAGGTATGGATCGACATGTTCAATGGGTTATATCTCAAATTATGGAGGATGCAGATAGAAGATTATATGTTTCAAATATATTTGGAGCTTCCATTGAAGGGAGTCAAACTAGAAGTGACACCAAAGAAAGAATGGGAAAGACTCGACCGAAAGAAACTAAGAGTTTTTTGGATGATGCTAGCATGGAACGTGGCCTCCAATATCCCGGAGGTGGAAAAAAATATGGGTGTTCAAACTCGATCCCAACCCGATCAACCGGACCCAACCCTACTGGGTCGGGTCAGGTTACGCATGGAATAAAGATGGGTTATGTTAAGTTGGGTCGGGTTTGGATCAGGCTGGATCAGGTCACAAGTTGACAAATTAATGACCCAAGTCGACTCAACCAACCTAACTGATCCCCAACTTATTTTCTTTGTCTTGGGTGCTCCATGTGATGATTTATTTTGTGGTTTTTTAAGCTAAATATTTTATAATTTTGAATTAATATTAATGGGAATTGTAGGTCTGTTTGTATTTGGAATATTTTAAATGTTCTAAATTTGTTTAGTTTTAATTTAATCAATAGTTTTATAGTTTTTTATTATTTCCTATAATTTTTCTTAACTTGACCCAACAAAACCAACCTAACCCGACCCGACCCACCTCGGGCCAGGTTGGGTAGGGTTGGGTCATTAAAAAAAATGTCAATGACCCGACCCAACAATGTGAAGGACTGTAAGGACCATAGTGACAATTTTGGAAGGTATACTTCTAGAATTTCATTTGCAAATTCTCTATATGAAGAGAAGAATAGTTTGGTGTTGAGTGTCACTAGTATGCTTGAGTCATGGATTATTGACTCTGGTGCTTCTTTTCACTCTACTTTTGAGAGTGAATTCATGGTCAATTATGTATTTAGAAAGTCCAACAATGTTCATCTCCTAGATGATGAAACTATCGAGAATGTGAGAAAGTGTGATGTTTCCTTTCAGATTTGGAATCGATGCTTGTTGGAGTTGAAAGGGGTGTGGCACATACCGAGGTTACAAAAGAACCTGATCTAGATATGACAATAGGATGATATGAGTTTCTATACAACATTTGCACAAGGTGTGCTGAAAATCACACAGAGTTCCACGGTGGTGTCCAAAGGTGTGGATGATGAAGCATTTTATCTTACCAAGAGTTTTGAAGGAGCCATGCATGTCAAAACATCAACTTCCAGGATTGTAAAGTTGTGGAATGAGCGTCTCAGTCTTATAGGTGATAAGGGGATGAAATTCCTAGATACAAAAGGTATATTAAAACTTCGACGTGTGGAGTACTGAACCTGCAAGGAATGTATCCTTGGAAACCAGTGGAAGGTGTCCTTTAATACTTATGGAAAGAAACTAATGAATTGGGCTTGAGTTGGTATATACAAATGTATTGGATCCGACACTGTTTCAATCTCATGAAGGGTCTTTGTACTATATCACCTTTAGTGACGATGCAACATGGAAAGCGTGGGTGTTCTTTCTCAAGAACAAGTATGAAGTTTTCATGATGTTCATCATATGGAGAGCCTTGGTGGAAAAGGATACCATAATGAAGTTGAAATGCTCTAGGTTTGATAATGGGTATGTGCATAGAAGTAGAGAGTTTCAAAGGATATGTTGGAGGAAATATATAGGGTTTTAGAAGACCGTATCAAAAACACTAGAAAATAATGGTGTTACAGAATGGATGAATCGAATGTTGAATAAGAGTCCCAAAAGAATATTATTGGATTTTTAAGGGTCAATTAAAACTTAATTAAGGCAGTGAAAATAACTAAAAACCCATAAACCCAAGATCTACCATGCATGAAACCAAAAACCATGCTATATATAAAAAGAATAACACCATTTGTACCTTTCACAATTGATCACAATAACAATAATCTTCATCCATATTCTTGATGAAGATCCCTTATAAGCAGTCAATAGACTCCCTTCTCCATGGAGCATTTGTGGGATAATGTGAATCACCCATAGCATGGGTGAGACTTTTATGCCTTCCATGGAATGCTAGTGTCTCATGGGGTAAAGGAAGAAAGAAGAGAGAGATTTGAGGAGAGGGGGGATCAGTAAGAGCTTAGTTAGGATCGACCGATTAGTGTCACATGGTGATAACCTCCTTATATAGACCTCAGAGATGCACCCAAGTTGTCCATTCATTAACTAATACGTTCCACAATGTATGATTTAATGACTCAACCTTTCATGCATTCATCACATGAATGCACCAAACCTACCATACATTTCTTATAAAACATTTCCATAAATGTTAGGCAACACGAAGGAGATTTAAACATTAGCTTATAAACACTTGGTTTCCATGTAAATCAAGTGGATGCAATGTTATTATATCGTAACTAATGATATACAAAGGCATTTCACTATAATATCTCTATATCATAATAAACGATATGTTGTTGTTGGATATTCACTTAAATATGGATAAATCACATTATACGATTGCCTCAATTGCATGGGATGACATGGATGAGATTCATATCGCACCATATGATATGCTAAAATAGCAAAGGATACTTGGGAGAATATTTTTACCTATATCATATTGTACAACACACTTAAGGCTTTATGATATGCATGCATGAGATGAATTCACTACCACATCATTTACCATGCAATTTCCTTTGATCACAATCCATTATAAATGGATTATTCATGGATTTCATAAGTATTGAAAGGTTTCAATGCATTCATCAATGAGGTGTAAATCATGGAAATAACCATGATATTCATGCTAATTGAATCACCACCTGTGATGACCACTATTGCTTATCTTACCCTTAGATCTTATGTGGAGGTCTTGAGGGGGGTTGTCAGTAGAAAGAATGATGATATAAAAATGGAATATACATTCTCAATATTTGGATTTTTTATAAAATTTAATTTTAAAATAAATTTAAAAGGTTTTATTTAATAAAAATGTTTTTATTAATGCCTAGGAAATAAGTAATCAATTTTAAAAAATAGTAGTAAAATAATTTGATGTTTAAAAACATATTTTTCTAAAGAGTTTTATTTTTCTATATATTATGTATTTTTATCTTAATAAACTAAATCAATCACCTTTGAATAATGGATTTAATTAAATTTATTGATAATATATATAAAAAACAAATTAACACTCATTTAATAATTTTTACTTGGAAAAAATAAGAATAAATTCATTTTATGCATAAAAAATACATTCATCTAAAAATTGTTTTTCCGCGTCATGTGTTATGTAACATCTCAGACCCGGATGCCACTGAAGGTGCCTCGAGCCCGGTTGACCACATGGACTCAAGCACATCTCCCCAAATGCTAGAGGTTGCTGACTAACAGTGAGTGCTTAGGTTTGTTTGTGGGGAGATTATTCCCTCATTACCAGAGTGCACCACAACAGAATATCAATAATATACAATCAACGAAAATAGTAAATCATACAGACAATAGATACTTAACAAGAATAAATAAAAATATCAAAAGGAAGATCACATACAATGATGATGATAATATATGTCATATGTCTCTAATAAAGCATCCAAAACATGCATACATAGCAAGCGTACAATACATGGAACAAAAGTACAAAAAGTCCAAAAGTATCTCAGCTAGCATCGTGAGCCTCAACTCAGTCCCATGCTCCCCTTCTCCTAAGCAATCATCAAGAACCTATATCAGGGAATTTTCCCTTATCCATACCTGCAATCATATATTCTGTTTGGGTATCCAAATGTGGCCCAAACAGGGTGTGAGATATAATCCCAGTAGGCTACCAACCAAGGTCTAGTGCCATCCAGTTAGTAAATATATATTACAACAATGTGCAGGAAGTAATACAATATGAAAAGTAAGTACTGAAAGTAAACATCCTATAACATCCAAGTTCTCATTTATAACTAATTCCATTTAATCAATTTCATTTAAGAATTAAGTCTCTAAATTAACAGTCAGTCCTGTGTCATTATAATCAACTTCACTTAACCATTCAATCTCATTTAATTAATAATTCTAAAGATCTAGAATAATTCCCAATGTCCCCCATGTGGATAGGATAACAAGGATTCCTAGGCGGTCCATCCATAAGGTTTAAACAAATACCAAATCCAAGCTTGTATTTTGACTTGGTAGACACGTCATATAATTCATTCCATTCATTATTCTATTTAGAACCTGAACCCGTCCCTAAAATTACTAATTTGGAATCCATTTATCGCTTTAGGTAAAATATAAACCAACACCCTACAAGACTATCCATGATGATCCTCACAAGAACCCAGGTATCGCTCTAGGTGTGGTATAACATCACTTCCATTCAAGTCCGTCCTTAGAGGTCCACTAAGGGATCCTAAGTATCACCCATGGAATAAGGATCAATTCCCTTTTGAGTCCATCCATGACATTCTCATGTGAATCTATCTATCACTCAACATATGATAGTCAGCCCCATTCGGTCTATCCTTGGAAAACCATATGAGGAGTCCAAGTGTCACTTGGTCATAAGAAAGGTCAAATCCAAATGAGCCCGTCCATGACATTCTCATATGAATCCATATGTCACCCAAGGCATATAAGAATTTAACCAATTCGATGCCATTTAATAAATTCAATCACATCAAGGTTCATCACCCTAACCAATTCAATTCAATCTCAACTAAAAAGGTGACTCAAATCCTGGGCTAATCTTAGAAGTCTTTCCTTTAATTTACTCACATGGGGAATTCATTTAAACAAGAATATCAAGATTCACAAACTATTACATGGAAAGTCCAAGGGCATGTCCATCTCACCCCTTCCCATTAATCAATTCAATTACAATTGATATCACAATTCAACTCACATGTAATTTCACAATTTACTTCACATCTAGAAATTGAATATTAACATCCCATGATGAGGGTAAAGAGAACACCTCAAAGGTGTCCAATTTTATATGCCATCAAAATAAACCATTTAAATAAACAACGCACCCAAAGGGTTGTTTTGATTTCAAGGTATTCAAGCTATAAACAATCATCAACGACCACTTTAAATACATAAGCTATGTTAAACAACTCAATTTAAGGATTAAAACTCATTTTAATGGTGACACCCTAAAAATTGGGAGCATGACACAACAATGTATATATAACCACTTGAATTTAAACAAAAGGCATGAGACCACATACCATAGGTCTGTAGTGGATAACTTGTCTAGTATTAGCTCCTAATTCGACTCAGATCGAGATAAAATCGAAGAATTTATGAAGAATCTATTAATAGGACAAATTAGCTTGCACTTAAATAGAAAAACCGATAACAAACCAAATGAAGAATGACTAAAAATAAATCAAGTACTCGCCGATATGGATCCAACGAGATGAATGACCCTTGATTCTGATCTCAAATGGAAGAGATCTCCCAATTCCAAGATTAGTTTCCAAAGAGGGATCCAAAATGGGGCTATTGTCCGTAGGAGGAAGAAATAGAATTAGTTTTGATAAATAGATTTAATTAGGTTAAATCTTGTAATTTCACTCCAAACACTGGGTCACACAATTTAGGTGCAAAGTTTGATAAAATATGCACCAACCATGCATGGTCTATTATAGGGAAGGGGAACCCCACATGATTTGTCCACATTGTTTGACTAACCATGCGCAAGCCATGAAAAACTCCACTGTCAAAATTGAAAACACGGTCGCACGACCGTGAACCTCAAATCGCATGGTTTGGTATAACTATGTAGCCTTTCCTTGATCACTATCCAACCTTGCACGGTTTGAATTAACCATGCGCTAGGCTTATTTCACCCCAAAACATGGGTTCTGAGATCTGAACTAGACCCAGACACCCCCAATACCTCCATGACCTCAAAGGGGATTCATATTAATCCATAATTAAACATTTAAACTGAAATTTGATGGAAAGTAAAGGATCCATAGATATGAAATCCTGCACTTTTTATCACATAAACTTTCATTACATTTTACAAAACCGAGGATCTTTAAGGTTTAGTGTCTTGGAAACCAGGAACTTAAAACATGAAAACATAAAAAATTATTCTTAAACACTTGAAAGGCTTATCCTCATGTTCATCCTAGGTTCATTACTGCATCACATAACCTGGGGACATACATCAAAAGAAAGGGTGAGCAGAAATCCCAGTAAGGGAAACAAGAGAAACATTTTACACGTGAACTTGAGATACTTCAATAAGGTCATGAAAAGAACTTTAAGGCATGAGAATGAAATCATGAGGCATATCATAATAAAAATAACATTTTTCATAACTTGAAGATGTGGCTGAAACATTTAATATTGACAATCATTTCGTTTCACCAAGGTCCATCCCCAAGGTGTCATTAAAAATTACCAAGGTTATTCACCAAGGTATCAGTCTAAAAAGTCATCTCTAGAGATTAAGTCTTTACCCAATGCATTGGAGCGCTATCTGGGCGCACCCTTGACATGTCTTTATTATCATGTGAGCCACATATATCATCATCAATCATTTCATAAAAAACCCATATAACATAAAAGAAATGGGTTTCATTTCATAATCATAACGTTTTAAAAACTGCTTTAAAGAAATTATCTTTATGTCACTTTAAACCCACGGAAAGGGAAAGCGAGTTTCATGTATGTAAATCCCAGAATTTAAAATAGAACATTTTGATATATATGTAAATACCCCTGTAGAAATAAGAGCTTTGAGTATTCACTTAATAACATAAAATAATTTTGAGATAAAGAGGGAGGCATTTTGAGACGAAAATTATGCAGCATAACTGCTATGATACATGGATTTAGAAAACATTGAAAAGTGAGGGGACATGGGTCACCCACTCAAAAATGAGACATAAAACAGTATGGGAACAAAATATAAATTATTTAAGAACATGGTAATGAAATTTTAATGATATACCATATGAAACGAAGAACTTGAAAGGAAGACAAAAATAATATTTCTCTTATGAGAATTCGGCAGCCTAACGGCGTCACTTAAAACTTCCAAAAATGGATTGACGAGATCAAATAGGGTCTCTCATCATATGAACATAAATGATCAGTATGATAGATATAGAGATTATACCCCAACATAATAAAAAGGAACTTGAAGGACTTGACATGAAAATAGATCTTGAAAACGAGAAGGGTGAAAGAACCCCTTGGAAATTCAGCAGCCTAACGGCGTCACTTAAACATAAAAAAAAATGAATTGATGAGATCAAGTAGGGTCTCTCATCATATGAACATAAAATATCAGTATGATATATTTAGAGATTATACCCCAACATAATAAAAAGGAACTTTCAAGACTTGAAATGGAATTAGAACTTTGAAAAGGGAGAAAGGTGCAAGGACCACTTAAAAATTTAGTAGCCTAACAACGCCACTTAAACTTCAAAATACTGAATTGAAGAGATCAAATGGGGTCTCTCATCATATGATCATAAATGATAAGTTTGATAGATATAGAGATCATACCCCAACATAACAAAAAGTAACTTGAAAGAATTGACATGAAAGTAGAACTTCAAAACGAGAAGGGTGAAGAACCACTTAAAAATTCGGCAGCCTAACGGCGCCACTTAAAACTTCAAAATACTGAATTGAAGAGATCAAATGGGGTCTCTCATCATATGATCATAAAATATCAGTATGATAAATTTAGAGATCATACCCCAACATAATAAAAAGGAACTTGAAATACTTTACATGAAAATAGATCTTGAAGAATGAGAAGGGAGAAAGAATCCGTTACAAAAATTTCGGCAGCCTAACGACGCCACTTAAAACTTCATAAAATGAAATAATGAGAGTAAGAGGGGATCTCTCATTATGTGAACATGAAAAGGGAAGTAAGAGGAGTATAAAAGAGCACCCTTTAACATAAGAATATGGATCATAAAATAAATTACATAAAAGAGATTTCTTGAAAAGAAAGAGAGAGATCAGATCCCTTACCTTAAAACATAACTCTTAAAACCCAAAGGTTTGGACCTTTAGGGCTTGGGGGAACCTTGGGAGGACTCCTTGGGAGGTAATGAGACCAGAACTTCATTGGGGAAGAGTGGGGAGTCGAAATGGATGAGAGGATGGCTTGGTATTTATAGGGAAAGTGAGGGGACAATGCATTAATGGCCAATGGACACCTCAAAAGTGGTTTTCTCAAAACCATGTGCTCTCCCAAGATATTTCCCATGAAGTTAGGCCACATGGGCCCCCCATACAATAATTCATCACCTTTGGTCGACCATCCCTTAAAATATCTCATGATATCATCATGACACAGTTATGATGTCATTAAACATACCGAAACCCTAAAACTGTATTTTTACTATTCACTGAAAATTCAACTTTATCAGAAAGATCCCAAAATTTCACCTTAATCAAATATCAATGCTCTGATTTCAAAAATGAACTCCATTTTATAAAAATAATTTTCTAAATATTTTTAATTTATTTTTTAAATAAAAAACACTATTCATCGAAAATTCATTTTTTTCAGAAAAATCCCCAAAAATTACCTTAACATAATATCGATGCTCTGAGTTCAAAAATGAAGTCCATTTTATAAAAATAATTTTCTAAATATTTTTAATTAAATTTTTAATTAAAAAACACTATTCATCTGAAAAAACTAATACTTGAATAATAATTTATGAAATCATTATTTAACCATTTTATTGAATCAAATTACTTAATCAAAGTGCCTAGATTATTTTAATACTTTCTTTAAGTGATATTACTAATCCATTTGGTCACATTACTAATCCTAAGCATAAAATCACTATTCATAATTTACTATTCATCAAAAATTAAGTTGATCTTATTAGACTCTAAATTTTGTACTGAACATAATTGTAGAAGATCATTTTTCGAAAATCATTACACATTTTTAATTATTTAAGGTTTACCTAAACATTTTTAAAATATCCTTTTTCTAAAATTCATCAAAAATATGCATACTATATTTATCCGGTCATTTAAAAATTCATAAACATCATCATAAGAAGAAATCCCAATTTTTATTTAAAACAAAGGATTACACAAGGCAGTTACAGTCTACTTACATAGCCCCTTATCACACCAGCATAGGACCTTAGTGTAAGGTGTGCTAAGGTGAGAGAATCTGAGGGAGGCTCGACCAACATCGCATGAGTAGTAATTTCTATTAGTTTGAACTTCTCGCAAAGGTGATTCCGTTCTAGCTTCACACGATGAAGTTCGGCTTGGGTTTGGTCCAGAGCAAAGCCCAGTGGTGCTACCTCCTTCCCAAGTTCTGTTAGATGGGCTTCGATCGGTCCAAGACTACTGGGTGAGGCCATCAAATCTTCTTTCTATAATAATTAACCAAGATTACTTGTATTTAGAGACAATAATCGAAACGTTTAGTTTCCAGCGGTCATATTGACCAATGGTCATATAACAGTCAAAACCCAACAGTCTCATTTTAATTATAATCATGTTATTAAATGAAACATTTTTGTTGAGTATAAAAAATAAAATAAAATGACACATAAAATTAGGAAATAAGATTTATTCAAAATTTTGGGTCGTTACAATAGATCAAAGAAGAGCTGAGTTCTTACAAACTCTCCCCCTTAAAGTAATTCATCCCCAAATTTCCCTCTCAAGGGTGGTGATGATTGTTTAAGAACAACTCCAACCACTATAATCATACATCAACCTCCCACTCCCAGGTCTCATCTTATACTCGGACGTGCTGCCATAACACCCGTACTAAATGAACTAACCAACATCAGAGAACCTTCATGCTACAATCCACAATGCGTATAAGATGATCCTCAATGGATGCATCTACCTATAACTCAACCTTCTCGAGATGAAAGGAATGAGATGGGTTTGAATAATAATATCATAGTTGAGAAACATAGAAGATGTCGTGTATGGCCTGATACCTCTGAGGTAACTATAACCGATAGGCTACTGGCCTAACTCTCTCTAGAATCTCAAATGACCTGACATATCATGGCGAAAGCTTACTCTATTTCATAATTCTCCTATGTCCCAGCCTTGGTGAGATGTGTAATAAAATCTAATACCTGACCTCAAACTCTAGAGATCATCTATGATGATTAGTGTATGATTTCTGACAACACTGTGTAGTAGTCATCCACTTCCGAATCAACTGCACCTGCTCTATGGTTTCCTAAACAAGACAAGGTCTAAGCATAGTTGTCTCTCTCACCTCTAACCAATATAGGGATGATCTGGATGACCTATCGTACAAATCCTTATAAGGAGCCATATGAATATTAGCCTAAAAGCTATTATTGTAGGCAAATTCAACTAGGGGTATATGCCTTTCCCAAGAGCCCCCAAAATACAATACACATGCTTGTAGCATGTCCTCAAGCACTTGAATCATGCACTCTGGTTGTCCATCAGTCTGAGGGTGGTATGCTATGCTCAGAAGCACCTATGTAACTCCCTCTATGTTTTTTTCTAGAACCGTGAAGTAAACTGGGTGTCCCTATCTGAAATGATAGTATGATGGACCCCATGAAGTCGTACTATCTCACGAATATACAACCTTAAAAACTCATCTACAGTTAAGGTTTCCTTGATTGAAAGGAAATGTGAAACCTTCACGATCCTATCAACAACAACCCATATGACATCATTACCTTGAGGCGACCTTGGTAAACCTGTCATGAAATCCATCGTGAAATCAATCCATTTCTAATTAGGAATGGGTAGCTACTATAAAATTACAACTAGTTGCTGGTGTTCCTACTTCACTAGATGACAGGTGGAATATCTCATGACTAAACCAACTAAATATCTTTTCATGCTCAGCCACCAATATTGGGGATGTAAGTCCCCATACATCTTGGTGATTTTAGGGTGCAATGCCCAAGTTAAAGCATGAAAATATCGCATCATCTCCTCACACATATCTTCTGAAACCCATACATGACCATGAACTCACAAAATTTCATCCTTGCCTATAGTCTAACTAGGAGGAGGGTCCTCACCTGCCACACTCTCCCGTAGGATCGAAATATGATGTAGATGCTCAATATATAGGGGGGGTGAATTGTATACTTTAAAAATTCCTTTGCAACTTTCAAAGATGGTATAAAACTTTATACTGTTTAACAAGGTTAAACAAGGTAAATTCACAAGACCTCTTAGTTCTACAAACTTTCTAGATTCCAGAAATATGGTTCCGGAAATAAAACTTAAGAGAAGTTTACAAGGAAAAAGATTCTACCTTAAAGCATATATAATTTTACTAATCAGAGTATACAAGTATAAGAAAGTATAAGATAGTTATACTTTCCTTAATAATCAAAATGTAGCGGGAAACAAACTTGAAACAATACAAGTAACAAGTATGAAATCTTTTAACCCAAAGAGTAGGGTATCCAAAAACCTTGGATAAAGGTCCCTTGATTTATACATTCAAGAAAGTATGTCTTACCCACACCAGGGTAAGCCCTCGATAGGAATATCGGAGTCTGTCTTGCTATCCCCGCAAGCCCTTGAACTTTAAGGTAGTCGACACCTTTGTCTTCTTTATCAAAGAAGTCCTCAAACTTTAAGGTAGTCGGCACCTCTATCTTCCTATCCCCAAAATCCCTCTATTGTACACAGAAACAATCAGAGTCGCATGAAGAAATCTAAACAAGATGTCAAGTATGCACAAAGTATGAGAGTCTCTCTCTCTAGAAACCACTTCAACAGAATCTAATCTCTAGAGTTATAGAAAAATCATCAAAAATTTTGAGCTCATTCAAATGATATCCTATTTATAATCATATCTCCAATGGTCGGATCCCTCCTACAACAGTCATATTTTTCCTTGAATTTTAGAGGGACCTATACACGTGTCACTCAAACAACGGTTAGTTAGAAAAAAAATGCATGACATCATTTTATAACTATAACAAGGGTAATTAAAATATGGTTGCTCTATCAAATCTATTTTTCAGAGTATAAGGAAAAAAATAAAGTTCAGAGTCTAAGAGGAAAACATTTGGAGTCTATATTACATGGATATTCAGATTCTATTTTCCAGGGAATTCAGAATCAGAATTCTGTAGACTTCAGAGTCTGAATTATGAAGAATTCAGAGTCTGAATTCTTAGGAATTCAAAGTTTGAATTCTAAGGAATTTGGAGCTGAATTATAAGGAATTCGGAGTATGAATTCAGAGGAATTCAGAGTCTGAATTCTAAGGAATTTGGAGTCTAAATTTTAAGGAATTTGGAACTGGAATTCTAAGGAATTCAGAGTCTAAATTCTAAGATATTGGGAGTCTGAATTCAGATGAATTTGGAGTCTGAATTATAAGGAATTCAGAGTCTGAATTCTAAGAGATTCATAGTCTGAATTCTAAGGAATACGAAGTCTGAATTCTAAGGAATTCGGAACCTAAATTATAAGGAATTCAGAACCTGAATTTCAAAAAATTCAGATTCTGAATTTCAGATAATTCGGAACCTGAATTTCAGAGAATTCAGATTCTAAATTTCAGAGAATTCAGATTCTGAATTTCAGAGAATTCAGAATCTGTATTTTAGAGAATTCAGATTCTGAATTTCAGAGAATTCGAAGTCTAAATTCTAAGGAATTCGGAATCTGAATTCAGAGAATTTGGAACCTGAATTCTGATCCTGAAAAAAGAATACTCTATATCTAAGTATTTATAGAATTCTGAGGTTTTAGATGTGAAACCTAATTTTTCACTTAGGAATAAAAAGATTTAGATTTAGAGAAACTAAAATATGAACAATGAAAAACAGGTAAGGATAAATTTTCCTTGGAGAAGGAAAATTTTTCTTATTAAGGAAAATCTAGGTAAGGAGAAAATTTCCTTATATAAAAAACTTAGGTAAAATAAAAGTTTCCTTGAGATAGAGTGTTTGTGATTTTCAAAACATAAAGGAATGTAAAATTCATAAGGAAACCTTATTGACTCAACAATCTCCCCCTTTTTGGAAATCACAAACATCCTTACTAAAAAGAATATAAGGACTTTGAAATTTTTATGAACTTGAAAATACTTATCTCCCTTTACTTATGGATCATAATGAATATGACTAACTCCCCCTTAGGCCTTGAAATCCCTAAGGATCATATTCTTGATTTCCTGAATGAGATTTTGTAATTTCTTGCATACGAAAGTCTTCATGATAAAAACTCCCCCTTAGATTAACTTCCCCTTAGGGAAATTTATTCTTTACTTAGTATTCTTTTTTGTCATTCCTTTCTCCCCCTTTGTGATTTTCAAAAAGGAATGAAGGGAATGGAAAAGAAAATATGGTACCTAAAATATTAGTACTAAACAACCAAATATATGAAGTGTATCAAAAATTTCACTAAGATTGAAAGAATTTGTACAGTAAGAAAATACAACAAAATATCAAATTTGAATGAAATTATCCCTCTTTCTATTTCGGCATCAACTTCTTCACAATAGTATTGAGCTTTTTGAGTTCCTTGTGATCATCTTCCATGCACTTGAGAAGCTAATCTTGATATTCACTTTTCTTTTCTAAGACTTTAATTTTTTCTTCCTAAGCCTTAAGCATATCATCCTGATCCTTCAAGTCTTCTTCTTGTTTATAAAGTTTTTCCTAAAGTTTTATTCTGATATCCCTTCACCTCTTCCAACTCTGAGCAACTGAATACAATTTCCCATTCAGATCTTTCACTTCTTACTTCTGAGTAGTTTCTTCAAGAGATAATTTTTCTTCAAAAGACTTGGTGAGATCTTTGAACTTAGCATCTTCAGTTTCAAAAGCATCCTTGACATTATCTTGAAACTCATCGAGAATTATCATCTCTTTAATAGTTTTTCTTGACCTACTAGTCATCTTATTGCAAGATCTTTTATGGGCTTCATAATTAATGGAAAAAGTTTTGAAATTGGCCTATAGTTTTACAAACTTATCCATCACCATGAATACTGAATATGTTTTCTGATTTAAGGAATGTTGAAGCACTTGGCATCTTAAATCTATGCTTGGAAAAAATGAAATAGTACCTACCAGCTTCTTTAAAGACTGAACAACAAAGTCATGGCCAAGAGAATATGATTCTGAATTCAAATGATTTATTGATGAGTATTCCTTTTAAAGTACATCAGCTTTCCTGTTTAATGAAGCACCAACATCTTTCTTACTGACCAAAGACTTGGTAGGAGTATCAACCATCACATGCTTTCCCTTATCTGTTCTTGAAATGATTTCTTCTTGTTTAGGTGATTCATGTTCACTATCTGATAGCTGAAAAATCTTATCACCATCAACTTCTTTCTTCTCAGATCTTGCCTCAATACCCTCTGGCTGAATGAAATCATGATTGCAACTTTCTTCTTCAGACAATTTATTTACTTCTTCCTCACCCTTCTCATCTTTTCTTGGGGTAACAAGTTTTGAAGACTCGGCTTCAAAAGTTCAGATTGATAACTTCTCAGAAGGACTCTCCTTCTCATGATAATCTTCCACTTGATTTATCATTTCTTCAGTATCACCACTCCCTTCTTATTCTTCTTCCACTTCTTCTTATTGCACTATTTATTCTTCTTGATCTCACTCAAGAACCACCAACTTCTTTCCCAGAGTCTTTGAGATTGATTCTACTAAAAAGGATTCTGGTACCGGGATTTTCTCAGAAGCTTTCTCAGCATCCTTAAGAAGATATTGTACTATCTTAGCCTTAAACATTTTATTCTTTTGCTTCTTCTCTTTTTGTTTCTTCTCAAGCTCTTCAGTAGCCTTTTCCTTTAATTCTTTTTCCTCAGTAGGGTCCAAGCCAAACTTAGGCTCCCCTTATTTTTTTTTCTTATCCTCTCTCCATTTTTCAACTACCTCATCAGGATAATATTTTTTCTTCTTCGACTTCGGTGGTGCTAATTGAATTTCTTTAGCAACATAAACTTTTTCTATCTCTTGAATTTCCTTCACTTTCCTCTTCCTTCCACCTTTCACAGAGTTTTTAACTATAATAGGATTATTTGATAAAGATTCAACTTCTTCATTTGATAAATCATAAAACTCTTTGGATTCACTAGAAAATCCAATTTTCATTCTTCTTAGAGTGTCATCACTTAGAAACATTACCTTGAAATTTCTTGTCTTCGATTTGCAAGAAATTTTCCTTGATTTTAAACAAGAAACAATGATCTTTGATAGAATTGCTAGATACATGATAATATGAGACTTCATATTTCCATTCTTGATATTCTCAATCGTAATAAAAATATACTTAACCAGATTCAGCTTCCGGAGGTTCACTAAGAAATCCAAAACATATATATCACTTTTCTTCAGAGTATCTTTATCTCCTTTCCTCGGAATGATAAAGCCTTGAACCCAAAGTTCAAGAATCCATAAATTTTATGAAAGATGAAGAATATTTGGAGTCTTGACTCCAACCAAACCAAGTCACTCTATGGCCTTCTCCTTATCAAAGATTACTTCTACATCAAGTAACTTATGCGAAAAAATTCAGCTTCTCCTTCGTAAGGTATTCCAATAAGATTAGCTGCCTTAGAATAAGAAAGAGAGTAAGTATTACCATAACTTTTGAAAGAAAATTTCTCTTTACCTCCTTGATTGAAAAAAGATACGGATTCATAAAACTCTACTAGCAACTCCGAAATCATCAGATCCTCTACCTTGGGTTTTGGTATAGTTATACTCTCCCAGCTATTTATACTGATGTTCTTTGAGATGATTGAATCATAATTATTAAAGAAGTCTGGGTATACCAACCTTTCATGATAAATATTCAATTAATATATTTCCTTTACAATTGATATTTCTTTATAAGGAGAGGCTTAGTTCGAAATCCAGAACTAAGGAAGAACTGAGAAATTCAGAATGGTCTTAAGTAGGAAGGGTAGATCTTCAACACGCAAGATCTTGGGATTTGATGTGGGACAACCATCGGGTGGTCCTTTATATAGGTAATTGAAGCGACATTTCAACTTCTTTGAATGATCCAACGGTTAAAAACTTATTGAGAAGATATGACGGTTGAGATGATAGCCGAAGAAGGATTTTGATAGATTATGATCTTTTGAGGTTTTTAAGAAAAACATTCGGATTTAAGGAAAAGTGAACCCAAAAATTTTGAAAACAAAATGAGAATTCCAATAAGTAAAATATGATTAAGAAAATTTAGGAAAGGAAACATACCTTTCATATTTCTAGGAAGATTATTCATAATAAGGAAAATTCTTCTTGAAGAACTTTAGATTCTGAAAATTTGATTACGAAAATTTTTAGATTATGAAAAATTTAGATTATAAAAAAAATTAATTATGAAAATTTTAACTACAAAAATTTTGACTACAAAAATTTTGACTACAAAAATTTTGACTACAAAAATTTTGACTAACAAGAAAATGTACCCCCTTATGAAAAGGATTTTGTTACTGTAAGGAGATAGGGTTCAACAAGAATTTAATAAGTAAGATTACCTTATAGTTATCATTCCTAAATTCTATTTAATGTATTCAAATATATCAGATGGTAAAGATTTTGTGAAAATATCAGCCAATTGATCTTTCATTTCGATAAATTGAATAATGATATCTCCTTTTTGTGTGCGATCCCTAAGAAATTGATGCCTAATATCTATGTGTTTTTCACGAGAGTGATGTGAAGGGTTTTTACTTAAGGCAATGACACTAGTATTATCACACAAAATTTGAGTTTTGGTAAAACTCATTCTATAGTCTGTGAGTGTTTGTTGCATCCAAAATACTTGAGCACAACAACTTCCAGCTGCTATATATTCAGCTTCAGCAGTGGAAAGTGCTACTGAGTGTTTCTTTTTGCATAACCAATAAACTAATGAATCTCCTAAGAAATGAAAAGTTCCAGATGTAATTTTCTTATTTATTTTACATCCACAAAAGTCATCATCCGAAAAGATTTAAAAAAAAATCATTTCCAGAAGTATAAAAGAGTCGTAAATCCATGGTTCCCTTTAAGTAGCGAAAAATCCTTTTCACTGCCTTTAAATGAGATTCCTTAGGATTGGATTAATATCTTTCACATAAGTATACTGAGAACATTAAGTCTGGACGACTAGATATCAAGTATAGTAAACTTCCTATCATACCTATGAATGATGTTTGATCCACTGGTTTCCCAGCTTCATCAAGATCAAGTGAATTTGAGGTACCAATGGGAGTTCTAATAATCTTAGTGTTGTTGTATCCATAATTTTTAAGAGGATCTTTAATGTAATGACCCAAAGTTTCATTAATGGAAATCCCACTTGATCTAATTAAATGTCTATTTATGTAAAATGTTTATATAAAATGCCAAATTCTTTGGTTTTATGTTAAGAATTTTGACCGTTGCTAATATAGCTATTGAACAGTGATCACACGATTAGTATAAATGTAGGGCTTTAACAAATCCAATTTACTCAGACAAAAGAAGCGATGGCCTCATCCAGTAGAATTTCTCCATACAAAGCCCATTTGTCGGAGATCAGAAAAGAGGTGGCGTCCTTGGGTTTCACTCTTGACCAAGCCCAAGCTGAGCTTCATCATGTCAAACTCTAACGGGACCGTCTACGGGAAAAGTGGAAGTTTATAGAGATTACCACTCGAGCGATGTTATCTGAGCCACCCCAAGAGTCAGTCACCATCGCACACCTTACCCTTAGGTATTATGCGGCTGTTTTAAGGGGTTATGTAACAAATCTCTAGTACTATGTTCATGTATATTATTTTTTGTATATAATAATTAATATACCTTCTTGTCATTATTGACACTTTGTAAATAGTTTTTTTAAAGCACAAATAGTATTTTTTAGTTAATATTCAAATAAGAAATCTATTTTGATGAATTAATGGATTTTTGAATTAAATAATATTTTAATAAAATATTATTATTATTATTAAATTAATTTTTATTAAATATAAATTATCTTATAATTTTATGAATACAATTTTAATTTTTATTAAGGTTTGAAATCCATTTTTGTCAAAACCCGTGAATTTTCGATAAATGCCAGTTTTTATTTTAAAAGTGAAAATTAACATATTTAGAAAATTATTTAGATAAAATAAATGTTATTTCTGGAATCAGGACGTTGAAATTATCCAATGGTGAATTTTTCATAATTTTCCGAGACAATCAAATTTTTGGGTAAAAATTAAATACTGTTTAAATATATAATGTGTTTTATGACATCATAATGACCCAATAGTGATGTAATAAAATACTATAAGCTTTATTTTCGTCCAATATATGATTTAACATTAAAATAATTCTATTTTGGGTTTGTTTGACTTATTTTACAAAGCATTAATGGACCCCTCAAGACTTATTAAACATCTTGTCTTTTTAAATTATTTTCCATGGGAGTGTGACTCACCTACACATAAGTAACCCAATTATTTTAAGAAGTTCAGACTTTGGCCTTATAAACTATTTTTTCCTCTTCCCTTTTCCAAAAACCATGGGAAAAAACCATGAGATGATTTGTGGTTTGGATTAGTTTAATATAAGGGGTCCCAAACCTAAATAATAAAGAATTCACTCACCTTTCCTATATAAACCCACCCAAGATCCAACATCCTCCTCACTCAAAGCCTTTTGAGTTCTTCCAACCTCTTCCCTAATCTCTCTAGAATCCTCCCAAGGTGCCCCAATCTCCCAAGAATCCTCTCTCAAGCCTTTGGAAGCACACTTCTAAGTAAGGATTTTTCCTCCTTTCACTTTTTTGTCCAATTTTCTTAATATTGTTATGCCCTTTTAATTTCAATTATAAATGATGGGGTATGGTTTCTCACCTCCCCCATACTTCCCTATTATTGTTTGAATGATGGTAGACCCCTTTCTCTCTCATTAAATGCCTCCCATGTACACCCGTTACTATGCTGAAATTCCGAAAGGAACTTCTCTCTCCTCATTTACATTCAAGCAATACTTTTGTATCATGAATCTAAATTCAATTAAAATTGTTGAGACATGTATCTATATTACCCCATTACTTTAAATTTCATGTAGATATGATGAGACACCCCTTTCTCTTTCATCAACCATTATTATGAATTCTTATATCACACCGTTACGCTGCCGAAATTGCACCAATTTTCTAAGCCAATGCCATTGTGTAGTGAATACCATGCCCATTTTTCCATCAAGGGTATTCAACTTCAGTCACATTTACTTATTAATTATAAAGTTTCATTCCACATTCCTTTTTTGTGGAATAAATGATTATGTTTTATGAATCCATGTTTTATGATCCATGTGGCACACTTATGCATGAAATGAAATGTTTAAGAAGGGTGCGCCCTTATAGCGCTCCAATGCATTGGGTAAAGTATAGTATCATGATACGTCATGTGCAATGAGTGTTGAATAATGCTAATTCAAGTTCAACGAGGGTTTACTCATGATTCATGTGAAATGAGGATTTACTCATGCTTCATGTGCAATGGGCCTTGGCTCATGCTAATTCCATGTTAAGTGTTGTTGCCACATTTCCATGTTATGATTATCGTGATTTATCATGCCTTTATGTCCATGTTTCTCTTGTTCTCTATTGATATGCCTATTATCTAACATGTATTTTAATTCTCATGTATTCCATGTTTATTCCCTTACTGGGCTTTATATCTCACCCTTTTCTTATGCATGTCCTCAGGCTATCCCATGCAATGCTAAGTACGGGGGAATGTAGTGGTCATGTAAAGGAAGTTTTTAATAAAGATGTTGTATTTCATGTTTTAAGTTGTTATGTAATTATCCTAAGCCCCAAAGACACTAGAACTCTTGATCTTCCATGTTTTATCAAGTGAATATTTTATGTAATAAATCATGTTTAAGTTTGTAATAAAAGCAGGGTTGTCATAGTTGGTATCAGAGGATAGGTTTAGTTATTTTTTGGGATTAGGATTAGAAAACCCTAGTAAAGACTTAGATACAAGACTAAGTACAATAAAAACACCCCTAAGTTTTGGTGAGTATTGAGTAAGTGGGTTATCAAGCAAATACATCCCTGTCTAGATATGAGCAGGTAGAGGCGGCTCTAGCACAAATGTATCCTAGGGGTAAAACCCGAAAACACCGCTTTGAGCTAGACTCGAATGGGAACTGGTGCATGACAATGGGCCTTGCTGCACTATTGGTTACGAAACCTTTAGGGGATATTCTTTGGTAAATTTACAAGCTTAGTATGAACCCTTATTAAGGGAATAAAACCCCCCCTAAGAATATATGTTAGAAAGTAGATCAGGAAAATCCTAGATTGAAGCCTATAGATTCATAAGTTAAGGAAATAAAATTTAATTTATAAGTCATCAACTTTTTTCTTTGGATTACACTTTATTTGTTACCCCTAACTTTCCCTTTATTCCAGCCAATGGCCGGTAATAGGAGGACTCAGGATAACAACCGATGTGAAGATCAGTGTGATAACTGTACTAATGAGATGCCCAATCCAATGGGAGAAGGAATTGCGAACATTGTCACGTTTCTCTCTCAGATAACTCAAGATTTGAATAGAAACACGGGTCAACAGGAACGTTCAACCCCCCCTAAGAAATGATAAGTCACTATCAAGAGCTTCATGAGACAAAGACCTCTTACTTTTAGTGGATCATCTGATACCATGATCTCTGAATAATGGATCAACTCCATTGAAAAGATCTTCTCCATCCTTCAATGTTCTGAACAAGAGAAGGTTCTCCTGGTGGCTTATCGTATGGAGGGTGAAGCTAATCGATGGTGGACATTGATCAAAAAAATGAAGCCTGAGGAGGAGATCGAGGTGTTGGAAAGGAAGGATTTTTAGAAGATGTTTTTTGATAAATATTTTCCACGCACCCTATAGATTAAGATGGAAAGGGACTTCCTTTACCTCAAGAAAAAAGATGAAGAATCTATTGGAGCATACGAGGAAAACTTCACAAGGATTTCACGATACGCTTTCGGCTTTGTCGTTACCCCCGAATGCAAAGTTGACTGCTTCTTTGGTGGGCTGAAGCCTAGCCTATAGAAAAGCGATCCGTGACTTCGACAGCTATGAGGAAATTGTCCGATGTGCCCTCAAGGTAGAAATGGAGATCGAGGAATCACAGGGGTATCATGGGGACAAGAAGCGTAAGGTGGAATTCAATGCTGGTGGCCCGATGGATAAATCCAATGGTGCTAAGAAGATCCAGCACCCCACTTTCCAAAAGTGCGGAAAGAAGCTCCCTTGAAATTGCCTCAAGGGGATGAGGAAATGACTTAGGTGTGGAAGAGAAGGGCACCTAGTTGTTAAATATCGGCAATAAAGACCCGCGGCTGTGACAGAGGAGAGTAATGCTCCGTTCGAACCTCAAAGCATTGTTCATTGCTACAACTGCAAAGAACCAGGGCATTTTGCAAATCAGTGCCCTAATCTAAGGGTTTTCGGAGGCAACCAAAAACCTACAAGGCAGAAAGGAAGAGCTTTTTCCATCACTTTTGCTGAAGTAAACCCTGACAACAAAGTGGTGACAGGTACGCTAGTTATTCATTCAAGAATAGCAAACATACTTTTTGATTCAGGTTCTACGCATTCTTTTATATCTCGAAAGTTTAGTAGAACAATCCCAGCACCACCACAAATCATGGAAGTGAAGATATCGGTGAGTATAGAAAATGGGGAAATCATTTCATCCCATGAATATAATTCCTCCCCTGTTATAATCTGTGGATTGAATTTCCCGTCGAACCTCGTCATACTCCCTTTGGTGGAATTTGATGCAATTCTTAGCATGGATTGGCTTTCCTTATATAGAGCCAACATAAATTTTCGAGAAAGGGAAATCACACTCCATATGGAGAATCGACCCCTGATTCTTTACAAGTGTAAGGAGGAAGATGAATCTTCATTAGCTCCATCATCACAAGCATAGATATTACTGCCCTATGAGCATGCGTATCTAGCTTAGATGATTGAGTCTAAGGAAGAAACCATCCTTGAAGAAATTCCTATTGTGAGGGAATTTGCTGAAGTGTTTCCTAAGGAACTGCCTAGTCTTCCTCCTAGAAGGGATGTTGAATTATCAATTGAACTTATACTAGGGGAGCTACCAATATCCAAGACTCCATATAGAATGGCTGTCATGGAGCTTGAAGAGCTGAAGAAAAAACTACAGGAGAATCTAGATAAAGGGTTTATATACCCAAGTGCTTCACCATGGGGTGCACCAGTTCTCTTCGTCAAGAAGAAGGATGGGTCAATGCGGATTTTCATCGATTATCGTGAACTTAACAAAATCACGATAAAGAACAAGTATCCTCTTCCATGGATCGATGACTTATTTTATCAGCTGTGTGGATCACAATACTTCTCCAAGGTAGATTTGTGGTTAGGATATTATCAAGTAAGGGTGAAGAAGGAAGATGTCCCCAAGACTGCTTTTCATACAAGATATGGGCACTATGAATTCATAGTAATACCTTTTGGACTCACTAATGCTCCAAAATTATTCATGGACTTGATGAATAGAGTCTTTAGAGATTACGTCGACAAATTTGTGGTAGTCTTTATAGATGATATTCTAATATACTCCAAAACCAAGGAGGATCATGAGGAGCATTTAAGAACTATACTAGAGACTTTGTGTAAGGATAAGCTCTATGAAAAGTACATCAAGTGTGAGTTTTGGTTGAAGTAGGTCTCATTCTTGAGCCATATCATCACAAGAAATGGGATATCTGTGGATCCCTCCAAAACAGATGCAATTGAGGGATGGACGAGGCCAACATCGGTAACGAATATCCATAGCTTCTTGGGGTTAGCTGGATATTATCGCCGATTTGTGAGAAATTTCTCATGATTTTCCAACCCTCTTACCAAGCTAACTTGAAATGGATTAAAGTTTTCTGGGAGTGATGAATGCGAAGAAAGCTTCAAGGAGTTGAAAAGGAGGCTTATCACTACACCCGTGCTCACTTTACCCACAAGTGGGGAACCTTTTGTGGTATTCAGTGATGCTTTGAAGAAGGGCTTAGGCTGTGTGATGATGCAGAATGATAAAGTGACATCCTATGCCTCAAGGCAGTTGAAAATCCATGAGCGAAACTATCCAACGCATGATCTGGAGTTGGCGGCGGTGATCTTTGCCTTGAAAATCTGGCGGCATTATCTCTATAGGGAGAAATGTGAGATATATATTGACCACAAGAGTCTTAAATATATATTCACACAGAAATATCTTAATATGCGCTAGAGAATATGGATAGAGCTCATCAAGGATTATGAATGTTCAATACACTACCACCCTGGGAAAGCGAACAAGGTGGCAGATGCCCTAAGTAGAAAGGACCCAACGATTCTATCAATGATGAGAATTGAGAAGGATCCAATATTCTTATACTTGATGAAGATGGACATGGGAATCATAAAGAAGGGAACATCATCAACCCTTTCACAAATGATTGCTTAACCATCTCTTTTGGAAAGGTTAAAGGATGCTCAAAAGGATGATGTGGGAATTCAGAAAAAAGTATAAGCTATCGAAAAAGGGAAATCCTCAGAGTTTAATGTTAATGAAGAAGGAATTGTGAGATTTGGGAAAAGACTATGTGTTTCATCAATTCCAGAGCCGAAGAAGGAACTTTTGGATGATGCACATAGTTCAAATTTCTCTATTCACCCAGGGAGCACAAAGATGTATCGAGATCTTAGAGAAAACTTTTGGTGGGATAATATGAAGAAGGATATTTTTGTACATACATCAGAGTGTATGGTGTGCCAGCAAGTGAAGGTAGAGAGGAAGAAGTCTAATGGGATGATGCAACCATTGCCCATACCAGAATATAAATGGGAGAACATCACCATGGACTTTGTCATTGGACTTCTGAGGACATCCAAAGGAAACAATGCAATCTGGGTTGTGGTGGATCGTCTTACAAAGACTGCACACTTCATTTCTATTTGGGAGGATTTCTCATTGGATCAACTGGCACAGATATATATCAGGGAAGTGGTAAGGCTGCATGGAGTGCCACTATCTATTGTGTCTGACCGAGATCCAAGATTCACCTCTAAGTTTTGTAAGAGTCTTCAAAATGCTCTGGATATTGAACTGAACTTCAGTACGACCTATCATCCTCAAACTGATGGCCAATTCGAGCGGACTATCCAAACACTAGAGGATATGTTGAGATCATGCTCAATGGACTTTAAAGAAGGATGAGATCAACATCTTCCTCTGGTTGAGTTCTCTTATAATAACAGTTTCCACTCGAGCATCCAAATGAAATATTATGAAGCCCTGTATGGGAAAAGGTGCAGAATACTGGCATGTTGGGATGAGGTCAGTGAACTTAAGCTTCTTGGACCATAAATGGTCGAAGAAATGGTGGAGAAGGTGAAAACGATTCAACAACATGTCAAGGCATCCCAGAGTCGACAAAAGAATTATGCAGATAACTATCAATGAGACCTTGAGTTTAAAGTTGGAGACATGGTTTTTCTACGCATATCTCTATGGAATAAGGTCATGAGGTTTGGAAAGAAAGGGAAGTTAATTCCAAGGTACATCGGCCCCTTAGATATTCTTGATCGTGTCAGGGCTGTGGCCTATAGACTAGCACTTCCACCTACCATGGACAAAGTACATGATTTCTTTCATGTATCCCTCTTAAGGAAGTAAATACTATACCCTTCACATGTACTCTCTTCTAAGGTGGTACAGTTGGAGGATGATATTTCTTATGAGGAGCAACCAGTGAAGATCTTAGATCGTAGAGAAAAAGTTCTACGAAATAAGACAATTCCCCTCGTCAAGGTGCTATGGAGAAACCACAAGTTTGAAGAAGAGAATTGGGAATCGGAGGAAATGATGAAGCTGAGTTACCCACATATGTTTTAGTGTGGGAAAAGGGAAATTTCTAGGGTGAAATTTCTTAAGGGGGGAATATTGTAACGACCCAAAGTTTCATTAATGGAAATCCCACTTGATCTAATTAAATGTATCTTTATGTAAAATGTTTATATAAAATGCCAACTTCTTTGGTTTTATGTTAAGAATTTTGACCGTTTCTAATATAGCTGTTGAACAGTGATCACATGATTAGTATAAATATAGGGCTTTAATAAATCCAATTTACTCAGACAAAAGAAGCGATGGCCTCATCCAGTAGAATTGCTCCATACGAAGCCCATTTGTCGGAGCTCAGAAAAGAGGTGGCGTCCTTGGGTTTCGCTCTTGACCAAGCCCAAGCTGAGCTTCATCATGTCAAGCTCGAACGAGACTGTCTACAGTAAAATTGGAAGTTGATAGAGATTACCACTCGAGCGATGTTATCTGAGCCACCCCAAGAGTCTGTCACCATCGCACACCTTACCCTTAGGTCTTATGCAGCTATTTTAAGGGGTTATGTAAAAAATAGCTAGTACTATGTTTATGTATATATTTTTTATATAATAATGAATATACCTTCTTTTCATTATTGACACTTTGTAAATAGTTTTTTTAAATCACAAATAGTATTTTCTTAGTTAATATTTAGATAAGAAATCTATTTTGATGAATTGATGGATTTTTGAATTAAATAATATTTTAATAAAATATTATTATTATTATTAAATTAATTTTTATTAAATATAAATGATCTTATAATTTTATGAATGCAATTGTAATTTTTATTAAGGTTTGAAATCCATTTTTGTCAAAACCCGTGAATTTTTGATAAATGTCGATTTTTATTTTAAAAGTGAAAATTAACATATTTAGAAAATTATTTAGATAAAATAAATGTTATTTCTGGAATCAGGATGTTGAAGTTATTCAACGATGAATTTTTCATAATTTTTTGAGACAATCAAATTTTTGGGTAAAAATTAAATACCGTTTAAATATATACTGTGTTTTATGACATCATAATGACCCAATAGTGATGTAATAAAATACAATAAGATTTATGTTCAGAAAATATATGTTTTAACATTAAAATAATGTGATTTTGGGTTTTTTTAACTTATTTTACAAAGCATTAATGGACCCTCAAGACTTATTAAACATCTTGTCTTTTTAAATTATTTTCCATGGGAGTGTGACTCACCTACACATAACCAACCCCATTATTTTAAGAAGTTCGGACTTTGGCCTTATAAAATATTGTTTTCCTCTTCCCTTTTCCAAAAACCATGGACAAAAACCATGAGCTGATTTTTGGTTTGGATTAGTTTAATGTAAGGGGTCCCAAACCTAAATAATAAAGAATTCACTCACCTTTCCTATATAAAAACACCCAAGATCCCACTTCCTCCTCACTAAAAGCCTTTAGAGTTCGTCCAACCTCTACCCTAATCTCTCTAGAATCCTCCCAAGGTTCCCCAAGCTCCCAATAATCCTCTCTCAAGCCTCTCTCAAGCCATTGGAAGCACACTTCCAAGTAAGGGTTTTTCTTCCTTTCACTTTTTTGTCCAATTTTCTTAATATTGTTAAGCCCTTTTAATTTCAATTATAAATGATGGGGTATGGTTTTTCACCCCCCCATACTTCCCTCTTATTGTTTTAATGATGGTAGACCCCTTTATCTCTCATTAAATGCCTCCCATGTACACCCGTTACTATACCGAAATTCCGAAATGAACTTCTCTCTCCTCATTTACATTCAAGCAATACTTTTGTATCATGAATCTAAATTCCATTAGAATTATTGGGACATGTATCTATATTACCCCCTTACTGTCCATTTCATGTAGATATGATGAGACACCCCTTTCTCTCTCATCAACCATTATTATGAATTCTTATATCATGCCGTTACGCTGCTGAAATTACACCAATTTTCTAAGCCAATGCCATTGTGTAGTGAATACCATGCCCATTTCTCCATCAAGGGTATTCAACTTCATGCACATTTACTTATTAATTATAAATTTTCATTCCACATTCCTTTGTCGTGGAATAAATGATTATGTTTTATGAATCCATTTTTTATGATCCATGTGGCACACTTATGCATGAAATGAAATGTTTAAGAAGGGTGCGCCCTTATAGTGCTCCAATGCATTGGGTAAAGTATAGTATCATGATACGTCATGTGCAATTAGTGTTGAATCATTCTAATTCAAGTGCAATGAGGGTTTACTCGTGCTTCATGTGAAATGAGGATTTACTCATGCTTCATGTGCAATGGTCCTTGGCTCATGCTAATTCCATGTTAAGTGTTGTTGCCACATTTCCATGTTATGATTATCATGATTTATCATGCCTTTATGTCCATGTTTCTATTGTTCTATATTGATAGGCCTATTGTCTAACATGTATTTTACTCCTCATGTATTCCATGTTTATTACATTACTGAGCTTTATAGCTCACCCTTTTCTTATGCATGTCCTCAGGTTATCCCGTGAAATGCTAAGTACAAGGGAATGTAGTGGTCATGTAAAAGAAGTTTTCAATAAAGATATTGTATTTCATGTTTTACGTTGTTATGTAATGATCCTAAGCCCCAAAGACACTATAACTCTCGATCTTCCATGTTGTATCAAGTGAATAGTTTATGTAATAAATCATGTTTAAGTTTGTAATAAAAGCAGGGTTGTCATATTTAATATACTTATGTTGGGATATATAGATTCCTTCTGGTTTTTGAGAAATTTGAAAACCAAGAAAAAAAGTTAACTCACCCATCATACTCATTTCAAACTCGGATTTCATTAGATCCACAAATGAATCAGTTAAAGATTGCTGGGTTGAACCAAATATACTGTCATCAACATAGATTTGAACAATCAAATTTTTTTTATCTTTCTTTATAAAAAGGGTTGGACCTACATTTCCTTTAACATAATTGTTTTGAAGAAAAAATCTTGCAAGTCTATCATACCAGGCTCTAGGATCTTGTTTAAGTCCATACAGAGCTTTGGTAAGTTTTAAAACATGTTCAGGATGTTTTGTATCTTCAAAACTAGGTGGTTATTCAACAAAAACTTCCTCTTGAACATAACTATTATGGAAAGCACATTTAACATCCATTTGAAAAATTTTGAAGTTTAAGAATGATCTAAAGGTAAGTAGAATATGAATGGATTCAAGTCTAGCTACTGGAGCATAAGTTTCTTCATAGTCTATTCCTTCTTGTTGATTATAGACTTTAGCAACCAATATAGCTTTATTTCTTACTATGATTCCATTTTCATCACACTTATTTCTGAAAACCCATTTTACTCCAATAACAGAAGTTTCCTTAGGTCTTTCAACCAAGCACCAGAATTTATTCCTTTCTAATTCATTTATCTCATCTTGCATAGCTTTTATCCAATCATCATCACCTAAAGCTTCATCAGTTCTTTTTGGTTCTAATTGGGAAAGGAAAGCTAGATTTTCTATTTCATTTCTTAAGGAACTTCTAGTCCTTACTAGTTGATTTACATCACCAATGATACTATCACTGGGATGATTCTTTAGAAACAACTGATTTGGGTTTTTGTAAAACCTGTTCATCAACACAGGGTAGGAAATATTCTGGGGTAAATGCTTCAGAAATATTTTCTTAGACATTTTTCTTATCAGAAGGATCTTCTATCAAGGGTTGATAATCAGTTTTTGAAAACACATATGAAGATGTAGGTTGAGGTTGTTTAAAAACAAAAGGTTCAGTTTCATCAAATTTGACATGTACAGTTTCTTCAATAGTACAAGTGTTTTTATTAAAAACTATATAGGCCTTAAAGGTTGTGGAGTAGCCTAAGAAAATTCCTTCATCAGATTTAGGTGTGAATTTATGTAAATTATCTTTAGTATTCAAGATGAATACTTTGCATCAAAATACTTTGAAGTATGAAAGTCTAGGTTTTCTACCATTCCACAACTCATAAAAAGTTTTGTTAAGAAAAAGTCTAATCAAAACACAATTTATAGTATAACAAGTGGTACTTACATCTTCAGCCGAAAAATGTTTGGCTACCGAATATTCACTCAACATGGTTCTTGTTATCTCTTGAAGAATTCTATTTCTTCTTTCAACAACACCATTTTTTGAGGAGTTCTTGGTGCTGAGAAGTTATGAGTAATGCCTTTTTTACTACAAAAAGTTTCAAAAACAGAATTTTGAAATTATCCTCCATGATAACTATGAATAGTTATCAAAGGAATATTTTTCTCATTTTTAACTTGGGCTCTAAAACTTTTTAAATAAGAAAAAGCTTCATATTTCGTTGCTAGAAAATATACCCACGTAAATCTAGTGTAATCATAAACTAAGAAAAATACATAATATTTGCCTCTAACGCTTCTAGTTTGTGTTGGACCAAAAATATCCATATGAAAAAATTGTAATGAATCAGTGGTTGAGACTTTATTGACTAATTTAAAACTTTATTTATGTTTCTTTCCATATTAACAGGGATCAAAAACTTTTGAAGAATCAAATCTAAGATCTGGTAGATCCTTAACTAGTATTTTCTTAGAGAGTATACATAGGTTCCTAAAGTTACAGTGTCCTAACCTTCTATTCCATAACCAAGACTGATCTTCCATTGCACTGAGACAAGGTAGATCTTGGATCCTAAGGTCTTCTAAGTTTAGTGTGTATACATTCTCTTGCCTATTGGTAGAAAGAATAAAATCTTCCTTATAATTGTGTACTAAACACTTATCATTCCTAAAATTCACAAGGTAACCTTCATCACATAATTAACTTATGCTAATAAGGTTATGCCTAAGAACCTTAACGAATAAAACATTTGAAATCAAAGTTTTTCCAAGAAGAAAAATGTTACCTATACCAATAATTTCTCCCTGAGCATTATCTCCAAAAGTTACTTTTCCTCCTTTCGTCTTGATATTTTTTTCAAAGAAGTTTTTGTTACCAGTCATATGTCGGGAACATCCACTATCCATGTACTATGTATTTCTATTGGTACTTTCTTTATTTTCCTGAAAATAATAGTGTTAGACTTTCGGAACCCAAACTTTCTTGGATCCGAAAAATTCAGAAAGAAAAATTTAAGGAATCCACATTTTCATTGAAAAATAAGATTTATGAAAACCTAAAGGCTGATTTTTGTTTAAGGAACAATTTTTTGCCCAATGTCCACCACACTGACATTTAGTGCAGAATGGAGCACTTTGAGGTAAAAAATAATTGTTACTAAAAATTGGTTTTGAATGAGTATAACCAAAACTAGAATTATTCCTTAGAGGTCGAATTTGGGAATACATCTTATCAAAATTTTCTTTACATAAGGCAAAATTTGAAAAACTCTTCCTCAAGAAAAATATTTCTGACTTCAGTTTAATAACTAAGTTTTTTATCCTAAAAAACATTAGTTTTAGCACTAGAGTTAGTCTCTAAAACATTTTTGTTAGAGATTACTTTTTCTAGATCCATAGAAAGTTTATCCTTCTCAAAATTAACTTCCTAAATGTTTTTTAAAATAATTTCAAAATCAAGGGTTTTCTTATCAAGATCTTTATAAAGATATGATATTTCCTTAGTAAGAATAGTAATTCTTGAATTTTCCTTATCAAGATTTTTCTTGACTTTAGAATTTTTATTCTCAAGGAGCTTATCAAACCTAGACACTTCTTCATAATTAGGTAAAGCATTATCTTCATCAGAAGAATATTCTTCATCCGAGGATTCATAATATTTACTATCACTATAATTAGCATTCAAGGATACATTGGTTATAGATTCAACATCATGTACCTTGTCCATTAGACAATGATTTCCAATAGGTATCTTGGTTAATAGACCAAGATTCTTCTGTCTAAAATATTTATACTCTGAGGATTCATCATAAGAGTCTCCACCACTGGCACTCCAGGTGTTATTGGCTTTCAAAACTTTCTTAGATTTATCCTTGTAGTAGTTTTTTCTATTCCTCTCAGAATGCTTTTACTTTCTATCTTTTCTCTTAATCATAGGACAATCTAGCCTTATATACCCTGCTCTTTTGCATTCATAACAAGTAACTTCAGAGTATATCTTGTCCTTTCTTTCTTTTTTCTTATATCTATACTGAAAGTATTTATTCCCAACTATCTTGTTCATCCTTCGAGCAATATTAGCTAGTTAATTCTCTAAATATTCACTTTCACTTGATTTAGATAAAATAGTGACTTTATTTGAATTGGATCTAGTAACCCTTTCAAGAGTCTTTGCTTTAGTAGTTGTAAAGTCTACAATTCCATTTCCATTCTTCTTTTTATTCAAATCAGCATCTCTTTTTATTCTTGTCTCATGTTAAAGAAGAGTTCCAAAAATCTCATCAAGAGTAATATGAGATACTTTCCTATTCTCATCAATAGACGTTCTCTTAGATTCCCACTTGTTAGGAATGATATCTATAATCTTTTCCAAAAGTAACTCATCATATAATCCTTTCTCACCCATAGATTGTAAACTATTAAAAATTTTCATAAACCTTTATTGTACCTTACAAACTGGTTCTCCATAAGGTAATAAAAATCCATGATATTCTGCTCTAAGCATATCTCTTCTAGTTTCTATAACTTTGGATGTACCAAAATGAGTAACCTCCAATTTCTTCCAAATACAATTTTCATCTTCACAAGAAGAAATCTGGCTATATATATTCTTGGTCATGAAACACAACAAAGTATTATGTACCTTGTAGTTTAGTTGATATTTTGACTTTTCTTGATTAGTAAAAGTTCTGACTTCCTTATCAGGAATCTTGTAATCTCCAGTAAGCATTAAAAAGTTTTCCACTCCAGTGTTAATGACAAAAGTCTTCATACGATCTCTCCAATATTCATAATCATTCCCATCAAATATAGGTAGTCTAGTAGGATTAAGATTGTCAATAGAACCAACATTCATTCCTGCCATCTAAAAGAAAATATATTTCCATAGAATCTTATTAGTAATAAAATTTTGTAAATAAGGATAAAAAACCTAAGTAAGGAAAATATAGAACAAAGGAAACTTGATCAAGAAAACTTATATGTGAATATATGTATTTTAGAGATCTCTTATGATACTAATTGTAGGATCGAAATATGATATAGATGCTCAATATACAAGGGGGGGGGGTGAATTGTATACTTTAAAAATTCTTTTGGAACTTTCAAAGATGGTATAAAACTTTATATTTTTTTAACAAGGTTAAACAAGGTAAATTCACAAGACTTCTTAGTTCTAAAAACTTACTAGATTCCAGAAATATGGTTCCAGAAATAAAACTTAAGAGAAGTTTACAAGGACAAAGATTCTACCTTAAAGCATATAGAATCTTACTAATCAGAGTATACAAGTATAAGAAAGTATAAGATAGTTATAATTTCCTTAATAATAAAAATGCAGTGGAAAACAAACTTGAAATAATACAAGTAACAAGTATGAAATATTTTAACCCAAAGAGTAGGGTATCCAACAACCTTGGATAAAGGTCCCTTGATTTATACTTTCAAGAAAGTCTGTCTTACCCACACCAGGGTAAGACCTCAATAGGAATATCAAAGTCTGTCTTGATATCCCCACAAGCCCTCAAACTTCAAGGTAGTTTATACCTCCGTATTCCTTATCAAGGAAGTCCTTGAACTTTAAGGTATTTGATACCTCTGTCTTTCTATCCCTGGAATCCCTTGATTGTACACAACAACAATCGGGGTCACACGAATCAATCTAAACAATATGTTCAGTATGCACAAAGCATGAGAGTATATCTCTCTAGAAATCACTTCAGTAACATGTAATCTCTAGAGTTATAGAACAGTCATCAAAAGTTTTGAGCTCATTCAAATTAGCTCCTATTTATAGGCATATCTCCAATGGTCAGCTCCCTCCCCCAATGGTCATATTTTTCCTTGAATTTTGGAGGGACCTGTACACGTTTCACTCAAACAATAGTTAGTTAGAAACAGAATGCACGACATCGTTTTATAACTATAAAAAGGGTAAGTAAAATATGGTTGCTCTATCAAATCTATTTTTCAGAGTCTAAGGAAAAAAATAAAATTTAGAGTCTAAGAGGAAAACATTCGATGTCTATATTACATGGATATTCGGATTCTATTTTCCAAGGAATTTGGAATCAGAATTTTGTAGACTTCAGAGTCTGAATTATGAGGAATTCGGAGTCTGAATTCTAAGGAATTCAAAGTCTGAATTATAAGGAATTCAGAGTCTGAATTCTAAGGAATTCAGAGTCTGAATTATAAGGAATTCATAGGAATTCGGAGTCCGAATTATAAGGAATTCTGAGTCTGAATTATAAGGAATTCGGAGTCTGAATTCTAAGGAATTCGGAACTGAAATTCTAAGGAATTCGGAGCCTGAATTCTAAGGAATTCGGAGTTTGAATTCGCAGGAATTAGGAGTCTGAATTCTAAGGAATTCAGAGTCTGAATTATAATGAATTTGGAGTCTGAATTCTAAGGAATTCGGAGGCAGAATTCTAAGGAATTCGGAACCTGAATTCTAAGGAATTCGGAACCTGAATTCTAAGGAATTAGGAACCTGAATTTTAGAGAATTCAGATTCTGAATTATAGAGAATTTGGAATCTATATTTCATAGAATTTAGATTCTGAATTTCAGAGAATTTGAAGTCTAACTTCTAAGGAATTTGGAATCTGAATTTAGAGAATTCAAAATCTGAATTCAGAGGAATTCAGAACCTTAATTTTGATCCTGAAAACAGAATACTCTATATCTAAGTATTTATAGAATTCCGAGGTTTTAGATGTAAAACCTAAATTTTCACTTAGGAATAAAAAGATTTAGATTTAAAGAAACTAAAATATGAACAATGAAAAATAGGTAAGGATAAATTTTCCTTAGAGAAGGAAAATTTTCCTTATTAAAGAAAATCTGGGTAAGGAGAAAATTTCCTTATATAAAAAACTTAGGGAAAATAAAATTTGCCTTGATATAGAGTGTTTGTGATTTTCAAAAACATAAAGGAATGGAAAATTCATAAGGAAACCTTATTGACTCAATAATCTCCTGTAGTACTAGGCCCTCGTAGCCCGATAGCTGCCTCATCCTCACTCTATCCAGTAGGGTAGAGGTCATAACTAAGGATGATAAAAAAGTCTTCCCTGACTATCGTGAACCTCCAAGTGCATCTCAGAGAACAAATTCATAAACTGATACTCATTACCATTCTATTGAACTTCCTATATTTGATTCCTTTTGCTCAGTGCATCAGCCACTAAATTTACTTTACCAAGAATGTAGGCAAGCTTGAAATCAAAAGATTGTATGTATTCAACTTATATTCACTTCTTAATATTCAGATCATGTTGTTTAAATATTTACTTGAGGCTTTTGTGGTCTGTGTACACCAAAAAACCCTCTCTAAGTAAGTAATGTCTCCAACAACACAATACATGAATAAATACAACATACTTGATATCATGCATTGGGTAGTTCCTCTTGTGTGGCCTCAACTGACAATACCTATACACCAAGACTCTATCCCCATACATAAGAACTACTCCTAGCCTGATACCTAATGAATCACAGTACACAGTGTAAATCCCACTTGGCTTTGTAAAAATTAATATTGACGTTGAAGTCAATCTCACTTTCAGCTCCTGAAAGTCCATCTCATAGGAATTTTACCATGAAAACTATAGGATCTACATTGGGGCTGCAGGACCCTCCATTACAATATTGTCCACTTTGGTTCACTACCTCATGAGTTTATTCTTTAGTAGGGGTCACTTCCCACCAGGGTGGCTCACTACCACCCCTATAAAAAGGTCTTGTGATGGAGAGGGGGATGGATGGGTCTTATATACCATGCACAACACCCCTCTAGTCTCTTATGTGGGATAAAAAAATATATTTCATAATGCGACACCCATATTTCACACCGTGACACCCCTACAACCAGTAACCATGACCTGTAGGGAATGCACTGTCATTCATTTTGGACTCTAACACAAACTTCACACCCTTCCTAGTAAATTCCGTCAATGACGCTATTAAGCATGTGAAGTCCTATATGAAATTCCTATAGTAACAAGCTATCCCCAAGAAACTTCGTACCTAAAAGATGTTATTGGGATTATCCATGGAAACTATAGCTCTCACCTTTTCTGGGTCGATTTCTACTTCTGTCTCTAAGATAATGTGACCCGAGAAGTAAATCTGACCCATCCAGAAGTGGCACTTTGTGAGCTTAGCATATAACTGATACTCTCTTAGTGTATTAAATATGATATCAAGATGTATGGAATGGTCATGTCAATTGTGAGAATACAATATGATATAATCCATGAAAACCACCACAAATGAATCAAGATAAGGATGAAAGACTCAGTTCATCAGTGCCATGAAGACTGCTGGTGTGTTCATGAGACTGAATGACATAACTAAATACTGAGATAGACCATACCTACTATAAAAATATATGAAAGGTATTTATTATGGTCTAACATGCACCTGATTATAACTGAATCTCAAATAAATATTTGAGAAAACTCAAGCTCCTCAGATCTGTTTGAATAGATCATCTATCCACGGTAGAGGATACCAACTCTTAACTATCAGCTAGTTAAATTTATAATAATCTATGCATATCTTGAGGGAATCATCCAATTTTTTTTACAAAAAGGACTAAAGAACCCCAAAAATAAGTATTGGGTCAGATAAAACCCTTTCCCTATAAATCCACTAGCCACCTCTTGAGCTCCTGCATCTCAGTAGTATCCATTATATAAAGAGGAATGGATATTGGTACAACTCCTGACACTAGATTGATAGATAACTCTACCTCTATCATTAGAGGTAATCTTAAAAAGTTATTCAGTAAAACATCCCTGAAATGATCAACCACTAGAGAGAAATCAGCCTAATGTGTTCCCTGATCGTCTAGATATAAACTCACAATCTGGACTTTTATCCCACCTAGCGCATGATGCTCAGGTCTATCTCACCTCGCCTATACATCCCATTAAATCTTGTGAATAAACTCGCTACCCTCTGGTGATGTGAAAGTCACCCTTCAACAATAGTAATCAACAAAATCATGGAAGGGAACTAACCAGTCCATTCTGAGAATGATTCCAAAACCTATCATCTCAAGGAAAAAGAGGTTCCATACGAAGTGACACCCACTAATCTCAAGGGGGAACTCCCTATACTGACATATACCCTCCTTTCTAATCCTCAATGGAGTGTTAAGATTCATAACATCATCAAATCACCAAACACTGAGCCCAAGAATCTCCACAACAGGCACAAATTTAAAGCTATGAGAATCCCCTATATCAAAAAGTGTAGAAGCTAAGGTAGAGGCTACTAGAATAGAACCTATGATAGTAGAAAGGTCCAGGATCCTACTCCTCAAGGGTATATTGCACTGTGTATATTTAGCCTGAACTGTGACCCTATGATACTACCTGGCTACCCAGAGCAGATCCGCTCTATAGTCATTATAAAAATGGGGTATAAAAACCATGACCATGACCACCACCTCGACCTAATCATCTAGCTATACTCTATATCCCTATATGATGAGAAGATACTGACCTCACTCATGAATGTGGAGTTGGTGCAGACCCTCTCTCACTGGTTGCTGATGGAAAAGTTCTACAGAAGCGCTGTAGATGGGTCATCTTGCCGCATTATCAGAACTCAACTAGGTCCCTCGTACACTATGGCCTTGTATGTCCCAGTCTACTACACTTATAGCACCTCACCTAGAAACTTGAGTGTATACTCCGACTACTAATGTCACTGCATGGAATCTTCAGATAATGCTTCCTATTACTGGTCGATGCAGTACCAGATCTAGATACTAAACTGCTATGTATCGCACCTCCAGCCTCCCTTAGGTTAGGATCTATGATAAGAATTTGATTCACTATTCTATAAATAGTAGTTAGGTGAAATAAATTCACCCGTGATCAGATGTTTTACCTAATACCATCCCCGAATTACCTAGATTTAGATAACTCATCACCCATCAGAATAGGTGTGAAACACTGGAGCTCTATAAAACAGGTTGAGTAATCCATAACTGATAGTGAGCCCTGATCCAAGTGCAAGAACTCTCAGGCTCTATTGGCCCTCAATGTCTCAAAATAGAAGTAGTCATATAAGGCCATATGAAAATACCTCTAGGACATCTTCTGATGACGATCTGTCTGAGTAATGACATCCCACCATCTCTTGGTAGAATAATGAAATATATACATAGTGATCTCTAACCTCCTCTCTAGCAGAATCTAAATATGCTAAAGGATAGATAGCATAGACTCTATCCATGACTCTGCAGCTATTAGTCCTCCATCCCCCAAAAATGTGGGTGGATGCTACTGCTAGAACTCATACATCAACTCTACCATATTTGAGGTAGGTTGTGGTGTTGAATGGTATGCATGAAGTGTATAAGGTTTTCACATAATTGTGCCTTAGCACCTTTGTTTGGTAGAAATACTAGTGCTATATCTGGAACTACTAGAGGATCCACTAGTAGTCTATGGCCCACCACCTCTAGAGTGTGGTCATCACCACCCTCCTAGCGTAAGACTGGAGGACATCATAGTGACATACCTCTACAAATACCAAGTGCACGCCTCATATCAAGATTATTATCAAGGATCCTAGCTAAAAATATTAGATACAACAAATATGATAGGTAAAATCCTTCCTATATAAGAACACACCCTCTGCCTACTCCACGAGTCAGGTCTGGGCGTTGTACAGATCATATATAAGAAAGAGACCCACTACTAAGGTTAGGTCTAGGTAAATTTCTCTACTATAATAATTTCAACTTCCATTTTACTTACACTTGAATTCATACATTCATTCTCATTTGAATTCATAACCAGTTCACATTTATGTGTCAATTCATTTTAAAAGTTTGAATTAATGGTTCTACAAATTCCAATCCATGAGGGACCATACTCCCTAGGAACCAAAGTATGACATCCACCTAATTCACACCATAACACATTACAAAATACCTATCACAAAAGTAGGTATATATATCAAGACACCTATCAAAACAACATGAAAAAAGTAATGCATCCTAAATGACATGGCACAATGCATGTCATGCGATTCCTGTAAAGTGCCTAAAATGATGCATGAGATGACATACCCTCATATACTTGGGTTTTAACAAAATAGAACCCATAATCATATCAATAATAACATCAAAATTTATGTGCATCACCCAATGGTGGAGTCAAATCAATAGTAATAGTGAAATCTAGAAAACAATAATTTAATTTGAGGAAATTTGGATTTTTCCAATATGTGGGTTAGATATTCGTGGACAAAACTCATTACCAAATACCTATTCCTTCCTAACTCTTTATATTATCACCAAATAGTAAAACAAACCAGAAAATAATGCCCTGATACCACTTTCTAACATCCCGGACTTGGATTCTACTGAAGGTGCCCCGTAGCCCAGTTAGCCACATGGACTTAAGGGAATCTCCCCAAATGTTAGTGGTTGTTGACTAGCAGCGAGGACCTAGGTGTGTATGTGGGGAGACTATAACCTCATCACCATAGTGTAGCACAAAAAAATATCAATAACATACAAGCAGCATAATCAGTAAATCATACATACAATAGATTCTCAGCAGGAATAGATAACAATACCAAAAGGAAGCTCACATACAATTATGATGATAATATATGTCATATGTCTCTAATAATGTATCTAAAACATGTATACATAGAAGGTGTACAATATATGGAAAAAGTACAAAAATACCAAAAGTATCCCAACTAGCATTGCAAGCCTCATCTAGGTCCCATTATCCCCTGCTCCTAAGTAATCATCAAGAACCTGTATCAAGGCGCTTTTCCTTATTCATACTCGCAATCATATAGTCTGTTTGGGTACCCAAAGGCGGCCCAAACAAGGTGTGAGATATAATCCTAGTAGGAAACCACCCAAGGTCTAGTTCCATCTAGTCAGTGAATATATATAACAACAGTGTGTAGGTAGTAATACAATATGAAAAGTAAGTATTGAAAGTAAACATCCTATAACATCTAGGTTATCATTTATAACCAATTCAATTTAATAAATTTCATTTAATAAGCGAGTATCCGAATTAATATCCAGGTCTGTGTCATTACAATCAACTTCACATAATAATTCAATCTCATTTAATTAATAAATCTCAAGACCTGGCATAATTCCCAATGTCCCCCATGTAGATAGGTGAACTATGATGCCCAAGAAGGCCATCCATAAGGTATAAATAAATAACGAATCCAAGATTGTTATTTTTCTTAGAAGAAGTGTCATATAACTCATTCCATTCATTATTCAATTTAGAACCTAAGCCCATTCATAACATTCCTAATTTGGAATCTGGGTATCACTCCATGTAAAACATAAACCAACACCCTATAATCCAATCCATGGCGATCCTCATAAGAACCCATGTATTTCTCTAGGTTTGGTATAACATCACTACCATTTTATTCTATCCTTGATGGCCCACTAAGGGAGCCCAAGTATCACCCATGGAATAAGGATCAATGCCCCTTTGAGTTTATCCATGACATTCTCATTTGAATCAATGTATCACTCTACATATAATAGTCATCCCCATTGAGTCCATCCTTAGAAAACCATATGAGGATTCCAAGTTTCACTCGAGCATAAGAAAGGTGAAATCCAAATGAATATGTCCATGTAATTCTCATATGAATCAATGTGTCACCCAAGTCATATACGCATTTAAACAATTCAATACCATTTAATCAATTCAATTACACCTAGGGTTGTCACCCTAACAAATTCAATTCAATCTCACCTAAAAAGGTGACTCAAATCATGGGCTAAGCTTAGAAGGCTTACATTTAATTTACTAATGTGGGCAATTCATTTAAACAATCATCTCAATCTTAACAAACCATTACATGGAAAGGACAATGTCATGATCATATCATCCTTCCCATTAATCAATTAAATTACAGTTGATATCAAAATTCATCCCACATGTAATTTCACAATTACTTCACATTTAACAATTGAATATTAACATCCCATAATAGGGGTAAAGGGAACACCTCAAAGGTGTCCAATTTCTTATGCCATCAAAAAGAACCATTTAAATAAACAACACACCCAAAGAGGTGGTTATAATTTCAAGGAATTCAATCTATAACCAATCATCAGTGGCCTCTTTAAATACATAGTTCATGCTAAAAAATTCAATTCAAGGATTAAAACTAATTTTAAGGAAGACAATCTGAGAATTGGGAATGCAGAAAAAATATGTATATATAACCAATCATATTTAAACAAAAGGCATGATACCACATACCGTAGGTCCGTAGTGGATAGCTCATCTAGTATCATCTTCTTATTCAACTCAGATTAGGATAAAATCAAATAACGAAGAAAGAACCTATTAATAGGGAAAATTAGCTTGCACCTAAATAGAACAGACGATACTAAACCAAATGAAGAGCGAATAAAAAGGAATTGATTACTCACCGATGTGGATCCAACTAGATGAATGACCCTCGATTATGAGTTCATATGGAAGAGATCTCCCAATTCCAAGATTATTCACCAAAGAGGCATCCCAAATGGGGCTGCTGTCTATAGGAGGAAGAAATAGAATTAGTTTTGATAAATAGATTTAATTAGGGGAAATTTTTTAATTTCACCCCAAACATTGGATCACATGGTTTAGGCACACTATTTGACTAATCGTGCACCAACCATGCATAGTCTTCTATAGGGAAGGGGCACCCCGCATAGTTTGTCCGCAAGGTTTGACTAACCATGTGCAAACTATGAAAAAATACACTATCAAAATTATAGACATGGATACATGTACGTGCACCTCAAATCACATAGTTTGGTCTAATCATGCAGCCTTTCCTTGTTCACTGTCCAACCTCACATGGTTTTATCTAACCATGCAGCCTTCCCCACACAGTTTGAACTAACCGTGCACCATGCTAATTTCACCCCAAAACATGGGTTCTGGGCTCCAAACTAGCCTCATACACCCTCAATACCTTTATGATCTCATAGGGAATTCATATTAGTCCATAATTAAACATTCAAACTAAAATTTTATAGAAATTAAAGGATTCATACCTCAAAGAAGAACCAGGTTCTTACATTTTATTATATTAAAATTGATTTTTATCACTTTTAGAAATTAAATCAAGTAAAATGAATTTCATATTTGGAATCATCATGTAAAAATTAATTAACAAGGTTAATTTCATTTTTTATGATAAAAATAAGTTACCAAGGTAAAAATTAGTCACCTCATAAAAGGTTAAAATGAGATAAAAATATTAAATCCAGAGGTAAAGTTTCAAAATATCAAAAATCATCATCCCTAAATGGGTAGATGAGGTATTAATTTACCCTAATTTTTCTTTTCCTCTCTAATTACTAATTTTGGATTCCCTTTTCTTGATTATTAAATCTCTTTTTATATTAAAAAATTAATATTTATAAAAAATGTCACCCCTATCACATATAAGAGGACCCACTCACCAAGCCACTTATACCCATCCTAATATAATGACACCAGTATCATTATTATATTAAAATTTTATTATTTCTATTAGATAATCATTATTTACCTCCCTCCCATACCTTATAAAATGAAAACATCACCCACATTATGGTCGGATTACCGCCTCCATGAATGATGTATTTTATTTTTCATCACTACCTTACATGGATGGTTATAAAAGTATATTTAATAAATAAATATGGTATTTATTACATGATTAATATTCTATAAAAATAAATTAGTCATTATATTAATAATATTAATAATAAATGGTTATTGTAAATTTAACCGCCTAAAACGATCATACGAAGAGACTTTTCTTAATTTGATTATATTTTTAACAACATATTGAACCATATAAATTTTGAAATACTATAATTATAAAGAAAATATATCTATACAATAATGGATATGAGGAATTTTTTTATAATTCTTATAACCACACTCAACATACTGAAGTAGTTTTGGAGGAATTGACTGAACAACCTTGAGTGGTTAATGAGAGAAAAACTATCCAATAAATGAATGAAATATGATAAAAAATGTAACTTGAAAAAATAAAATATACATTAAAGAGGTTTTGAATCAATTATTTAATATACTTAATTTTTTTATTCAAAATGTTAAATTCATGCATCAAGAGAGTCAGAACTTGAGCTAAGGGTTCTTTGTCTCAATTTCAATTCCTTGAGAGATGTTTCTTATTATAAACTAATTTATTTTTATATGGTGTAAATAATAACCCATTTAATTCTTATATATTAAATTATTTGTTATTATTTGGATTTTAACTTTTATTTAATCTCTCTATATTCCTTTTCCTTTGATTCATACATTACTTAAGTTGTAAGGATTGTTGTTAACTTAATTTACTTTCATTTAGTTATAAAAATCATTATGGAAATTTATCCTTATAAGTTTGGTTTCTTCCACACTATGATTATATTATATTGTATTAAAACTTTATTGTTTTTGTTTTACAAGTCTTCTTGACATTTAACCTCCATTTGGTTCATAATTCAACCAAATGATTTCTTATATGTGGACTCATCCTTATCTTTTTTTATAGTTGGAAATCCTACATTACATGTCCATATTCTTTATATTGTTTTAAGAATATTATTATTTATACTTAAAAGATTTATTAAGGTAATTTTATAACACCTTTTACTTTCTTTAATTTTTTTAAAAGTAATCTTTTTAATGTTTTATGCATGGGACATTTTTAACTTTCTTTACTAAAGTGTGAAAAGAATATTTTTTAACATCTTCAATACAAATGAATTTTATCACCGTCATGAATATTAATAATAATTAATCTTGCTTCAAAAGTTTACATGGTTTTCCAAAGAAAATACTATTCTCATTGTTTTTTGAATTATTCATTTTAAAAATAATGGTTAATGTTTTAGAAGAATAAATAAAAGAATTTAATTCCACTTATGTATATTTTTATCTTCCACTCAATATTTATTATTTTTAACATCATTTAATTACAAGATTTCAAGATTTTTAATTATTTTAAAATTAATATTTTCAATGTGATCTTTTCACCCCTTGAAATGAACTTTTGAATGTGACATAGAAATTTGTTTTTACAACCATATTACAAAATCTTTATGAAAATTAATTTTATAATTTGGATTCCATTTTCATATAAAAATATAAATAATATATATTATTTGGGGTTTTATTTAAATTATTACCCTATAAATTTTCCTATGAATTTATAGTTCATACCTCACATTGTTATCAAGGGTCATGTTTTATGTTACTATTTATCTCTCTCTTGAATTTATTTTTCTCCTTCATGTCCATGTTCTTTGATTTCATAGATATATTCTATATCACTTCAACTATTTCTATATTGTGTTTTCTAGTATTGAATTAACCGCATACCCATTACTTTATATGGTGTTAGTTTAAAGGGTTCTTACTAAGAAAGTTACTCCATTTATTGACTGGGGAAATGTTAACAATCCGTAGACTTTTTATTTCAATGTGAATGTTTGTTGATTACTAAGACATGTTGGTTATGTATTTTTTTATTATTAATTCCTTAATATTATGAATTCATTAGACTTAATTGGTTATAGGTGGGTCTAAGAATTATATATCCCTTAGATGAATTAGTATATCTCATGAGACAAACTAGATTGAGTATTTAGTATAAATCTTACTCATTTATGTATGATGTCCGACTATAAGGCCTGACGGTATGTTTATGATGTTTGAAATTATGAATTAAATTACTATGAAGTCAATTATTGTTATCCATGTGATTATTTACATTGTTTTGTTATCCATGTATATATTACTTTCTCATGTCATCATCTATATATCCTTATTTGATTATTATTTATTCTTTCCATATTATTCACACCTTGATTATTCTATGATATCTTCTATTATATACTACCCCTTACTGAGTGTTTAAGAACAACATTATTATGTTTTGATTTTACCTAGGTTATTAATGATATTATTAATTACTATATATCTATATGAGTATCATGTCTAGATAATTTTATAGTATATATTTAAGACTCATTTTAAAATAAAAAATACTTGGTTTAGTGGAAAAAATTCCCATTTGACGGGAACTATATATGTTTTTTTAGTTAATTTTTTTTCCTAAATCTATAAAATTTTAAACCTAAAAGGTATTGGGTGCATAAGTGACTCAATATTTTTTGTTGATATTGTAATTATGGAAGGTTAAGTTTGGGTCACTTCAGTTGGTTTCAAAAATAGTATATAAAGAATATATTTTTAGCACAGGATCTAGGAGTGATGGTTTAGGGAATAACATGTTTGATTTGGGTTGCCCTAGCCAAAAATACCGATAACTTAGGATAATAGAGGAATATATTTGTGTTTATCCATATTATGGATTGGGTAAAAATTTAACCGCTCAAATATCCAATAATCATAACTGTTATAATTTGGATGATTCCCCCCTAAATAATCATGGATTGTTTACCTGATAACCAATGTATTTTATGATGAAATATAAATCTTGGATACATAAATATATATGATGTATGAGGTAATCATTTTAGTGGGATTACTTTTATTAATAGTATTTAATGAAAAGATATAAAATATGATACTCACCCACTGATATACCTTCATTGTTTATTATGGAATACTACACAATAATCATATTAATATCACTTATAGGTATTACCAATAAAAAAATTAGAAATTATTATCTAGGGTTGAGAAGTATTATTAAGGAGAAGCATTTTGAGTATCTGAATTCGAATTTTATAGAGATAAATTATACTAACTAGGACTCAAGGGTATTAGATACTGAGTGTGCATCATACATTTGTGTTGACAAACAAAGACTCGATGATAGAAGGGAATTGAAAAAAGTGTGAAGTAGATCTTTATTTCAGTAATGGAACAAAATTTTTTTCATCATAGGTTGAAACTTATGATCTAACTTTATATAGTGGATTAGTTCTATAATTGTAGAACTGTTATATTTTCCCACCATAAATAGAAATTTGAAATCTATATCTTATTTGGACAAGAATGGATTCACATTCACTATTAAGAACAAGAGTTAATATATATATATATATGAATGAGATGTTTTATGGAATTGTGAATATGATAAATGATTTAGATATTCTAGTTATGTATAATCATATTTATAACATTTACAATAAGAATACCAGGGTTATATCTAATCCCACCTATCTTTTGAATTTTCACTTTGGTCATATAAATGAGAATCACATTATAATAATCCATAAAGATAGATTGTTTGAATCATTTTATTATGAATCATTTGAGAATTATGTATATTTTTTATTAGAAAAAATAACCAAAGAAAATTTGTGTGGAAAAGGTAAAAGGGATACTTGGCTATTAGATTTCATACATAATGATGTATGTAGATGAATGAGTACTAAAAAAAGTGTTGGTTTTGGGTACTTAATTACCTTTAATGATGATTTTACTTGGTATTGGTATATGTTTATGAAAAATCACAACTATGAAACTTTTTAAAAGTTCAAAGAGTTTTAGAACAAAGTAAAAAATTTATTGGGAAAGAGTATAAAGATCCACTAATCAGATTGGGGTAGTGAATACTTAAGCCAATAATTCATTGATCATTTGAGTGATTGTGGAATTGTTTACAAATCACTCTACCTAGATCACCACAATGTAATGTTTTATCTGAAAGGATAAATAATACCTTGTTGTACATAGTTCAATCAATGACAATTCAGTGTGTCCCTCCTATTTCATTCTGGGGTTATGCTCTGGAGACTACCACATTTCTATTAAACCAAGTTCTATCTAAAGAAATTTTAAAGATCATAGATGAGATTTTGTATGGGAAGTGCCTCATTATGTATTTTATGATTATTTTGGGTTGTGAAGAATAAATTATAAATTTAGATTCTGATAAACTAATCCCTAAATCATAAAAATACTTATTTATTAGTTATTCTAAAGAGACTAAAATATATTATTTCTATAATCCTACTGAACAAAAAATGTTTTTGGGATGATGTGGTGTTTTCATTAAGAAGGAAAAATTTATTTGAGGATTAAATGGGATATATTTTTAACTTCTAGAAGTTCAAGACCAAAAAATAGAAAATTTTCCTAAGATGGAAATTGATCTAGTTTGATAGAGTTTTTGAAGAAGAAACGACTCAAGTTACATAAGAACCACAAATTATTGGTAATATTTGTTAATATCTCATGAGATATGTATTTATAATAGCTAATAATGATGAGGTAATGTTCATAGATGATGAAACAACCACCTACCTGGAGGCCATTAAGGTTTATAACTATGAGAAATGGTTAAAATCCATGGAATCTGAAATGGACTCTATGTACACTAACCAAGTTTGGAACTTGATGGATTCACCTAAAGGGACGAGAACTATCATGTATAATCATGTTTTTCATAATAAAATTGACATATACGGTAGAATATATACCTATAAATCACACCTAGTAGAAAAAGGCTATAAGAAAATTCATGTTATTGACTACGAGAAAACTTTTCACATATAGTGATGATATAGTCCATTCATATATTTATTTCCATAGAAAATAATTTTTATTATGAAATATATCAAATGGATTTTAAAAGTTCTTTACTTAACATGAATTTAGTTGTGGATGTGTATATGACACAACTTGAATGTTTTGATGTTATTAAGGAGACAACTAATGTGTGCAAGATACAATGATCCATTTATGGATTAAAAAAGTATTCTTCGAGTTAGAATATATTATTTTATGATTTAATCAAAGGTTTTGTGTAAAAAAATGAAATTATAATATATTATTACATTTAAATAAGTAATTTTTTTAATACCTTGCTCTACATGCAATACCAAACTTTAATGAATCTGCAATATATTTAGATAAAATATAATTATTTAAGTATGATTATTAAAAAATATCCTTTGAATTAGTTGTAATGAATAAGAGAAACCAATTTATGAAATCCATGTATAAAAAAATAAGGAATACTCATAATATGAATTAAAATCATTTAGTCTACCTAAAATGACTAATAATATCCTTTATTATTTATAAAAATATTTTTCTAAAAATTACCTTTTATGCGATACACATTTCTATTTAAAGAAAAATATGATTAATGATAATGATGTTTTATATTAATAATTGTTTAAAAATTATTTGTTAAATGATATTAAATAAGAATAATAATAGTTAATATTTTATAATGTCATTTTCCAAAAAAAAGGTTTTTCATTATATTTTAGGATTTTATTCAATAAATGAATTTATAAGTTTTAGTATTTGATATAAATAAAAATAAACTTCATTTTAGAATTAATAATATCAAAATTGACTTAGTATGTATTTTTTGATAATTTTTTAAAAAGGTTTATTTTTAGTCGAAAAATGCGGGATTTACTAAAAGTATAATTTCAATGATTTTATCACTTTGTAAGCATAACCTAGAAGATTTAAAAAAAATTTAAGTAATAAAATATGAATTTCAAGAATAAAATTATTCATTTTAAAATATTCATTTAACTAATAAAACCTATGGAAAATATTTTAAAACTAATTAAAATGTTACTTTAATATAACAACTCTTTTCAATATTTTATTTAAATAAAGTATTTTCAAGTTGAGGTTCAGTTTTGGATTACCTTAGAAGCCTCGTAACTTTTATATAATTAATTATAAATAAATTTATGACATTAAAATCAATAACCATGATAATTTTATCTTATATATAAATTTAAATTTTAAAAATGTTATTTTTCTCAAAGCTGTTTTTACATGATTAAGTCTGTTTATTTTAAAATTTAATTATAACACCTTTAAAAATTATATTTTATAAAATGATTTTAAAATTGTAAATAACAATTATCAAATTAGTTAAAAGGTTCAATCTTATTTTTTTCATTAAAATTAATTACTATGTTTAGAAATTAATTACTAAGATAAAAGTAAAACGGATAAATTGAGTTTAACCTAGTGTAAAAGACCTAAAAATTTTAAAAAATGTGCCTATAAATGAATGTTTGATATTTGGATATACTAATAAATTCTTAAACTACATTTATTTACACTTTTTATCCATTTACCCTTGAATAGTGTCATGAAATTATTGAAAAATGTAAAGGTGTTCCCAAAACTACCCTTTCCCTCACTTATAAAAGGGTAACATATTCACCACTTCAAGACAAACATTACCTTAGAGTTAATCCTTAAAAATATACTATTTTAGTCTCCATATAACCATATTATAATAACATAATACCATGGTCACTCATAGTTATCACAAGCCCCTCAAATTCAAGAATACTTTCAAGGAAAATCCAAGTCCTCAATGTAAGTATTATCAACTACTTAGTTTTTATTATTAATTTTATTATTTAAAATTTATTATAATTACACCATAATAATAATATTATTATCATTTATATACATTAATTTTATTATATTAAGGTTATTATCATTTTTTTTAATATTCCCCATCCTTTAAGAAAAACAAAGTTATTGTTCATGCGTTTTGCAAACTACTGCCTCCATGATGTTTCATTTTCCTTCACCACCTTAAAATTTTGGATATAAGGATGGTATTAAAGAAAACATATTATTTTTATTATATCATTAAGTTTATGGTTTGATATATTAGATAATCTATTAATGATATGATCAATATTAATTTAACTATTTAAAATAAGCATACTAAGTGGATAACCGTTTATTCAAATTGTGTTATATTTTTATATCCATTACATATTCTTATAATTTATTATAATTATGATATATCACAGATAATAATCACGAAATAAGATCGTTATACTTATTTTATAATTATACTACAACTAAAACACCTCATAATCATTCATTAAATCAGGGTATGTTTATGTTTGGGGTGGTTTAACCACCTAATTGAACAATACTATAAATTTATGTCATGGATGACTATGATAATATATATACTGGTTTAATATTATTTAAATATATAAATAATGTTTTTTTGGTTTTGGTAAGTTTATATTAACATTTAAAACATTAATTAACACATTTCCTTCGTTAAGAATCACCGAAACATGATCATCATCAATTTCATCATCATGGTTCATAACTAAAACCAATATGAAATGAAATTATAACTTTATAAAACATATTTTAAAATATATTTTAGTATATTATATGATCTATTAATGATTAACTTTTAAATAAAAATAAACAAGAACACTTCTCTTTTGAAACTAGTACAAATGATCAAAACTATAAACACCCAATATGGAGAATTAGAAGAATTCATGTAGAGAATGACTAATTGTGAATATTATGAATGAAAATGGATACTAGTAAGGTTATAAATTAAGTTATTAAGATATATATGTTTAATATACAAGAGTTTAATGTATGTTCATGGAATTCAAGACAAGTGGTAAGGGGTTTTGTCTCAATTTCCTGTTATTGAGGAAAACATTGTATTTATGCACCTAATTCCATTTATGTGGTGTATATATCACCTATTTGAGATATCATATCATGAATTATTTTTTATAATGTAATTTTAAGTTCAATTTCAATCCCTCTCTTTCAATGAATTTTTATTTGAATGTTTCTAAACCATAATGATTTTGTTGGTCTTAATTATCATTCTTTGATACATAATACATTTTATGTGACATGTTCCATTTGTATGGTGTTATATTGATTTACTATCCAATAAATTTTATTTTACTTGTATTTAATAGGATTTACTAAAAAAATCATGTTCCATTATTCAAGTGACTAGTGATTCAATTGTTATCCCAATAGTGAGGATTTTTGGAAACTCAATTTTTGTTCACTGATTGATGATCATTATTTAAAATTATTTCATATAAGTTGGGTACATTATTCCATTTGATTGTGTTATATGTAATTATTTCATTGTTTTATGTAGATATAAATTCTTACCACATAAAAATTTTAAAAAATATTTATCACTTCTTGGGATATATTCTATTTAAACTATCCACCTCATTTCTCTAGACAACTTATGATCATGTTATTCTAGTATTGTCTTAGCCATATACCCATTGTCTATACAGTGTGAACATCAAATTTTAAATAACTCAGATTAGATTATTTTCACTTATAAAGTATGATATTCTATTAACATGGGTAGAAGTAAAGTCATTACAATACAAATTATTATTGGAAAGTTGACTATATATTGTTTATCCATCCACCTTCTTCCTTTGGAAGGGTTATGATCAGGTTATCCCTTTTATTGAAGTGGGGAAAAGTATTGGTATTCCTTATGTTGTTATTTCAATACATATGATTATTTGAAATGTTGATTATGTATTGTTTATTCGTTTTCTCTTATGGTGAATGCATTGGACTTAAACAAGTGACAGGTGGGACCTGAAATTACATAGCCTCTCGATACATCAACATGTATCAAGAGTCAAAACATGTTGGATTTTAGTGTATGAATCTTCCCGTAATAGGATATTTTCTAGGAAAAAATACTTTACAATAAGATGTATTGACTACAGTCTTAATTAAAATTAAAGTGTCTTAGCACAAGGCCTTGACAATAAGTTTTTGATGTCCAACATTACGCATTTCATTAGTATGAGATCAGTATTTTTGATAGCCATGTTTTAATTTCTTATCATGGATATAGTATGATTATAGTTTCAACTTGATTATGGATTCTTGTTTTTTACCTATTCCTTCCATAATATTTATTTCATTTTTATTCCATGATTAATTTAGTTATATGTTTTACTTACTAAGAATTTGAGATCACCCATTCTTATGTTTTCTATTTACCCAGATTATAGAAAAAAGTAGTACACGTGACATGTTTGGAAGGATAAAAAGTGTGAAAGAATTTATGGGAGACATTTAAGGCTTTTAATTAATTAATTAGTTTCATATATAATGTGAAAATTTCCCATATGATATAAATAACTTGTGATTTTTTTAGTTCATATCATATACTAATTATCTAAAGCTCTAAACTTGAAAAGATCATTTGAATATAAGAGACGCAATACTTGTTTTGATTTTTAAATTAAGGTTGATTTTATCTAGGCTTTTACATATTGTATCAATAAATTACTATAATGTATGTTTTTATAATCACTGGATATAAGAGTGTAGGTTTTGGGTGTCATAGTTTGTATCAAAGGAAATGCTTAGATAGATTTTATGATTGGGATGTTATTGAGGATAATTTAATGGTTGATAAGTTAAGTTTGATCACAATTTCAAAGGTATAAATAACCCTTTTGAATAGTATATGATTTGATGTTAAGGTAATAATTCACATGTTATTTGGGGATTAGGGTTATATAACCCTAGTGAAATCCCAACGAATAATTATATGTATTGGATAACATCATAATATTTTGGTGAAATAGTTATTATGTGGGTTTTCTTAAAAATAAACCCCTTTATAGATAATAGAAAGTATATATGACTATGGAACATATACACCTAAGGGTAATCACCTTGAAAAGGTTTGGTTGAGCATTGACCCAATCATCATTCTGATGCTTGATAAGTGAGCCTAATACTACACACTTGGTGAGGCACTCTTGATGTATATGCTTTGGGTATTCAAATTCCCTTTATGAATCATTATGAAGGATTTTAGAATGATGATAAATAATGAGGTTAGAGAACCTAATAGAAAAAATGACCATGTATAACTAATTATTTAACAAATAGAGTCATAGGTTGATCCAAAAGTATCATCTATTTAAAAAAAAGGTGTCATATGGGAAGACATATTTGGATTGATGTTTTCATATTCATATTTCAAATATTGTCATAACCATTTTGGATTTATTATTTGTTTTAATCATGATCACAAAGATGAATCTAAGAAATGTATGTAACTAGAAACCACCATGTCTTATAATTGAATAAGGGAGCATATGTAAAAGGTTAAGAATTTTAGCATATGCCTATTATGATGAAAAATGTGAGTTTCCCAGTCCCAAATAAGGTAGTGATATTGATATAATCTTAAAACTCTTAGTTATTTTCATCATTGAGTGATATTTATCAATGTTATTCTTGTATATTATAAAATTATGAGGATTATGTGAAACATATAAGGATTATTCTTTAGTATTTTTAATTTAAAGGTATGGTGGAATATAGTAAATGGTAATAATAACCTTGAAAAGTGATTTTATTGCAATGTTATATTTTTGGGAATAATTACTGGAGAACGCATGATTGAGTTATGGATCACTCTTAAGTTTAATATATGATTTATGTTGAGATAATAAAGGGTGGTTTGATTTTGAATAAGTAAGTTAGATATCAATTGGTAACCTTTGGATTGATAATTGATTCATGATATTTTTGGGAAAATTCATCTCATTTTTGGGATTATGATATATAGTGACTATTGTGTGACATTATATCATTTGAGGGTTAAATATAGAGTTAATTTTTATAGGAATATATAATTTTACAATGGTTTAATGTATTAGAGAATTAAATGGCATTATAATTCAAAGCACCCTAAGAGGGGATGGGTGAATCAGGGTGTGAACTTTTTCTTTGAATAAGACGGATCTTGTACCCATGTTGGTAAGAACTTATTAAACCCGTCTGATGGAAACATGAAATTACCAAAAACCCATATGAAAAAAATAGAAACACAACATAGTAGTTTTACTTGGTTCACCACTAAGGACTAGTCCAAGGAGCATATATTGAAAGTGTGTCTGTCATACCTGAATCTATTAAGATTCACTAGATCTTGTGGATTATAATTAATTATACATGGACACTTTGTGTCAAGAACACTGCCCTCACAAGGATTTTAGGGATGACACAATACATCCCTAAGATCACTTCTGTTGACTCCCCCTTTCTCACTACTTTGGGTGAATTATTTCTCAGTTTATCTACTTGAAGGTTGATTGCATATCATAGCACATGAAGACGATTTTTTACATGATGTAAATCTTCTTATGATACTTCAATACATTACAAAAACTTTTTCCCAAGCACAAGTATGCTTGTGTAAGTATCTTTCACGAAAAACCATTTTTTAAGAAACTCTTTTTGTTTTAAAGCACTGTCAACTTTCGTGAAACTATCCAATTTTGTGAAAATATTTTTTTTAAATAGACAACATTAAAAAAACTCCTAAATTTCATGAATCTACCAATTTTTACAAAACTCATTAATTGAAATTCCTTAATATCAATTATTTATCAACTATTATTTTCATGAAACTTATGTTTGAATAGAGTTCTTGATTCACATAAGAATTAAATTTGTGTAAAACCTTCATGAAATCTGAGTGATCAAACCTCCTCTAAAAAATTTTTATATGATAATATAATGAGCATCCAATTATTTATAGTTGAGGGTAACCCTTTATCAAAACTCCATGGATTTTACAAAACTCCACAAATTTAATGAAAATACTCAGTTTTTTGAAAAAATCTATCGTGCCCAAAAAACATGTCATCTCGATTCACCAACATCAACCTGTATTTTTCAAAAATCTATCAATCTTGAAAAAAATTTCACCTTGATTTTGATGGCATCAACATGTCTTTCACGAAACTTTATCACACCTAAAAAACATTTTTCCTTGATGTTTCCAATGTTAACCTATCTTTTTCTAGCTCATGAAACTTGATTTTTCATGGAACTCTAAAATTTCACTAAACCATGAATTTGAGACTTACCATTGTTATTGATTCTAAAAAATTGACTTTCATGAAACTTTTCCTTTGCTCTAAATTTTCAGGACAAAAAATTTTGAAAACACTAGAGAACTGTTCCACCTTCAATACTAAAGCCACTTGCACTGTAATATCACTTGTATTAAAAAGTACTTGATTAAGTCAATGTGGATTGATAAAAAACACAGAAAATAATAATTATTTTACAACTATGAATACCCTTAGTTCTAACAATATCCCCCTTTGGTTTTGTTGAAAATATATAGAGAAATTAAATAAATCACCATCCTCAAAAAAAACTTAATAGTAGTGAAATAGATCATCCATAACTCTATGTTTACATGATAAAAGCTCGATGTATAAAAAATTGTGTCAAGATAGAATTTAATTACTTTAGAGACCAAAAAAATATCTTGTAAACATTCTATTGAATTTCACCATTCTTCCCTTTTAGAAATAAACCCAAAGAAACAATATTTGTTCCATAGTACCCAAAAAAACACCCATGGATCATATCTTCCCCTAAGACCTACATCACATCCACAAAAATATTCAAACAATTAACAAAAATAGGGAGAGGGGTTAAAGCATAACCTTCGCTTGTAATGGGAGGTGGCTGAACATCGAGGTTCAACTGATGTTTCTCAAGCATTGGTGTTGCCAAAGGCTTAGTCAATATGCCAACCACTTGATCATTAGTTCCAATATGATCCATTATAATCACACTTTATTTAGATTTTTCTTTTATGAAGTGATATATGATCTCAATATGTTTGGTATGAGAGTTTTGAACCAGATTTTTTTGTGAGATTGATCATTCTATTGTTGTCACAGAGTATCACCATAAACTATTTCACCTCATCATCAATATCTGTAAAATGTTTCTTCATACACAATAGTTGAGTGAATTACTTTTTCATAGATATATACTCTTATTTAGTTATACTAAGAGAGGTTATTTATTGTTTCTTACTCAACCAGAACACACATTTGTTTCCAATGAAGAATTCACCCCCACTTGTGGAGTTTTAATCCACCAAATCTCTAACCCAATAAGCATTGGAAAATTTCAATAATTCATTATACCTTCCCACTGAAAAGTATAATCCAAAGTTGAGAGAACCTTGAATATAACTCATGAATCTTTTTACTACTGAAAAATTATCTTCCTTTAGAGTAATTTAGAAGAAATCCACTAAACGTTCTGCAAAGATAATATCTAGACATATTGCAATCAAATAAAATAATCTTTCAATGATCCTCTAGTACAAGGTGGGATACACATATTTCTCATACTTGTGATTTCCAAGTTTTTTTCCGAACACAATTGGAGTTGACATTGGTTTGGATTCATCCATGTTGAATTTTTTTAAAATCTCTAATTCATAAATTACATGATAAATGAAGGTTCATTCATTCTGTTGAATCACCTACAACCCCAAAAATTATGCGATCTCACCAATCGGGGAAATTTTAAATTCCAATTTCATGTGATTCGAAATTTTTTCCACTAATCCATGCCTTATCACTCTAAATATAATATCATCCACATATATAGGAACCATAAATTGATCTCCCTAAGAATTATTCACATAGAGATTGTTATCGAAACCTCCTCATTTAAATTGTAGCTTCTTCAAATAAGAATTCAGTTGAGAATACCATGCTCTTGGTTCCTAGATTAGAAAATAAAGATCCTTCTTCAATCTAATTTTTTTTTTCATATTTTTCAATCATAAATCCCACTAGTTGTTCAATGTAGACTTCTTATTCAAGAAAACCATTTAAGAATTCTGTTTTGACATCTATATGATAAACTTTGAACACTCTTTGAATCACCATGGCCAGGAAGAGCCTAATAGACTCTAGTTGAGCTACTATAGAAAAATTTTCTTCAACATTAATGCCTTTAATCAATGAATATCCTTCACACACCAAAAATTACTTGTTTTTAATCACATTTCCTTTCTCATCAATTTTTTTGAAGATAAAATTTTTTATAATCACATTGTGATTTTCTATACTCTTAACAAGATCCCATGTTAACTTTTTTTTCAATCTAATCCAATTCTTCATTCATGGACATAACCCATGATTCATACTTCACTGCTTATTCAAATGATGTTGGTTTCATAATTAATAAGAGGGAAGAATTTTATTTATTCGTCATTCTTTTTGTCTTTTTAGGTGAATTCCAATCCCCAATGATGTTGTATTTATCAACTTATACGCTTTGATTTCTCCTATGAGGTTCCAATAGAGTTTCTTCATAAATGGTTTCTTTTTTCCAATTCTACTTCTGAATCATCATCATTTTGAGAACCCTAAATATTACTAAATCCTTCCATAATTTCTGTATTTAAATCTATCCCTTTACCACTTTATTATTCATCTTCAATCATATCAACATATGAGGTCCAATAGATATTCATAATTTTTCCTCAATGATATTAACATCATTTCTCTCCAAAATCCTTCTAAGATGATTTTTTTAGAATTTATAGTCTTTACTCTTCATTTAGTATCCAAGGAATATCCCCTCATCTATAGTATCACCATATTTTCCTTGATTTCCTTCTTTGTTTCAGATGAAACATTTACTTAAAAAAACATGAAAATATTTTAGTGAGGGATTCCTTCCATGCCATATCTAATATGGTGTCCTATCCTCTATTAGACTCATACCTATTCAATTTTGAGGGTACATTGAAACTTAAACAACCTCTTTCATATAATGTTGAGAAAAATAACTCTCAATCAATATTGTTTTTTATATATTATTCACCTATAGATTTTTTCATTCAACAACCCCATTTTTTTGAGGTGTTCTCACTAAAGACACCTCATGCTTAATCCCATGTTTCAAGGTAATTTTTAAATTCAATGGATGCGTATTCTATTCCATTTTCAAATCATAATATCTTGATTGTGTGGCCAGTTTTGTTCTCAACTCTTTGTAGATATCTCTTCATACAACTAGTCACTTCTCATTTATGATATATAAACATCACACATGAAATTATAATATAATAATCAATAAAAATAATGAAGTACCACTCTATATATAGTATATCCACATTCACTAGATCACACACATATGTGTGTACTAGATCAAGAAGTTTCAATTCCCTTTTGTTCCTTGTTCAATAATAATTCTGAACCATCTTTCCTCACATGCTAGAATCACATGTCTTTTCTCGATCACACTTCATATTGGGAATGTCTAAAAAAACCTTTAGCTTGTATAATTTTTCCATGATCTATTGATCAATGTGACCCAACCTCCGGTTCTAAAAGTTTTCCCTCTTCAGTTGTTAAGAAAAAAGTGTTTTATTTACTTTCTATAGGGTATAAATTACTATTTTTCCTCCATACTTTCATGATAGAATTACCTATCTTTCATTTGATGGTGAAATTTGATTTCTTAAATGTCACTACCAGTCCTGAGTTATAGAGTTGACTCGCACACAAGAGATTGTGATGTAATTTTTCCACATATAGTACTTTTATTTTCATTATCTCATTATTTTATAATTATATATCTCCACTACCTTTGATCTTTGAGGCCCCATCATTGCCAAATATCACTATTCCATCAACCCTTTTCTTAAAATTTTCAACAAATTTTCATTTCCTATCATGTGGGATGAGTATCATCTATCAAGAATCTAGGTTCTACTATTATTTATAGCATTGAGAGAAATATCTTATAGGTGGAATTTCTCAATATTTTTCTTTTCCTTCCACAAGATACCTAATTGAGTGGAAGCATAAGATGGAATATCCAATATATTTTAAAAAATAATGGTTGAATCATACTCATATTCTTATTTGAAATTAGAAAACTTATTTTCAAGGGTAATTCTACTTGGTTGAATAGTATTGAATTTTCTTAGAGTTATGTAGTTATGGTTTCCACCTTTCATTTGCTTATAATGAATAATTTTATAGACAAAGTTAGAATAGTGAAAAAATATCCATTTAAATTATTTATTATATATGATGAAGGATATGGTCTCATTATCCTTTATTGACAACCAAGTTCTTCCCCATTAAGATAGCTCCTTGAATCTTCATAGTAATACATGATATGGCCCAAAAATCCACAAAATTTACATTTTATTAGAAGAAATATCTTCTAACTTCCATTACTCCACATGTACCCTTCTTTTGTGTAGGTATTTGGTCAACGATTATCTTTGGATAATTAAGGATTATTTTCTACTCTCATTTCTATTTGGTTTGAAGATGTCTTTGTTAAGAAATTAGGCACATTTTTGATATGTCCATATTTCTACTTCCATTTTCTTTGGATCATCTTATTTCTATACTTTGATGTTTCTACATCACATCCAATTACAATTCTGATCATAAATTTAGATCTTTTATCATTCAAGTATTTCTCTACTCCTTTAGAACTGTGTTTAATTCCTTCCAAAAGATCTACATCTAAAAACCTTAAAAATTATAATTTCTTATTTATTTACCTTGACTTTTATTCACTTTCTAGTTTACTTATTAAGGTAAATATTTTATATTCAATTCAATCAACTATATTATCCTTTCCCTCTAATATTTATGTAAGGTCATTGATAATTTTTTTATACTCTTCAATCCTTATTTTAAACTCCACAATCTCTTTCTAGCTATCAAGAGTTGTCAAATGTTCTTCTACCTCTATTTGCAATCGATCTATCTATGCTTCAAGATGATCCTCATACTCCAACGAATATTTAAAAAAAGATATATTTTTTTGTTTTTATTTCTTTTAATGTCAAGCTCATAAATAGAAAACTCAAGTTCAACCTTGAGAATGAAAACACTATTCAACTAATTTTATTCCTCTTTCGTAGGTTCTAATTTTTCAATTGCAGCCATCATGGAATCTTCAACATCATATTTAAAATATGGTTCTTTATCCTCTAAAAAGTATTTATAATCTTGTTCCTTTTTGAAAACAAAAATATTACTCTATAATTTATTTTTTGGTTTGAAGTTTTAATTTTGAGGGAACCTCATTTGAGGCATCTTCATGATTTATGCTTCACTTTCTATATCATTGAATTTTTTGGAGAACTGAGAAGCAATGTGACCTACTTTACCACACCTAAAAAAAGCCAAAGTAATCTTGCCTTCAAATATTCCTTTTCCTATATTAAATTTTATAGAAATAAGAGAAATAATTTCATCATCCACATCATCTCTGTCACCACTAACTTTGGAAAATGTTAAGTTTTTCCATGGATTTGAATTCCATTTCCTTGCTTACTTGAATTTTTGTATCTTCTTATTTGACTATTATTTCATAATCCACTAGAATACTTAGAAGATCATTAAGAGAAATCTTTAACAGACCCCTTTCTTCAAGGGATGAAAATTTTAGATTTTACAAAGGTCTAAGCCTTCTCAATATTTTCTTCACAATGTCAATATTCTTAATTTCTTCACCAAGTCCTCAAATTGATTAAAAAAAATTAGAAATTTGATTAAAGAAACTATCTTTATTTTCATCTATATGCATTTTAAATCATCAAACTAATTGTGTAAAACTTGAGGTTTGGACTCCTTCACTTTGTTATCACCTTCATATATATTTTATAATTTCTCCCACATGACCTTGTTTTTATTGAAACTCATAAAATTCAAATATATTTGATCATATAGTGTTGTGGTAAGAGAATTTTGAGATTTGGAATATGAATCAAGCATTTTACTATCTGTTTCAGTCAAAGAAATACCTGTCACATCACCAAATTGAATCCCTTGAATTGTAGAATATATAACTTCCAAATTAAGAGATTGTAGATGAGATATCATTCCATTCTTACAAATTTAGAATTTTCTTCCATCAAAAGGGTAAAATACCCTAACTTTTACTAAATTCTCCATAAAAAACAAAACAAAAGAAAAAATTAATTCCTACAACATTTTCCCCATGATACCAATTATTATACCCCAAAACACCCTAAGAGGGGAGGGGTGAATCAGGGTGACAATTTTTTTTGAATAATATAGATCTTGTCCCCATGTTAGTAGGGAATTTTTAGACCTATCTGATAGAAACGTACAATTATCAAACACACATATACAAAAATAGAAACAAAACACAACATTTTTACTTGGTTCAACACTAAGGGATAGTCCAAGGAGCATACACCGAAAGTGTTTTAGTTATACCTAAATCCAATAAGATTCATTATATTTAAGGGATTATAATTGATTATATACTGTCACTATATTCTAGGCACACTACCTTAACAAGTATTTTAGGGATATAACATTTCCTCCCTTGTATCACTTCTGTCAACTCCCCCTTTCTCACTAATTTCATCATCCACATCATCTCTATCATCACTACATTTGGAAATGTTAAGTTTTTTCATAGATTTGAATTCTATTTCCTTGCTTACTAAAATTTTTGTATATTCTTATTTGACTATCATTTCATAATTCACTAGAATACTTAGAAGATCATTAAGAGAAAGCTTTGACAAACCCCTTTCCTCAAGGGATGAAACTTTTGGATTTTACAATGGTGGAAGCCTTCTCAATATTTTCTTCACAATGTCAATATTCTTAATTTCTTCACCATATCCTCAAATTGATTCAAAAAATTTAGTAATTTGATTAAAGAAAATATCTTCATTTTCATCTATATGCATTTTCAGATCATCAAACTAATTGTGTAAAAATTGAGGTTTGGAATCCTTTACTTTTTTATCACCATCATATATATTTTATAGTTTCTCCCACATGGCCTTGGTTTTATTGCAACTCATAACCTTAAAATATATTTGATCATATAGTGTTGTGGTAAGAGAATTTTGAGATTTGGAATATGAATCAAGCATTTTACTATCTGTTTCAGTCAAAGAAAAACCTTTCACATCACTAAATTAAATCCCTTGAATTGTGGAAAAGATAACATCCAACTTAAGAGATTGTTGATGAGATATCATTCTATTATTAAAAATTTATAAGTTTCTTCCACCAAAAGGGTAAAATACTCTAACATTTACTAAATTCTCCATAAAAAACAAAAAAAAAGAAAAATTTAATTCCTACAACATGTTCCCTATGATACTTATTATTATACCCTTGAACACCCTAAGAGGGGAGGAGTGAATCAGGGTGACAAATTTTTCTTTGAATAAGATGGATCTTGTCCCCATGTTAGTAGGGACTTGTTAGACCTATCTAATAGAAATGTGCAATTATCAAACACACATATAAAAAAATAGAAACAAAACACAACATTTTTACTTGGTTCACCATTAAGGGATACTCCAAGGAGAATACACTAAAAGTGTTTCAGTTATACCTAAATCCACTAAGATTTACTAGATCTTAGGGATTAAAATTCATTATACACTGTCACTCTATGATAGACACACTACCTTAACAATAATTTTAGGGATGAAACGTTTCCTCCCTTGGATAACTTCTGTCAACTCCCCCTTTCTCACTGATTTGGGTTAATTCTTTCTCAGTTTATTGACTTGGAGGTCACTTCCATATCAGAGAACATGAATATGATGTTTTGACTCATGTAGGTATGATTATGATGCTTTAATACATTCCAAAAACTTTTTATCAAGCTAAAGTATTCTCACATATGTATCTTTCATGAAACATCCTTTTTTAAGAAACCCCATTTTTTTTCAAAGAATAGTTAGCTTTTGTGAAACTACCAACTTTTAAAAAACTTTCAAACTTTCAAGAAATTCCTAATATTCATGAAACTCCTAACTTTCAAGAATCTAAAAACTTTTGAAAAAACCCTTTATTGAAATTACTTAGCATCATTTAGTTCTCAAACATTCTTTTAACAAAACTTGTGTTTGTGTAAAGTTCCTAATTCATGTAAGAATTGCATTTTCACAAAACATTCATAAAATCAAAGTGATCAACCCTCATATAATTTTTTTACCATGATCATATATTGATCAAAAAACTATTTATAGAAAAGGGTCACCCTTTCATGAAACTCTATGGATTTAATGAAACTCAATAACTTTTGTGAAAATCCTTAGTTTTTATGAAACTCTATCATTCCTAGAAAACATGCCAACTCGATTTAACAACATCAACTTGTCTTTCATGAAACTCTATCATGCCCCAAAAACATGCCACCTAAATTTCACCAACATCATCCTGTATTTTTTGAAACTCTATCACACCTGAAAAACATTTCACCTTGATTTCTCTAATGTCAACCTATGTTTTTGAAGCTCTATAATCATGTTTTTTCATAAAATATCAAAATTTTCACGAAACTATGCCTTCGAGACTTACCATTTTTTTTTATTCTAAAAACATGAATTTTAAAAAAAAATTCATTTTCTCTAGATTTTTAGGACCTAAATTTTTTAAAACACAGGATAATTGTGCCACCTTCAACACTGAATCCACCTGCACCATAAGATTATATATCTTGAAAACTCATTGATCAATCCAGTATGGATTAACAGAAAACATAAAAAAAATCTATTTCCATCTATGAATACCCTTGGTACCAACAAATGGTTTTGGTAAAGGTATGTTATTGAGAGTATATGATCTTGGTATATACATAATTGGGGTATATTATTGTTGGAATGTCTAATATTGTTTTAGAAAAGATAAGTTTTATTTTGAGAGCATAAATTTCAATGATTATTGGGTTAAAAATATTTTAAGAAAGTTTATGGTAATTTGGGATATCTATTTAAGGATTGGGTTAATAAGTATGAGAGAACCAAAATAAAAGAAACCAAGGTCAAACCAAGAATTATATATGTTAAACTAAGAGTGATATAGGTTGAAATGAGTCTGATTAAAGTTTATTTGTAAGGACTATATGCTAACATAGTAGTGTCATAAAGTTATAATGACCCAAATGGTTATAAATAAAAATTCCCTTGAGATTTAATTAAATGTCATATTACGTAATATGGTTATAGAAAAAACATTAACATCCTTAATTTTATTATATCCTATAGGATTTAAATGACCATTAAGTATCTTTACCATTGATAAAATATCCATTTAATAATGATAAATTGGTTAGTATAAATATAGGGTTTTAACAAATCCAATTTATAGAGACAAAGGAAGTGATGACCTCAACCACTAGGATCGTACCCTATAAATCCCATTTATCGGATATTCTAAGGGAGATAGAATCACTAAGATTTTCACTTGACCAAGCCCAAGCTGAGATCCAACAACTTAAGCATTAGAGAAACTGTTTATGGGATAAGTTCAACCTCATCGAGATCATGACCCAAACCATGTTCACCGAACCACCCCATAAAAATATCATAATTGTGAACCTTACCCTTAGGAAGTTTTATGGTATATTAAAGGGATATTTTTCACACCCCAACCTATATGTTATTTTATTTTATTATTTTCTTTGGTTTTAATTTTTTTTTCTTCGAGGTTCGGGTTGAATCCCAAACAAGAATTTTGAGTTTTGTCAAAAAACCAATGTTTTTGAGTTAACATCATTGAGAGCATGGGCGGGGTGCATTTTGGAAACCCCACACAGCTTCACCCATGCATCATCACGACCCTCCTGTCTTCAGAAAATTAAAATGAATAAATTTTGTATTTTATTTTGATATTTAAATTTTTTAATGGTTAATAATTTTAATTATTATTATTGTTGTAATTAAGGTTATTATTTGTTGTTTAATAATAATAATAATAATATTTATTTACTTTTTATTTTTATTTTATCTTTTCCTTTTTCTTTCTTCTTTCTTTTCTTTTCTTTTTTTTGTTTTCCACGCGGTTGTCCCCCCTGCCTGCCCTTCCTCTCGCCGCAGCGCCCCCGGCTTCCGCCTCCAGGTCTAGAACCCTCATTGTAGTGCACGCCCCAGCCACCCTTGGACACCTATCTCTCTACCCTTGTTGCAGCGCCCAACCTGCCTTGCTCCTTGCAGCGCATGCCCCATCCACCCTCGGTCGCCTCTCTCTCTCCCCTCGTTGTAGTACCCAGCTTGCCGGCCCTTACCTCCAGCCATCCCCACGAGCAGGTTTCCCTCCTGCCAGCTCCCTATCCTCACACCCCTCTGGTGCTCGCCTCGCACCCCTCTTATGCACGTCCAGCCGACCCACCTCCTTCTAGCCCCGCACCCAGGCCCTCCTCCTGCACACCGTTGGCTGCTTGGCCCTCCTTCCTTGTGATGACGCCGCACTAGCCCTCGCTAGGTTTCTCCTACCTCTGACCGATGACCTGCACCCACCGACATGCTCCCTGCTCAGTACGCCCAACCTGTGAACCCACTGGCCCTACCTTTGCACACCCTCGGATGTGCCCCGACCTACGCCTGCTCGAACTCGCCTTCGCCTCCTTCCCCCCTGTTCTCTTGGCCGTCCGTCTCCTTGCCCCTTCGAGCAGACTCGATGAAACCCTTGGGCCACCTCTCCTGCACCTGTCACGCCTCCCGCACCCTCCACTATTTCGTCCAACCGACATCCAAGCAGGCCACCAACCTTCTTTCCCCTACCTTATGCCCACTGTCTGGCCGACTCCTCCCTGTCCGCTCGCCCCTCCGTCATCCCCCCGCCTCGTAGCTATTGTCTGGAAGTGCCTCCCACGCCTCTGACTAGCTCTGGCCACAGGAAAACCTTCTTTTTTCCTGTGAGCAGGCCCCTGGTGTCATCCCATTTCCCCGTTCTGACAGGCCTATAGCGGCGTAGCACCCCTGCATGGTCCGACCAACATCGGCGCAACACCCTGACTCCCCTTCCCACTGTCTAGATGACTCCCCCCTTGTATATGCAACATCTGGTGCGCCCCCTCTTCTCACTTGCTGTCCAGACAGCCCCGTCGGTGCGCGTCACTATTTTTCGACTATCACACAATCCATTTTTTCATCCCTCGATCATCGCGCGATGAATCACAACCCCCCAGCTACTTTGACCAGGTTCGCCATTAGCCACACCAGTCTTCACACCGCCGTTGACGAAGTTGGTGACCTTTCCAGTGCATCGCGGCACTGCAACTGACCATTCACCCTTTCGCGCGACCCTATTAGTCAAGCACAGCTCCATGCCGAGGTGACGTTTGTGCTTCTTCTTCATTGGATTTTTGTGAATTAGTGTTTTTGTGTTTTTACTTATTTTTGCGAGTGTTGCAGCGCATCGGTGAGGCATTTCCTCAGCATTGCAGGCGTCGGCTTGCACGTGCTTATGCGCCTGTGCGAGGCGCGATGCGCCAACGTGTTCGAGCTGTGAGTCAAGGTAGGTCCCCCACTACACTCACCTTTAAATTTATAATTTATTAATTTCTTGATATTTTATTAATTTTAATAAATGAGAAATAGTATTAGATAATTAATTTTGGAATAATTATTCAATGTAAAAATAGTTGTTTATTTTATACACAACACTTGAAATATTTGCTTGATGAACAGACACACAATAGTGAAATAATGCCCATTTGGACTTTAAACATAATTCAAAGAATTTTAAGTGTAGTTCTGGTTTAATGATAAATGATTTCTTCTAAAGAATGAACAAGTGTTTTGGGTTCTCTTGAGAAATGTGGATTTTCTTTAAAGTTAGTGAAGGCCCATTTAGAACTTTAAGAAAATAAATTATTTTGGAAAACTCTCTTTGGGGTGACTCAGGGGTGATATTTTGTGTATGTTGATTGCGTGAGTTGTGTGTGATGTTTTTTCTATGTGATTGTTTACTTGATTGACTTTGTTGACTCACCCCTTTCCCTCTTATTATACGTGTTGACATGGAAACCTGTCATAGTGAGTGAATCTTCCAAGAATGATTGCTGCACTAGTTTATACTACACATTGGATAGTGGTTGATTCACTCTTAAATTTATCCAAGAGAAAAAGGTAGAACTATCCTTGTATTTTAGCTTGGGTTATCGAATCCTTAGAGACCTAAGAAGTAACCTACAGACACATACATTCTATGGATTTTTTTTGGCTATGAAGTGGCCAACTTGGGTTGATTTTAGATGGTTTTAAGGTATCAATAATAGATTTAAGTTAATTCAAATTAAGATAATGAGTTGATCCTAGGTTATCGCTTGGGTGGATTGGATGAATCCATTTTTTAATGATTTCAATTTATTATATTTGAGACGAGTTCATTTAAGAAGATAAAACAACATCATCACTTACTGGTTTAATACTTACACCCTTTAATACTAATCACCTATGCACTTTAAGGACCAAAGTTTTGAGTACTTCAAGGTAAAGGTTTGTATTAGAACTTGAAGTGTGTGGCCTTAAATTCAACAAGGATGGTGGAGTTTAAAGATATTCAAAAAAAATTATCAATTAAAATAAGTGATTAGAAGAAATTAATGGAGTGAGAAATAACATTGAAACTATCCCCTTTATAATCCCTTGTATCAAACCATAAAAGAGTTATCCCTACATTGATTCTATGGTTTCAATGGAAGTGGAAAGTAGACTCATGAGGGAGGAATTGGAGAAGTAAAAAAACAATAAAAAGAAAGAAATCACTCCACCGTTGTGTGAAGAATATCACAAGGTATGGTGTGAATAAATTAAAACCTTAAGGAAACGATATAAAATTTATAAGAAGAAAAATATAATAAGAGGAAAGAAAGAAATTTTATTAATAACTAAGGTGATTCGAACAACTTACATGAGAAAGAAGAACGTTACAAATCCAAATCGACATAATAACATTACAATGAAAACAAAGCTCCAAGGATCCCCAAATAATCTACCACCACTACCTTAAATAGGAACTTTTTAAGCCTTGGGTAGATCCTACAATAGTGGAAGTCACCTCAATTAATGGTGATGAGTCTAGGTGGGTGGAAAGTTAAGAGAGAGTAGACTTTTCCTCCCTTGACCCGAGGTGGCATCCAGCTTGCTTCCACCGAACAGAGGCACCTGGAAGAACTTGTAGATGGCCGAATTGGAGTGGTCCATATAATGAAAAAATGAATCTCCGGATGTTACCTAGCTTTATGTAAAATTTCAGCCCAAAATAATATGTGGTTTCTGAGATATGATTAAATTGGTTGGATGATTTTATGGGACTCCGAATCTGGCCCAGAATTTTATCTCCAAATTAGTCCGCCTTAATAACCATCATAAAGAATCAATTAGCACAGTCTTCTAAAGAATTATTTGTTTCTCTATATGTCTTCCAGAATCTCACAAAATTTGGGATTCATTGGGCCTGTATTTTGGGCCCCACATTCTCATCAGTAGGCTGGTGTCCAATCTGCCTTCTCCAGAATTGTTTGCATGAAATCCCATTTTGGTGGTCTTACAATGTGGATATTCCAACACTCAACAAGTATAAATTATTCCCAATATAATTAGAAACCTGAAAATTAAATATTAAAATAAAATCAAGATCATTGGGTACTTTAAATGATGTTAAAAAATGTACCACATAATAGTGCATTTTAAGAAGGAATTACAATCATAATGTGAAATGATGTACAAAGTGTAAAATGTACTAAAATGGTGTTTATGAATAATAAAGCACATGAATATTATATATATTAAAAATTAATATTAGCCTCATTTAGTGGCTAATCACACCCCCAACTTGAGTTTTTCTATTCCCGAGAAAAATATATCTCAATAATATGAAATTCGAATTCCCTTTTCCAAATACATTTTAATACAAAATGAACACCAAAATCACTTATACCAAAAAATCATGAAACCCATAAAAATATTTTAATACATGATAGTTTCATAAGAATATCCCAATCCAAAGCCCATTCCTTTGTTCAAATTCATCGCCATATTTCATCCAATATCAATTAAGAGTGGTGATGTAATGTGCATCACATTAGACATGGGGGTTCATCTTTTTACAAGAGGGAAATGATTGAAGCGCTAGGTGGAATCACATTTCAATATTATGATGAGTATTCAAATTTTTTTATTGTATTTTTATTGTTTTTTCAATTTTTCCATTGTAATTGGAATTGCACTCAAAATAGTCAACCCCTGTAGTGATACTTTGTTGATGACTCCCAGGCTCAAAGACCTTAGGGAACCAAGTGAAGCCCACATACTTGGGAATCATCTCAAGTTAAATCACTCAAAAAAAATTCAAATTACCAAAAATAGAGATAAAATTACTAACTCCGGGGCATAAAATTATTGAGTCACGATCCCCAAGTGCCGAAAGTGACGCATTAGGTCATTTCATTGCTCTACGCCCAAATTTATTTATTTTTTTTAATTTTTTTTATTGAATACTCATATTAAAACTAAAACGATCACCAAAACTATGATATTTATTTGGGGGACCCCATAAACTCAAACTAATACCCCACTATCCAAAGGACATGCGTTGTGATTTTTTTTATTTAGATGAAAATATAAACCATGAAATATCACATTAGACAGCCACACTTTCCAAAATCTATGCTCATGAAATTATACATGGATTAAAATCAAAATCAGGGCATGCTAAATTATTTGATATTATGTTTCAAAGTGTACAATGTCTATTATCATGTTCAAGGTTAAATTTTTTTTCCTTCCATTAAGGCACACTTTTTTTTCAAATCATTTATTTTTTTTGACACAAAAGTAATTTTATTTTATCTCCCCCCAACTTAAAATAACACTGTCCCTAGTGTTTAAAGAAAAAAAAATTAGAAGGGGGTAGAGGCATAGAATGGGAGTTTAAAAAAGAAATTGAAAACGAGGATCATGGAATGAAGTCACTTGGGGGTTGAATTTGAAATTCTTGTTGCTCCCTTTTAATCCCTTGATCTCGATGTCAATCTAAGAATTCCCTAGTAGAAAAAAAGGAAAAACAAACAAAAAACAAAAAAAACTATATATATATATATATATTTATATAATAAATAAAGTAAAATTTAATTATATATATATAAAAATTATATAATAAGAAAGAACAATAAGCCGTAGGTTAGTGGTAAGCGCACGCCCCTATCTCCCTTCGGTCCCGGGTTCGAGTCCCCACGGCTTCGCCAGTTGTGACAGGGTTTTCCCCAATACCTTCGATGTGCCCTTTTATTTTTATTATTATTATTATATTTTTTTATTTTAACCTACAAACACATAAAAATAAAGTTAACTGATGATACATTGTCTTCTTTTTAAATTTATGGGTATGGTATTACTCAAGGATCACACCACGTGACACGGATGAATATGGCGCTTCTCTTTCATACCCATCCATACTCATAATAGAAGAACATGTCAACAGTCTATTTTTTATTATTTTTAAATATTAAAATGATTCATTAATCCTATTTAAAATATAAAGTTGATTAAAACAAAAAAATGATTGGAAACTTGAAAACCATGGGTTTCCTCCCATGCAGCGCTTTGTTTAACATCTCTAGCCCGACATGGATCCTAAATCTATCAATTTTTTTCTCTGGTTCATAGGTTTGCTCAGTTAACTCAAACTCTATTTCTTGTTTATTGAATGATTTAATGAATGATTTTAACCTTTGACCATTGACCTTGAAAATGTACCCACTTATGGGATCTTGAACCTCTACTGCCCCATGGGGGTACACATGATGCACTATGAAAGGACCTAACCTTCTCGAGTGTAAATGAAGTTTTGAACTATATAAGAGAACAGATTTTCTCAGTTCAAAATGTTTGAATTTGATATTCCTAGATTGGTAGGCTTGAACTCTAGCTTTATTGATCCTTGAATTTTCATAAGCCTCCATCCTTAGTTCCTCAAGTTCAATGAGATCTAATTTCATTTTTGTTTTGGCCAATGAGAGGTAATAATTTATTTTCTTAATTTCCCAAAAAGCCTTATGCTCAATTTCAACAGGTAAATGGAATGATTTTCCCTAAACCAACCTATATGGTGACATTCCTAGGATGGTTTTGTATGCTGTACGATATGCCCAAAGAGAATTTGAGAGTTTCTCAGACTAATCTTTCCTAGAAGGATTGATAGTTTTTTCAAGAATATTCTTAATCTCCTTAATTGATAACTCAGCTTGACCATTGGTTTAAGGATGGTATGCAGTGGAAACCTCATGAGAAATCCCATACTTATACATGAGTGAAGAGAATGGACGGTTGCAGAAATGGGTTCCTTGGTCACTGATTATAGCCTAGGAATTCCAAATCAAGAAAATATGTGCTCTTTCAGAAATCAGATCACAACATGATGGTCATTAGAATTGGTGGGAATAGATTCAACCCATTTTGAGACATAATCAACAGCTAAGATGATGTAGAGGTATCCCCTAGAGTTTGGGAAGGGACCCATGAAATCGATTACCGAGTAGTCAAATATTTCAATCACTGAGATGGGAGTGAGTGGAATTTGATTCCTTTTTTTTATTGAACCTACTTTTTTACACTTAGGATAGCTTTGACAAAATGTGTTTGAGTCCCTTAAGAGGGTGGTCCAGAAGAGATCACACTGAAGAACCTTAACAGAAGTTTTCTTAGAGGAAAAGTGACCTCCACATGCCTCACTATGACAGAATTTAAGGATGGACTCTTGTTCAGATTCTAGGACACACCTCCTAATGACTTAGTCAGGTAAGAACTTATAGAGGTATGGATCATAAAACACACAGTGCCTAACATCAGAAAAGAATTTCCTTTGAGCTTGAGTCCCTAAGAATTTTTGAATTACTCCTGTAACTAAGAAGTTGGCTATGTCAGCATACCAAGGGCAGTCACTCACAGAGTATAGGTGTTCATCAAGAAATGAATCAGACAATAAAAGGTGATTTGAGTTGTCTTTTAATTCCATCCTAGATAAGTGATCAACTACAACATTTTCAACACCCTTTTTTGTCCTTGATTGTGAGGTAAAATTCTTGTAAGAGAAGGACCCACCTAATTAGTCTAGACTTGGCATCTTGTTTTTGGAAAAGGTATTTTAGGGATGAATGGTCAGTGAAGAGAATGATGGGTGATCCTAAGAGATATGACCTGAATTTCTCTAATGAAAATACAAAAATAAGCAACTCTTTTTCAATGGTGGTGTAGTTGATTTGGGCATCATTGATGAATTTTCTTTCATAATCAATGACATAAGGAGTTTTATTGCAACGTTGTCCTAACGTAAATCCTACAACAGATTCACTGGCATCACACATAAGTTCAAAAGGAAGGTTCAAATTTGGATATTTTATAATGGGAGGAGAGGTGAGATAGGATTTGATGGTTGAGAATGAACCCTCACAGCTTTCTGTCCAAACAAATGGAGCATCCTTTACTAGTAGAGCACAAAGGGGATGGGAGATTGAATTAAAGTCCTTGATGAATATTCTATAGAAACCATCATGTCCTAAGAAAGACCTCACTTACTTAACAGTTCTGGTTGATGTAAGGTGATGAATTATGTCAAGATTTACTTTATCAACTTCAATCCCCCTACCTGAGACTATATGGCCAAGGAATAATCCCTGTTTAACCATGAAATGACACTTTTCCTAGTTTAGGACCAGATTCGTTTCTTCACATCTGGAAAAAAATCTCTCCACATTCCTAAGACATCCCTCAAATATATCCCCAAATACAGAGAAGTCATCCATGAAGACCTCAAGAAAATATCCTACTATGTCTGAGAATATTCCCATCATGTACCACAGGAAGGTTCCAGGGGCATTGCATAACCCAAAGGGCATACATTTAAAGTAAAAGGTGCCGAATGGACATGTGAATGTAGTCTTCCCTTGATCCTCTAGGGAGACCTCAAATTGATTATACCCCGAGTACCCATCTAAGAAACAGTAGAAGGAATAACCTTCCACTCTCTCAAGGACTTGGTCAATGAATGGTAAGGGGAAATGGTCCTTCTTGGTGAATGAGTTTATCTTACTATAGTCACTGCAGACCCTCTATCCACTACTCACCCTAGTTGGAAGAATCTATCCATCTTTATTGGTTATCATTGTGATTCTTGCCTTCTTGGTAACCACTTGGATTGGGCTGACCCACTCACTCTCAACTATGGGATATATGATACCAACTTTTAATAATTTCAGAAGTTCTTTTCTCACTACTTCCATGAGTTTAGGATTGAGTCGCCGTTGAGGTTGACACCATGGATTTGAATCAGATTTCAGAACAATCCTATGAGTCCCAATAAGTGGGCTAATCCCAGGAATAACAGACATGGTCCAACCAATGGATTTCTTATGTTTTATAAGGACATCTAGAAGCATCCTCTCATGATTGGATTCAATAAAAGAATAAATTACAATAGGATGTGTTTGATTGTCCCCTAGGAAGGCATACTTGAGTGCAGTGGGAAGTTCCTTCAATTCAAGATCAGGTTGGTTCAGAATTTTAGTAGAATATTGGGACATTGGATCAAGATCAATTTTGTTTCCTAGAGTTTTAGATAGGATTGATTCCCCACATGTAGAAGGTTCATCTACTAGATTGGCTTGATCAGATTTAGGGAAGGAAGTTGGAGTGGTCTCCATGAAAGTGGTTTCCTGAAAGGTTTCACTGATTGTTATACCTAAGACTTCATCATAAAAGAAATTTGAAAATGATTCAAGACAAGGAGATAAACTTCCTTCATGTGAACAAAGGAAGTCAATTTCATCCTGACTTAAATATCCATCAAATATTCCTTGATTTTATATGGATTCATTATCAATTCTTCCTATCATGTTTACTTCATGAATTTCCTCATCATCCCCTATTTGCGAGGTTGTATTATAGATGTTCAAGTCTAGAATCATGTTTCCAAAGGTGATGGTCATGTTCCCATTTCGGACTCGGATAACAGATTTGATTGTTGCAAGGAAGGGATGACCAAGGATGATTGGGGTTTGTTCCTTATTTCCTAATTTTGGATGGTTGTCAAGGACAATGAAGTCAGAAGGGTAGATGAAGATTTCAACCTTTACCAGAATGTCCTTTAAAATCCCCTTTGGAACCCTAATGCTATGATCAACAAGTTGAAGTGTGACAGATGTGGGTTGGAGCTCTTCTAAGCCTAACTGGAAGTACACAACGTAGGGGATGAGATTGACACTAGCACCTAGATCACAAAAGGCCTTGAAAAATTTTCTATCTCCTAGTTCAACATTGATGTAAGGGAAACCCGAGTCTTTCAACTTAGGAGAAATGGTCCCTTTAACGGTGGTACTCACATTAGCTTCCAAAAGGACTTGTTTTTTATGTGAAAATTTTATTTTAAAAGTGCACAAGTCCTTAAGGTACTTTCAGTGGGAATGTATGGTTTGGATTGCATCGAGAAGGGTAATGTTCAACTTGACTTGTGAGAAGATTTCCGTCAATGTTTCACTCAATTCAGGGTTGGTTTTCCCCCTCATGCATTGAGTAAATGGTGTAGGTTGTGGGGTTGTTTGTTGAAGAGTTATTTATTTCACATTATTATTAGTTTCCTCAGTTTGATCTTGTGGTTCATTTGAATTTTCATTAGAGTTTGAAGCTTCACATGGTTTCTAACTTATTTGTTTAAGTTTATCAATTGATTTCCCACTTAAACAGTCACAACCTTTAGTTGTTCATGAGTTGTTTGAGTAAAACTTGACTCTCCCCTTGAAGTTGAGGATGATACTACCTGAGTAGGAATGGGTGCGTTTCTAGTTTTGATGGTTTGAAGTTCTTGTTTTAGGGAAGAGACTTCCGAGTTCATCATTTCCATTTGTTTGCATAGTTGTTCTAGTAGGCTTTGTGGAACAGTTTGGGTTGGTGCTTGAGAAGATTGGTTTATCCTAGGGGGATATTTTGGAGGTGGGATGGTTTTTTGAAAATGGACCGGTGGTTGTTGGTATTGGATAGGTTGGGTTTGGAACTAGTTATGGGTTTGGTAGTTCTAATGGGGGTAAGGATTTTGTCCCTGTGGTTGGCTAGGTTGCTGGTTATCTTTCCAGTGGAAGCCTGGGTGGTCATTATACCTTGGGTTGAAGGTGTTTTGGTAATGAGGCTTTTGAAAGTTTAAAGCATTTACTTCCACTGGGGGTCCTCCTAAAAGAACATCCTTTTTGGATGGAATGTTTGGGTAGTTGTCTATCTTATGGTCATGCTTGTCACAAATTGTGAAAACAGGGTCTACAGTTTGGATTTCATGGACTTTCCTAAGGTCTATCCCTTCAACCTTCCTAGAGAGTGCTGCGAGTTTAGACCTAAGACTTTCCTCTTATATAAGTGTATGAATTCCATTAGTTCTTTTTGGATTTTCAGAATAAGGTGAAGTTCCCCATGTTTGGTTTTGTTCAGCAAGGCTTTCAGATACTCGTAAGCATCATTTGGGGCTTTGTTTTTAAAGGTTCCATTACACATCATGTTAATTAATTGTTTGTTCCTCAGAACCAACCCTTCATAGAAAATTCTCACTTGTTCAGGAATATAAAAACCATGGTGTGGAACAATGTTTAGAGTTTCCTTGAACCTCTCCCATGTTTTATAGAATGACTCTCCCTCTTTTTCAAAAATGTTTTGGATGCTCTTTTTAAGTGCAATTGTTTTGTAGTGGGGAAAGTATTTTTTTGTATAATTCTATTTTTAATTGGTCCCAAGAGTTTATGGATAATGGTCTCAAAAGTTTTATCCAATTTTTAGCTCTATAATTTAAAGAAAAAGGAAATAGCCTCATCTTCCCTGATTCTAGTTGATGTGGGGGACACATGGTTTCAACAATGTCATTGAACTCTTTAATGTGAAGGTAGGGAATCTAGGACTCCATTCCATGGAATGTGGGAAGATGGTTTAGGACATGGGGTTTAAATATGTAGTTGGCATATCCTAGGGAGTTGTGTCTAATGTATGAGGGGGAATTGGTCCAGGTAGGTGTGAGGAAGTCATTCATGGTTTGATCAACTGTATTCCCCAAGTTTGGGGCTGCCTCATTTGGGTTTCCATTTTAGTTCCCACCCGGATTTATGAGTTGGTTTCATTGAAGACCTTACATTGAAATGGGCTCAATTTTTGACTTTGGAGTATTAGGAAGATTGGTATCTAATGGAAAGAGTTCCCTTTGTGTACTTGACTCCCCAACCCCAGGACTATCCACCCTAACTAGACGGTTTGATTGATTACGAGTGTAGGCGGACATGCGCCAAAAGAAAAAAAAAGAAATAGAAAAGATAAGAGATCTTGGGTGAGAATAGAAGAAATGGGGGAGAATAGAATGGGTGCTGATATGAATTACTTGGGTCCCCAGAAATAGCACCAAAATTTGATTCACGCTCAAATTTTCCCAAGAGATGAAGGTAGAACAGTCCTTGTAGTTTAACTTGGGTTGTCGAATCCTCAGAGACCTAAGAAGTAACCTACAGACACATACATTATATGGATTGTTTTTGGCTATGAAGTGTCCAAATTGGTTTTATTTTATATGGGTTTAAGGTATTACTAATAGATTTAAGTTAATTTAAATTAATATAATGAGTTGATCCTTGGTTATCTCTTGGGGTGGATTGGATGAATCCCTTTTTTAATGATTTCAATTTCTTATATTTGAGATGAGTTCATTTAAGAAGATCAAACAACATCATCACTTAATGGTTTAATACCTACACCCTTTAATACTAATCACCTATACACTTGAAGGATCAAAGTTTTGAGCACTTCAAGGTAAAGGTTCATACTAGCACTTGAAGTGTAAGGATGAAGGAGTTTAATGATCATCAAACAAAATTCTCAATTAAAACAAGTGATTAGAAATTAATGGAGTGATAAATAAAGTCAAAACCAGCCCCTTTCTACTCCCTTGGATCAACCCATAAAATATTTATCCCTCCATTGATTCTATGGTTTCAATGGAAGTGGAAAGTAGACTCATGAGGGAGGAATTAGAGAAGTAAAAAAAAACAATAAAAAGAAAGAAATCACTCCATCGTTGTGTGAAGAATATCACAAGGTATGGTGTGAATAAATTCAAACCTTAAGGAAAAAATATAAAAGTGATAAGAATAAAAGTAGAATAAGAGGAAATAAAGAAATTTTATTAATAACTAAGGTGATTTGAACAACTTACATGAGAAAGAAGAACGTTAGAAATCCAAATCGACATAATAACATTACAATGAAAAAAAGCTCAAAGGATCCAAAAATCCTCTACCACCACTTCCTTAAATAATAAATTTTGAAGCCTTTGGTCGAGCCTAAAATAGTAGAAGTCACCTCAATTAATGGTGGTGGGCCTAGGTGGGTGGAAAGTTAAGAGAGAGTAGACTTTTCCACCCTTGACCCGAGGTGGCATCCAACTTGCTTCCACCAAATAAAGGCACCTGGAAGAACTTGTAGATGGCCAAATTTGAGTGGTACATAGAATACAAAAATGAATCTCCGGATGTACCCTAGATGTATGTAATATTTCAGCCCAAAATAATATGTGGTTTCTGAGATATGATTAAATTGGTTGGATGATTTTATGGGACTCAGAATCTGGACCAGAATTTTATATCCAAATTGGGACACCTTAATAGCCACCATGAATGCTGAATTATCACTATCTCCTGAAGAATTATTTTTTCCTCTATATGTATTACAAAATCCCATGAAATTTGGGCTTCATTGGGCCTGTATGTTGGGCCCCACATTCTTATCAGTGGGATGATGTCCAATCTTCCTTCTCCAGAATTGTTTGCATGAAATCCCATTTTGGTGGTCTTCCATTGTGGATCTTCCAATACTCAACAAGTATGAATTATTCCCAATATAATTATAAACCTGAAAATTAAATATTAAAATAAAATCAATATCATTGGGTACTTTAAATGATGTTAAAAAATGTATCACATAATAGTGCATTTTAAGAAGGAATTACAATCATAATGTGAAATGATGTTCACAGTGTAAAATGCACTAAAATGGTGTTTATGAATAATAAATCACATTAATATTATATATATTAACAATGAATATTATTCTCATTTAGTGGCTAATTATTGGCCCATAGTAGAGAGGTGTTCTGTTATTAGTGTTATGGGATTGGTTCCCTCGATTAGGCCATGTAGGGCAACACCAGGCGTTTGAGCGTTATGACTTCATTGAGTAAGGCATGCCTTTAGGACGAGTCACATGTATAGTATGTTCTAGATTTTTCATGAGCTCCTAGGTTTGACCCATTTTTTCTTTAATGTTTATTTGTATGTGGCGGATGATTGAGAGGTCTAGTTCGGTTGCTGGCCCATGTGTGCCACTTCTTTTCCATTGCCCTTAGTGTGTGTTGTGTGTGATTTTATTTTTGATTAACAACTAAAATTTGGATTTCTAAATTGTTCACAAAATTTTTTCAAAATGAAATTCACCTATTCCTTTAAAACATTAAACTTGTTTTTAAATTAAAAAGGGTAATGTATTGTTACTTGTTTTAGAAATGAAAGTGTGTGTGGAAACCCATATTTTGTATAATTTAGTTCAAACATGAAATTGGTAAATTATTTATTTAAAGGTTGTGCATTGGGAATAGTTTCTTGGGCATGCCTACTGAGTTTTAATACTCATTCCTATAGTGTTTTACTATTTTTAGTTTTTTTGTAGGTTCACTTGAGCTTGCTCACTGTGGGTGAGAGTTGGTTGTGGATTGGTGAGCGACTCTTAGAGTCGTGAGGAGTTTTGGTCGTGGGTAGGTTAGGTGGTTGTTTTTGTCCATTATTTCTTTTTGTTCTATTTATTTACTTCATGTTATTTTACTTTTCACTGCTTTATTTATTTTCACTGGGCAAAATAATTCCCAATTGTCCTTTATTGATGCCCTGGCACTTGTCACCAGCCCGGGAGGATCTAGAACACCTCTATGGCCATGTCATGGACCAGATCGGGTGATCAGTTTAGGGTTGACCCAGGTTGGTTCGTGACAAAATGGTATCAGGGCAGGTTGACTCTAGAGCGGACCTTTTTTTTCAGAGCGCCCATTGTTATTTGGTGTTGTCATGGTAGAAGGAGTAGAATTGTCGGGACTCGAGGCATATGGAAGAAAAAGACATCATGAACCATTGCTCATTCTAATCCTCAGGTTACCATGGGATGTTTGGGAATTTTGGTGTCCTTTGATTATTGTGAATTGTTTTATGTTGGTAAATGAAATGGGAGCCGAGCAAGTGACCTCCGTGAGCTCGCATGTTCTAGAAAGCCATGTGGAGCCAGGGACATTACCCTAGAGTTCTCTTTGTGATAGTGGCGTGACTAGCGTATGAACACCAACCATATGTCCGAGTCACCCATCAGCACTAGTTTCTCCTTGTTGATCATTTAGGTCTTCTTGACTTTTAAGAATTGTTTTATAAAGTTTTATTTTTGAAATTGTGACAAGCGGAATTTAAAATTGTAATGACCACATTTTGATCTTGCTCCTTGTTTTCCTTGTTCCTTAGTGTTCTCCCCCACTACGGTTTGATGAATGCCCAAGGTGTAGCTTTGGGTGATGCATCCTTAGAAAATCCTCTAGTTGATCAACCTAAGGACTATGTCCTTGAGTTTCAAAAGATGAACCCTCCCCTATTTTATGGGAAAGAAGATCCTATAGAGGCGGAGGAGTGGTTTTGGAAGATTGAGAGGAACTTCTTTTCTCTCATGCCACCTGAGTCATTAAAGGTGAATTTGGATACCATTATGCTTGAAGGTCCAACCTAGTAGTGGTGGAAGTCCGTGTCTCAAAGAAAGACTTGAGAAGATCTCACTTGGGAGTTGTTCTAGTCGTTGTTCATCCAGAAATATTTCTCTAAGTTGATGAAGCTGAGGTAGAGGATGGAGTTGTGCGGTCTTCAGCAAGGTGTCAGATCGGTGTTGTAATTCATCTATCATTTCCTGGACTTAGCTCCGTATAAACCAGGGTATGTTGGAAATGATCCCATGAAATCTCAACATTTTGGGCTTGGATTATGTCCTGAGTTGCAATCGAAGGTGGAAGAGTTCAACGTAATCACCTTCCATGATGTGGTGAGACAAGATTTCCTCGCCGAAGCTGAGTTAACAGGAGGACTTGAGGTGGAAAATCCTCCTTCGGCCTTGGGAAGTAGTGCAGAAGATAGTGATAAGAAGAATGGGAAGAAGCCTGATGCTGGTGGAATTGGTAGAGGAATCAAGAGGCCTTTAGACATTCAACCATCTTCCTCACATCACCATGCCTCGATTTGTAACTGGTGCGGTAAGCGGGGGCACAAGAGGCTGATGTGTCTGAATGCTCCAAGACCCTACCACACCTATGAGAACCTAGGTCATGTGCAGCGATTCTATCAAGGTGTTTCAAATAAGTGCACTTAATCCAGACCCAGCTCGTCGAAGGTTACCTCAACCCGTCAGTAGGAGTAGGGCGATGTTTGGGGATCATTTTGGAGTTTTTCTCTTTGCAGTGTTCCTTGGATGCAGTGGTCATCTCTTGTAGCATTATGTGGTGTTTCTTTTCCTTCAGCTGTAAGAATGGTTTTGACGTACCTATTTGAAACCATTATTTGAATTGAAGTGTGGATTTGATAAAAATTATGGTTTATGTGTTATGTTTGGGAATTTCCAAATCTTGATTGTGAGGCAGGAGATGCTTTAATCATCAGTGATCTAGCCGTAGGACCCGAAGTGAAGCTGGTGCATAGTCAAGTGAACCCCAATGGTAAAAAAGGTAATTGGTTTAATTTTCATCCTTAGTGTGGTGTGGATTGTGTTCTTCCGAGGGTGTTAATTCATTAGTGTAGTGGTAACGGTAGTTTAAATGTTCTTTCAGTAGTGCCATTCCCTTCTCCCCCTCATGGTGGGGGGTTTTTGGTCCATGTGGGATGTTTTCAAGTTCAGTTAATATCATCAGTAATTATGGTGGGGAGACCCATTGTGGGTCTCGTTGAATTCAATTGGCTTATTTCCTATGGTGGGGAGTTTGTTCGGGCCTCCCCATGTCAATATCAGAGTTTCATTTCAGGTTTCATTTTGGTGGTGTTTAAAGTGTTCATTTTTTTAGGATAAGTTGCATGTCATGGGAGTTTGGTGTTCGTTTGGATCGATCAGCTGGAGGCGCTTAAACTTTTTGGGGTGAGTGACATTTAAGGAGTTTCATCTTGGGTCTAAGTCTTGTTGTGGATTCCTGGGGGCGGGAAGCATTATAGTGGGGAGATTTGTCACACCCTGACCTATTTGTTATTTTTTATTTTATAATTTTCTTTGGTTTTAATTTTTTTTCGAGGTTTGGGTTGAATCCCAAACAAGACTTTTGAGTTTTGTCAAAAAACACGCATTTTTGAGTTGACGTCATTGAGCGCACAGACAAAATGCATTTTGGAAACCTCGTATGGCTTCTCCCAGGCATTAGCATGACCCGCCTATCTTCAGAAAATTAAAATGAATAAATTTTTTATTTTATTTCGTTATTTAAAAATTTTCAGGGTTAATAATTTTAATTATTCTTATTGTTGTAATTAAGGTTATTATTATCATTTATTAATAATAATAATATTTTTTATTATTTATTTACTTTTTATTTTATCTTTTCCATTTTCTTTCTTCTTCTTTCTTATTTCTTTTCTTTTTTTGTGGCTTCAATGCAGTTGTCCCCCTGACCCGCCCTTCCTCTTGTTATAGTGCCCCTGGGTTCCACCTCCGAGTCTGGAGCCCTCCTTGAAGTGCACACCCCAACCACCCTCAGCCGCCTCTCTCTCTCCCCTCGTTGTAGTGCCCTGCCTGCCTTGCTCCTTGCAGCACACGCCCCAGCCACCCTCAGTCGCCTCTCTCTCTCCCCTTGTTACATCGCCCAGCCTGCCGACCCTTACCTCCAGCCATCTGCACGAGTAGGCCACCCTCTTACTGGCTCCCTGTCCGCACCCCCCTTTGGTGCACACCTCACACCCCTCCTGCACACGCCCAACCGACCAACATCCTACTGGCCCCGAACCTAGGCCCTCCTCCTGCGCACCGCTAGCCGCCCGACCCTCATACCCTGTAATGATGCCACACCATCCCTCACCAGGTCGCCCCTTCCTTCAGCCGATGACCTGTACCCACCGGCCTGATCCCTGCTCAGCGCGCCCGACCAGCTCACCCGCTGACCCTCCCTTTGCGTACCCTCAGATGTGCCCTGGCCTCCTCCTGCTCGAAATCACCTCCTTCTTCTTCCCCACTTTCCACTTGGGAGTCTGTCTCCTTGCCCCTTCGAGCAGACTAGGCGATACCCACGGGTTGCCTCTCCTGCACCTGTCGCGCCTCCCGCGCCCTCCCCTGTTTCGTCCGGCCAGTATCCGAGCAGGCCACCAACTACCTTTCCCCTACCTTACGACCGCTATCCGGCCGACTCCTCCCTATCCGATTTCCCCTCTAGCGTGACCCCACCTCACATCCGTTATCCGACAGCGCCTCCCGCGCGTTTGACCAGCACCGACCGTAGGCGCACCTCTTTTTTGCCTGCTACCAGGCCCCTGGCACCATCCCCTTTCCCTGTTCCGGCTAGCCCACAGCGGCGCAACGCCCCTGAATCATCCAGTCAGTAGTGGCGTGACACCCTGACTCCCCTTCCCGCTGTCCGGCCAACTCCCCCTTATATCTACACCCTCTAATGCGCCCCCGCTTCACACTCGCTGTCTGGACAGCCTCACCTGTGCGCATCGCTATTTTATGACTATCACGTGACCCCTTTTTCCATCCCTCGATCATCACGCGATGCATCACAACACCCCAACTGCTTTGACCAAGTCCACCATCAGCTTCAACAGTCTTCACTCCACCATTGATGATGTTGGTGACCTTTCCAGTGCACCACAGCACTGCGCTCGACCATTCATTCTTTCGCGCGACCCAGTTGGTTAAGCGTGGCTCCGCACTGAGGTGACCTTTGTGCTGCTTCATTGGATTTTTTTGAATTAGTGTTTTTGTGTTTTTAATTATTTTTTCGGGTGTTGCAGCGCATCAGTGAGGTATTTATACGGTACTACAGACATCGACTTGTGCATGCTTATGCGCCTGTGCGAGGTGCGACACACCAGGGTGTTCGAGGTAGTTCCCCCACTGCAATCTCCTTTAGTGATTATTTGTATGTGGAGGATGATTGAGAGGTCTAGTTCGGTTGCTGGCCCCTGTGTGCCACTTCTTTTCCATTTCCCTTAGTGTGTGTTGTGTGTTGTGTGTGGTTTTGTTTTTGATTAACAACTAAAATTTGGATTTCTAAATTGTTTGCAATTTTTTTTAAAATACAATGCACATGTTCCTTTCAAATATTAAACATGTTTTTAAATTAAAAAGGGAAATGGACTGTTACTTGTTTTATAAATTCAAGTGTGTGTGTGGAAACCCATATTTTGTATAATTTAGTTCAAACCTGAAATTGGTAAATTCTTTATTTAAAGGTAATACATTGGGAATAGTTTGTTTGGAACACCTACTAAGTTTTAATATTCATTCCTATAGTGTTTTCCTATTTCTAGTTTTGTCACAGGTTGACTCGAGCATGCTTTCCATGGGCGAGAGTTGGCTGTGGATTGGTGAGCGACTCTTGGAGGCGCAAGGAGTTTTGGTCATGGGCAGGTTAGTATTTTTGGGTAATATTAAAATTCAATTAATGAATTTATTTTAAATAATTAATGAATTTTTGAAATAAATAATATTTTAATAAAATATTATTATTAAATAATTTTTATTAAATATAAATGATCATATAATTTTTACGAAGTCAATTGTAATTTTTTTAGGGGCTTGAAAACTGTTATTGTCAAAAAACCCATAATTTTTAATAAATATCAGTTATTATTTTAAAAGTAAAAATTCAAATATTTAAAAAATTAATTCGATAAAATGAATATTAATTTTGGAATCAGAACATCAAAATTATACATTGGTTATTTTTTCATAATTTTTTAAGTCAGTCAAATTTTTAGGTAAAAATTAAATACCCTATAAATATACTTTGTGTATTATGACATCATAATGACTCAAAAGTGATGTAATAAAAACAATAAATGGGATCCAAGACTAAATATATGTTTTCCCTTTAAAATAATGTGATTTTAGTTTTATTTGTTTAATTTTATAAAGCCTTTATGAATCCTCCAAAACCATTAATATATTTTATGATTTTAAAATAATTTCCTTAAGATTATAACTCACTTCCACATAAGAAAGAGTATTATTTTTTTAAGTTCAGACCTTTGAATTATAAAATAATTAAAACCACTCCCATTTGGTAGAAACCATGGGAAAAAAACATGGGAAGTTTTGTGGTTTTGTTTATTTTATTATATAGATTCCAAAACCTATGTTTGAGAAATAATAAAGAAATACCCACTCATTTCCTATATAAACCCACCCAATATCCCATTTCTCTTCACTAGAAATCCTTGGAGTACATGTTTACTCTTTCCTCTACTCTCTATAGTCCTTCCAAGGTTCCCCAAGCTCTCAAGAAGCCCCTCACAAGCATTTGGAGTCACACACTCAAGTAAGGGATCCTCCCATTCTATTATTTATTCAAGTTTCTTTATTATCTTATGCCTTCCATTTCCAATTAATAATTTTGAGATATGTATTTACCTGTCTATATTATTACCCATTTGATTTAAAAATTACGAGAGACCCTTTTCTATCTCATCAACCCATTTTATGAATTTTTAAGTGACGTCGTTATGCTTCAAAAATTTCATCGCAATTTTTCCATGAAAAAAAAATTATGTAGTGAATACCATACCAATTTCCTATTAAGGATGTTAAAATTTATAAACATATAACTCTTTGAATTGGTACTTACATGTATGTATTTCACACTCAATGTTTGTTGAATAAAATGTGATGAAAAATTATTTTATATTTTATGATCTATGTGGCACACTTAAGCATGAGAATGAAATGAAAGTGATAAGTGTACCCGAAATTATATGGTGCTCCAATGCATTGGGTAATGTTTAGTCGTCCAAGATGTCATATTGAGATAGGGAGAGAACATGATTATTTTATGGGAATTTTTCCATCATGATGTCTTGGAAGTTATCCTTGACTTATGTTTATGATGCAATGTTTTAATTTGTTTCCACATTTCCCATGTTATGATTATCATGCTATATCATGCCTTATTATTCATGTTTAAGATTATCAAACATTTTATTCCCCATTTATATGCCTATTGTATATCATGTATCACCTTATTCCATGTTTATTCCCTTACTAGGATTTATATATCACCCCTTTCTTATGTATGTCCCTAGGTTATCCCGTTCAGTTTTAAAAGCCATGGAATTTTAGAAGCATGTTAAGGAAGTTTTCAATAATGTTATTGTACCCCATGTTCAAGATGTTATTCTATGTATCTAATTACCAAATACACTAGACTTATTGATCTTTTAGGTTGTATTAAGTGTAATTTTATTTAATAAATCATGTATTAATATGAAATAAAGAACAGAGTTGTTATAGTTGGTATCATAGGAAAAGTTTAGTTATTTTTGGGATTAGGATTTGAAAACCCTTGAGAAAGCCTTAAGTATAAGACTAAGTATAATAAAAAATACATAAATTTTTGTAAGTATAAATTAATCAGTTTATCAAGAAAATACATCTCTGTCTAGATACTACTGGTGGACATGGTTCTGGAACAGATGTACCTAGGGGTAATAACACACATGAGCCTTAGCCCAGTTGGTGAGGACTCTTAAGTACATCCAGGCATCCCGGGATCAAATCTAGGTGGAGGCACAATTTTTGGGTTACTGTAGCAGTATTGTAGCGGGAGCTGTGTAGTACTGTAGTAGGTACTGTAGCGGGGACTGTAGCAGGAACTGTTTGGCACTATAGCAGCCGGGAATTTGCCCCCATTTAGGAATTAGGGACAACGATTTGGTCCCCGAGTCCTTTAAGGCCTTTAGGCCACCCAAGACTTCGGGAAATTAAGGCCTTTGGGCCACCTCAAGGCCTTTAGGCCACCTTAAGTGCAGATGCAAACTAGAAAACCTATAAGGAACAAGCTCTTTAAAGAGGATGAGCAAGGAGCTTTCACCACAGCAGAAGATACACAGATTGCAAGAATGAGAGGGTATGACACCTGCCATCGAGAAAAGCATGTGCATGCAAGAAATAGCCTAGCCGAACAACCATGCGAAGGTGGAGAGCTGATTTCATGATGAAGATGTTGGGGAGGAGAAGTTCCAAGTAGTTAGTTCGGGTTGTATGTAATATTTGAAGCCTACAGGCAATGAATTCCTCTAAGGCCTACAAGCCATGTAATACTTATGCCTACGGGCCTTATAAGGGTTCCACCTCACCCCTTAAAAGGTGGATTATCAAAAATAAATAAATAATGAAGGCCTTCAGGCCATTGGATGGTTAGGGGTAATAACTCTGATAAGGTGTGTTGGGCCTGACTCGACATAACCTATTACATAACAACGAGCCTTAATGCACACCTAGTTTGACACTCACAAGGGACATGATTTGATAAAATCAAAATATCATTACGAACCATTATCAAGGGAACAAAAAAATTTTCCATAAGAATATAGGTTAGGAAATAGATCATGGATAACATAGATTGAATCCTAGAAATTCATAAGTTAAGGAAATAGATGTAATTTATAAGTTATCCCTTTAATGTCATTAAATTACTATTTATGTGTTTAATAGTTTAAAAATATTCATACCTAATTTTACCTTTATTCCATCTAATGGATGAAAATATTAGGAATCAGGTAAACAATCAATGTGACAAGTAATGTGATGACTAACCCAATAAGATACCCAACTCGATGGGAGAAAGAATCACAAACTTTGTGATGATAATATCTCAGATGACTTATGTTATGAAAATAAACCTTGATCCGGAGGAGTTCCCAAATCCCATTAATAAAGAACAAGATTCAGTTGAGTTCATTATGTGATGAAGGCCATTGAATTTCAATGGATTATCTGATCCCTTAACCGCATAACAATGGATCAACTCAATTGAGAAGATATTATCCATCCTTAAATGTTCTAAACAAGAGAAGGTTCTACTGGTTATTTATCATATATAGAGAGAAAATGATTAGTGGTGGAAATTTATCAATAATACAAATCTTGAGGAAGATATAGAAGAAATTGGTTGAAAGGAATTTCAGAAATTGTTTTTCAATAAATATTTTCCCCAGACTATTTTTATTAAAATCGAAAGGTATTTCCTTAATCTCAAGAAAAAAGACAACGGATCTATTAGGGAGTATGAGGAAAAATTCTCTAGAATTTCATGGAACACCTTAGGACTTTTCATGAACCCTAGATACAAGGTTGGACACTTCTTTGGTGGGATAAAAATTGGTCTACAAAAATCCATGGCGATCTGAGACTTTGATAGCTATGAAGAAATTATCTGATGTTTCCTCAAAGCCAAAATGGAGATTAGAGAATCTCAAGGGTATCATAGGGATAAGAAGTGGAGATTAGAGTTTAATTCTGGTGTTCTGATGGAGAAATATAATGGTGATAAGAAATTTCAATGTCCCACTTGTCAAAGGTGTGGAAAGAAGAACCCCAGAAATTTCCTAAGGGGAACGAGGAAATGATTTAAGTGTGGGAAGGAATGATACCTTATCTAATGACTGATGATAGGAGAAACCTGCTAATGTGATAGAGGAAAGGAATTATCTAGTGAACCCTCACTTAATTTTTCATTTCTTCAACTGCAAGGAACTAGAGTACTTTTCAAATCAATGCACTAATCCAAGGGTTTTTGGAGACAACCAATAACTTCCAAAGAAGCAAGGGAAAGCTTTTTCCATCACAACCACTGAGGTGGATATAGGCAATGAATTGGAGATAGGTATGCTATTTATTCATTCATGAGTAGAGAACATAATTTTTTATTCTATTTCTATAAATTCCTTTATATCATGAAAGTTCTGTAGAACTATTCAAACAACACCACAAATCATGAAAGTGAATTTATCAGTGAAAACAAAAAATGAGACAATTATTACATCCCAAGTATATAACTCCTCCCCTTTCAAACTTTTCTAGCTTAACTTCCCAAAAAACCTTTTCATACTCCCTTTGGTGTAATTTGATGCAATTTTGGTCATGGATTGGATTTCTATATATAGATCCAACATAAATTTCTACGAGAATAAAATCACTCTCTGTATCACGAAATCGTCTTCCGATTCTGTACAAGTGCAAGGAGGCGGATGGATCTTCTTTATCACCAATATCTAATTCATGGATATTATTTCCCTATGAGCTAGAATATCTATCTCAAATGATTGATTCTAAGGAAAAAATCATCCTTGAATACATAACCACTTTGAGGGAATATGAGGATGTGTTTCTTGAGTAATTGTCTGGTCTTCCTCCTACTCGAGAGGTTGAATTTTCAATCAAGATTATACATGAGGTGTTACCATTATCCAAGAATCCTTATAGAATGGATGTTGTGGAACTTGAGGATATGAAGAAACAACTATAGGAATATTTGGATAAAGGTTTCATATAACCAAGTGCTTCACCATGGGGTGCACCGATCCTCTTTGTTAAGAAGAAAGATGAGTCAATGCACCTTTTAATTGATTACAGTGAGCTCAACAAGATCATGATAAATAATAAGTATTTAATGCCACTGATTGATGAATTGTTTGATCAGATAAATGGAGAACAATAATTCTCCAAGGTGGATCTGTGATCTGGATATTACCAAGTTAGGTTGAAGAAGGAGAATATCCCCAAGACTACTTTTTGTATGAGGTACGGGAACTATGAGTTCATCGTGATGCCTTTTGGACTCACTAATACTCCAGTAATATTCATGGAATTTATGAATAGAGTCTTTAGGGATTACCTTGAAATTTTTTTGATACTATTTATAGAATATATTCTAATATAATTTAAAATAAAGGAGGAGTATGATGAGTATCTGAGAACTATTCTAAAGACCCTATGAATGGATAATCTTTATTCCAAGTACATTAAATGTGAGTTCTATTTGATGAAAGTATCATTATTGGGGAATATAATCACAATAAATGAGATATCTATGTAACCTTTAAAGATATAAGTAATTTAAGTATGGATGAGGCCAACATATATGATAGATATCCATAGTTTCCTTGGATTAGCTGGGTAATATCATCGATTTGTGAGAAATTTATCACAATTGTCAAACCATCTAACCAAGATAACTCTGAAGAGAGTCAAGTTTTCTTGGAATGAATAATATGAATAAAGCTTCAAGGAGTTGAAAATGAGGCTTATCACTTCCCCCTATTCTCACACTACCCACAAGTGGATAAATTTTCATGGTATTCAGGGATGCTTCAAAGAAGGGCTTGGGTTGTGTGTTAATGCAGAATAAAAAAGTCATAGCCTATGCTTTAAGGCAGATGAAAGTTCATGAATAAAACTAGCCAATGAATAATCTGGAGTTGGATTAAATGATATTTTCTTTGAAAATATTGTGGCATTATCTCTTTGGAGAGAATTGTGAAATATATATGGATCAAAAAAGTCTCAAGTATATATTCAAATAGAAAGAGCTAAATATGCACCAATAAAGATGGTTAAAGCTGATCAAGGGCTATGACTACTCAATTAACTACCATCCTAGTAAAGCGAATAAAGTGGAAGATTCTCTAAGTATAAAGGATCCATCAATATTATCATTGATGAGAATTTAGAGGGATCTGATCTTCTTAGATTTGAAAAGGATGGACATGGGAATCATAAATGAAAGAATATCATCAATCCTTTCACAAATGATTACTCAACAATACCTTATGGAAAATATAAAGGATTCTCATATAAATGATGTGTGAATTCATAATAAAGTGTAAAATATAAGAGAAAGTAAATCCTTGAAGTTTAATATTAATGATGGAGTTGCGAGATTTGGTTCATGACTATGTGTACCATAAAATCATGAGGTAAAGGAGTTGTTGGATGATGCACATAATTCTTCCTTCTCTGTCCATCCTCAGAGTACAAATATATATCGAGATCTTAGAGAGCACTATTAGTGGTAAAATATGAATAAGGAGATCGCAGAGTATACATCAAGATGTCTTGTATGTTAGAAAGTGAAAGCAGAAAGGAAAAAATCCAAGGGGATGATGCAACCATTACCCATACCTATATACAAATGGGAAAACATCACTATATACTATGTCACTAGTCTTCCAAATACATCAAGAGGGAATACTGTTATCTGGGTTGTGGTGTATAATCTTACAAATACCGCACACTTCATTGTGATTCGAGAGGATTTCTCACTAGATCAACTTGCACCGATATACATCAGAGAAGTGGTGTGGCTGCATGGAGTACCACTATCAATTGTATATGATTGAGATCTGATATTCACCTCCAAGTTTTGAAAAATATCCATCATTCTCTAAACACTAAGTTGAACTTTAGTATGCACTTTCATCCCCAAACTGATGGCTAATCTGAGCGGACTATCCCTATACTTGAGGATATGTTGAGGAAATGCTCAATTGAATTCAAAGTTGGATGAGACCAACATCTTCCTTTGATAGATTTCTCATAAAATAATAGTTTCCACTCAATTATCCAAATTAATCCATATGAAGACCTTTATGGGATGAGGTGAATAACACTTACATATTGGGATGAAGTTGGGGAATGAAAACTATTAGGTCCTATAATGGTCAAGGAAATGGTGGAAAAGGTTCATACCATTCAGCATCATATCAAGGTGGATTAGAGTAGAAAAAAGAGATATACTAACAATCATCTATGAAACCTAGAGTTTGATGTTGGAGACATGGTATTCCTCCATATATCTCCATGGAATAAATTGATGATATTTGGTAATAAGGGAAAGTTTATTCCAAGATACATCAGCCCCTTTGAGATCCTTAATCACATCAGAGTGGTGGCCTATCAACTAACACTCCCACCTAACCTATCTAGAGTAAATGATGTATTCCATGTATCCATATTGAGAAAGTACATACCATAACCCTCACATGTAATCAATCCATAGGTGGTATTGTTGAAGAATGATCTATCATATAAAGAGAAGCTAGTAAATATTTTATATCATAGAGAAAAAGTTCTACGAAATAAGACAATGCACTTTGTCAAAGTATAGTGGAGAAATCAAAAGTTTGAAGAAGCAACATGGAAACCAGAGGAAATGATGAAATAGAGTTACCCTCATCTGTCTTAGTATGGGAAATGGAAATTTTGAGTGTGAAATTTCTTAAGGGGGGAAGATTGTAATGACTCAAATAGTTGTACATAAAAATTCCATTATGATTTAATTAAATGTCATATTATGTAATATGGTTAAAGAAAACACATGAAATTATTTTATTTTATTATATCCTATAGGATTTAAGTGAACTTAAGAATTAATATAAATATAGGCTTTTAACAAATCAAATTAACACAGACAAAGGAAGTGATGGCCTCAACCAGCAGGACCGTACCCTATAAAACCCATTTATCAGAGATCCCTAGAATGATAGAATCATTAGGATTTTTCCTTGACCAATCCCAAGCTAAGATCCAACAAATTAAGCATGAAAGAAACCATTAATGGGAGAAGTTCAATCTTATAGAGATCACGACCGAAACCATGTTCACCAAACCACCCCATGAAAATATCACTATCATGCACCTTACCCTTAGGGAGTTTGTTGGTGTATTAAAGGGATATGTATCAATACCCTATAAATACGTGTATGTACATTATTTTTTATATAATAATGAATATATTTTCATCCTATTATTTTTACATTATAAATTATTTTTATTTCAATATAATAAAAAACAATTAATATTTTTGAATAATATTCAAATTAAATTAAGGAATTTATTTTGATGAATTGATGTATTTTTGAAATAAATAATATTTTAATAAAATATTATTATTAAATAATTTTTATTAAATATAAATGATCATATAATTTTTATGAAGTCAAATTTAATTTTTACAAGGGTTTGACAACTATCATTATCAAAAAACCCAACATTTTTAATAAATATCGGTTATTATTTTAAAAGTGAAAATTAAAATATTTAGAAAATTATTTAGATAAAATAAATATTATTTTTGGAATTAGAATTTTAAAATTATCTATATGTTAATTTTTCATAATTTTTTGAGACAATCAAATTTTTAGGTAAAAATTAAATACCGTATAAATATACTTTGTGTATTATGACATCATAATGACCCAAAAGTGATGTAATAAATACTATAAATTGGATCCATGAAAAAATATATATTTTCAATTTAAAACAATTTAATTTTATGTTTATTTGGTTAATTTTATAAAGCCTTTATGAATCCTCCCAAACCATTAATATATTTTAATATTTTAAAATCATTTTCTTAAGAGTATGACTCATTTCCATATAAGAAAGGGTATTATTGTCTTAAGTTAGGTACATGGAATTATAAAATAATTAAAAACACTACCATTTTGTAGAAATAATGGGATGTTTTGTGGTTTTGGTTATTTTATTACACAGATTCCAAAACCTAAGTTTGAGAAATAATAAAGAAATCCCCACTCATTTCCTATATAAACCCACCCAAGATCCCGTTTTCCTTCACTAAAAATACTTGTAGCATGTCCTTACTCTTCCATAAACTCTATAGAGTCCTCCCAAGGTGCCCCTAAACTCTCAATAATCCCCTCCTAAGTATTTGGAGTCACACACTCAAGTAAGGGATCCTCACTTTCTCTTCTTTATTCAAGTTTCATTATTATCTTATACCTTACATTTCTAATTCATAATGTTGGGATATGTCTTTACATGTCCCTATTACTAAAAATTTTATATAAAAATTATAAGATAACACTTTCTCTCTCATAAACCCATTTTATGATTTTTTAAGTGACGCCATTATACTGCTGAAATTTCACCATGATTTTCCATGCAAAAAAATTGTATAGTGAATACCATACCCATTTCCTATCAAGGGTGTTAAACTTTATAAACATATACCTATTTGAATTGATACTTACATGTATTTATTTCACACTCCATCTTCATGTAATAAAATGTGATGATAAATGATTCCATGTTTTATGATCTATGTGGCACACTTAAGCATGAGAATGAAATGAAAGTGACAAGTGCACCGAAAATTATATAGTATTCTAATACATTGGGTAATGTTTATTCTTATGAGATGTCATGTTGGGACAGGGAGAGAACCTTATTAGTTTATGGGACTTTTTCTATCATAATGTCATGGAAGTTAGCCTTGACCTATATTTATGACATAGTGTTTATGTTTTTTCCACATTTCCCATGTTATGATTATCATGATATATCATGACTTATTATTCATGTTTAAGATTATCACACATTTTATTACCCATTTATATGCCTATTATCTATCATGTATCACCTTATTCCATGTTTATTCCCTTATTAGGCTTTATATATCACCCATTTCTTATGTATGTCCCCATGTTATCTTGTTTAGTTTTAAAATCCATGAAATTTTAGAAGCATGTTAAGGAAGTTTTCAATAATATTGTTGTATCCCATGTTCAAGATGTTATTCTATGCACCAAATTTCTAAAGACACTAGACTTATTGATCTTTCAGGTTGTATTAAGTGAAATTCTATGTAATAAATCACGTATTAATGTGAAATAAAGTGAATGGTTATTATAAAAGTGACACATATCCGGGTTAAATTTTCTTATGTTTATTTATGACAATTCACTTATAATTATATTGAATCTTGATAACTATTTTTATTTTAGTAATGGTTGTAACTAGAAGGAACCATGGGTGTGAGGGACAATGAAGAGATTATATCAATGAAAAACCTATCATAATGAGAGATAGAGTGAGAAACCTTATGATTATATCAAACCAACTATAAAAAAATATGATTAACAATTCTAACATAGTTGAAGTACCAAATACACTAAGGAAGAGAAATATAGAGTCTCATGAAATATCAAGGGATGAATATGATAAAGAAAAAAGATTCAATTTTCTATATGTCAAAGATATGGGAAGAAACATGAGGAAAATTCTCTTAAAGGGAAGGGTAAATTCTATAAGTGTGGAGTTGAAGGTCATTAAACTCCCAAGTGTAAGGAAACGAGAGATGCTATAAAAATTTTTTGCTTCACTTTCAATAGAGTTGGACATTATACGAATCAATGTATTGATCCAAGGAAAAATGAGAGAGATAGTATCCAAAAACCATATAAACAAGGAAAATATTATGAAACTACTAATAATGAATTATATAGCGAGTTTTCATGCTAGATTTTCTAGTGTCCTATGTCATGTAAGTCTTCACCAATTACTAGATATTGAATTACAAAAACCCATAGTGGTATGATTATCATATAAATCATAATTATCATTTGTGGGAAGATATTTCCTATGAATATAGTACAACATAACTTATTATAATTATATATGAAATTATTAATAGGTTTTCTCTATTTAAAAATCACATATAACAATTTTTTTATACAGATAAATCTCTTTCCACATCCTAAAGAAACCCATGATTATCTAGCAATGTATGGTTATTATAAGTTCCCTATAGTAATTACTCCAATATTATGAGTCAAATTATAAGGATATAATTTATTTAAGGGGGGATAATGTAACATACCAAAATTATAATACACGATTACCTTTAAATAAGTCAATTTGTTTGATATCTTGCTCCGTATGCAACACCAAACTTAAAAAAACTGCGATATATTTAGATAAAATATAAATATTTAAGTATAACTATTAAAACTAAACCATTGAATTAGTGAGAATGAATAGGATTAGAAACTTTAGTAAATATATATATAAATAAAAATAAAAACCACTCTTAATATGAATGAAAATAAATTAGTTTACCTAAAATGACTAATAAGATCCTTTATTATTTAGAAAAGTATTTTTCTAAAAAATTTCCATTTATGTGACACACATTTGCATTTAAAGAAACATATGATTAATGATAAATTATATGTGATATTAATAATTGGTTAATTCCAATTTATTTTTTAAATTATATGAAATAAGAATAATATCAGTTAATATATTAAAATATCATTTTCTAATAAAAATAGTTTTTCATTCTATTTTAGGATTTTATTCAAAAAATAAATTTATAAGTTTTGGAATATTAAATAAATAAAAATAAAATTAATTTGTTAATTCCTCAAATAAAAATTTACTTAGTATGAATTTTTGATCATTTTCTAAAAATGCTTATTTTAGTTGAAAAATATGAGATTTTGGAAAATTATAATTTCCAAGATTTTATCACTATGTAAGCATAACCTAGAATATTTAAAAAAAAATTAGGTAATAAAATATGAATTTTAGGAATAAAATTATTAATTTTAAAATATTATTTTAACTTATAAAATCCATGAAAAATATTTTTATAACTAATTAAAATGTTACTTTAATATAAAACATGTTTTCAATATTTTCATTAAATTAATCATTTTTAAGGTGAGATTCAATTTTGGATTTCCTTGTAAGCCTCATAACTTTTATTAAATTAATTATAAATAAATTTATGTCACTAAAATGAGTAACCATGAAAATTTTATCTCATATATAAATTTAAAACTTAAAAATGTTATTTTTCTAAAAACTATTTTTACGTGATTAGGTGTGTTTATTTTAAAATTAACTTTTTACACCTTTAAAAATTATATTTGATAAAATTATTTTAAAATTATAATTAATAATTATCAAATGAGTTAAAAGGTTCAATCTTAATATTTTTCATTAAAATTAATTAATAAGGTAAAAGTACAGGGGTAAATTGAGTTTAAATAAGTATAAAAGACCTAAGAAACTTAAAAAATTGCCTATAAATGAATTATTGTGATTTTTATTGACCAATACATCTATTCTCTAAAATTTTTTATACTTTTTATCCATTTAAACTTGAATAGTGTCATGTAATTATTGTAAAATATAAAGGCATTCCCAAAAATTTCCCTTTCGTTCACTTATAAAAGGGTAACATATTCAATACTTCAAGTCACACCTTAAAAAATAATTACTACTTGAAAATTAGATATTTTACTCTATATATAACCCTATACAAATAAAATAATACCCTGTTCACTCATAGTTAGCATAATCCCCTCAAATTCAAGGATACTTCCCAAAGAAAATCGAAGTCCCTGACGTTGAGTATGGTCAACTACTTAGTTTCTCTTATTAATTTTCTTCTTTAAAATTTATTTTAACCACAAAAATATAATGATATTACTACCATTTATATACTTTAATGTTATTATATTAATATTATTATCATTTTTTTTCATATGCCCTATCTATTAATAAAAACATAACCATCGTTAGTGTGTTGTGCGAACTACAGCCTCCATGATGTAACATGTTTTTTCCTACACTTCCTTAAAAGGTTGGATATAAGGGTGGTATTAAAGGATAAATATTATTTTTATGATACCATTAATTTTATTTTATAATAAATTAGGCATCCTATTAATGATATGATCAAAAAATGATCATCATTAATTTAACCATTTAAAATAAGAATACTAAGAGGATATCTGTTTTTTCAAATTATGTAATATTTTCATATCCATTTATTATTATTATAATTAATTCAAATTATTATTTATAGAAACTAATAAGAACCAAATAATAAAATTATTCTTCTATTATAATGATATTATAACTAAACCACCTCACAACGATTCATTAAATTAGGGTATGTTTTTGTATGGACCAGTTTAACCATCTAATCGAACAATACTATAAATTTATGTTATGGATGACTATGAGAAATTATTTAATAGTGTAATATGATATAAATATGTAAATAATATTTTTTGGTATGGTAATTTTATATCAACATTTAACTCTTTAATTAAGAACACACCTTTATTTCATTAACAATCATCAAAACATGATCATTATCAATTTCATCTTCATGGTTCTTAACCAAAAAATGGAATGAAATGAAATTATAAATTTATAAAATAACTTATATCATATATTCTAGTATATTATATTATATAGTAATGATTAAATTTTAAATAATAATAAACACATACATTTCTATTATGCCCTTGGGATTTTGAGCTATGTAATGGGTCTCCCCCTACCTAGAAGGGGGGGGGGGGGTCTTTGCTTTGATTTAATAATAAAATGAGTCTTTGGCCCAAAAATTTAAAAACATACATTTATATTATGAAATTAGTACAAACGATCAAAAATTTAAACACCTAATGTGAAAAGTCAGAAGAATTCATGTAGAGAATGACTAATTATGAAGAGTTTGAATGAAAATGGATACAATAAAGGTTCAAAATTAAGTGATTAATATATCTATGTTTTTGATACAGGAGGTTAAATTATATTCATAGATGTTAGGATAATAGGTAAGGGTTTTCATCTCAATTTCCATTAATTGAGACAAGTATTGTATTCATGCACCCAATTTTATTTATATGGTGTATATATTACCTAATTGAGATATCATAATGAATTATATTTTAATAATTTAATTTTAAGTTCAATTTTAATCTCTCACTTTAAATGGTTTTTGATTGAAAAGTTTATAATTCATAAGGCTTTTCTTAGTCTCAATTCTCATTCTTTGAGACATAATACCTTTTATGCACCATTTTTCCTTTGAATGGTATTATATTGATTTAATATACCATGAATTTTCTTTTAATTATATTTCATGGGAATTACTATCCAAATCATGTTACCTTATTCAAGTGTCTACTGATTCATTTGTTTCCCTAATAATGTGGTTTTTTGGTAACCCAAATTTCATTCATTGAGTTATGATCATTCTTTGAACTTATTTAATATAAGTTGGGTACATTATACACTTTGATTGTATTATGTGGTGTTATATCATTGTTTTCTTGGGATATACATTACTACCACATGAACCATTTAACAAATATTTATTACTCATTAGGATATATTCTACTGAAACCATCCAATTCCTTTCTTAGGACGACATATGATCATGTTATTCCTATAATTTATTATCCATATATCCTTTGTTATATGTGGTGTGAACATTACATTTTACATAACTTAGATTGGATTATATACAATAAGAAATTTTGATATTATATTTATATGGGGAAAATTATTGACATTCCAATATACATTATTATTAGAAATTTTACTATGTATTGGTTATCTATACACCTTATTAATTCTGATAGGATATGATCACATTATCCCTTTTATTAACACGAGGAAAATTATTTTCACTCAGTATATTTTTATTTCAATACAGATGATTATTGGAAAGGTTAATTATGTATTTTTTATTCATTTTCTATTATGGTGAATTCAATGGACTTAAACAAGTGACAGGTGGGGCTTGACATTATATACCCCCTTGTTGCATCAACATGTCCCATGAGACAAAATAGGTTGGGTTTTGGTGCATGCCTCTTTTAGTAACAAGATATAGTCTTGGAAAAATACTTGATGTTAGGATTTCTTAACTATATCTTGGATGATAAGTAAAGTGTATTAACATAAGGCCTTGACAGTAGGTTTTTGATATTTTACATTATGAATTCCATCAGCATGAGATCAATATTATTGATATCAATGTTTTCAATTATTTTTATAAATATATCAAGCTCCCAATTTCAAGTTGATTATGAATTCATGTTTTTACCTATTTCTGCAATAATATTTATGTCATGTTTATGCCATGATTGCTTCAGTTATATGTTTCCATTACTAAGTGTTTGATCACACCCCTTCTTATTTTTTCCATTTCCCCAAGTTATGGAGAAAATTAATACACATGACATGTTTGGAAGGATAAGAAGTGTGAAATAATTTTTGAGAGATGTTGAAGACTTATCATGAATTAATCATTTTTGTATATAATGGGAAATTCACCCATTTGATATAAAGAACATGGGTTTTTTAGTTTTTGTTGTGTCATAATTCTATAAATCTTTATGTTTAAAAATATCCTTTGGATGTTAAAGATGCAATAATAATTTTTATTTTGTAATTAAGGTTGTTTTTATCCAAGTTTTTATAGTTGGTATCAAGCAAGTAATGTAATGTATGTGCTTCTGAGCACCAGATATGGGAGTGCAGATTTGGGGCATCACAATTTGGTTTTATAAAAAATGTGGATGATGCTTGTGTATATTAGAATATTAGTGTGAGATATTGTAGTATTTATGATATTTTATGTGGATAACATAATACTTATTGAAAATTATATCCCAACACTTCACTCTGTGAAGATTTGGTTGGGTAAATATGTATTAATGAAAGACATGGTGAATATGCCTACATATTTGGTATGAAGATCTATGAAGATATATATAAGAGGTTGTTTGGACTATTTCAAAACATTTATATTGGTAAAGTGCTAAAGTGGTTTAGTATGGAGAACTCGAAGAAGGGGTATTTACTATTATTGTGTAGAAAGAATATTAGGAATATTTAGAACCCTTTTAAAGAGGTATAAAGGATGGATAAAATCCCTTATGAATAGGCCATACCATGTATTTCATGTTTTTTATGTGGAACTATTTATCTTATACTTTGAGAATAACTTAGTAGACACAAATATAATCCTAGTCAGAGTCACCAGATTACTATGAAGAATATCCTTAAGTACTCGAGAAGGACTAAGGATATGTTCTTAATATTTGGAGGAGTGGACGAGCTCTATATAAAAGGCCACATAGATGATAGTTTCTAAATCGATAAATATGAATTGAGATCTAGTTTGGTTTTGTGTTTTTTATGAACATGGAGCTATTTCTTATAAGAGTTCCAAACGAGGCACCATGGAAGAATTAGCAATAAAAGTTGAGTATATCACTACACTAGATGATGTTAAGAAAACTGTTTGGATCAAGAAGTTCATTACTAAACTTAGAGTGGTTCCAAGAATAAAGGGAGAAATTGATATTTTATATTAAAATAATGGATCTATTTCCTAGGACAAGGAACCCCCATCTCACCAAAGGACTAAACACATCATTCATAAATGCCATCTCATATGAGGGATCATTGAGAGAAGTAATAAAAAGATCTATTAGGTGGATAAAGAGGAGAATGTAAAAAATTCATTTATGAAACCATTATCTTATTAGAAACATGTAACACCCCAAGATTTTTAAAATAATAACATTATGTTAGATAATGTATAAGATATGAACAATCAAACTTAAACGAACACTGAAATATTATTATTTAAATATGACCATTATAACCTAGCCGTTAAATTGGAGAGTGTGACTAGTATTAACTATTTTATGAAATATATATATAAATTTTCTACACAATATAAATTTATTTATAAATTTTTATTAAATAATCAATCAATTTTTAGTGAATTAATTTATTTTTCAAAAATATGTTTTCTTCAAAAATGATTTTATTGGTTTTTTTGAGAAAATTTTATAATTAATTTATAAATATTTTAGAAAATATATTTTATAAAATTAATTTCATTTTTTGAATCATAATATCAAAATTAACTCAGGGTGAAATTTTGAGATTTTTCATAAAACTATCATTTATCTTCAATAAAATAAGTAATTAAAATGTATCAGTATGATTTGAAATTGATTTAAATTAAAATAATAATTATTTATTTATATTTTATACAATTAATTACATTTTAATCATATTTTTACTGTATTTTAGTATAATTTTATTTTTAGGTTTAAAAACACATTTTTTCTGAAAAGCATTTTAAAGTGCATAATGTTTCTACTTTTTATTTAATTAAAATAAACCTTAATGAAGAATTACATAAATGAAATTTATATATTATATATCTATAAATATTAATTTAAATTAATATAGTGATGATTTCTGTTCATAATGTTAATATAAGATCATCTTATACTTGAAAAATATATTTCTTGAAAAACTGCTTTTTTCACCACATCAGCGGGTTTTATTTTAAATTTAATTCTACCAATTATGTGAATTAAATTTTATAAAATATATAAAATATTTTTAATAATAATAATTTATATTATATAATAATTTTAACTTAATTTTGGGTTATAATGAATAATGGAAACAATAAAAATATTTTACTTCAGTTAAGGTTAAAATGGTTTTACCAGGGGTTAAACTAAAAATGTAAGTGTTAAAATGACCTAAAAAGTGTCTAAAATTGATTAAACATAATTATTTATACCTTATATCATATAATTATATATAATGGTCCATTTTTCATCTTTTTTTCATGTGTAAAATTTGGGTATAAATTTTTCTTTTCAAAAATTCGATGTGTGTCCTCTCCCCCACTTATAGAAGGCCACCCATCTCTTTTCCACTTCATACTTCCAAAGCCTTTTGGTTCAGAAAATCCTTGACCAAATATATTTATCACTTTCATCCCCAAATCATAGAATCATGGTTTGATTATAAAACCATCATATGAAGTAATTTGGTGCAAACCTAAAGAGGTTGTTCGAAGAAGTTGCATCATTCTTAACCGATCATTTTGTTTTATTTATTTTTAAACTTAATAAAAATATTCTTAAAACATGATTATATAATAAAATAATTGTATACCACTTAATGATATGTTATTATTTTAATGTCATAGCCTATATCCATCTCCTCTTCAATCAAATGGGAAATAAAACCATCATTTGTGTGTACGGCAGAATACCGCCATGCAGATCGATGTATTTCATTTTCCATTATCACCTCTCATGAATATTTATGATTATGGATTTAATTTATATATATTATGTTAATTAAATATTTATAATTCTTTAAAATTAATATAACATCTATTTTCTTACCTTTCCATTCACTGAAAAATTATAACGTTGTTCATGTGTATGCATGGACTACCATCTCCACGAAGCGATGTGATTCATTTTTCATAACTACATCACATGGATGAAATATATAAGTTTATTTAAATAAATAATATTATATTTTTTATATTATTATAATTCTATAAATATAAAATAATACTTACCTTATTTCCATAATGATCATTGAAAAATGTAAAGGTTGTTGATGCGTATGTACAATCTATTATCTCCATGATTGTAAGATAGTTCATTTTTCAGAAAAATTATTCATGGTATGTTTTAAAAGTATAATTTATGTATAAAAATTATAATTATTTCATGATTATTATTCTATATATGATGGAATAATGATCCCTTTTACCTTGGTCAATATACCAAAGTTGTTTTGAACATATGGACTGAACATCCTCAAAACTCTCGATGTGGAATTAAATAATTAAGTATTTAAATATGTTGTTAAAATAAATAAAATAAATTATTTAATTATAATTTATTAAACCTATAAAAGGTTCTTAAGAAATCAAATAATTTATATAATCTTATTATACATGAGTTAAAGGACATACCTAAAAATTTGGGACTCGAGGTAAGAGTTTCTCATCTCACTTTTATTTCTATGAGACATATACCATATTAAAAACTTATTTATATTGTGTAGTGTAAATACATCCCATGAATGTATTTTATGATTATTTTAATTAAAATTATTTGGATTTAAAAATCCATACAATTTTCTATTTTTTAATTTAATTTTGATCTAGAAATTACCAAAGCCATAAGGGATTTCATCTCAATTTACTTTCATTAAGGCATATTTTATTATTATGAACCTAATTTTCTTTTATGAGGTGTATATATACTGACCATTTTATATGTCATATCTTCAATAAATTTATTTTAATTTTATTTAAAGTTTAATTTGAAGTTATTTCTATTATGGGGCTTATGATTGAAAGGTTAACAAAGTGGAAAAGGATTTATGTTATAATCTCCATTCTTTTCAGGATCAATTATATTGAAGGTTATTTTGGAGGAAAAAATGTGATCTTATTTTCTTGAACCATATATATTTTCTTATTATTTATTTATTAATGTGTTCCACATGTTTAATTTCTATTTTCTTATTTTTTTATTAAAGAAACATCAAGAAAGTTGTTTGTAATTTATATATATCTTGTATCTTTTCTTAGATAAAAAATCTTTCTATTCCATATCAATGTTTTTTTAAAATGTTCTTTTTATAAACATAAAATATTTCATAGATCTATTTTACATTATATTTTAACTTAATTTAATTTTTTTTAAAAGGGAATTTATTAATGTTTTCTAAATGGGAAACTTTTGACTCCCTTTACAAAATGTTTGAAAAGAATGTTTATTTTATCATTTAAAACATGAATACATTTTCCTGACTCCATATCCATTTTTTTTTGTTTTTTTAATTTATATTTTTCCAATTTCAATTTCAAATAAAAGTATTTTACATTTTTTTTGAATTTTTTAGTTTTTTAAAATGATTTTCAAAGTGAAAAGGTTATTTTTCTCAAGAATGTTTTTAAATGATATTTTAATGGTATTTTCATTTATCAATATCAAAAAACCATGATGTTAATTATTCTAAACTAGGTATATGTTGTTATGATTCCATAATAATTTTTTATCTTGATGGATAATGATTGTTTCAAATAGGTTTTCATGGAACCTATTCCATTTCCATGAGTTAATCAAGTTATGACAAGAATAATCAATGTATTTATGAGTTTTATGATGAGATGAAAGATCTATGCACTTTATTTTTGTTATGGTTATTAGGAATTGTTTAAAAAGGGTTTATCCCTATTATATCTCATGGGTGATCCCACTAGAACTTATATGATGGGTTGATCTCCATTATAGCTCATGATATGATGGGTTGATCCTCATTATAACTCAAGATATTATGGGTTGATCTCCATTATAGCTCATGATATGATGGATGAGCTTTATTATATCTCTCCAATGCATTGGGTAATGATTATGTTCTCTAGATAATTATATTATAAGTTATTCGTATGGTTATTCCAATTTGTAAGGGTTTTGTAAGGGTTTTATAAAGATAATTTTCTAAGATACCAACATGTTTTCTTTATTATTTCTAAAGGTTTTTAGTGATTATTTTGATCAAGATTGACATTACATAGCTCGTGATTATCGATTTCTATTAGTATTAATTTGTTAAATATTTATTCTATGTTCCATGATTGATTATCAATGTATTTATGGGTATTATTTCTATTATGTTATGCTCATGCACTTTGATTATGTCATCATACCCTTATTCTCATTTTCTTATCATTTATGAAATTCTATTGTTAATGCTTATGTTTACTATTACTAAGCATTTGAGACCACCCTTATTATATTTCCTTCCCCCTAGGTTATCGAGAATGATGTTATATGAATTTTTTAGAAGGATTTTATATGGATGATGATGATGAACTAAGATGGAATATGAAAAGTTGGATATTATGGAAAAAATACTCTCTTTAAATCATATGTATTGTTATGTAATATGTTTTTCTAATTTTCTGAAACTCTAAACATAAATGGTCCTTGGGTATGTAAGTGATCCAATATTTACTTTTTTTATAAGTTTTGGATGGAAAAATTGGGCCACATTTATTGATTTCAAGGTAGAAATATAGTGATTATGTTTTTAGCACCATATCCAAGTGTGAGGGTTCAATACTATTATAGTTGGTATCAGAGTAGGGTTTAAATAAATTTTTAGCTTGGAATGTTTTCATCAGTTTTTCTATTAATAGTTATGAATGCCATCACAATTTTATAAAATTAAGGTTGATTATAAGTTCAAATAATTAGACACCAATTTTTAGGTTTTAAGTGATTTTATCTTAAAGTGATTAATGACATTTTGGGAGATATTTTATTGGGTTAAAGCATATGAAAATCTTTGGTTTAACATGAAGTATGACTTTACATTTTTTAGACATAAGTTTTAAGGTATTAATAACCTTTAGTTTTTATATGATCATTGATAATTAAAATTATTTTTTATTATGATCATAATATTTCTTGGTATGTTATAATAATTATATTATAATAGATTTATAAAAATCACAACTTGTCATATATAGTAAGTCCATGAGACTTGAACCCACAAATGAAGGGTGATAAGGGTGAAATGCCTACCACTGGCCTATGTGATTTCCTGGTTAGTATGATATCATTTTTTTACTCAAATAGTTTTATAGATAATGATTATGTTTATTTTGGGTACATATGTTTTATTATATTGATAACCATGGGATTGGAAAGTGACCTGATGATTAGGTGATTATTGTTATTTCATAAGAAGTTCATGATTTTTAAAACCTTATATGATTATGGTAAATAGAAAATTTTGGGATTTTATTTGAGGAATAAAGGTAGAATTATATTTTGGAATCATATATGATTTTACTTTGGATTTTTGTTGAATTCAATTTATTTTTGGAAATGATTATTATATCTTAAAGATTATATGATTGAATCATATAAATTTTTGGTATGAGACTTTAAAAGTGATTGGTTTTATTTGGAGATAAATGTTAAATCAACCTTATAAGAATATATGATCAAAACCTTATGATTTCCGAGTTTTAATATTAGTCATGAATATTTTTAAGAATTTTAAGGATATTTATTTATCTAATAAGATAAAATTTGGGAGTTATTATTAAGGATTTGTAGATTATTATTGTATTTCATTATATTAAGGTTTATTTATTTTAAGAATTATCTTACCTTCTGCTAACCATTTTGTTTTTGGTTAATGTATAAAGGTAGTAAGAATAGATTGTTATCCTTTTTTTGAATTATGTGATCCATTAGAAGTGAATTTTAGTGATTTAGGAATAATTTTTTATTTATTTTGAATACTCATTATTTGGATAAAAATATGAGATTGTGGTAGAAATTTCATAAAGGATTAAATTATACTTGTCAAATAAGTATATCTTTCTTATGTTCTTATTCTAGATGGTTATAGAATTCATAGAATATAGGAAAATGATCTTTAAACAAATTTGTTTTCATATTACCATAATTTATGATGAAATATATGGTATTTTTCACACCTCCTTAGTTTACGGTTATTTTGTTATTGACTTTCTCATGATTATTCACCTTCTTGTGGTCAATGATCTCTATCAATCTCCATTATTATTTGGAAATTAAGATTTTTCACATGTATATATTTTAACTTCCCACTAATTTTTTTCCTAATTGGAAACCTATTTATGTGTTATTATAGATGGACTTTATACTTCTCTTTTCTCTCTTATTAAGAGGATGTTTCATTAACCCCTTTAATGATGCGGGGTTTCAAGAAAGGTATTTTAAAATGTCAAACCTTTGATATGGATATCAAGTTCAAATTGAGTGGAAAAAATTTATTAAAGGGTGGTGGGAGAATTTAACACCCCAATATTTTTAAAATAAGAACATTATTTTAGATAGAGTACAAGATACATAACACTGAACTTGAACAAACCATAAAATATTATTATTTAAATATGACTGTTATAACCTAGCTGTTAAATTAGAGGGTATGAATAATATTAGATAATTAGTTATATATATATATATATATAAATTTTATACTCAATCTAAATTTATTTATAAATTCGTAGTAAATAATCAATACAATTTTAGTAAAGTAATTTTATTCTTCAAAAACATGTTTCTTCAAAAATGATTTTTATTGCTTTTTATGAGAAAATATTATAATTAATTTATAGATATTTTAGAAAATATATTTGATAAAATGAACTTAATTTTTGAAATAATCATATCAAAATTAACTTATGGTGAAATTTTAGGATTTTTCTGAAAATATTGATTTTTCAGTGAATAGTAAAGAATACCAATTTTTGTAAAACTATCATTTCTTTTCAATAAATTAGGAAATTTAAAAGTAAAATTATGTTATAAATTTTATTTCAAGTAACATAATTATTATTTATTTATATTTAATACAATTTATTATATTTAAATCATCTTTATACTAGATTTTAGTATAATTTTATTTTTAGGCTTAAAAACACATTTTTCTAAAAACTGTTTTAAAATGCATAATGTTTTTAATTTTTAATTAATTAAAATAACCAATAATTAGAATTAATTTAAATGAAATTTATATATTATATAACTTGAAATATCAATTTAAATTCATATACTTATTACCACTAGTCACACAATTAATATAAGATCATCTTATGATTGAAAAATACATTTCCTAAAAAAATGATTTTTTCATTTCATCTATGGGTTTTATTTTAAATTAAATTATAACAATAATATAAATTTATTTGATAAAATTGATTCTATATTTGGAATAATAATAATTTATATTATATAATAAGTTCAACTTAATTGTTGGTCATAATAAATAGTGAAAATAATATAAATATTTTACTATGGTTAAGGTTAAAATGGGTCTACCAACGGTTAAACTAAAATGATAAAAGTTAAAATGACCTAAAAACTTATCTAAAATCTATTTTATATCCATATTTAAATATTATAACATATAATAATTGATAATGTTCCATTTTTGGGCGTTTTTTTATGTGTAAAATGTGGGTATAACTTTTTTGTTTTTAAATATTCCAAATGTGTCCTCTCCCCAATTACAAAAGGCCACCACTCTCTTCTCCAATTTACAATTAAAAATAATTTTTCTTTAACAAATAACTACCAAAATAACTTCTTCAATTTCCTCTCCACATATTATAATCCTTGGTTTGATTATAAAACCATCCAAGAAAATATTTTGGTGAAAACCTAAAGTGGTTGTACAAAAAAAGGTATTGTTCATAACCGAGAGTTTTGTTTTATCTATTCTTATACCTCATAAAAATATTATTCAAACATTATGATATTATAAAATCAGTATCTAACATATAATTATATGTTATTATGTTAATTTCATAAACTAAATCTATATCCTCTTCCATTAAATGGTAAAAAAAACCATCATTCATGTGTACAATGGACTGCTGCCTCACGAACCAATATAATTCATTTTCCGTCATTACCTATCACGAATATTTATGATTATGGATTTAATGTATATATATTATATTAATAAAATATTTATCATTATTTAAAATAAATATATCATATATTTTATCACCATTCAATTCACTAAAAAATGATAACGTCGTTAGTGCGTACGTGTGGACTACCACCTCCATGGAGTGATGTGATTCATTTTTTATCACCACACACATATATAAAATATATAAGTGCATTTAAATAAATAATATTATATTTATTATATTATTATCATTATTTAAATATAAAATAATACTTACCTTCTTTCCATAATAATCATTGAAAAATGGAAACTTTTCTCATGCATATGTACCACCTACCGTCTCCATAATTGTAACATAGTTCATTTTCATAACCATTATTCATAGTTGGTTTTAAAAGTATAATTGATTTATAAAAAATATAATTATTTCATGATTATTATTCTATATATTATTGAATAATGACCCCTTTGACCATGGTTAACATACAAAATCTATTTTGAAAATATAGACCGAATATCCTCAAAGCACCTGATGTGGACTTAAATGATTAAGTATTTAAATATATTATTAAAATAAATAAAATAAATGTTTTAAGTATAAGGTTTTAAACCAGGAAAAATGTTTTTATGTAATAAAATATTTAATATAACCTTATTATACAAGAGTTAAAGGGAATACATGGAAAGTATAGACTCGAGGTAAGGGTTTATCATCTCACTTTTATTTCCATGAGACATATGCCATAGTCACCAATTATTTATATTGTGTGGTGTAAATTATTCCCATGAATTTATTTTATATTTATTTTCATAAAAATTATTTGGATTTAAGAATCCATATTAGGTTCTCTTTTTATTGGAGTTTTGATCTAGATATTACTAAAGCTGGAAGGGATTTCATCTCGATTTACTTTCATTGAGGCATATTTTATTATTATGAACCTAATTTATTTTATGAGGTGTATATATAATGAAAATTTTATATGTTATATAATTAATCCATTTATGTTTATATTATTTAATGTTTCATTTAAATTTATTTCTTTCATGGGGATTATGATTGAAAGTTTACCAAAGTAGAAAATTCTTTATTATACAATCTTCTTTCTTCTCATGATTGTTTATATTAAAGGTTATTTTTGAGGAAATAATGTGATGTTATTTTCTTAAACCACATATAGTTTCTTATTTTATGGTTATTAATGTGTTACACATGTTTAATTTCCATTTCATTCCATATATATCTAAGAAATATCAAGAAAGTTGTTTGTAAGTGATACCAATCTTGTATCTTATTTTATATTGGGAATCTTTCTATTATATATCCACATTTTCTAAAATGTTTTCAAAAAATATTATTATTTTTAAATATTTCTTAAAAATATTTTACATGATCTTTTAATTTCTATTAAAAGGTTATAAAATGTAAATTTCTTAACATTTTCCAAACATGTCACTTTTGACACCCTCTACAATTTGTTTTAAAAAAATGTTTATTTTAACATTTACAAAATGAATGGATTTTCCTACCATCATGTCCATTATTTTCCTTGAATATTCCTTTATATATTTTCAAGTTCATTTTAAAACAAAATTATTTTCACAATATTTTGTGAATTTTATTTTTTAAAAGTAATTTTTAAAGAGAAAAGGTTATTTTCCTCCAAAATGTTTTTAAATGATATTTTAATAGTATTTCCATTAATCAATGTAAAAAACCCTTGATGTTATTTATGCTATTCTGGGCATATTTTTTAATAATACTATCATCATTATTTATTTATATGGATTATGATTCTTTCAAATAGATTCTCATAGAACCTGTTCTATTCCCACTGGTTAATCAAATTATTAACGGAATAATGAATGTTTCTATGAGTTTTATAATGATATTAATGATATATGTGATTTATTTATGTTATGTTTCTTATAAATTTTTTACAAATGGTTTATCCCCATTATAGCTCATGGGTGCGCCTGATACAACTTATATAATGGGTTGATCCCTATTATAACCCAAGATACGACTAGTTGATCCCCATTATAGCTCAATATATGATGGGTTGAGATATATTATAGTTCATGATATGATGTGTGGGCCCTATTATAGATATCCAATGCATTTAGTAATGATTATGTTCTCTTGATAATTATATTGGAAGTTGGTCATATGATCATTCCAAGTTTTAAGGGTTCTGTAAGGGTTATAGGAAGATAATGTTCCAAGATACCAACACATTTTTCTTTATGCTTTATATGGGGTTTTAATGATTATTTTGATCAAGATTTACATCATATGGATTATAATGATTGATTCCTATGAATATTTCCTTAAAGATTTTATACATGTTTCATGTTTGATGATCCAATTATTGATGGGTATGATTTCTCTTATGTTATGCTCATGCAATTTGATTATGTCATTATACCTTTATTCTCATCTTTTTATAACTAATGAAATTTAGTTTTTAATGCTTATGTTTACCATTACTAATAATTTGAGCTCAACTTTATTATGTTTCATTTCCCCTATGTTATCCATAATAATGTTATATGAATTATTTCTATAAGGAATTCATATAGATGATGATGGGGACATAATATGGAATATGAAAAGATGAGTATAGTGAAAAAAATACTCTCATAAAGTCATGGGTATTATTTATGTAATAGTATTTCCTAATTTTATAAAAATAAAAACCTAAATCGTCCTTGGGTATGTAAGTTATCCAATATTTCCTTTTTTATAAGTTTTTATAGCAAAAAATTGGGTCATGTTTATCAGTTTCATGCCAAAAATGTAATGATTATGTTTTTAGAATCGGGTCTAGGAGTGTAGGTTTGAAGATGTTATAAAACACAAGATTCATATAGATTCTATGGATGTTAAAAAACATGAGATATTGGTTTTTATAGTTTTAAACATATAATTATTTTATAATGAAGGTAATATCTATTTATTATTCATTTATGCATGCTGTAATTCACTTCACACGAATGGTTGAAAGATGATATCCACTTAAAGTATGATTTGTAGTCATCCCTAATTGATGATCATCACGATGTATAATGGGTTGTGATGATTTTTTGGGTTAGAATGAATTGATTCTTTTACTCATTAAAAATGGTTTTATATGAGATATAAATAATAGGTTCACAAGGTAGTAATTAGAGACTTATTACTTGGAGTGACCCACTAAAGTATATCTCATAGAATGCCATGAAATTATTAATATACTTAAGGATATATACTTATTATCAATCCCCATTACATGAGTTTGGGGAGATTCCTAACATGATAACCTTTAAACTTTGATACTTTTCTTAAAAAAATCAAAAGCGACTTAGCTAATCAGGGGGTGGTTGGGTACGTTATTGATCATGTCACTGGTTACAGTGCAACCAATATGATATTTTTCCACTTTTATAAAAAATAATGATATCTAGTCCTTGGTTTAATCATAATGAGGAAATAAATTTCCATGATTAGTTGATTCACATATGATGTTTTTAATTAATTGGATAGGGTACATGCGATGTATTCATCAATTTGGTCAGTTTTTTCATAGAATCAAGAATAGATGAAATGACCTATACCATATTAACGTTGTTTCATGTATAGTGGTCACCTGATGTCATGTAAAAAGGTATTACATAGATATACATATGATGTATATGATACGTATTATGATGTACATGTTCATATAAAGATATGAGTATGTTTGATAAAGATCAAACTAGACACCTTAGTAGCCTGAGTAACACTGATGCTTTTCTAGAGGATGAACTTTCATTATATATATGAAATAAAGATTTCATATTTGTGTTCAATGCTATTAAAGGCCATAAATTCACATAGTTAGTCCCTTAGGTAATAATTAAGTTTTTAATAAAGTGTTTTTTGAAAAATAAAGTGAGTTTGATGAAACCATATCTAAAATATGTTTCTGATGGATTCAAAAATATTTGTGAAGTTTTTTATTAATTATTATGGGATTTAAGTGCAAGTGGGTTATTGTTGGATATGAATTTAAATATAGATAAATCATATTATAAAATTTCCTCATTCATATGGTATGACATGCATGAGATGCATATCAAACCATACGATATGGTGATATCATAAAGGATGCTAGGATGTATCTTTTTATCTATCTCATATTTTATGATATGTTTAAAGCTTTATGATATACATTCAATAGATTTATGCACCACCAAATAATTTACGACGTGGTTTCTTTTTATCATTATCCATTGTGAATGGATTATTCGTGGATTTCATGAGCATTTAAAGGGTTTAATGTATTCATCAACATGACTTAAATCATGGATTTCATTTGATGATTCCTGACATAGTTGATGTGTGCATAATTTAAAAAATTTGGTGAGGAAGACTATATAAGGGATATGATCCCTCCTATTGGTGAAGAGTGTATTGGTGATTATGATCACCAATTTTATAAAAAAAAATTTATATATCCCTTTGATCTTGAAATTTCATTCATCACTTCTCTGTAAATTTGATAACACCCCTTTGACATTTAGAAGTCCTCTAGTTAAGAATTAAGACCCTTCAATAAGTGTAATACATTGGATGAAGGAGGATTTCATCAACTACTTCATGATCATCACCAATCATTTTTTGGGAAGATTGAGGCCACTGAATTTGTGATACAAGTACACAGTTCTTCATTTACATATCCATGCTTGATTATTAAAGATAAATAAGGTAAATATTTGGGTCGTTTTTGCTACGTATGATTATAAGATGATCCCTAGAAACCTATCAAATCTTTCATAACATATGTCTTTAGATATTGTCACATAAAACATCCCCATATCATACCTTATGATATAATATAATCATTCATCTTATACATATTAGGATTTAGTTTATATCTCCATATATCTACCACTTACACTAATGTAACTTATACTTCACTCCATATCACCTTATAATTTATTATATTTGATAACTTTTGAAACCATATCCAAAACTATTTTTTTTTCAATTTTTTGAAACACTTTTGGAATGCTATCATCAAATTCATCATGTATTATATCATATGTAATACCATGTGAATAACCATCAAAAACTCATTTTCTAGATAAACTATAAAACAATTTTAAAGAAGCTCTTTGAGTATAAATTAATCCAAATTTAGTAAATCATAATATGGGAACACAAGAACCCTTTTATCATTAAAAAAATAATTCTTGAATTCATAAATGTAATCAAAGATTTTCCTCTATAAAAGCATTAATTCTACTCAATCTATAAAGGGATTTGGTGAAACCTCCATCAAACACATGTATCTCTATACCCATGTCACCCAAATGCATCTTATACAAGAATTCATTTTCATATGATCCCTTTGTCCATGAAATAAAATTATCATGAGATACAGAGTATGTCAATCCCATATAGCCAACTCATAAATTCTAAATTATCCTAGTATATAATGAAAATATTAATGAATACATCACATGTTATTCACCTTTTTGGATGATCACATCACATTCCCCTCATTATAGTAAATAATAACGTCATATGTATTATCTAGGTTTGAATATAAAATTCTTTAATATATCTTAATTGAGGTTTCATATATCATACAAATCATATGATAGGAGAAATATCATCTTGGTTAATCTCCAACCGATGGCATAATCAATAACATACCCAACCATCCCTTGAAGAGCTAAGCCTCAAGGCTTCCATAATAAACATATAAAAGTATGATGGTTATAATTTTAGGTATATCACCAACCTTAGATAGCAGGGACTCCAAATATGAACCATGAACCCCTAGTATACCAAATACATAGTTTTTAAAACTCCATGTGGTATACTTCGTGGGTCATATAACACACAAAACTCATTTTTTTCTTCATGAGAATATTTTTTATCTTGATATAAGAATCATACTCATTTTAAACTTAAGATATCATCACAACCTATGATACTCAATGGAAAAAATTAGTTAGAGATAAATCAAAGTCATATTTTAGGGGTCAATTATCATTTCAATTCATGAAATAAATAAATAAATAAATAAATACATAAATAAATAAATATATACAATAAAAATGAAAGTGTATAAAAACCAGAATTATAGTAGAGGAATAACTTAGTAAAGATAGACCAGTCAAATAAACATAAAAAAATATATTAAGTTCCCTTAATATTACCCTAAAATGAAAGATAGATAGTTTCAGGGTCTAAGAACAATTCCAAAAAGAGACCATTAGTGTTAAAATTTGGGTTTGATGAAAGGGGGCATTAAAAATTTTCTAAAAATTTCCCATACCACATAAATCTAGTTCCAAGATAATCCATTTGATGTAGATACCTTTATTGAAAACAACTCTTTTATTTTAGATCTAAGAAAATATTTTATTTGAAAATTTTATGGAAAAACTTTTAGAAATATCCCATAATGGATTCTCTTCTACATTACCATGAAAAAAAAACCATTCCTTGAATATTTATTTTGGAATCTAACTACTGTATAGAGACCATTTGGGGTGTAGTTTTTTCTTTGGAGGTATTATATTCCATCACATGTAATTTATATTTTCTAAGTCTGTTTCATATTGATCTAGTAATAATAGATTTTTGATTTTTTGAGTAATTAAAATGGGTCCTTGATTTCTTCAACTGAAATAGTGTAAAGACCTCATAATTGATAATTGGGTTATTCCACAAATGATTATTCAAATGATATAAACTATCCACAATAACTTCTATGGGAGATGGGGGGAAAATTCCATCATCTTCTGATTTATCCACCACTCAAGGGAAAATTTCCTTGATTGAATTTTATGAGGGAGAAATATTCTTCTTAGACACATCCTTATTTAAAAACCATTATCTATATTCTAACATTTTATCCCTTACAAAATTCATTTAAATAAACTTCCCATAAAAAAATTGAATTAGAATTCCAAAAGTAAAGTGGTATTATAGCAACATTACACCAGAAGTATCAACAATTTTATTGAAATAATGGGCAGATCCTAGAAAATACAAGGTTACTATAGAAAAAATTGTGACCCCCTATAGAACTTCCATGAATCTTACGAAGTCCTTTGAAATTACAACCTCATATAGATCTTCTTAGTCTCCAAGAGGAAGGGCTAGGTTTTCAAGGGGTATTCTAAAAAAACCAAATACTCCAATATATCATATTCACCTTCATCATGAACTAAATTGAAAATACTATAAATTTCATAGGTCACCAATATAGAAAAGTACCAAATTCCATTAACGAGTTTAGAAACTCAAAGCTCCCTCTATAGTTCTAAAATTTCCTTCCACTTCTAAGAAAAATAGGAATCTTCAGATTTATATTTCCTTTGTCTAAATATCATCACTTGAGTAGAGGATTGATTAATTGGAATATATTTCATTAAACTAAATGATTCCAAAGATAGAAGTCCTTTTTTAGTGCCTATACACTATACTCAACAACCAGATGGCTACACTGATGACATTGAATAGAGAAGGGAATAATATTTTAATATCAAATCCATTAGAATAAATTCTTATCTCTAGTAATATCCAGATACCCAAGGGGGTCGATTTATAATTCTATATAAACACGTGAAAAAAATACCTTGAAAGACTATTGGTTTAAGAGTAAATATTAATGGGGTTAATGAGGGTGATAACAATAGAAATCACAAAATAAAATATAAAATGATGTAATGGGAGAATAAAAAACCAACCTAGATTAGTAACTCATAAGATTCGAAATAATCATAAACATATGGAGACCATTTGAAACCATTATTCTACTTCCAGAAATTCTCTTTGATTAATGATACCAACATTGGTAAAATTCATCAATATTAACAAACTTTAGTAAAACCCAAAAATTATCAATAAGGTTGATAATAACCTTAAAAAATCCAATATGTTCCATATTCTTTATAATAACTACAAAATTTGGATTATGACCTTGAAACAATCCAATAAGCATGAAGCAAACATAGTTGGCCTAGGTTTGAATCTCATATTCCATGAAAACATTAATTTAAGATCCATGTAATTAAAATGTAGGGGTATAAGGGAGTGTCACAAAACCACTAATAGGGGTATTTAATAATTACTAAGAATATGATAGGTTTGATCATCCTATTTCATCCTTAAGGAAATCTGTGAATGAAGTCTTCCTACCTTCCTTGTAAATCTAATTAAGGTTTTCTCAATGTAGTGTGTCTTCACCAGGAAAGAATAATAAAGTATAGATTCCATTTTTATATAATGATATATTTTATATCCTTAAAATATTTTAATAATAATTAACAAAACCAAATATAATTAATGGGTTTTATGGAATCATCTAATAATTAATGACAGTGGAAACAACCCAAGAACAAGATCTATCTATCTCTGAGGAATCAAACGTATAATGTTTAAAAAAGAATCACATACTTTTATCAATAAATAATCTATATTTAATCTTCATATTAACCATGATTATGATCATAGTAGAAAAAACAACAACCTCGTTCCTCTAAGGGGATTATACCAACCTAAGGATCCTAGTTCATAACTTGAGGACACCCAAGCTCAAATGGGGTGTCAGTGCCTTCAACTTAGTAAAAAATTGATTTACATAAGGAAGAGAGTTCTTCAATAGTATGAATGAAAACATTCACACCAAACAATATGGATCTCTTCATCACATGCATGCATATCATAATGCATGTTATATTATATAACAAAGGCATTAGAAACTTCAAATAAATATTTTACGATATTAGAATATCATATAGTATGATATACATATCATGCATATTGTCCCATATGATTATATAATTTTGTAAGACATGAATACCTTAATTTTAATTTCATAATCACCGATCTCCCACTTAAAATCTGATAAGGAATTTATGAAAAAATTTCACAGCTCTTTGTGAATCCATTTTAAACTCTTTTGAAAATGGTTTATCAAACTCTCCTCATTTTTTAACAAGCACTTTGTATAAAAACTTAATACTTATCTAAAGGACTAATTTTATGACCCTATGGGCCTTAGTAGAATTGGAAAAAAAATATGAAATCCCCATTTTATAGACATATGTGGAGTGAATACTCTAGTAAAGCATTAATTATATTGAAGATACTAAGGGGTTTGATGTGAACTCCATTAAACATACTAATATATTACACAAACATTTACACCACAAGATATATTATATAAATTTCATGTATACCTATATAATATATTTTCCCATAAAGCTGAGTGACCACTGGATATAAAAAAATTTCAATCTAGTATAGGCTACCTCATCTTTCTCGATTCTTTGAAAAATACTAACTTGGTTGATGAGTATCTCATGTTTCATTAATCTAGAGAATGATCATATCATACGACCCTCATCTAATTATATGAAAAAATATCATGTGAATCTACTAATAATGGCAATACATTTCTTAAATATAATTCAATCAATGGATTTTTTTCTCATTATATTAGTGGAAAAATATCATCTTGGTAGTGCTCCAACTAAAGAAATTATCAAAAACATACCCAGCCGCCTCTTGATTAGATAATTATAAATGAATTTGTAAGAAAGGAATAAAATTATGAAGGTTATAATTCTAGGTATCTCACTAACCTCTGGTAATAATTATTTATCATAATCATAAAACTATAAGTATATAGATAATTGTATGGCATTCCATGTGATATACTTAGTCAGTTGGTTGAAATAATAAGTCTATACTTATTATCTTATGAATCCACTACCCACACTAATATTAACATATCATCACAACCCATACTAATTCATGATGATAATTGATCAAGGAAAAATAAAATTCATACTTTGAGGGGATATTATCATTCCAATTTTCATGTAAGTAAATTTCAACATGAATGAATAAATGATAAATAAAGATTTCATTTATTATGAATACAAGATATTATTCAATTGTTACATACATATCTTAAATATCTTATGTGATGAAACTCTACATAACCTACATTATTATGTTATTATAATTGTTTTGTAATATCCATGAACTTGTACTCTTGGATTTAGTGCTAAAAAACATAAACATTACATTTAGGGCATTGATACCAATAAATGCGACCTAATTTTTTCCATCCAAAACATAAAACATCAAAAGGAAAATATTGGATCACAAAACATGATACATGGAATAAAAATTAAAAAAATGTAAAGATATATAATAATCAATAATCATGAGCCATGTGATGTTAATCCAAATCATAGGAAATAATAAAAAATTCATATAAATCATAAAAAAATATTTTTATCTTGGAACATTTTCATATCACTCTTACATATAGAGTAACCCTCATGGATACACATGAAGAAAACCATATGGTTACACATGGAATAACCATCTCAATATATTCTCATAATCTCTTAGTAGAAACCTAATTGGTTAACTCCATCCCATATTTGGAATAACCATACGATCGTCTTTCAAACCCAATGCATTAGAGGACTATCACAGACTCAACCATTTTGGTTTATAATATAACCACCCATACTTGGTGTACAATAAAACCACAAATCATCAAAAGAATATCTAATAAATAAAACATGAATAAATTAAATATATATTTCATTTCATTGTAAAACTAATATAAACATCCATTATTACATTCATAACTTCATTAACCCATGGAAAAGAAACGAGTCCCACGAAAATATATTTGAAACAATAATAATCCATATAGAGAAATAATGAAGATAGTATCAATACAAAATAACCCTAATGGAGTATAATTAAAATAAAGGGTTTTTAAAATTTATGAATGGAAATACCATTAAAATATTATTAAAAACACTTTTGAGGAAAACACCCTTTTCATTTCGAAAGTCACTTTTAAAATCTAAAAACCACACACATATAAAAATAAACCATTTTATTTAAAAATAAACTTTTAAACATGTAAATGAAGCTTTAATTCATTTAGGTACCATGAATTTGGAAAAATATATTCATGTCATGAATGTTAACGACATCATTTTCAAACATTTTGAAATGAAAGTAAAAAAGACACCCATGCAAAAAACATTAAGAAATTTATTTTTAAACCATTTTAAAAAAGATAAAAGATTATGGAAAAAATATTTAGGAAATAATTTATGTTTAAGACATAATTTTTTTAAACATTTTAGAAAAAATTAATGTGGAAGAGATTGATTATTGATTTAAAAGAAGACACAAGATCAATATCACTTAAAAACAACTTTCTTAATGGTTATTTATAATTAAGAGAGGAAATAGAAATTAAACATGTAAAACAAATTAATAAATAGATTATAATAAAATATATTCGGTTAAATAAAATAAAATAATTTTATTTCCCCTCAAGTAATTTTGAATATAAATAAGCTTTAAAAGAAAAGAGATTATAACATAAAGCCTTTTCCACTTTGGAAATTTTTTAATCATATGAGCCATGAAAGAATAACTCCAAATGAAACTTTAAATATCATGAACATAAAGAGATCCATTATATAACATTTCAAAGTGTTAGTATATAACCCTAATAAAATAATATAGGTGTATATCATAAAAGTATGTCCTAAGGAAATGGAATTTGAGATAAATAAATCTTATAAAGATCATCAATGAATTGAGAGTTAATCAATAGATAAATTATGTGCAACAAATTTAAATACAGAAAAAAAGTTAAAATAAAGAAAAAAAACAATTTATATATCAATTCAAACATAATCATGTCATAATAAAGTCAATAAAGAAGAGTTTATAACCTAATTAAAAGAAATTGAGTTAAGAAACCCTTTACCACTTGATAACTCTCGAGTCTAATCTAATTTAATGAAATACGTTAACATACAAACTAAAACACCATGATGTATGAATTATTCATAATATAACATAAAAAATTGTAGTATATACATCATAGAAAGTAAATTAGGTGCATAACATTAAAATATGCCTCAATAAAAGGATTTTGAGATGGAATCCCTTACCTCGAGTCTAGACTTTCCTTGTATATCCTTTAACCCATGTACAATAAACTCATATAAATTATTTGATTTATTAAAAAAAAAATTATAGGTTAAAAAAATTATACTTAAACCATTTATTTCATTTATCATATTTACATTATTAATTACTTAATCAGTTATTCCCACATCAGGTGTTTTGAGGACGTTTGATTCATAAATTCAAAATGAAGTATATAGGTTGACTGAGGTCAAAGAGGTTATTATTCTATCTTTGAAAAAATAATAATATTGAAATAATTATAAATTTTAAACATAAATTATACTTTTAAATCCAACAATTAAATATCTTTATGAAAAATAAACTATATTACAATTATAAAGATGCTAGGCCGTACATACGCATGAGTAACGGTTTCATTTTTCAATGATCATTATAGAAAGAAGGAAAATATCATTTTATCTTCCTAGAATTATCATAATATTATAAATATTATATTATTTATTTAATTATACTTATATACATCATCCATGTTATGTGGTGATGAAAAACAAATCACATCACTTCATGGAGGTGGTAGTCCACATGTACACATGAACGACATTATCATTTTCTAGTGTATGTGAAGGAAAGAAAATATGCATTATATTATCTTTAAAAAAGGATAAATATATAATATATATCTCAAATTCATCATTATGATCCATCCATGATAGTCGGTGATGGAAATAATTGCATCGGTTTACGAGATGGTAGTTCTCCATACACAAGAACAATGGTTTCATTTCCCATTTGAGGGAATAAGAGATGGATATATGTTATGAAATTAAAACAATAACATATAATTATATGTAGGATACTAGTGTTATTATTTTATTAAGTTTTAATAATATTTTAAAGAGGTGTAAGAAGAAATAAAATAAAAACATGGGGTTAAAAACTATACCTCTTCTCTAAAAAATCTCTTTTTCTTCACACCATAATCCCTCTATGGTTGGTATTATGCCTAAAATAATAACTCTAGAATGTTTTAAAGAATTTTATAAAGATATTTGGGTAGTTATTGGCTGAACCAAATGGTTCTTGAAGTGTTAATTAATAATAATAAGCGATTTCCTTTTATAATAGATGGGAGGGTCACTCTTGAAATTTCTCAAAATATTAAATTAATATAAATTAATTTTCAATTCAAAATGAATAAAAAATTATTTATTTAAAATATAGAATGAGTATGGTTCTAAATAATCTCAAAAAAATAAAAATTATACAATGTTATATTTCATTTTTACCCTTATATTTTTGTTTTAACCCTTCATTAACCTCTTTCACACTTACCATGACAATAATGATGTTTTACTCTTTAAGGGTCACTATAGTTACTATAAATGAAAAAATGGCCCATAAATAGACTATGGTTAGTAAAATAAACAACGTAATAATACATTTTATGAATATAATATTTTTAGTAATTTTAGATCATTTAATTAAATATTATTTATTATAATATATCAATAATGTCAATTTTTAGAAATATTCATTACTATGATTTTAATAAAATCAAGAAAATAAGTAAAATTAGACAAAAATATTTTAATAAATCAATAAAATGACATTTTAATCGTTAAAATTATTGTATAACATTAATTATCTCAAATTATATTATTGTTAATATTGTTAATATCATTTATTTTATTTTTCTATTAATTGAAAAATTAACGCGTCAACATTGTGTAAATTATTAAGGTAATTATTTATTCGCAAAAAATTAAAAATAAATTACTATGATGAATATAAATAATTTATATTTCAAAATAATATTTAAAACTAAATATATCCTCTAGTTAATATTATTTTAAAAATATTATAGTTATTAAAAACAATAGTGTGACATTTTTTATTTTCTTTAAATAAAATATTTCAAATGTTAAAATCACATCCAAATGGAAAAAAACCATATAACCAAATATTGGGTGATTATGGATGAAATGGAATCATCCAATAAAAGGAAAGTTTTAGGGTTATTTCATAGCCCTTATAATATTATTTTTAACCCTTAATTACCTGATTTTCCTTTTAGCATGGTAACAAAAAATTACTAAGATTACTATTCATATTGACAAAAAATAAAAGGGAAATATTTACCAAATTTGGGCCTCAGAATTAAAAATATTGAATCGATTTTTCAAATTTTAAAACACAGAATTAGTATAATTTAATTTAATTTAAAATTAAACCGAAAAAATGCAAGGAATTTTTTTCCAGAAAAATGTAATTTTTAAATATAAAATGTTTTTATACTAATTTATAGTATAAAATTTATTTGAAAATATATAATCGGATAATTATAAATAAAAAATAAAAATTTAAAATTTAAAACCAATATAAAATATAATTTTACTTTATAAATATTTTAAAAGAAAATACAATTTTCAAAAAAAAGTATTTTTCACTATTCATTAAAAAATAATTTTTTAGAAAATTACCAAAAAATAATCATAAGATAAATTTTGACATGTTGAATTGAAAAATGATTTTTTTTAAATTTTTTTTCTAAAATTTCAAAAATTAATTAAAATATTCCCTCATAAAAATAATGAAAACCATTTACAAATAAAACATATTTTTTGAAGAATAAAATGACTTTACAAAAAAAATTGAGTGCTTATTTACAAAAAATTAATAAATACATTAGAAATTAGTAGAACCGTTATATATTTCATAATGTGGCTACTACTATTAATTCCCACTAATTTAACGCCTAAGTTATAACGATCACATTTAAATGATAATAATTCATTATTCGTTTAAGATCGATGTTGTGTATCTTTTACACTATCGAACATAGGATTTATTTTTAAAATCTAAAGATATTTTGGGTTTCATAGATGGATCTACTAAATTTTCATATTCATCCATCCAAAATATTTTAACATTTCCTCACTCAACAATCTCTCATATAAGATGGTATTTTTGATTATTGTGCTTGGTATTTTGGGGATACCAGGCTTCCTTGGCCAGAGAAAAGGCTCTATTGTTGTCACAATAAAGTTGAGTCACTCCCTCAGTTCTAGGAACCACCTCTAGTCTAGATATGAACTTTCTGATCCAAACATATTCCTTTGAAACATCTAATATAATAATGTACTCTACCTATATTGTGAAGTCTACTATGATAGATTTTTTGAAACTCTTCCAACAAATAGTTCCATCATTTAAGAAAAACCCAAAACTAGATTGAGATTTCATATCATCTCTATTAGACTGGAAACTTAAATCTATGTAACCCTTTACAAAAATCTCATCCTTTCCTATAAATATCAAGAACACATCCTTAGTCCTTCTCAAATACTTGAGTATGTTCTTTATAGAAATCCAGTGACTCTTTCTAGTATTGGATTGGTATCTAGAAGTTATTATAAGAGAATAATATATATAAAGTTTATTAAATAATAGGCATACAAGATAAAAACTACGGCGGATGTATAAGTAATTATATTCATTTATTCTAACTCCTTATAAGGAACCTGAATCTTCATAATATTTATACCATGAAAAACTGGTAAAGACCTTTTTTTGGAGTTCTATATGCTGAACCTATTTTTCAATTTACCAATGTATGCATCCTAAATAAGTACAAGAAACCTCTTAGACCCATCTCTATAGATCTTCATACCTAGTATATAGGCCGTTTCACCCTTGTATTTAATTGAGAATTATTTTATCAACCACATATTCATAGAGAGAAGTGTTAGGAGTTCATTTATGATTAGAAGTATGTCATACCCATAAAATATTAGAAACACCAATACACTTACACTAATGATATTTTATACACAATATCATCTATGTTTTTTTTATAAAACTAAAATCTTTTATTTCATCATCAAACCAAATATTCCAACCCTAAGATGCTTGCTTCAATACATAAATGAACCATTAAAACTTTCATACCTTAGAAATATTATTTTCAACTTCAAAACATTTAGTATATATTATATATACATCCTCAAATAATTCTTATCACTACTACAAAACATTCCTTTAACAGTGCTATAATTATCCTTTATCAGTGCTAGAAAAGCACTGACTACCTTAGCGCAGTTAAAAGTCTATGGTTTTTATTAGCACTCATAAAGGGTATATTTATCAGCGAAAATAAAAGAACTGATAAAAGACCCCATTTATCAGTGCTTTTATTGGGCGCTAATAAATATACCCTTTATGTGTGATTTAAAAAGCGATGATAAATGGTGTCTTTTATCAGTGATTTTAAAAGTGCTGATAAAAGTAATTTTTATTAGTTCTTTTATTTGTGCTGATAAAGATAGAATTTATCAGGGCCTGTATAAGCACTGATAAAGGTATCATTTATCAGTTCATTTAGTAGCATTGATAAAGGTGAAAACTACAGTGTAATGCTGCAACACACCGCATCACTAGAAACAGGTGCAGTGTACTGCAAAAACACACTACATCAATAGAAAAAAATTTACCAAAATAAGATACAAATACTTAATTTAAATGAAATAAGATTTCTAACACAAATACAAGAAAAATAAAACACTATTATAGAGTATGTCAGTTGTTTTTTTACTAAAATTAATGAAAATTTTGAATGAAAATCCACACTTGGAGTTATATTGATCACCCTTTGAGTCAACTTGAGGTGTGAATGATTCATACACATCAAAAATTACTTATGGATCATTTTCCTAAAGTAACAAAACAATCATAACGTTTTATCTTGGTTTTGAGTATGTCAGCTATTTTTTTGATTAAAATTAATGTTAGTTTTGAATAAAAAGACAAACTTGGAGTCATAACGGTCACACCATGCGTCTAATTGAGGTACATATGATCCCTACACATCAAAAAGGATATATGGATCATTTTAAAAAATCACTAAAACAATCCAAATGCATTTTCTCAGTTTTAAGTATGTGAGTTTTTTCACTAAAATTACTGCCATTTTTGAATAAAAAAGACACACTTAGAGTCATACCGATCACACCGTGCATAATATTGAGGCGGGACTAAATTATACACGTCCCAAATGACCCATTTATCATTTTCCTAAAGTATCAAAACAATAATAATGTGTTTCCTCAGTTTTTACTATGTTACATGTTTTTTTTTACTAAAATGTCATTTTAAACTGGAAACACATACTTTGAGCCATACATGTGGCATCGTGTGTGGGTTTTATACGAGATTGATTCATACATGTCACAAATGAATTATTAATTATAGTACCAAATTATTAATAGAATCCAAGTATGTTTGTTCGGTTTTCAGTGAGTGAAACTTTTTTGTATTAAAATGTTATTTTTAAACTGATAACAGACACTTGGAGTCATACGAGTCACAACATGCATCGTATTGAGATATGGATGATCCATACACATCAAAAATGATGTATGGATAATTTTACTAAATTACCAAAACAATATGAATGCGTTTTCTTAGTTTTGAGTATGTCAGGTGTTTTTTTACTAAAATTAATGTCAAATTTGAATAAAAAATCCACACTTAGAGTCATACCAATCACACTATGCGTCGTATTGATGCGCATTTGAATGATACACATCCCAAATGACTCATGTATCATTTTAATAAAGTATGAAAACAATCATAATTCATTTCCTTGGTTTTGAGTATGCCACATGTGTTTTTTACTAAAATGGAATTTTAAACTAGAAACATGAACTTTGAACCATACAGGTGGAATAATGTGTGGTTTTTACATGAGACTAATTCATACAAATCACAAATGAATTATGGATTAATTTCCAAAATTATCAATACAATTTGAGCATGTTTTATTCGTTTTTAGTGAGTAACACTTTTTTTGTATTAAAATCTCAATTTTAAATTGATAACAGACACTTGGAGTCATACCAGTCACACCATTCATAAAATTTGGTGCAGATGATCCCTACATGTAAAAAATGATGTATGGATCATTTTATTAAAGTAAAAAAACAATCTGAATGAATTTTATTGGTTTTGAGTATGTCAACTATTTTTTTCACTAAAATTAATATCAAATTTGAAAAAAAAGACACACTTGGAGTCATATTGGTCACACCGTACATCATATTGAGGAACGAATGAATTATACACATCCAAAATGACTCATGTATCATTTTACTAAATTATCAAAATAATCAGAATGCATTTTCTTAGTTTTGAATACGCCATGTGTGTTTTTTTACTAAAATGACATTTTAAACTGGAAACACGCACTTTGAGCCATACAGGTGGAATCATGTGCGGGATTGACATGATACCGATTCATACATATCAAAAATGAATTATGACTCATTTTACAAAATTATAAAGACAATCCAGGCATGTTTTTTTTGGTTTTTAGTAATTCATACTTTTTTGTATTAAAATGTCAATTTTAAATTGATAACAGACACCTAAAGTCATACCAGTCACACTCTGTGTCATATTGAGGTTTTTATGATCCCCACATGTCACAAATGGTGTATAGATCTTTTTCCTAAAGTAAAAAAAAAACAATCTGAATGTGTTTTCTCAGTTTTGAGTTTGTTAGTTGTTTTTGTTACTAAAATTAATGTCAATTATGAATAAAAAAGATCCACTTGGATTCATACCTGTCACACCATACTTTGGATTGAAGTATGAATGAATGATACACATCCCAAATTACTCATGGATAATTTTCCTAAAGTATCAAAACAATCATAATATGTTTCCTTGGTTTTGAGTTTGCCATGTGTGTTTTTTTAGTAAAATGACATTTTAAACCAGAAACACGCACTTTGATCTATAATGGTGGCATCACGTGTGGCTTTGACATGAGACCAATTAATATAAGTCATGAATGAGTTATGAATCATTGTCCTAAATTATAAAGACAATCTGAGTGAATTTTATTAGTTTTCAGTGAGTAACACTTTTTTTCTATTAAAGTGTCAATTTTAAACTGATAATGGACATTTGGAGTCATACTAGTCACACTGTACATTAGATTGAGGTTCAGATGATCCCTACATGTCACAAATTACGTATGGATCATTTTCCTAAAGTACCCAAATAATATGAATTCATTTTATCAGTTTTGAATATACTATGTGTGTGTTTTTATTAAAATGTCATTTTAAACTGGAAAGACGCATAATGGATTATCTTAAGTGACAAGTGTTGTGTGAACTTTTAAACAATTTTTCTCAAACAAAATCATGGTATAATACTTATTCTAATTAATTTACAAATAATTTTATTTTTTGCAAGCCATCACTTCTTATCCTCCTCGGCCTCAGTCTCCACCTCAGTCTTTGCCTCTGAATCCTCCTCCATGTTGGTCTCTGACCCCAATTCTGCCTTTGCCTCTACCTCCGCCTCCACCTTTGCCTCCATGATTTTCTAATAATTTTATTGTTCTTAGGTTAGTGATTATAGACAAATTGATTTCCTCCATTACTAATCTCCTTGAGAAAGAGATCAAAAATAATATATAAGCATTCTGACACTAATGCTTCACACCACAAATATCTTTCGAAGGTCGTAACTCATACTAGATCACAAACATAGTAGGTAATTACCTAATTTTTTTATCAGCATACATTCTGACAAAAAGTATTCTACCCACTCATCTCTAAGAAAATTGATTTATTCTTTTGAGTAACTCTTTTTTTGGTAATATTGATAGTGCGAAGATAATATATACAAACAAATGATTATAAAATATATTTAATGAAATTGTAATTACCTTCAGAAATTACCTATTAGGGAATGCTGGTCTTTTCATGCTTTATGATTTCTATCATAAATTTTCAAATAGAATATCCACAATCGATTTCATTATCTTATTTTAGACACTGTAGAAACATTGGACAAAACAAGTAAATTTTTTTGAAATGTTTTTATAGTTAAAAATTTCTATGTATACCTTAATTTATTTCCATTTGTAGTAATCTAGCTTTTTAGACACTGACTTCATGCCATGATATAACCTATATTTAATGACCCCCTATCATAAAAAATTATCATTAAAACACAAAATAAACATGTAATTATAATTTTATATATAAAATGTTGATTGTAGTGTATTACATATTCACAATACACATCATGTGTGGTCAGTTGGTTGGAAATCCATGTATAGAATCCAAAAGATAAATATTTGGGGTGTCTATGTTGACTGATATCAGCATCCAATGCTTCCTAAAAACATAAAAACAATTAATTAATGAAAAAAATTAAAAATATATTTTATGTGATTAGATTATAGAGTTTTACCCTTGAATTGTAGGGATAAAAAAGAGTCTGTTGTCAAATTATTTTTTTCTTAAACACTTTGAGTAACTCTTATTTCTTCTTCTCAATTTATTCATCATTCAAAGTAATTTTTGGCATAGAAATGATACAGGGATTAATGAATAAAAATCGTGCTTCACATGATCTTCCCTTTATATAGTTGTAATATAAATTCCTATACAAAATATGAATAGTTATTAACTTTAATAAACACATTTAGCTCACTATTTGGATAGACGTATTATGAAAATGTAACTTATGTATGTATTCAAAACTGAGATGCCTAACCATTCATGCCTGGGAATATCATTTAGAGACTCAAGACCAATTATATATGTCAAAGAATCTCCATATATTTCTTATTAATTTTCAATGTATGACATAGTTTTATCTATAAATGTGGTCTTTGCATGAAGTTACAATGATAATAAATATTACTCTAGAACTGGTGGGGAGAAGGTACTCTTGGAAGGTCGTTTTGTTTCCTTGGTTGATTTATTAGATTTTCTTGACCCGACCTTTCATCTCTCCACTGATTTATCCATCTGTAATATCATACCTTACTTCAGAACTTTTATCATAAACTATTAAATGTTTTTCATATGATTTTTATAACAATGTACCTTAGGTATCTTTATAAGATTAGATGACCATGCTATGAAGGCTTCAATAGCAGCTTCGACTGTTGTAATATCCAGACCATCAAGTGGAACATGAAACTCAGTATTCGGCTTATAAGATACCTCAATCCCCACTCTCATGTTATTTTTTGGGAGGGTTTCATTGTGTAGCTAGTCTCCTGGGATATTATACACTACACCCATCACAACACGAAGATACATGGGTTTTGTCAGATAAAAATCACATACAACTATACCCTACAAAATTTTAGTAAAATAAAGTTATCAGAACCCATTTGATTCAAATTCAGGAGAAATAATAATAAAAAAATTGATTACCTTAGGTAAGGTATGTAGTTGGGGGAATGAATATACTCAAAGCTAGTGGTATCATTTGGTTTATGTGTGGATATTTTCTCCACCACTAGTTCACTTTGATCATTTCTTATACATTGGTCTGCCAAACTAGAATGCAAAATAATATCTTATAGTAAGTCTATTTGTGTATGCATTCATCTCATTATCTTATATGTATCTTCATGTGGTTTTATCTTCTCAAAATATATTCAAGGAGATACTCCATAACCTAATCCTCTAACACGACCATATTTTTCAGGCCGCTTCAAAGCTACTGAAAGTCTCTTTTCTTCTGGTACGACCGTTTCCAATTCTTGTGTCTAAACCATATAAAAAATATGAACATATTTATTTTTATGTAATATTATTATAAATCATAATGAATTACAATTATTTCATACTTTCACATTCTTTCCATATTGATTTTGTGTTTTCATCAACTAATATACCATCCTTATTTACACTAGCCTCATTCCATATCACATTATGTGAGATGGAAGTGTCTTCAGATTTTGATTTATCAATCAGAATATAAACAAAGGAACATATGTTGTTTCATATCACATAATCAAACTTTTATTTTTTATTTAAAATACATACCAATTTATTCTATAATTAAGTGTACCCCATTCTTCCTTTGTGATAGGGGTACGCTGGATTTGATGCACATTATTTATTTTCAACACTCTTTTGTTGTTTCATTAATTAATTTTTTTAAATCAAGTTGGATAAAATAAATAATTTCAAATAATATATTATCAACTGCAATGCACCTGAAATTATTTCTCATTGCAATGATTTCTGAAATCACTCTATGTTTCCTACTTTATTATGTGTTCATAACAAAGTGGTGGGTAGAGATTTATTTTCCCCTTAGTATCCCTAAGATGTAACTTCGTCAGAAGTATCCGAAAGCCTCTATGGGATTTTTTAGTGACCCTTAAGAAAAGTTTCCTACAGAAATCTTCTAAAATAAATGAAGACTACAAATAATAATGAAAACTAAATCAATGTTTCATTATATAATTTTTCAATAAAATAGATAAAGTATATTATAACATTACCAATATATCTTTCTAACGGATTTCCTTCACTATAGTTTGGATGTGGTGCCAGGAGTCAATATCAATCGACACAATCATACTCATTGTGACCCCAAGATAACTAATGAACAATGACTTGTTGGGGTCAATAGGTTGGCTGCGTTGACTGTAAAAACCAGGTAAATAAAGAATAAAACATTTTCATATTTATTAATATTTACGAATTAAATATTAATTTTACTTTAAAGGGGTTTCTATGTTCGATAGCTTACCCGATATGCAACAAAGAGTTTCTTTGAAATCTTACGTTGCACACTAGTAATAAAATAATATTATTTTAAATGGTAGTTAACACGTAGCCGTTGTATAGGCGAGAATGAATATAAATAACTAAAATATGATTATATATGTTTGTTAAATGTTTTTACATTTATCCAATAAAGGATAAAGGCTTAAAATACGAAAAGAATTCAATTTTAAGCATATATACTCCAATTTTCACTAAAGGTCCACTTATCGCCTTTTGATGGAGAACCGTCATTAAATATAGTTTTGGTCACTCTTATACATTCTATTGGACCAAATAAAATTATTCTTTAGAATCGGGACATCAAAATCTACTTTGTGTAAATTTTTGGTGTTTTTTCGATAAAGTTCATTTTTTAATGAATAGTGAAAAATGTTGTATTTTAATTCAAAACCACTTTTTAATATAATTTATTTACATGATTATATTATCTTTTGAATTGGTTTTAAAGTGAAATTAGAATATATTTTTACCATTTAATCCAATAGTGGTTGTTGGAATTAATTTCACTTTGAAATTGGACTTAAACTAGTGTCAATCTTTTGATACATATTGTTTCATAAAAACACGCTATTTGTTCTGACAGCGGGAATTAATTATTAAATTAATTAATGTAACTTATATGTATTGAATTTTGTAAAATAGTCATCATTTTTGAATTTGGAATATCAAATATAGCTTAGGGTGAACTTTTGGTATTTTTCTGAAAAACTTCAATTTTTGATGAATAGTGAAACCACTAAGTGGTACTTAAAAAAAACTGATTTTTTTGTTTAAATGAAATTTTACCACCTCTGTGTTTTGAATTTCAAAAATCCGACATACATGGTTGTCATTAGGAAGTAAAATGTGGTTCAATGGGATTAAAATATTTTTTTGGTGAATAGTAACTTTTAAGTTTTTAATCACGATTAGAGGTAATTAGTGTAATTTAAGGTAAAAATAATGTTTTAATTATATGAAATAACCTAGACACATGTCCTACCCTTATTGGATGTGTCATGGACTACCAAGACAATCCATGGGTCAACTTGGGGACCCCATGGAGCCACTTTGGTAGGAAAATGACATTAATAACTTTTTATTTAAAGTTAAAATGAAAATGTCACAAACATGTGTTGTTTTAATAAAAAACATTTTACGTGGGGTTATACAAGTCATATTTTTGACTATAAATATTATTTAGAAATATAAAAAGATTTACTACATCATGATATATATTTTTTATAATTTTTAGACATTAAATAAATTAAATTATTTATAACACCATGATGATGCAGCGATTACCTCATTATTTAACGATTTAAATAAAATGAAAAGATAATGTAAAATATAAGACCTACACTTGTCAAAAACCTATTGGATGGGTTGATTTCGAACTATTATCACCTTATCCTAGAAATATATAATTTTGGGACCTTTAAAATCCAAAAATCATTTTATAATAAAGTAACCTTTTATAACTTTCCAAGAGTGCCCCTCCTCTCCTCTTATAAAAGCCCCCCACCTCTACCACCTTACCCACACCTCTCAAGACTTTGGCTCAACCAACCCCGGCCCATTTTGTCTCTCCACATCCCCCTATTACTCCTAGAAGCATCACTTTGGGCATAAGTCTTCCCAAGGAAGCCTTTGATCTCAAATAAAAAAGAGTTACCCGTTTTAAAGGTAGTGTTTTCTCTTGTGTTATTATGTTTTATTTTGCTTCTCCAACCCCCTAAAATATTTTTATTCATTTCTTTTGTAACAAAAACAGTATACTCAATATACTAGGATGTTTTTATAAGAAGTATTCGAGCTACACTTACACACACCTTCATCTAATGGTTAAAGAGCATACTGTTTCCGTGGATGGAGAATTTCTGCCTCACGAAACGATGATTGTTCAATATTCTTCTAACACCTTAAAAGGTGGCCATTAAGATGACACTATATTTATATATGATATATAATATGTTTATGTTTTACTTAAGCTTCTGTATTTTTCATTTATGGCATACCTTTATGGTTTCCATTATGGGTAAACGCGATATCTTCATTTTAGGAAATGCGGACTACCGCCCCCTCAAAGTGATTTGATTCATTAATACCATATGTGGTACGTATAAAGGATATATTTAATGATATTATATATGATATTATAATGGAATTAGAATATACCTTTATATCATTATAATTTCACTCCATTAAGTAAGAAATAGAAATGAAAGTAGCGTTCATGCGTACGTACGGCTTACCATCTCCATGAACGGTGCATTTCATTTCTTACCTCTAAATGTTATGTAATATTATAAATGCATGTATATACTGGATATATATGATATATATGATATCTACATCATGATTATAACTCTGGATATAATGGATACATTAACAACTTGTAATTATAAAGAGTTTGTTTTTGACTCAAGTACTAATGATCGTTAAAACGACCGTTATTAACTTAAATAATTACATAGTGTTCATGACATGGTAGTAAGTGATATAGAAGGAATAATGAACTTGAAAAAGGTTCTTAAGCAAGTAGAAATTAACTAAAGTTTATTATTCAGGACGTTAAAGAACGATCGAGTCAAGTCGGACACGAGGTAAGGGACTTCATCTCAATCTCCATTCATTGAGGCATATTTTGTTTTATACACAACTTTCTTTTATACGGTGTATAAACCCCTTTTAATTTTATGCTTATTCAAAAGGAATCTTTTTTTTATACGAAAAATTTTACTAAACAACAAAAGGAATGTTTCTTTGTCGTACGTATGCGGCGACAACGACTTCTCCGCCGCCGTGACCATTATTTGAGTTTTGGCTTCCTCTACAAGCCATACCTTTTTTTTAAATGAAAAATAAAATATTTTCTTTTCTTTTATTTTGGTATTGAAAATGGTTTTCATAATGTTTTTATATCAATGTGTTGTATTGATATCTTGTGATTGAAAAGTGGAAATTTTATGTTTCCTTTATGCATGTTTTATGTGATACGATTATGTTATGGTTCTTGGGAATTATTATGAAGACGGGTGGTTCTGTGATAAACTAAGGGCGGGTGATCCCGATATAGCTCTCCAATACATTGGGTAACGCGAAGGAGTTAAATGTTAAGGTTTCTCCGAGGAGATTTTAGGGAATATATTGTGATGGGTATTCCAAACGTAACCATGAGGGTTACTCCCTACGTAAGAATGTTATGAGTGCCTCAAGTTACCTTTATGTCTTATGATTTCTATGATTTATTCATGATTTGATGAGTTATGTTAAAGTGATTATGTTTTATGAGTAAAGTATGATTTCACTGATTCTTTTGTATACATGTACTCATGTTTCCTTACCATACTTTTATATACCTTACTAAGATTTTTTATTCTCATCCCAAGTTTTTTGAAATGTTTTTCATAGGTCAAGGGAAAGGTATATGATGTGATGATAGTGTCAAGGAAGTGTCAATAAAGAATCCATGTTTTATTTTAAATATGTTTCCGTTGATGGGAAAAATGAGTACTATCTTTTATGTGACCACTTTGTTTAAATGTGGAATGTAATGCATGTTTTATGATCTAATTCTCTAAAACTCCAAACCTGAAAATATCCTCAATGTGAATTATTCATTTAATTCAATATTAAGCAAGGTTTAAGGCCGGGGCCTTATAGTTGGTATCAGAGGTCGGTTTAGATAACTTTAGGAGTTAGAATTCTATTAAATGATTATCTGAAAATATTTTTTTTATGGTCAAATTGAAATGATATAGAATTTGAAGATTACCATGTTGCTTCATCTAAGACATGTTTGTTCAGAATGGTTTTCCGCAGAGGAAATAGGGAAGCAGTGCTAGGAAGGCATACAGAAGGAAATAACCTTCCGAATCAGCATCCTGAGATGGTCGGAATTAGAGCTGAACAGTTTGTTACAGTAATGGCACAGTTGACTCAAGCGATAAATGGTGGCGGTATCCATGCATGAGATCAGCCAAATCAACCGTAGAGGAACATGTCAGTGGTGGAACATTTCATGAGGCAACATCCCCCATCATTCAGAGGATCATCTGACCCTGTGCTAGCTGAAGGGTGGATTAAATCACTGGAGAATATTTTTGATGTCATGGGGTGTTCATACAATCAAAAGGTTAGTATTGCTATTTACCATTTGGAGGGTGAAGCAAATTAGTGGTGGTCGATGGTTAAAAATATCAGGGACACTGATGAGATTGATGATCTCGACTGGGATGAATTCAAAGGTATGTTTCTTGAGAAGTATTTTCCTAAGGCTGTTCGACTTAGGATAGAAAAACAATTCCTGGAATTGAGGCAAGAGGAAGACTCAGTGGATGCCTATGAAGAAAGGTTCACTCGATTGGCAAGGTATGCTCCAAATTTTATCCGAGACCTTGATAGTAAAATCAATCGATTTTACTCAGGATTAAAGCCAAAATATCAAAGGGCTTTAGCTTCTCATGAGTTCAAGAGTTATGAAAAGCTTGTTCGATGTGCTGAGAAGGTGGAAATGGAGTTTTCCGATGATCAAGTGTTCTATAAAAACCAGTAGAAGAAGAGACCGAGGTGGCAGGAGAAAGGAAAGAATTCTTCAAAAAGGTCTGACGGTAAGAAAACTAAGTTTCCAGTTTGTGATAAATGTGGTAAAAGGCATGCTGGGGAATGTCTTCTGAATTCTGGAAAGTGCTAATGATGTGGTAAGATGGGACATAAGGCTCGTGATTGCAATGAAAAAGATCAAGGTGATGGTAAGTCCAAATTTTATTTGCAGTTAGTGAAAGGTTTTAAGTGAAATGAGATGGGTCACTATGCAAACGAGTGTCCGACAAAGAGCTTGAGTGATGAGAAGCAGTTAGACTACAAGCAGAAAGGGGTGGTGAAATCCTTTGCAACTACTTCAGCAGATGTTGGGCCATCAAATGAAGTTGTATCAGGTACTTTGTTTGTTTTTTCAGATTATTCCAGAGTGTTTTTTGATTCGGGGTCTACAAATTCTTTCATCTCTGAAAACTTTTCTAGTAAAATGGGAATACCATATCAAGAAATGACTCCTGAACTTGTGGTAAAAACACCTGGGGGGAAATATTGAGGCAAAAATAATTTATAAGAATCTTCATATCCTTATCCGTGGAAAGAAACTACTTGAAAACCTTATTGTTTTACCTCTAGTAGAGTTTGATGTTATCCTGGGTATGGATTGGCTCTCTATTTACCATGCTAAGATTGACTGTAGAGATAAAGAAGTTTCTTTTCAGAAATACTTTCAGTTTGTGTACAAGAATGAACCCTTACTATTGATAACATATCAAGAGGCTGAGAAACTTGTAAAAGATGGAAATGAATGTTACCTTGCACATATCGTTGAAAGCAAGAGAACTGTTCAGATTAATGATGTGCCAGTGGTAAATGAGTATCCTGATGTTTTTTCTGATGAGTTTCCTGGAATAATACCAGATCGGGAAGTTTAGTTTACTGTTGACTTAGTTCCTGATGCTAAGCCAATTTCAAAACCCCCTTATCGAATGGCTCAAACTGAACTTTTAGAGTTAAAGGAGAAATTACAAGATTTATTAGAGAAAGGTTTCATTTGACTTAGCACATCACCATGGGGTGCTCCTATTTTATTTGTTAAAAAGAAAGATGGTTCAATGAGACTTTGCATTGATTATAGAGCCTTGAATAACATCACTGTTAAGAACAAATATCCTTTGCCTCATATCGATGATTTGTTTGATCAACTACAGGGAGCTTAGTATTTTTCAAAGATTGACCTAAGATCGGGGTATCATCAGTTGAAGGTAAAGGAAATAGATATTCTGAAGACCGCGTTTCATACAAGATATGGCCATTATGAATTTGTAGTAATTCCGTTTGGGATAACCAATACACCTGCTGTATTCATGGACTTAATGAATAGAATTTTCCATGAGTTCTTGGATAAGTTTGTTGTTGTTTTCATTGATGATATTTTAGTGTTTTCTAAAAGTAAAGAGGATCATGAAAGACATTTAAGGGTTATTTTTCAAACCTTAAAATGAAAGAAATTGTATGGGAAATTCATCAAGTGTGAGTTTTGGTTGCAACAAATTTCTTTCCTTGGTCATATTGTTTCTAAAGATGGAATAACTGTGGATCCTGAAAAAACAAAATTTGTTGAAGAATGGCCAAGACCCACAAATGTAACTGAGATCCATAGTTTTCTTGGTTTGGCAGGTTACTACCGAAGGTTTGTTGAAAATTTTTCACGGTTATCTAGTCCAACGACTAAGCTAACTCGGAAGGGTGTTAAGTTTATCTGGACAAAAGAATGTGATGATTGTTTTTAGGAACTGAAAAGAAGATTGGTGAATGCTCCAGTTTTGGCACTACCTTCCAGGAATGGTGAGTTTGTTATCTACAGTGATGCTTCATTGAAAGGACTTGGATTTGTCCTTATGAAGAATGATCAGGTAATTGCATATGTTTCACGTCAGTTGAAAAATCATGAGGTAAATTACCCTAAACATGATTTGGAATTAGCTGCTGTTGTTTTCACTTTAAAAATTTGGAGGCATCATTTGTATGGTGTAAAGTGTGAAATATATACTGATCACAAAAGTTTAAAGTATATATTCACTCAGAAATAATTGAACATGAGATAGAGGAGATGGATAGATTTAATCAAGGATTATGATTGAACAATTCATTACTTTCCGAGAAAATCAAATAAAGTGGCTGATTCTTTGAGTCAAAAAAGTAATGCTTCATTAACAATGTTGCGTTTGGAACGTGATCCTTTGGTTAAGGATTTGATGAAATTTGGCATAGAAGTTGTTGGTGCAGGATGTACTTCTATTTTGTTTCAGGTATCAGTGAAATCTTCTCTATCAGATAGAATCAAGCAAGCATAGAAGCAAGACAGTGAGTTGCAGGAAAAGGTAGAACTGGTTCAGAAGGGTAAGTTTCCTAAATTCAACATTGATAATGATTGTGTTTTGAGATTTGGGAAGAGATTGTGTGTGCCTTGTGATTCACAGTTGAAGATAGATTTGTTATGTGAAGCTCATAGTTCTCTGTTTTCAGTTCATCCTGGCAGTACTAAGATGTATAGAGATCTTCGGGAGTATTACTGGTGGGACGGAATGAAAAGGGATATTGCTGATTTTATTGTGAAGTGTTTGACTTGTCAAAAGGTTAAAGCAGAGCAGCAGTTACTGAAAGAGATGCTTCAGACTTTACCAGTGCCAGAGTGGAAATGGTAAAATATATCCATGGACTTTGTTGTGGGATTACCGAAGATATCTCTAGGTAATAATGCAATCTAGTTTATTTTTGGTCGCTTGACTAAATCTGCTCATTTCCTTCATATTCGAGATACTTTCTCTCTAGATCAACTTTCTCGATTGTATCTTAAAGAGATAGTAAGGTTTCATGGAGTTCCCCTATCCATTGTATCTGATCATGATCTGAGGTTTACTTCTAACTTTTGGAAAGGCCTTCAGAAGTCGTCGGGTACAGAATTAAATTTTAGTACAGCTTTTCATCCTCAATCAGATGGGCAGTCAGAACGAACAATTCAGACTTTCGAGGATATTCTACGTGCTTGTTCGATGGATTATCAGGGAAGTTGGGACCAACATCTTTCTTTGGTTTAATTTTCATATAATAACAGTTTTCATTCTAGTATACAGATGGCACCGTTTGAGGCATTATATGGGAAGCAGTGTCGAACTCCAGCTTTTTGGGATGAAGTGGGTGAAAGGAAGCTGATGGGACCAGAATTGGTAGAAGAGATGGAAGAAAAAGTTCAGTTGATTTAGAAACACATGAGAACAGCTCAGAGCAGGCATAAGAGTTATGCAAATAACCGGAGGAAGGATCTATCTTTCGAGGTAGGTGATCATGTTTTTCTCAAAGTTTCACCATGGAAAAGTGTGATGCGATTTGGTAAGAAAGGAAAGTTGAGTCCAAGGTTCATTGGACTATATGAAATTCTAGAGAGAGTTGGATCAGTTGCTTACCGAGTGGCTTTACCTCCGAGTTTATCTCAGGTATACAATGTTTTTCATGTTTCTATGTTGAGAAAGTATATTCCAGATCCATCTCATGTTTTGAGCCCAGAGGTAGTTTAGTTGGAAGAGAATCTCTATTATGAAGAACAACCAGTCCAGATTCTTGACCATAGAGAGAAAGTGTTGCGGAATAAGGTAATTCACCAGGTAAAGGATTTGTGGAAAAACCATATGGTTGAAGAGGCGACATGGGAATCTGAAAATGCTATGAGTGATAAATACCCCACTTATTTTGATAAGTGAATAAAATTACGAGGACGCAATTCTCAAAAGGGGGGAAGGATGTAACATCCCAGGTAAATAAAGAATAAAACATTTTCATATTTATTAATATTTACGAATTAAATATTAATTTTACTTTAAAGGGGTTTCTATGTTCGATAGTGTACCCAATACGCAACAAAGATTTTCTTTGAAATCTTACGTTGCACACTAGTAATAAAATAATATTATTTTAAATGGTAGTTAACACGTAGCCGTTGTATGGGCAGGAATGAATAGAAATAACTAAAATATGATTATATATGTTTGTTAAATGTTTTTACATTTATCCAATAAAGGATAAAGGCTTAAGATACGAAAATAATTCAATTTTAGGCATATATACTCTAATTTTCACTAAAGGTCCACTTATCGCCTTTTGATGGCGAACCGTCACTAAATATAGTTTTGGTCACTCTTATACATTCTATTGGACCAAATAAAATTCTTCTTTATAATCGGGACATCAAAATCTACTTTGTGTAAATTTTTGGTGTTTTTCCGATAAAGTTCATTTTTAATGAATAGTGAAAAATGTTGTATTTTAATTCAAAACCAATTTTTAATATAATTTATTTACATGATTAGATTATATTTTAATTGGTTTTAAAGTGAAATTATAATATATTTTTACCATTTAATCCAATAGTGGTCGTTGGAATTAATTTCACTTTGAAATTGGACTTAAACTAGTGGCAATCTTTTAATACATATTGTTTCATAAAAACACGCTATTTGTTCTGACAGTGAGAATTAATTATTAAATTAATTAATGTAACTTATATGTTTGAAATTTTTAAAATAGAAATCATTTTTGAATTCGGAATATCAAATATAGCTTAGGGTGAACTTTTGGTATTTTTCTGAAAAACTTCAATTTTTGATGAATAGTGAAACCACTAAGTGGTACTTAAAAAAACTGATTTTTTTGTTTAAATAAAAATTTACCACCTCTGTGTTTTGAATTTCAAAAATCCTAAATACATTATTGTCATTAGGAAGTAAAATTTGGTTCAATGGGATTAAAATAATTTTTTGGTGAATAGTAAATTTTAAGTTTTTAATCGCGATTAGAGGTAATTAGTGTAATTTAAGGTAAAAATAATGTTTTAATAATATGAAATGACCTAGACACATGTCCTACCCTTATTTTATGTGTCATGTCCGACCAATAAAATCCATGGGTCAACTTGGGGACCCCATGGAGCCACTTTGGTAGGAAAATGACATTAATAACTTTTTATTTAAAGTTAAAATGAAAATGTCACAAACATGTGTTTTTTTACTAAAAAAATTTTTACATGGGGTTATACAAGTCATATTTTTGAATATAAATATTATTTATAAATATAAAAATATTTCCTACATCATGATATTTTTTTTATAATTTTTAGACATTAAATAAATTAAATTATTTATGACACCATGATGATGCAACGATTACCTCATTATTTAACGATTTAAATAAAATGAAAAGATAATGTAAAATATAAGACCTAGACTTGTCAAAAACCTATTGGATGGGTGTATTTATAACTCTTATCACCTTATCCTCGAAATATATAATTTTGGGACCATTAAAATCTGAAAAGAATTTTATAATAAAGTAACCTTTTATAAATTTCCAAGAGTGCCCCTCCTTTCCTCTTATAAAAGGCCCCCACCTCTACCACCTTACCCACACCTCTCAAGCCTTTGGCTCAGCCAAACCCTGCCCATTTTGTCTCTTCACATCCCTCTATTACTCTTAGAAGCCTCACTTTGGGCAGAAGTCTTCCCAAGGAAGCCTTTGAGCTCAAATCAAAAAGAGTTACCCGTTTTAAAGGCAGTGTTTTCTCTTGTGTTCTTATGTTTTATTTTTCTTCTCCAACCCCCTAAACTCTTTTTATTAATTTATTTTGTAACACAAAAAGTATCCTAAATATACTAGGTTGTTTTTATAATAAGTATTCGAGCTACACTTACACACACCTTCATCTAATGGTTAAAGAGCATACTGTTTCCGTGGATGGAGAATTTCTGCCTCACGAAATGATGATTGTTCAATATTCTTCTAACACCTTCAAAGGTGGCCATTAAGATGAAACTATATTTATATATGATATATAATATGTTTATGTTTTACTTAATCTTCTGTATTTTTCATTTATGGCATACCTTTATGGTTTCCATTATAGGTAAACACGATATCTTCATTTTAGGAAGTGCGGACTACGGCGTCCTCAAAGTGATTTGATTCGTTAATACCATATGTGGTACGTATAAAGGATAGATTTAATGATATTATATATGATATTATAATGGAATTATAATATACCTTTATATCATTATGATTTCACTCCATTAAGTAAGAAATAGAAATGAAAGTAGCGTTCGTGCGTACGTACGGCTTACCGTCTCCATGAACGGTGCATTTCATTTCTTACCTCTAAATGTTATGTAATATTATAAATGCATGTATATACTGGATATATATGATATATATGATATCTACATCATGATTATAACTCTGTATATAATGGATACATGAAGAACTTTTAATTATAAAGAGTTTATTTTTGACTCAAGTACCAATGATCGTTAAAACGACCATTATTAACTTAAATAATTACATAGTGTTCATGATATGGTAGTAAGTGATATAAAAGTAATAATGAACTTGAAAAAGGTTCTTAATCAAGTAGAAATTAACTAAAGTATATTATTCAGGACGTTAAAGAATGATCGAGTCAATTCAGACAAGAGGTAAGGGACTTCGTCTCAATCTCCATTCATTGAGGCATATTTTGTTTTATACACAACTTTCTTTTATACGGTGTATAAACCCCTTTGAATTTTACGATTATTCAAAAGGAATCTTTTTTTTATACGAATCATTTTACTAAATGACAAAAGGAATGTTTCTTTGTCGTACGTATGCGGCGAAAATGACTTCTCCGCCGCCGTCACCATTATTTGAGTTTCAGATTCCTCTACAAGACATACCTTTTTTTAAATGAAAAATAAAATATTTTACTTTTATTTTTTTTGGTATTGAAAATGGTTTTCATAATGTTTTTATATCAATGTGTTGTATTGATATCTTGTGATTGAAAAGTGGAAATGTTATGTTTACTTTATGCATGTTTTATGTGATACAATTATGTTATGGTTCTTGGGCATTATTATGAAGATGGGTGGTTCTGTGATAAACTAAGGGCAGGTGAGCCCGATATAGCTCTACAATGCATTGGGTAACGAGAAGGAGTTAAACGTTAAGGTTTCTCCGAAGAGATTTTATGGAATATACTGTGATGGGTATTCCAAACATAACCATGGGGGTTACTCCCTATGTAAGAATGTTATGAATGCCTCAGGTTACATTTATGTCCTATGATTTCTATGATTTATTCATGATTTGATGAGGTATGTTAAAGTGATTATGTCTTATGAGTAAAGTATGATTTCACTGATTCTTATGTATACATGTACTCATGTTTCCTTACCATACTTTTATATCCCTTACTGAGCTTTTTTATGCTCATCCCACATTTTTTGAAATGTTTTTCACAGGTCAAGGGAAAGGTACATGATGTGATGATAGTGTCAAGGAAGTGTCAATTAAGAATCCTTGTTTTATTTTAAATATGTTTCCGTTGATGGGAACAATGATTACTATCTTTTATGTGACCACTTTGTTTAAATGTGGAATTTAATGCATGTTTTATGATCTAATTCTCTAAAACTCTAAACCTGAAAAGATCCTCAATGTGAATTATTCATTTAATTCAATATTAAGCAATGTTTAAGGCCGGGGCCTTATATTGATTCCAACCAAACTCAAATTTTTTACCCTGATTTCTTGCCTTGATAATTTTATTTAAAAATGTGATGTTGCATCATTATTTTTTTTAATTTTTTTCATCAACATGTTATTGATCCCTTAATAATTCTATAGTTTCATCATAAACAGGCTATTTTTTCTCGGGATTGGCAACATCATGATGTTAAGAAGATATTTTATGCATGAATAGTCAAACAATTAATTTGTCTTGAATAACAAAAATGAAATACACTTAATGCATAAAAGTATACAATTAAATTCATCTTGCATGAAAATTTTTACTGTCTTGAACAAAGATATAATATGTTAATACTCCAGTAAAACTAACATTCACTACCTTTATTTAATATATCCCCAAATTCTTGATTTCCTTCCATATATTGATGATGGATTTGAGGCTACTCATTCCATCTTTCAAACTAGACTTCCTCCCATCACTGTTTGGGAGGTATGTCATCAATGAACTTTGGAACCATAATGATTATAAAAAGGCTATTTTGAAAGAGGGAGTCCAACACATCATCAAGATATGGAAGAAAATTAAGAATCTACAAATTAAAGTGTCATAGGAACCTACACTAATTGAATCACTCAAAAAGTATCCTCAATTGAAGAGGAATTAGAATACCTCCACTCTAATGGTCTTAAATAAATGAATCTCACTCCACCTATATTGGAAATCACTTTTTTCTACTCAAGGATTCCTCACATACCAATTTTGGATATTTTTTAAATCCACCATTAGATCCCTCCAATAACATACATCCTTTTAAAGGGTAAATTTTTCAACTTATGCTCAGTATTGATCTAGAATTTTTTTACTCATATAAATTAAATGAATCTATTTAATACAATCCTAAATTTATTATTATGATATATTACCATAAAATTTTAGAGGAACCATAGATACTTAAAATAATTGAAAATTATACCACATAGCCTGAAGTATATCTACAATTACCTCTATAAATGTCCTACTTTACGATTGATAATGATATTTTCAGTTGTAAAAAATAATATTGGAGATAGGTATCCTTGTAACAAATTATTCTATCCTTTGAGGAGATTACACTAGCCTTAAATCAAAAAAATATTCTTGAGGACCCTTGATCACTGAAGGAGTGCTAACACCTTAACCTAGTGATAAACAGTGATCAAAGAAGAAGAGAGGTTTGGATATGGAATGAAAAAAATGGTTAATTACAATAGGGGGATCATATCCCTTTATAGGGACTCTATATTTAATAAATAATGCCTTGAATATTGACTGCCATCTCATAGAAACTGATAATTTCATCACACTGGAGTACTTATTTCTTTGAATGTTTCAATAAATGTTTCAAGCCATCTATGATTGTACTTATAATTTTTAATTTATAAGTAAAAATTTGGAAGAAGTAGAAAAAATCATTTATAAAATATCATATATTTAATGCCCCACCAAAATCTACATTGGTCATATGTTGTAGCCTCTGATAAAAGTATATATAATCTTAAATTTCCATTAATGATTCAAGGATATCAGCAAATACAATATCTCTGTTTTGTGCATTTTGGACATGGATAAAAAATTACATGACTTATAGGATATAAATATCCAAACCATCAAAATTATCTTTTAATCAATTTTTGTTCTCTCAATGGTTATTCAGCATGTTAGATAAATTTTCAAATTACTTTTTTATCCTATGAATTAATTATATCTAGATTTTGATTAGTAAATCTATTAATAAATAACATATCATAGTTTTCTCGATCAACTATCCAACCATGTATAACTCACTTACTTCTGGGAAATACACTCTTATATATTTTCATTTATTTCTAAGTCCATTTAACCAATTATTTATCAACTTTATCTAGTCTAGGAAATTTTTTAAAAATAATTTGACCATAATTTTATCACCAAACAAATTCCCCAACACTCTTTGTAACCCATGGTTAAAGTTTAATAATAATCTTGAATTAATATTTTTTAAAAAAACTCTCATAACATGCATCAATAAAATAATTTTTGGAATGTGACTAATTAATTCAATATTTTTTTTTTGAATTCAAAAAAACAAATTCATAAAAATCATAAATCTAAATAAACCATTTCATGGTTTAACAATTTACACAAATAACCAAATTCTACGAAACACGTTTTAATGATTTTTACACTTATCTTGGTCCCTATATGTTCATCACCCATAAATGAGGGCCACAACTTGGTATCCCCCAATCCTTAAAAACCCTCATAATTAAGCCTTTAGAACGTATTATCTAGTATATAATATGAGTTCAATCCGAGAAACTAACTAGATTTTAGAACCCTATATTATTCAAATGAAGAGAAAATTGGGGGGGGGGATGAGAGGTATCCATGTTAATGTCGAGAGGAGAGTAAACCATCTATGTGTGTCTCTAGGAAAAATGGTATGGACACTCAAATACACATTAAAGGAGAAAAATGATGAAATAAAACCACACTCGTTGCATTTCAGTAGCGGTGAGAATAGATGTATGGTTCTTCATGTTTAAGAACAACATAAAAACACAAAACGCGGAACCCAAAACATCAAACAATGATATAGGAAGATTAGAAAATAACAAACATTGGATTATATCCTTGATTAATCTGAGGGAACATAGAGGAGTTGTGCCGATAGGAGAGGAGTTATATAAGATCTTGAGAATCGCCAATGACTGAGTCATAGTTAGGGTTTTTTTAAATAGATTAGGGACACTTTTAATAGTGATTTCATAAAATCACTCACAAATATCCTATAACGACCCAAACTTTTGAATAATATTTTTTTCCTGATTTTGTGCGTTATTTTATTTTATATTCAACAAAACTATATCCTTTAATTAATGAAGTGAGTATATTTAAAATGAGACTATTGGGTTTCAACTGTTATATAACTATTGGTCAATATGACTACTGGAAACTATACTCTTAACATTATGATTATTGTTTATAAATACAAATGATAATAGTTAATTAATACGGAAAGAAGAATCAATGACCTCATCCAGTAGACTTAGTCCATATGAAGCCCATCTGTCAGAGCATAGAAAGGAGGTTGTATCACCGGGATTTGCACTGGACCAAGCCCAAGCCAAACTCCAACACGTTAATCTTCAACAAAATATCTTAAGGGAGAAGTTCAAGCTGATAGAAATCACCACTTGGGAAATGTTGTCCGAGCTGCCCAAGATTCTATCACCATTTCACACCTTACTCTTAGGTCCTATGCTTGTGTTATAAGGGGCTATGTAACAAGGCCTTAGTTACTTTGTGTAAACCTTTTGTATAAATAAAATTATTATTTATTAATATGGTAAAATTTGAGAATTTCAAATATTAAGATAAATATTGGAGGAATTTATAGAAGTTCCATACTATTGATGAATATCGGAAAAAGGATATTTTAAAATATTTTTGTATACTTTAAATAATTAATAATGTGAAATGATTTTCAAAAAATGGTCTTCTATAGTTGTGATCAGTAAGAAATTTAGAGTCTAATAAGATAAACTTAATTTTTAGTGAATAGTAAACTTTGAATAGTAGTATTACCCTTATGAATATTAATGCGACCAATGGAATAGTAATATCACTTAATAAAGTATAATTATAATTTAGGCATATTTTTTGGTAATGTGATATTATAGTATTAGTAAATAACTATTTTAGAAATTATTAGTTAAGTATTAGTATTTTTTTTGGGTAAATAGTTTTTTAATTAAAAATTAAATATCTCATAATTATAAAATTATTTTCATAAAATGGAGTTCATTTTTGAATTCAGAGCATAAATATTAGGTTAGGGTGAATTTATGAGATTTTTATAAATTTTTTTTAGTGAATAGAAAAAAATACAGTTTTGAGTTTCGGTGTGTTTAATGACATAATTAATGATGTAATAATGATGTAATAATTATGGTATCCTTTTTTATAGTAAGATATGTTATGAGGTGTACCAAGTGGACAACACCATTGGAAAATACCATGGGAAAGCCCATGGTTTTGCAAATACCACTAACGAGGTGTCCGTTGGAAATTAATAAAATATTTCCTCACTTTTGCTATAAATACCAACCCATTCCTTCATTCATTTCATTCTAAATTCCTCCTCAATGAATATATGGTCTTTTTACCTCCTAAGTATTCCTCCCATGGTTCCCCCAATCCCCCCAAGGTTCCAACCTTCATGATTTTGAAGTTACTCTTCAAGGTAAGGGAACCTTTCACCCTCCTCTTTTAGTCATGAATTACTTTATGTTATGTCTTATAGTTTCTATTTTATTATATGGGGGTATGTTATTTTATATCATTATTTCTATAAATTTTATGTAAAAATGATGATATAACCTTTTCACTCTCATCAAATAATTTTCTGAATTTTTAATTGACGTTTTTAGGTTGACAAATTTTCGTAAAAGAAATCACATCTTCTCTTTTCTTTCAAGTTTCCTTTTCATGTGGTATGTTCTTAAAATATCCATAACAGGATCTTAGTTACATTTTTTTTCTGCCACTATACTATATTATGATTTATTTATTAGTGGTTTAACCTTTTTCCCTCTCTATTTAATGTTTTCTAAAACCATGTTATATAGCCATTATGGTGTAGAATTTTCATCTCAAAATCTCTCTCTTTTTCCCAAGAAATTATCTTATTTTATTTATGTGAATACCCAAAACAATTTAATTTCTAGGGGAATTCATCAAGAAGTAATATTGATATATTTTATTCTATAATTGACATACATATAACCTTCACTCACTTTCCATGGGTTCTAAATGTCATAATGATCTTATTTTTAAGCACTTTTAAAACGTCACGATTTTTAAATGAAACCCATTTTTTTATTATTTTTGGGTTATTTATGAAATGTTTGTTTATGATATATGTGGATCACATGAAAATAAATAAATATTAAGGTTTCTACCTAATATCACTCCAATGCATTGGGTAAATAATTTAATCTCTAGATATGATAAGTTTTACGATACCTTGGTGAATAAACTTGGTAATTTTTATGACACCTTGGGGATGAACCTTGGTGATATGTTCATGAATGTCTAAATTAAATATTGTAGAAAAATTTTCAAGTTATGTTTCAAGTTATTATTAATATGATATTCCTCTTTATATCTATTTTCTTATTGATATCACTCAAGTTCACATGTAAACTGTTTCACTTGTTTTCCTTACTGGGCCTTCTGCTCACCCTTTCCTTTGATGTATGTCTCCAAGTTATGAGATGAAGTAATTGTACATAGGTTAAAATTTTCAAGAATATTTTCAAGGAGATTTAAAAGAATGTTTTATGTTTTCATGTTTTATGTTCCTGATTTCCAAGACACTAGACTTTAAATATCCTATGTTTGTAAAATGTAATGAAAAGTTATATAATAAAAAGGTGGGATAACATAGTTGGTATAAAAGGATAATTTAGTTATTTGTTGAAATTAGGATATAAAAACTTTAGGAAGAACCCTATAGAAAATTTTAGGAAAACTTCCTCGTATTTTGGTGAAATATTAAGTAAGTGGTTTCCGAATAAATAAATTCCTATCTAGATATGAACAAGTGGATGTGGCTATGGCACAGATGTACCTAGGAGTGAAAACTCCAACAAGGAGTTTCGGGATTGACCTAGGGTATCCTGGTACATGACAATAGACCTTGATTCACCCCTAATTTGACACTCCCGAGGGATATGTTTGGTTAATCACAAGCTTTTTATAAATTATTATGAAGGATTTATAGAGAAATGTAATTGTTGTTAAAGAATAATATGTTTAAGAATAAAGTTTTAAGACATAAAAATACTTTATAGTTAAAATATTCATAAATGAAATAATATTCTAAATAAGGTTTTATTCTTTTAGAAAATTGCGAGAAATAGGAGGAACTGTGAAAATGGTGACCACAGTGGACCATGTGCTGACGACCCTATGATGGAATCTGGAATGGAAACTTTCATGAGAATGAGGAACCAACTGACTCAAGTTATGGGAAATAACTTGAATCAAGTTGAGAGACCAATCTCACCATGAAGGAAACAAAATTCTTTTGAGTCCTTTATGCATCAATGACCACCAACCTTTAGTGGACTGACCGAACATTGATTTATAAACAATGGATCAGCTCTATAGAGAAGATATTTTTTGTGCTCTGCTGTTCGGAACAAGATAAGGTCACCCTGGCTATTTAATTCTTAGAGGTAGAAGCTGATCAGTGGTGGGAACTAATTAAAAACACAAGGCCAAGAGTAGATGTTGAAGCTATGGAGTGGGAAGAGTTCAGAGGGATCTTCCTTAATAAGTATTTCCCTTGTTCCATGAGAACAATAATGGAGAAGGAGTTTCTCAAGCTAAAGAAGAATGAGAATGATTTTTTTGGAATCTATGAGATGAACTTCACAAGACTTTCCTATTACACCTCAAGATTTGTAATGGATCATAATGGGAATGTTGAAATATTCTTTGGTGGACTAAGGCCTAATCTAAAGAAGAATATATCCAACCGAGACTATGAAAACTATGAGGAGATCATGCAAAGTACAATGAAAGTCGAACTAGAGTTTTGTGAGATGCAATGGTCTCATAAATCAAATGACAAGAAGAGATCAATAGATCCAAGTTTAGGGAGGATATTCGATCAGATAAGGGGAGGAAATCAAGTGAAATGTAAAATGTGTAATAAATGTGGGAAGAAGCATTCGGGGAACTGCCTTCTTGGGAGTGGTAAGTGCTACAAGTGTGGAAGAGATGGCCATATTTCACGGAATTGTCGTAGTGAGGTGAGCCCTCAACTTCCTAACACTAATGACAAGGGGAAGATGGTGTAGACCCTACCTAATGTCCAATGCTATAAGAGTGGACAACTTGGGCACTTTTCCAATCACTTTCCAAATCTGAGGGCAGTGGAGGGGAATCACCATCAACCTCAGAAAATGCCAAGGGAATAAGGTCATACTTTTACAATCACTATGTATGAAGTTGAAGCGCCAAATGATGTGGTGGTAGGTACTCTTATTGTTCTATAAAATATAACAAGTACTTTGTTTGATTTTTCTTTTACGCATTCCTTTATTTCATCCAAGTTTGCAAAGAATTTAGATTCAACCCTTGATTTTCTAAAAGTAGAGTTATTAGTCAAGACTCCTAATGGGATTATCCAAGAATCCTCAGTGTTTAGAAACTCTAGTATTTAATTTAGTGAGCACAATCCTATCGCAAATCTAGTTGTCATTCCCATGCTGGAATTCAATATTATACTAGGTTTGGATCGACTCTCAAAGTATAATGCTAAGATAAAATGAAAAAGCAGGGAAATATCAGTAGTATTGAATGGAAAACCAACAGTTATCTTCCAAGGAGAGATATATCAACATGATCTTTGTCTAGAAGAATCTTATATATCTTTCTTCATGGAGTTGATCGATGAAGAAGAAGAAGTAAATGAGAGTATAAGGATAAAAAATGTCCCTATCATACAGGAATACATTGATGTATTTCCTGAGGAGTTACCTAGACCTCCCCTAGAAAGAGAGTTAGAGTTCTCCATTGAACTCATACTTGGATCTCATCCGATATCAAATACCACATATAGGATGAAAAATATAGAGCTCGAGGAATTAAAGAAACAACTCCAAGATCTTATGGAGAAGGGGTTTATCCAACCGAGTGTGTCTCCTTAGGGAGCACCTGTTCTCTTTGTGAATAAGAAATATGGATTGATGCATCTATGAATTAATTATAAAGGACTTAATGAGATCATAGTAAAGAACAAATACCCTCTTCCAAGAATTGATGACTTATTTGACCAACTCTGTGGGGCTGAATTCTTCTCTAAGATTGATCTTCAATCTGGTTATCATCAATTGAGGGTAAATAAAGAAGATATTACAAAAATACTCTTATGATCCAGATATGGGAATTATGATTTTGTTTTTATGCCCTTCATACTGACTAATGCACCTTGTATTTTTATGGATTTGATGAATAGAGTCTTTAAGGACTACCTTGATAACTTTGTGGTAGTTTTTATTGATGATATTATGATATATTTCAAAAGTCGTGAAGAGTATGAGGTTCATATAAGGGTTATTTTTCAAACTCTATGGAAGGAGAGGATTTTTGGAAAGTTCATAAAATGTGAATTTTGGTTAAAATAAGTTTATTTCTTGGGGCACATTGTAACCAATGAAGGAATCATAGTTGACCCTACAAACACAAAGGTTGTAGAGGAGTGTCCTTAGCCTACAACAATAACTAAGATTCATAATTTACTTGGATTAATGGGATATTATAGGAGTTTTTTGAAAAAAAAATTATGACTTTCTAATCCATTAACCGAGTTAACTCAAAAATGTGTCAAGTTAATTTGAAAAAATAAGTGTGAGGAAATTTTCCAAGAGCTAAAGAAGAGATTGGTTACTACACTCATGTTAACTCTGCCCTCAAGTGAAGAAGGATTCATTATTTTTAGCGATGCATCTATGAAAGGGATTGGGTGTGTCCTCATGAAAAATGAAAAATTCATTGCTTATGCATCTCGACAGTTGAAGATTCATGAGTAGAACTATCCTACGCATGATCTAGAGTTAGCTATAGTCATTTTTTCTCTAAAGATATGGAGGCACTATATTTATGGGGAGAAATGTGATATATACATAGACTATCAATGTTTGAAGTATATTTTCACACAAAAGGAATTGAGCATGAGACAAAGGATATGGTTGGAACTTCTTCAAGACAATGATTGTTCAATTCATTATCATCCTGGAAGAGAAAATAATGTCGTTGATGCATTAAGTAGGAAAGACCAAGTTGTTCTTTCCATGATAAGGATTCAAATAGATCCTTGGATCAATGACTTAGTAAATTTGGACATGGGAATTATAAGGTAAGGGTTATCATCAACCCTATCCAAAATGATTTCTCAACCGTCATTACTAGATAAGATCAACAAGGCTCAGAAAGAAGATCCTTTGTTACAGAAGAAGTTTGAGGCTATGAAGGATGGGAAGTTTCTTGAGTTAAATATTGATCAAGAAGGTGTACTAAAATTTCATACAAGACTATATGTTCCATATATTTTGGAAATAAAGAAGGAGATGATGTATTAATCTCATAGATCTACTTTCTCTACATATCCGAGAAGCATGAAAATTTATAGGGCCTTCGTGATCATTTTTGGTCAGATGATATGAAAAGGGAGATTACTGACTACACTTCAAGGTGCCTTGTATATCAGGAAGTCAAGGTAGAGTGAAATATTTCTAAAAGTGTATTACAACCACTACCCATACCAGTATGGAAGTGGGACAATATCACTTTGGACTTTGTCACTGGTCTCCCAATAACTTCCAAAGGAAACAATGAGATATGGGTTATTATGGAACATCTCACAAAGACTGTCCATTTAATCTCCATTCAGGAAGACTTCTCTCTTGATCAAATTTTAAGGATTTACGTGAAGGAAGTGGTAAGGCTACATAGAGTTCCATTTTATATCATATCTGATCATGATCCATAGTTCACATCAAAATTCTGGATAAGTCTTCAACATGCTCTGAGTACCGAGTTGAACTTCAGTACGACCTATCACCCCCAAACTGATGGCCAATTTGAAAGGACTATTCAAACACTTGAGGAAATACTGAGAACATGCTCAATGGAATTTCAAGGTGGATGAGATCAACATCTCCCATTAGTTGAATTCTCTTACAACAACAACTTCTACTCAAGCATTCAAATGGCACCCTATAAAGACCCATATGGGAAGCAATGTAGAACTCCTACTTGTTGGGATAAAGCTACTTAGAGAAAGCTTCTTGGGACTGATCTTGTGTAAGAGATGATAGAAAAGTTCCATGCCATCCAGCAACACATTAAGTCTGCTCAGAGTTGGAAAAAGATCTATGCCAACAACCATCAAAGGGACTTGGAGTTTGATGTTGGTGACAAAGTCTTTCTTCAAATTTTACCATGGAAGAGTGTCATGAGGTTTGGGAAGAAAGGGAAGCTCATCCCTAGGTACATTGTCCCCTATGAAATCCATGATTGCATAGGAGAAGTGGCCTATCAGCTTGCATTTCCTCCAAATATAGCACAAGTTCATGATGTCTTCCATGTATCCCTCTTGAGGAAGTACATACCTGACCTTTCACATGTACTAAATCCAGAGGTGGTACAACTGAAACATGACCTCTCTTATGAGGATCAGCCGGTAGAGATCTTGGATCGTAGGGACAAGGTTCTATGAAACAAGACTACCCACCTTGTTAAGGTGTTGTGGAGGAACCACAAATGTGAAGAAGCCACATGGGAACTAGAGAAGTCTATGATGAAAAAGTACCCACACATTTTCTCTTCTAAGGGTATGAGTTTAAATTTTGGGGACAAAATTTATTAAGGGGGGAAGAATGTAATGACCTGAACTTTTGAATAATATTTGTTTCCTAATTTTGTGTTTTATTTTATTTTATACTCAAGAAAACAGTATACTTTAATTAATGAAGTGATTATAATTAAAATGAGGCAGTTGGGTTTCAACTATTATATGACCATTGGTCAACATGACCATTGGTCAATATTACCATTGGAAACTATACTCTTAAAATTATGATTATTGTTTATAAATACAAATGATCACAATTAATTAATAAAGAAATAAGATTCGATAAACTCATCCAGTAGAATCGTGCCATATGAATCCCATCTCTCAGAGATTGGAAAGGAGGTTACATCATTAGGATTTGCTTTGGACTAAGCCCAAGCCGAACTCTAACACGTTAAGCTTGAACATAATCACTTAATAGAGAAGTTCAAGATGATAAAAATCACCACTTGAGCAATGTTGTCTGAGCCACCCCAAGATTCTATCACCATTTCACACCTTACTCTTAGGTCCTATGCAGGTGTTATAAGGGGCTATGTAGCAATGCCTTAGTTACTTTGTGTAATCCTTTTGTATAAATAAAATTGTTATTTCTTATTATGGTAAAATTTGTGAATTTAAAACATCAAGATAAATATAGAATGAATTTATAGAAGTTCCATATTATTGATGAATATTGGAAAAGGGGTATTTTAAAATATTTTTTTATACTTTAAATAATTAATAATGTGAAATTATTTTCAAAAAATGGTCTTCTACAGTTGTGATCAGTAATAAATTTAGAGTCTAATAAGATAAACTTAATTTTTAGTGAATAGTAAATTATGAATAGTAATATTACCCTTATGAATAGAAATTTGACCATTGGAATAGTAACATCACTTAATAAAGTATAATTATAATTTAGGCATCTTGTTTGGTAATGTGATATTATAGCATTTGTAAATAACTGTTTCAGAAATTATTAGTTAAGTATTAGTATTTTTTTAGGTAAATAGTGTTTTTAATTAAAAATTAAATATCTCATAATTAGAAAATTATTTTCATAAAATGGAGTTAATTTTTTAATTAAGAGCAACGATATTAGGTTAGGGTGAATTTATGATATTTTTATAAAATGTTTTGTTTTTCAGTGAATAGTAAAAAATACAGTTTTGAGTTTCGGTGTGTTTAATGACATCATTAATGATGTAACCATGATGTAATAATTCTGGTTGACATGTGTAAATTAATATATGTTATGAGGTGTCCCATGTCGCCAATACCATGGGAAAATACCATGGGCAAGCCCATGGTTTTGCAGATACCACGGATGAGGTGTCCCTTGGAAATTAATAAAATATTCCCTCAATTTTGCTATACATACCAACCCATTCCTTCATTAATTTATTTCCAAATTCCTCCTCAAAAAATATATGGTATTTTTACCTCCCAAGGAGTCCTACCAAGGGGCTCCCAATCCCCCCCAAGGTTCCAACCTTCAATCTTTTGAAGTTACTCTTCAAGGTATGAGAACCTATCACCCACCTCTTTTAGTCATGACTTCCTTTATGTTATGTCTTATAGTTTATATTTTATTATGTGGGGGTATGTTATTATATATCATTATTTCTTTCCATTTTATGTCCAAATTATGAGATACTATTTTCCCTCTCATCAAATGATTTTCTGAAATTTTAAGTGACGTCATCAGGCTGCTGAATTTTCGTAGAAGAAATCACATTTTCTCTTTTCTTTCATGTTTCATTTTCATGTGGAATGTCATTAAAATATCCATACCATGATCTTATTTACATTTTATTATATACATATACTTTATTATGAGTTATTTATGAGTGTTTGACCCTTGTTCCCTCTCTTTTTAATGTTTTCTAAAACCATATTATATAGTCATTATGCTACAGAATTTTTATCTCAAAATCTCTCTCTTTTTCAAAATAAATTCTCTTATTTACATACATATGAAAATAATGACATAATGATCTTATTTTTAAGATCATATAACCCTCACTCCCTTTCTATGGGTTATAAATAGCATAATGATATTATTTTTAAGCACTTTTAAAACATCATGATTTTTAAATGAAGACCATTTCTTTTATTCTTTTTTGGTTATTTATGAAATGTTTGTTTATGATCTATATGGATCACATTAAAATAAAGGAATATTATGGGTGCACCCTAATAGAGCTCTAATGCATTGGATAAAAAATTTAATCTCTAGAGATGATAAGTTTTATGATACCTTAGTGAATAACCTTTGTAATTTTTATGAAACCTTGGGGACAAACCTTGGTGATATGTTCATGAATGTATAAATTAAATGTTGTAGCTACATATTAAAGTTATGTTTTAAGTTATTATTATTATGATATGTATCTTTATCTCCATTTTCTTATTGATGTTCCTCAAGTTCACATGTAAAATTTTTAACTTGTTTTCCTTACTGGGCCTTCTACTCACCATTTACTTTGATGTATGTCTCCAGGTTTTGAGATGCAGTAATTGTACATAAGATGAACTTTTCAAGAATATTTTCAAGGGGATTTAAAATAATGTTTTATGTTTTCATGTTTTATATTCCTAATTTCCATGACACTAGACTTTAAAGATCCTCTATTTGTAAAATGTAATGAAAAGTTATGTAATAAAAAGGCAGGATGCCATATATCCTTTTTATCAGTGCTAAACTTATAAGCACTAATAAAATGAATATTTATTAGTGCTTTTTTAGTGCTGATAAATCTTGATCTTTATCAGTGCTAAAAATGCGCTGATAAAAGACATATTTACCAGTGATAACATTTTAGTGCTGATAAATATATCTTTTTTAACAGTGTTTTTGAGCATTGATAAATATTGATCTTTATTAGCACTAAAAAAGCACTCATAAAAGTTTTATAATTATAATTATTTAAACAACTTTATTATAATTTTATAATTATTTAAATAAATTTATTATAATTTTATAATTATTTAAATAAATTTATTATAATCTTATCATTTTTTAAATAATTTTTTTATCATTTTATAATTGTTTAAATATATATATATATAATTATTTATAATTATATAAATAATTATTTAAAAAAAATAATTATTTATTTATAATAATTATAATTATATTAAATATATATTTATAGATATATTTATTTATAAATATATATTTAAAAATATTTTTTTAATATTATTAATGGATATGTAATCTTAAATACATGCATTTTAAAAATGTGTGAAATTGAATAATTCCAAATGAGTACACTTTAAAAATATTGAAAAAATGTATAAGTTTTATTAATTAAATATAAGTTATTAAAAAAATATGAATATATATATATATATTAAAGTGGATGAATACATATTGAAAATACTAAAATATAGTAAACAAATATGTATAAATAAATAATAGAAAATGATCAAATTAAAAAATAAAATAATGAATAAAAAACATTAAAAATGAATACCCTAACTATAATATTAAAATAAATAAAGAAAATTGACCGATTAGAAACATAATATATATTAAATGTACTATGTTATAATGATATTCTGAAATATATTAAAATCCGAATAAATTACATAAATATTAGGTGTGTGTGTTTATATATATTGCGTAAATATATTTGTGTGTGTGTTTTTGTATACAAATGCATTAATATATATATATATATATATATATGTGAAATAAATTCAACACATGACATTTGATATAGGTTAAATTGAAAAATCAAACAACATTAAAAATGAATAAGACATTAATATGTTTTTAATTAACTATATATATATATTATACTTATTCATTTTATATATCTATATTTATTATATAATATTTATTAATATTTATAATCTATATATATGTATATTAAATTTATTAATTTTTTTCTATAATTATTTAACTAATAAAATGTTTCATATTTTTCTTAATTTATTTATTTTATTTTTATTTGTTTAATTTATCATTTTATTCTGGACCTTTATCAATGCTAAAAAAAAACTGATAAAGAGAAAATTTTATTAGTTCTAAAAACACACTGTTAAAGGGAACCTTTTATCAGTGCTAAAAAAACACTAATAAAGGGAAAAGTTTATCAATGCTAAAAATGCACTGATAAAGGGAACCTTTTATCAGTGCTAAAAATAAAGCGCTGATAAAGGTTTCCATTATCAGTGCTAAAATAAAGCACTGATAAAGGTTACCTTTTATCAATGCTAAAAAAAAGCGCGGATAAAGGGAATCCTTTATCAGCGCTTATTTTAGCACTGATAAAGAGAGACTTTATCAGTAAACTTTTCGAGCCCTGATAAATTCCAGCACTATTAAAAGCATGCTTTTTAGTAGTGTATTAAGGAAATAAATTTTGACATCCATTTGATAAATTTAATAATCAAAATGATATTCTATGGTAAGAAAAATCCAAATGTATTTTATCATCGCAACAAGTGAAAAGGTTTCTTCATAGTCAATACGATGTATTTTCTTACAACCCTTTTCAACTAGTAATTCTTTATAGGTAGAAAATATACCATCTATGTCAGTTTTTTATATATAAACCACTTTCACCCAATTTTTATTTACCCTTCAGGTACATCCACCAAGTTATAAACTTTTTTAGTGTATATGGAGTCCATTTCATATTCTATGTCTTTTAAATATTTCTCAGAATCAGAACTCTTGATCTCCTCCTAGTAGGTTTTAGGTTCATAATCTATAAAAATTACCTCATCATTATTAGCTATTATAAATCTATATATCATGAGATCTTGAAAATTACATCAAACCTTTGATGTTCTTATGTAGCATGATTCAATTATTCCTCCACAACACTTTATAGAACCTGGTAAACCTACATCTCAAGAACACTTTTGGTTCTTTTAGTATTGAATTTTTCTCAGTTAAAATATCCTCCCACTGAATACTTGAATTATGTGTTCCTTCTCAATAAAAGCACTACATCAAGACACAAAAACTTTGTGATCAGTAGGATTATTGAAATAATATCCCATAGTTTCCTTGGGATACAAATAAATAATATTTTTTTTATATTCTGAATCAAGCTTATTAGAAACAAAAAATCGAATGAATGATCTACATCCCAAAATATTTATAAAATAAATAATGGGACACTTCCTAGTCTGTATCTCATATGGAATCTTTATGAATAATTTATATGGATCATGGTTTAGTAGAAATATAGAATCCACTATAGTATATCCCTAGAATTAAATATGATGATCACATTTACTTTTCATTGATCAAAATAAAGTGTGATTCCTCCTATTAGATTCACCATTATATTTTTCTATCCCAGAATGAGTGAGTTTTGAAATAATTCTACAACCCATTAGATGATCAATGAATTCCTAGATCAATTATTCACCACCCTAATCTAATTAAGGGATCTTAATACTCTTTCCTAGTTGATTGTATACTTTGTTCTGAAACTCTTTAAACTTTTCAAAAGTTTCATACTTGTGTCTCATAAAATAAACATATCCATACTTACTAAAGTCATTAGTGAAGGTAACAAATTACCTAAAACCACCAATTTATTAAGTACTTATTGGTCCTGATACATCACTATGTATAAGATATAATAATTCACTATTTCCTTCACCTTTTCCACTAAAAGATGATTTGGTTGTTTTTCTTCATAAAAAAGATTCTCAATTCTCAAAGATTTCATAATCAAATGGTTAGAAAAGTCAATCTATATGTATTTTTGGATGTTTTTGTCATTTATATGCCCAAGGAAATAATCCTAAAGTTATTTTTGATTAGAATCAACCCTGACCTTCTTATTATGAATATTATAGATTGGGTTATCTATATCTAGAATATATAATCCATTTATCATATTCCCAATACCATAAAACATTTCATTTATATATATAACATCTCTTTTTATTAATAGTGAATAAAATACCTTATTTTACAAATAAGATATAGAAATCAAAATTCTATTTATGGAGGGAACATAATAACATTATTATATTCTAGATTTAATCCACTTGGTAAAGTTAGATTATATATTTTGAATTTTAATATAGAAACTATTGCTCCATTACTATCACAAAAACCCACTACACCCTTTTTCAATTCCCTTCCATACATGATTTTAGGGTCCTATAAATTCTTTCAAGGGAAGAAAGTACCCCTATGAATGCTTTTCAGAAGGAAACAAGTACTTCTACAAGTCTAGAAATGTGAATGGACTCAAATTGAGTTTCAATTCTTTGAAGTAACTTGAAGGAATTCAAGTTTTCAAGGTTTTTAAGTAGCCTGCATACCATCACCGAGAAATGTATGTGGAACATATGGTCTGCAAACTTATAGGTATACGAGATGATCCACGAACTGCTGGCCTATGAGGTGATGGCCAGCAAGCAAGGTAGACCACGAACCAAGTCACCGATGGATTCATACGCATGAGGATCATCCGCATACCATGACGAAAACTCATCAGTTCATGGACAAAGTGAATCAACAGGGTTCCACGAACCATTATTGTGATCTGAAGCCTCCGCAAACCATGGTTGACTGAGTCTTCTGTGGGTTAGGATATTTATTCAGTGGGCCTCTGCAAATGGTGTTGCGTTCCCAATAGATACGATTGCTCCAATTCTCTATAAAAGGAACATAGTAAAATTCCGGAAGAGGGATAGATACATAGAGGAAGAAAGAAATAGAGAAGGGCAAACGACAAGATCTTAGGGGAGACTTAGAGGTTGCACTCCAGTTTCCGTTTAGATTCATCGGCGAAGCCCGAACCACGAACCACTCCCTCCACAGGTACAGCCAGCCGTGAACTATAAAATAGGGTAACTGAATAATAATAATAGAACTACAAACCTAACTAGTGAATCTTGAACCAAGGGATTCTCACAGATGAACTCCCCATGAACGATGATCCACTGGACCCCCTTCAATATGGTGCTCCGCATAGCATACCGCTACACAGACTAAACCTGACGCTGCGTACTGCATCAGTACGCAGATGGAACCCAAAATGGTGTGATGGGACGTTTACCACTATGGTATGTGGTTGCCTATAACCATGATTACATACCACATTGGAACATGGATGAAACCTCTTCCTGTATACCACTATGGTATGCAGAGCCTCCCCCTACTGTATAAAAAGTCAGTATGCGGAATGGGGTGTTTTTAGGCGTTGTTCCTTTCAGTTCCAACCTCACCCATCCACTACCGTCTAGTCCTCCATGATCCCTCTTCTAACTGGTCCTCCAACCTTAGGCCAAAGCCTCCTCCAAATCCACCAGACCCGTATGATCAGACCATCGGGTGCATCAGCGTGCCCCATTGAGTTTACATACCCATAGTAAGCAGAGTCACGAAGGCTCTCCCCACAATGGTATGAGCTTCGGGAATGCATGTGGGTCTAAATTACCATGGTAACCTGGAGCCCAACCTTGGGACACCGACGTGAACCTCCCCATTCTATGAATTAAGGGTGATCACTTGCTTTTCCATTCAATGAGGAATAGTGATCAGTCAAAGGGGTTAGGTTCACTCCCCCTTTAACAAGGGAGAAACTCACCCTTCCCAAAACATGCTTCGGGGCCCTCCCACTGAGGTAAGTCACTAGTATTTCGAGGTAGGTCTGCGTGACCTTCAATGTCATTTCACATTGAAGGGTTTATTGCTCTGTGCCCTAACCCATAGTCGCCCGCCTCTTCCACCGTGTGCTCTCCCTCCCCCACCAATAGGGGAGGAGGCATGTGCATTGTTGAATCCTTCACATCATATTGTTTCTCACACTGAGTATGACTCATGTGGGCTTAGAGGTTTGTGATGATTACAACATCCACATGAAATTGAACTACGAGAACTCTGATTCCTGACCAAATTAGGATACGTAGGACGCCTACCAGAAGGCCCGAGCTCAAAAGGGTTCCCATTCCAAAAGGGTCCACCCAATCAAATGAACTACAAGAACTCTGATTCCTGACCAAATCAGGATACGTATGATGCCTACCAAAAGGCCCGAGCTCAAAAGGGTTCCCTTTCCAAAAGGGTCCACCTAATCAAATGAACAATGAGAACTCTAATTCCTAACCAAATCGGGATACGTAGGACGCTTACCAGAAGGCCCGAGATCAAAAGGGTGCCTATCCGAAAGGGTCCACCCAATCATGTCCTGTCAAATGGGAAGCTTCTATGAATAAGACCCACACAATCTGAACTACGTTGGTTCTGATTCCTCTCCCGAGGATACATAGGAATCCATCCTTGTGGGACCGATACCAACATCAAGTCACCTTTCACCCCCTAGATGATGATAAGGTCCAAATCACCTTATAATATGTCTTAAGTCAGCATCACCTCCATAGAATCAAATATATGCATGCGTATGATGATTTTGAAAACCAAGGGTAGCCAATGGACACACTCTTCATGAATGAACCAAGGATTCATGAACATATGAACATGACTTAAATCTATAATAGAGTCCCGGAATACAAAAAAATCCTCCCTCAGAAGGGTGTAGTGAGCCTGACCCCCATCCTCTTGACCAATAGAGTCCTTAAGTATGGTTTGTTGAATCATCGATCAACAAGTGTCTTCCTTTGGAAAGTAGGTCCATGAATCATGGATACCAAGGCTGTTGGGAGTTCTTGGATCCACGAATAAACCTATTGGAGACCATACGAGGAAGTTATATCCAATAAGGACCGATTGCGCAAGTGCTTGACCCCCACACAATCACCTTCTTGGACCAACAGTTTTCATAGGGTTAATTCAACCTTATTTAAAGGATAATGATGTTGAACGGGTCGAAACAAAATGAATGGTGAATTCGATGAGAACCCTTATCTATAGAAAAGGGACGGGTGACGATCCTCATAGTTCCATTTCCACACCACCTGGAAACACGCCACCTCAGAGGCGGAACAAAAATGGTGAAGCTGACATGAATCCTTAACCAAGGTGGTGGCTTTTCCCACATGATAAAAGACAAAAGGATACTTCACATCAGATCATTTTGTTCGCCCCAATATGCGCAAAATGTGCCACCTTAGATGCGGAACAAAAATGGTGTACCCGACGTAAATCCCTAACTAAGGTGGTGGTCTCACCCCACTCAGGCCCCTTCACCTTGTAGCAAAATAAAAGAGGAAGGGGGCCAAGTGGAATCTCCAAATATTCATATGTTTAAAGAACTTCTACTTTGACGATGTTTTGTGGTCTGTATGTCATATATGTATATTATAGGTTATCACAGAGTGACCTTCGATCCAAATGACATCCCAACGACCCATGTAGACACACACATCAGCGATCCCGCAGGCAGCCAAGGCCCCAACGAAGAGCATGTTCCCCTCGCCTACCCAACATCTTCAACACTGGGTATCCAATACAATGATCAAAGAGTACCAACGAAATTGTACTCTCCCCATGCTGGAGTCCGCAAGACAATCCCTCTAGTCTGCAAAGGTCCACCAACTGCCTCTTCAGCTGCTACCAACACCCCAACACTAGGCGACCCCGGTGGTCGTCTCAAACCATTTTGGGAGCTTGTCCCCGGAATGTGACAATGAGTACCTCCCTTATCTCAGGGAGGCAGATGAAGTCAATGTTGATGAATTCATCTTAACTGCACAGGGTCCTACTCATGGGCCCCCTCCAGAGAGTGTCTCCATCAAAATCGGATGGCTAGGCCTCCTCTCACCGAGGAGGAAATTATGCCGAGGGCACCTGCCAAATTCATGAGATCCTCGCCTCTCAGGATTCTTTCCAATGGCGGAAAATATACAATAAAAAACACGCTATCACCCAGGTTCCTAAGGATCAACCTCACCATACTAACACAGTGGCATTCAATGGGAAGAACTATGACCATGCTCCCTTTCTCAAGCCCACCACAGAAATAGGGTGGCACAATATGAGCACACACACATTTTTACTAGTGCTCGCCAGTCCCGTCGTGTAGAAACAGTGGAAAACTATAGGCAGATCTTTATATCTGCCGATGCACAACAATCCCACCATCTAAATAGGATGGCACTCAGATACACGCAGGCCCAAAAACTTGCTGATGCATTTCAATCCCTCCATCCAAATAGGGCAGCAGTTAGATACATGCAGGCACAAACACCTGCTGATGCATTTCAAGCCCGCCATCCAAATAGGGAGTCACTCATCTATACACAGGCACAAACACCTTCTGATGCATTTCAATCCTACCATCTAAATAGGGTAGAAACTAGCTACACACAGGCACAAAAACATGCTGACGCATTTCAATCCCTCCATCCAAATAGGCCGACACTCTGATACAGGCAGGAACAAACACTTGCTGATGAATTTCAATCCAGTCATCTAAATAGGGTAGCAACTGGCTATATGCAGGCACAAACACCTGCTAATGCATATCAAGCTCGCCATCCAAATAGGTAAAAAACTAAATACAAGTAGAGTAAAATTCTTGCATATGCATACAAAGACCGTGAGACAAATATAGCAGCAAGAGAGCAGATGAAAATCCCCGCTCATGAATATGAAGACCACCAGTCAAATACAGTGACAACTAGAGGAGAAAACTGGTGACAGACTTGTTCCTCTGTCCTAGTATAGGAGAACTACCAGTATCTACTAGCAAATCATGGAGGACCGGAGCAGGCACAAACTCTTGATCCAACATCGGAATGGGCTTTCATACCCATTCCATCCAAATATGTATCTCAGCACATCCTAAAAATGATGAAAGATCAGACATTGATTCTAGATCATATCCTTCAAACATGCCAAGATATCATTGCATCAGTAGAAAAGACGAGAAATTAGGCCCACGACTGGGTTTCCTCGAATGGAATGACTCACTCGCAAAATGAGTTAGTCACTTTAGAGTAGTTATGCATCCCTGCTCTAGTCCAGGAGGGTTGATGATAATATCCCATGACATACAAACAACCAAATCGGGAACAAATACCCGTTCCAACTAGGGGATGCTGGTCCAACGTGGTGGCCTCTCCAAGGAAGGCATATATCCCTACAAAAACTCAAGATGTCCGTCGGCATATCCCGACGACATCATGGGACCCAACAAGACATGGAACCGTATATTAAGACCATTACCAACAACATATGGACTCAGTTACCCACAAGAGAGCGCCCAAGAATTAAAAGTTCCAAAGGCAACCGAAAAATGAAGAGCACATACATGATCCTTCTCTATTGGAAGCTGGGGTTCTTGACGCCCTCAAACATATATCAACAAAGGCTCAAGACCCTATCATTCCATTACCAAATTATGGAAGTAAAAGTAGTAGTTGCGAAGGTCCTCCCTGCAATATCGCTACCAGTAGCTCTGAAGGTCCTTCATAGAGCTCCCACAGGGGCTTACTCTGTGGGCCAAGAATGATTGATCATGAGAGCCTATCTCCTGATATGCATTGGGGTATCCCTCCCCTCGACCTGAAGATCAGGCAGCGAGAAGGTCCTCCCCTTGTTGTTGTCCGCCCTGATAGTACTCCCTAGGGTATACGCTGTAGATATGCTTCTCCTTTTAGTTGGAAGTCAAGTCATGATGGTAGTCCCCGCCATGATGACAGTCATTGTAAAGGCCCTCCCCAAAATGATAGTTGCTATGAAGGTCCTCCCCTCAGTGACATCATGTAGAAAGATGGTCATCCCCTTGCAACAGACCACCCTAAAGGTCCTCCCCAGGGTATACGTTGTATGGAAAATTCCCACAATTGGTCATCAAGTTTCAATAGTATCCCTTTCCATTTCAACACCAATTGTAAAGGTCCTCCTCACAACCAAAATTCATACTGGAAAGAAGGTCCACCCCTTGTCGAAATAAATATGAGAAATCCCTCCTATGATCATGTACTTGGAAAGGAGTCAGACACATCGGGCACTCCATCTATAACTAGTGATATTCTTTCTCAACCAGAGGATGGCCTGGGGCCATGCTCATCTTCTGAGCCACCCCTACGCTTTCCTCAAATCAATAAGGCTCCCACCAGCCTGGATACTTAGAACAAAATTATTCGTAAGCATTCGAGCTGGGCATATCAAGTAGAGGAGCCTCTAGAAGAACAATAACATGATATGTTACCGGTGAGAAGAAAACTAGCTAGGGATAATATACCAGTGATGTATTGGCCTACAGACACTTATCACTTCGACATACTAGGAGAGTTGTCTGGGGAATGCATGAATGAAATTCACCTCAATATATGGACGAATATTCGAAATCTGAAATAAAAATTTCTACCCTACGAAGGGTACACAGACTATGTCATCATGATAGGGGAGCTTTACCTTCTAATTGACCTTGAATCCCTCCTATCCTCAAGGAAGTAACAGTCAGAAATGTAAAAGAAAAGACTTGAACTGGAATTACTCCATGCAATACATAAGTTACATTGCCTCATTGAAAATTCCTTGGATGGAGTTCACATTTGGGTATGGGGAGAACATGGAGCTCTACACTTCACCCCACATCCCATCTAGCAGACCCCAATGGAAATGACATCCTACAATGTCATCACCCAAAGGAAACAATCAAGTGAAACCCCTAATCAGGAAATATGGGATACTCAAAAAAACTTGTCCCTGAGTAAGTCTCAAAAGCGTCAGGACCGAAGAGATCAAGACATTGAAAAGCTTCTAATTTAGGAAACCAAGAACATCCAGCATCTCACCTCAAGGAATCCAACTAGCAAGCAATGTCCATGTCTTCAAAAGGTCATAGACTCCATGTAGGCCCAATGACATACTTGGATCACACCAGTGTAGGAGTATGTGAAATTGAAATGGTGGAAATAGTGGCGACTACTATCATGATACAGAAACAACCCTAGCCCACAGGGTTGGGGGCATTTTTAAATCAAAATGACCTTGTAAGACCAACAAATCCAAGCTGTAGCACATCAATAGAAGAATGGGAACAACCCTAGCCCATAGGGATGGGGGAATTTTTACCTCAAATCCCCAAACAATGGACATCTATCTTCCACCATCTAGGAAGAAATATGGACAGAAAAGTTACCCGTTCCACCCCTTCTCGTGGTTCACACCCTCCGAGATAGAGGCACATTGCAAGGTCAGACTAGGGATCCCTTTGGGTCAATATTTTCCATGAAACCTGAATAATACCACATAATGGAAGGATAAAGTCCAATAAAGTGCACAGGAAGCCTCCCTACCATTTAGCACCGAGTACACCACCCCCAATGCAGTATGCCTCCATGAACATGGTAAAATTCAACCCCATGGATCTCATAGAAAATGATGCAGGGGGAGAGGATTATAAGGAAGATGGTTCCCTCTTATAGGAATCCCACACCTAACTTGATAGTGTACATACCTAGAACTAGAGGGCGGTCCTAAATATGGGTTCCCCCTCAGTCAATCCAAAATTACCTCCCACGCAAAACCCCAACAAGAAGAAGAATAAATTAAAGTTCATTTATGACCTGCCTTATCCTACCCCTAAGAGTGTGTCCCTCACCCTTGAGGAAAGGTTCACCAAGTAGGAGGAATAAATGAAAGAGCTCAGGTGAATTAATGCTGAGCTACATTGAGGGAGCTATCTCACTGGATGTGTTCCCCCTGCGGAGCGTTAGCAGGTGCTCCCAAAAGAGGTTCCCAAGCCACATGCACTCATCCCGGCGAATGAAGCCAAGATTGGAGGACCATTCAACCTGGCTCCGAAAGGACATCAAGACTTCCCCTATTAGGAATACAACCAAAATATATCTAGTTAAACCCACAGATGATACCCCTAGCTGGGTATCAACCCCAAATTCCAGCAGCGCTGACATGCCCTGTCTTGTACACTACCACACCAGATCAAGCTCAAGCCTGATAAGATATGCATCAAGGGCTCTTAAACACCATCAAGTAGCTAATGGATTTACTAGAATCCATGGAGGGGCGGTGCGATATGATACAACCAGAGCGCAAACCCTACCCTGAGTGGGTGTCCAATGTTCCGCCACCACCAATCTTTAGGAACCCCGTATTCCCAGTATTCAATGGACCAGGGGACCTAGAGCAACATTTCATACACTATGCCTCTTACTATGATCCCATGATGGGCACTCCAGAGATGTAAGAAGCTGTAAAACTCAGGTGATTTGTACGAACCCTGTAGGGATCTACTTTTGTATGGTATACTAGCCTACCAGCCAATTCAATTACAGGCTGGGAGGACCTCCAGAGATAGTTTCTCTTCCAGTTTAGTTCAACGTCGCCCAAGACGATGGTCATTTATCTCATGAACTACAAACTGTGAGAGAACAAAAGAGTCTCAGACTTCATTGTAAGATGGAAGGGCCTAACATATTCCCTGAACTGGCCACTCCCCCAGGATGAGATGCTTTCCATGTGCATCGATAACCTTTGGGATGAATTTCGAATGCCACTCATCTTGATGAAGTACACCAGTGGGTTTAGAGACTTCTTTGCCATTACTCAAAGGATATAAGACTCCTTGAAATGGACCAACCTCAAGTCCCAAATATCCCCATCAGCCCCAGGGAAAAGAACGAGAAAAGATGAAGAAACTTATGTCATGCTTAAGACACCCCAAGAACCAGCTCTAGTTGTGAGGGCCCCACCGAACCATGCAGGACCCCCTGGACGCCAACAACCACCCCACCTCAGAAATATGAGAAACATGGTGCCAAAAGAAATTAGTTCTATGAATGAAGAAATAAATTTTATTCGTTCTGAGACGACCAGGTCCGCAGCTATTTCATAGCCACTATGAATTGCAATTTTCTCTGGTTTCTAGAGCCAAATCGAGCCGATGAAGTAGGTCTCGATGATCATCCAAATTATTGTCCCTATCACCAAATAATACAACATACCATCCAAGATTTCTTTGTTTTCAAGGATCTCCTACAAAATATGATGGATTCTGGGCAAGTCAAGTTGGGCCCTCCACCAGCACAAGTGGTGTGTGTTTCCACCTCAGACTCAATAGAGGAAGAGGGATGTCAGATAGTCACTAGTAAAAAGGAGAATTTTTTTGACAACTGTATGACCCAAAAAACCATCAATTGAGTCCATGGAATCCTCCAGGCACAATTGAAACAACCAACTGTGCCCCCGAAATCTCCCGATACAACACAACCATCCTCCTCAACCTCGCTATAGCGACCCAACCTTTTATTACATTACTATTAAATCATTTTAAAGATAAATGACATAATAGTATTACACATAGAGGATCCAAAGGTTTAGTGTCTTGAAAAAACTAGGACCATACATAACAATTACTACATCAAGCATAAACATTTATTTAATTTCTTCTTCTCTAGCTTATTGTTGGCACTTGACCTCTCATTAGTACATGTAGCCACCTGAGGATATACATCAAAATTGATAAGCTAAAAGCCCATTAAGAGGTTAGAGAAGAAAAATATAGCATGGGGTGAGCATAATCATAACATAGGCAAAATATCTTGAACATGAGAGGAAACATTAATAAGAGACTTGAAATGCGGCAATGCATAAAAAAATGAAACATCATGTATTAGTGGTTAACTACCAAAAATATTTGTTAACAAAGATAGAATCTTGTTGACACATAATTTCACATTAACTCATGATATTAATCACTTTAACCAATGCATTGGAGCGCTGTATAATTCTGGGCGCACCCGTTACATTGAAACATTCATATTGCGCTATAAAATTCCAGGCACACCCATCACATCATAACATTTTCATTATCATGCTTGACACATATAACATATATCAATCATAACCCTGGAAAATAATGGGTTACAACTCATAAGAAAACATCCATAAACTTTGTATTCCCATAATAAAGAGGGAATAACATACATGTTACAAGAACTATCAACCTTGAATGAGAAGTAAAAAGGTGAGTTCTTAAAAGAAGAGTTCTTTTGGAAAAAATTTTGTTTGACATAAACACTAGTGGTAAACATGTAAATCCAATAAAAGGAAATAAAATGATGAACATATTATTTTTAAGGAGTAACCATATCAAAAATGGAGTGAAATATGGAGAACCCGAAGGATGAAAGTTGGGTTCGAGAATTTCCCCTTACCTTGTATCCGAACACTTCCTTCTCTTTATTGTCCTGTATAATGACACTATATTAATTAATTAGAAATTAAAGAACCTTTTATACATAAATAGGGTTAATTTTGGTTTCATTATGTTATTTTATGGACCTTTTGATGAGTTATAGGGTTTAAAAACATTGTTCGAGAATGTTCAATTTTATGGTTTTCTTGAGTGGTTCACTTGTATTCTTAAATAAAAGTTTGTGTAGAACATAGCTAAACATAAAGAAATAATATTTCATGTTATTAATGATATTATATAAGTTTAAATGATCTTATAATGAATTATATTATATACCATGTGGATGAATCATTAGATAAGAATTAAATGATGATTGTTTGGGTTAATTTGGGCAGTTTTTCGACCACAACGAAATTGTTTTGATTAATCATTTAGTAATATGTACATAAGATAGTTACAGAACTTTAAATAGGACATAATACATATAAAATATTTTGGTTCAACCATAGAAATGGTTTCATGACTAGATCTGAAAGAAAAAATGGAAAAAGAAAACATGTCGTTCTTGAAGGTGATAAATTAACACCTCACGAACAATGTTTTCTTTTATAAAATAAAAGGAAGAGGAGAAGGGGGTTAGATGATATAATATCCCATTAGTATCATAACATTACAATATATTTATGATACTAGATTTAAAATACCATGTGGATGAATATAGGTGGGGATAGAATAAGAAAAGAACTTGAAATTGAAAGGAATTTAAAGGAAAGAGAGAGAGAGAGAGGAATTACATCTTGAATCCTCCTCTTGAGATCCTTCTTAAGAAAGCTAGGCTTGGTCTTTTGATGAGACCAGAAGCTCTTGGATGTGGGGGAGGGGATAGGGAATATGTTTGGGCAGATTTTATACAAGGATTGAAGCTTGAGAGGTGTGAGTAAATGAGGGTGTGAAGGGTGGTATTTATAGTGGAAGAGAGATGGGTTATCTTAATATTTAATTCATTACTTTATTAATTTCCCCTAAGACAAGAAATAGTGATGATTCCATGAACAATAATAGTAAATAGGTCATGTTAGTTCTAGATTTTGGTGCTTACATCACTTTTGATGTCAGGAATAGTGGGTTTAAATTATAATGTATTTATACGGTAAATTAATGTATTTTACTATTCACAAAAAATTCAAGTATTTCAGAAAAATCTTAGAAATTCACCCCAACCATTTTTTAATGTGTAGAATCCAAAAATGAAGTCCATTTTTTCAAAAATAATTTTATAAATATTATTATTTTAATATTTAATTAAAATCATAATTTATTATCAAAAACCAGTTTTAAAACATTCATTTACTTATTCTAAAATATTGGTACATCATAAATTCACTTTAATATTATTTATATATTATCATAGGTAAGGTTACTATTCATTAGGGTATATCAATATTCATAAGGGTATGTTACTATTCATAAGGGTATGTTACTATTCACCAAAACTTATGTTTTTCTTATTGGACTCTAAATAACTTAATAATTGCAACTATGTATGTCAGCTTATTGAAATTACAAACACAGAAGTGAAAAAATTATGTTTAAAGGTCACTTCGCACTTAGTAGTTCATTATGTTGTGTTTTCATGTGATTTTATGACATATTTATATGAAGGGAAATTCCATTGAAAAACATTGGGTCATTAAACCTGCAGTCCTCTAAAGGCCAGAAGGGCAGAAATCAAGAGCAAAAAGATGAGCTGACATCAAAGACGAAGTCAATGTTGACACTTTTGGACTTCATGACAACAGTCTTGGTACAATGGGCACCACCCCGCCAAATGGTACAACGGGCACTGCCCCTCCAAACGATACAACGGGAACTGACCCGCCAAACGACACCATCAGAAGGAGGCAGTCAGGTAGAAACAGTGCCAGCTCAAGAACAGATCTTCGGCTTCATTAATGTCATTCACTTGATAGAACCCTTCTCTAATGAAGACTATGGACATGAACCCGAATTACCCACACCCAACTGGAGATCCAGAGGAAGAGGCCACATAGGTTGGAAGTTTCTTGGAAGGAATGATCATGGTAGGAGTCAAATTCCCAGCCACGCCATAAGTCAAACCATTAACATGAAACTCATGGAAGAACTCTCTGACACACACCACAAAGACTGGAATTCTCCTTCATCCATATTGGAAGAAATCCAAGCCCATTTATCTTGGAATATCCATCAGGACAAGAAAAAAATATTAAACCGCCCAAGGTATACAAGCGGACCAGTTCAACCAAACGTGGAAAGGGCTGTAGCACCACTGAACCCTGTTATAGAGGCTGAACCATCTATGTACAAAGATAAAACCCCTAAAGTGTCTGTAAAAGAGAAACTCGGAGCCGAGAAGCTCTGAACATTAGATAAGAAGTATGATATTTTAAAGAAGATGGATTGAGTACCAATAAAGCTTTCAATCCTAGATGCGTTGAGCCTGTCCAAAGATCTTAGGGAGGCACTCATCAAAGCCTTACGAAGTCCCCAGAAGTTCAAGGCTGAAGTAGCAGCAACCGAAGTCTACCGGACAGAGACTAGTCCCAAAGAATGTCACGCCGTCATCTCCTTCATAGACATGGATGAATACACCATCATGCAAGGGCACATCAAACCCTTATATGTGTCCGGAAAGATAAATGGAATTTACGTTTGGAGGATCTTCATCGACAACGGCTCTGGAGTTAACCTTCTCCCACTGCGAACACTTCGTTGATTGGGATATGATAAAGACAGATTAACACCCTACACTACAACTCTGTTGGGATATGACAAAAGTGAGTAGAAAATGTTGGGAAGAATCAATCTTAAAACTTGTCTCAGAAATCTCATATCAGATTCCTAGTTCTTGGTGGTGTGGTAAAGTACAACCTTCAATGTCCTGTAAGGGAGGTCTTGGCTGCATCATCATGCTGTAATTCTGTCCTCATACCATCAGTGCATCAAATATTGCACTAATGGAAAAAACGGGATGTTGCACGTCGATAAATCCCCATTTGAGTCATGTGAGCCACATTATATTGACACAGGGTTCTATGAATCAGAAGAAAAACATCTTTTGACCGAGGAAGTTGATTGGATCAATGCTCCGAATGGATTAGAAATGGATCCCGCTGACCCCCTCCAGCAACTTGGAGACGAGTATGTACTACCCCTCAACCAATTTGAATGCATAAACCCAAGTCCGGGTGTAGGATCAGTTGTCTGCATGGTATTTGTTATGATCACTGAGTCCAAGGACCCGAAAGAGAGGACCGACTTGCACAATGTCAAGAAAATCCTTATCAAAGATGCTCCCGACCCGTCCTTGGGACATCAAACCACCCTTGCCTCACACACTAAGAAAAAAGACAATTTCCCTTCCAACATCAGAGAGTTCGTCTCAAATATCCTTTCTCCATCAGAAGATGAAGAAAATGAAGAAGAAGATGAAAGAGAGGAAGAAAACCTCAAAGATTCCCCTCCTGTGTTCGAAGAAGGTGTATCCACCACAATCAATGAACTTAAGTAGATAAATTTGGGCACTGAAAATGACCCACGAACCACTTTGATTAGTTTGGCAATGCCTGTTGAGGAACAAGAGGCATACATCTCCTTTATAAATAATAATCGAGATGTGTTTTCCTGTAATTACATAGAAATGGAAGGACTCAATCCTGAGGTCACCACCCATCATCTGGGCTCACCAGAAGATCACTAGGGCTATAAGAAGGCAGCCAGAAAGACCCACACGACGCATGTTGCCAAAATAGAGGCCGAAGTTGACAAGATGATCAAATCCAAATTTATATGGGAAGTCCAATATCTGACCTGGCTAGAAAACATAGTTCCTTTCAAAAATAAGAATGGACAGATTAAAATCTTCATTGACTTCAGGGACCTTAATTGGCATTGACCAAAAGATGACTTCTTGGTCCCGATTACATAATTGTTGATCGATGCAATAACCGGATTTGAAGCCCTCTATTTCATGGAAGTCTATTTTGGATACAATCAAATTTGGATGGCCCAAGAAGATAGATAATCTACTGCTTTTAGGGCCCCTTAAGGAGTGCTCTATTATAAAGTGATGCCATTTGGTCTAAATAATACTAACACCACATATCAGCACACCGTGCATTGCATCTTCAAGACCTTCTTGGGAAAATTCATCGAGTGTTATGTCGACGACATGGTGGTTAAATCACGATAGCGGTCAACCCACCTGGCTAATCTTGAAACTGTCTTCAACAAATTGTGACTGAATAGTTTAAAGATGAATACCCTAATGTAATCATTTGGCATTACCTCAGGAAAATTCCTTGGCTTCATCATACGCCATCACGACATTGAAATCGACCCTGAGAAGACAAAATACATTTTTGGAATGTCCCCACCTTGCAAACTCACCAAGTTGAGAGGTCTCCAGGGTCACCTCACCTACATTCGGTGCTTCATATCCAACCTAGCAGGTAAATGTTTACCTTTCACTAGGCTCATGAAGAAAGGAGTTACGTATTAGTGGGATAATGATTGCCAAGAAGCGTTCGAAAATCTTAAAATATATATCCTAAGCCCAACGGTGACCATACTACCAGTTTAAGAGAGACTAATCATTTTATATGTAACTACCCTAGAATGGTCATTAGATTCCTTCCTCGCATAGAAGAATGATGCTGGAAGCGAGAACATGCTCTAATAGCTTAGCTGGACAATGATCAATGCTGAAACTCAGTATTCAAAAATTTAAAAGAACTTCTTATCACTAATCTTTATTGTTTAGAAGAATAGGCATTACCTACAGCACCATGAGGTCCACCTGGTCTCCCGCTGCAACCCGCTCAAATATATCCTCAACCGTCCCATGCTAAATGGGAACTTATCACGCTGGGTGGTCATCCTACAGCAGTTTGACATATGGTACATACCCCAGAAGGCCATAAAAGGCTAGGTGTTAGAAAACTTTTTGTCCGAGCACCCCTCGAAATAAAAAACACCATTTAATGTCGAACTTCCAGATCAATAAGTGTTTTTCATTCAGGAAAACCCCCAGACATGGGAAATGTAATTCGATGGTACTTCCCATAGCCTGATAGGAAAAAGGATAGAGGATCCCAAACTCAAAGTGGGGTTGGGAGTTATACTCTTATCCCCAGAAAATTACATCTCACCTTAATCTTTTCTGATTTTGGAAGTGTGTACAAAAAATGAAGTGGAAAATCAATCCCTCATTGCAGGCCTAGAATTGGCACTTCAGGTACAAGACAAACACCTAAAAACAAAGGGTGATTCAGAGCTAGTCATCAAACAAGTCAATGGTGACTAAACCATTAAGAAAGAAGTATTGGTTCCCTTGATTAATCATGTTTAAGACCTGATGGAGGAATTCCCATCAGAACCAATGTTGACCTATGTACCCCAGTCACAAAATGCTCAAGTCAACGCTTTGGAAAATGCAGCCACAACCTTGGCCGATCCTGATCGGGATGAAACAATCATTAGCATTACTCACCATCGGATGATCTTTACATTCATCCAGAAAAATACGGAAGAAATAAATGAAATTATCCTCATCTATGAATCTTATGGTCATACCACTAGTTGGATGACACCCATTGAAAATTACCTTCAGAATGGGGAAATCCCACCAGATAGGGCTGGAAGGGAGCAGGTCCAAAGATGAGCAGTCAATTTTGTCCTATATAATGGGTTAAATCACTAAAAGGTCCTCTACAAATGAGGTCTTGACGGAGTCCTTATCAGGTGCATTGATGGAGAAGAAACTGCTACTGTCATGAAAGAGGTGCACACCGAAGCTTGTGGAGCGTACCAGTCAGTAACCAAGCTCTCTCACCAAATCCGAAGGCTTGGGTATTATTGTCCCACTATGATACAAGATTGTTCCAAATTCACTAAGAAGTTCCATTCTTATCAAGTTCATGCCAATTTCATAAACCACCCCTAGATCTACTTCATATAGCTAAGTACTCCTGACCATTAGTCGCCTGGGGGATGGATATTGTGGGACCAAATCCTCCCGCCACATCCAGACAATTCGGGTTTATACTCATGGTGACTGAATTATTTTCCAATTGGGCCGAAGCCATACCCCTTAAAGAAGTTGGGGTGAAAAACATCATCAGATTTGTGAATTCCAACATCATTACCATATTTTGTGTCCCTCATACCATCCTAATAGATAACAACATCAATCTCTACTCTATTGAGTTGGAAAAGTTATACCAGGAGTATGGAATTAAAGCCAATCATTTGTCCCACTACCATGCAAAGGCCAATGGACATATAGAGGATTTCAACAAGACTCTATCCAAAATACTCCAAAATATCATTGATAAGGATATGAAATTGTGGCCATAAAATCTCCTTCATGCTTTATGGGATTACCAAACCACGAACCGCACAACCACCCAGGCAACATCATACTCACTAGTATACGAGGAAAAAACGGTTTTGCCTATCGAAATCCAAGTGCCATCGCTTCGTGTGTCCATTTGTGATAAACTGTCTATAGATGAGCAATCCCAGAGATGGTTTGATGAATTGGAGCAGATAGACAAGAAAAGGCTTCACACTCTACACCATTTGGAAGTCTACCAAAAACGGATTGTAAGAGCCTTCAACAAAAAGGTTCGCCTTCAATATTTTCTCAAAGGAGAAATGGTGTTAGTCCTCAGAACCTCGATGATACTTGGGAAGAATCCCCAAATCTTGAACCAAAGCAAGAAAGGACCATATTTCATACATAGGGTCTATTCTAATGGAGCATACTCCCTGATATCAATGGACAGACAGCTCATCATGGCTCCCACAAATGAAAAGTTCTTGAAGAAATACTTCACATAAAAATGACCTAAGGGCTGTGCTCCAAGCTCTATAACCCTAAACTATGAGTTATAATATCCCCATAATGTCATGATCTAAACTCTTAGACCTTAAACTATTAGTCTTCATCATGGACACATGGCGTTAAACCGTACGGTATTAGTCCATGCAATGCGATGTTAAACTAAAATTCCAAGGTCCAAAATCTAAGAACTTAAACTATGAGTAATGAAAAACCACTATAATGCCAAGGCCTGAGATCTAAGACCCTAAAATATGAGTTATAATACCCCAAATGTCATGGTCCAAACTCTTTGACCTTAAACCATGAGTCTTCATCCTGACCACATGATGTTAAACTGTATGGTATTAGTCCATGAAACACGATGTTAAACTAAAATTCCATGGTCCAAACTCTAAGACCTTAAACTATGAGTCATCGTATTTTCCACATGACATTAAACTATACGGTATTAGTCCATGAAACATGATGTTAAACTGAAACACCATGGTCTAAATTCTAAGACCTTAAACTATAAGTCATCGTCCTTTCAACATGATGTTAAATTGTAAGGAACTCATCCCTGAAACATGACAATAAACTGTGACTCATGTCCTCACCGTATGATGTTAAACTACATGACACAAAATGTCCTAATATCATGAAAATAAACTGCATGATCTCTTATAGAACTATGTATGGCTTGATTCTTTCCCTCGTAGGATACATAGTGACACCTCGATCCACAATCCTAGCCCAACCACCATCAAAAAATGCCTCCATCACGCACCCTTTCTACCCACATTTGTAAGGGAAACCCTTATCACTCCTTGTTTCTCACATCGAGTATGTATCACGTGAGCTTAGGATTAGTGGTAGGGATTCTATTACGAAATACAACTATAGAGTAACATGGTAGACTTGGCAACAATGATGAATAGAATGAAAGTACCCCTACCCCTTGGACTGAGCCAAATCGGTACAGGTTACATAAAGAACTATGTATGGATTTATTCCTTCCCTTGTGGGATATGTATTGATGCCTCAATCCTCAATCTTGGACCAACACCATCAAGAAAAAAAAGGAAATTCTCCCATCATATTCTCTACCTCCCCACACTTATGAAGGAGACTATGTGACCACTCATTGTTTCTCACATCGAGTATAACTCACATGAGCTTAAGATAAGTGGTGAGTATTCTATTATGCAACTAAATTGTGGGGTAATATGGTAAGGATGACACCCATATCAAGTGAAACCAAAATTCCCTCACATTTCCTCACACATGAACCGAGTTAAATCGGTACAAGGAACTTTCAGAACTACGTGTGGCTTGATTCCTTCCCTCGTAGGATACGTAGTAATGACTCAATTATAGAAACCCAAGACTTTTACATATAACATTAAATGATTTTAAGCATAGTCAATCATCAGAGTACAAGCCAAGGATCGTTAAGTCTAGTGTCTTGGAAGACTGGGTACATATAACATAAAACATGGGGATAAAAAAACACTTATTTATTTAATCTCCATAAAGATCTCCTCACTTCCTTTGAGTTCTTACATCTGCATAGGGTATCCTGGGAAACACATGAACAAAGGGGTGAGATAAAAAATCCTAGTAAGGGAATGAACATAAGGATACATCTTAAGAACATGAGTTAGGAGGCATGACATAAAAATATCCAAAGCATGGAACTTATGAAATCATATCGTATAAGCATGGGTTTATATAAACATGGAATAATATAAATGTGGAAGAATAATAAAAAATTTCTTTTGTACTAGTCAAGTCTAACCACCAATCATGTTTCCCATTTTAGTATGGGTCAAGGCTAAACGCCAATCCCGTTTCACATCGCATCTCATGAGACCTAACTTTACCCAATGCATTAGAGTGCTATCTGGGCACACCCATCTCAACATTATCATGAATATTATTGACACATAAATATTCTTTCCACATAAATATTCTTTCCACATAAATATTCTTTCCACATAAATAATCATACATAATCAATTGTTCATAAACATAAGGATACCCATGGAGAGAATTGGGTACAACAATCATGACATAAAGCAAAACTAATGAGTCTATCATGAAAGTGTCCATGAAAGAAAGGGATTAGAATATAAATGGACTTTCATAAGGTAATATAGGCATATAAAATTGTAGGCGGTAAAAAATAGAAGTGACAACATATAAGAAATGTATTTGAGAAACATTTTCATTAAAACATTTTTGTGCGGTTTTAAGGAAAATACTATAGAGATTTTAAAATAGTAAAGAGGAAATTCTTTTATATAAAACCATAATTGAACCAAGAAAGTTTTAATAATAAAAATAATTATTTTATAAAGACAATGTTTTCTTAAAATTGAGGATAGAGTGCACTTGAAATTGGGTAAAAGTTCAGGAAGTTCCTTTAAAACGAGTGTGCTTATTGGGAAGTATCGAGGAGGGATTCACTTAAAAGCATGTATATCCCTGAAAGAGAATGAGAGATGGATCTTGTAACATGATTTTGGATCATATAAACATAATTTATAAGTTTTAAATAAAAATAAAAGGCATATACATTTTGGTAAAAAGAAAGATAGAGCAACCCGAAGGAATAAAGGAAGTTCAGGTAGAATCCATTACGATTTATCGGCATGATATCAGGTGTAAATAAGATGGATTGATGAGAGAGATAAAGGGTTTATAATTACTTATAAAAAATTAGGAAATTATGGGGGAGTTGAGAAAACATACCCCATAAGTTGTTATTACACTAAAAAAGGCATAGCATAGAGAATAATCTTGATTAAGAGTGAAAAGGAGAGGAACCCTTACCTTAAATCTGTTGGTGTTCTCCACTTGTTATTAAAGACCTGAATAAACAAACTAGGATTATTAATTAATAATTTGAGAACCTATTATATATGTAATTGATTTATTATAACACTTTTTAGTTCATTAAAGGCCTTCTTGATTAGTTATAAGGATCAATTTCCTTGTTCGGGCTCGTTTGTTTACTTGGTTTTAACAGATCGGTCCACAGATATTCAAGTTCGGATAAACATGAAAGATGGAAGTGGTTGTCTATAAATGAAGTTATATGATATTAGTGAACATACAGGAGATTACATGGTTTTATATTTAATTTGGTTACTTAGAGCGAAGTCTAATTATTTTATAAAACCAAAGTGACAACCGTTTTTATTAATTGGTTGGTCTGATTACAAAGAACATATTTTTATTTATAACTTAATAAAATTTGTAAAAAAATATTACAGAATAAAAATAGGATATATTACATATATATATTCTGTTTCAACCAAAAAAAAATGGTTTCATGACTAGATTTGACGATGATAACATAAATTTATAAACCGTTGTCCTTGAATGTGCTAAATTAGCACATCTCAAACAATGCTTTCATTTCTTTCAAAAAAAGGTGAGGAAAGGATAGAAGATAATGAATTATGCCATTAGAATAATAGAATTATAGTAAATTTATGATAATGTAGTTATCATAACATTTGAGTGAAGGGAGGTGAGGAAGAAAAAAAAAGAAAAGAACATAAATGAAAAGAGGGAATTGGAAAGAGGAATTTACCTCTTGAGACTTCCTCCTTTGAGATCCTCTTAAGGGGAGAGGTTTTGGTATTTTGAAGAGGCTAGGAGATTTTGGATGTGGGGGAGGATCTTGGGGAGATATTTGGGTAGAATATTGTCAAGGAACAAGGATTGAGAGGAGTGAAGAGAAGAGGGGGTGATGGAAGGTTTTATAGTGGAGGAGAGGAGAGTTTTCATAATTTTTTAAACATTAGTTTATTATTTCCTCAAAAGACAAAGAATTGTAAGTACTACATGACCAAGAATAGTAATAAATGCATGTTAATTTGAAACAAATGGGATTACATCATCATATCATCATCAATGACTCAATTAATCCATTATTTAGCATTTATTGTGAATTATCAGATTCTACTATTCATCAAAAATTCAAGTATTTCAGAAAAATCCCAAAAATTCACCCTAACCATTTTTCAATGTGTAGAATTAAAAAATGAAGTCCATTTCTCAGAAATAATTTTCTAAATATGATGAATTTAATTTTTAATTAAAATCATAATTTATTATTAAAAACCAGTTTTAAAAGATTCTTTTACTTATTATAAAATATAGGTACATCATAATTTCACTTGAATATTATTTTATGACTATCATATGTAAGGTTACTATTAATTAGGGTATTTAACTATTAATAAGGGTATGTTACTATTCATAAGGGTAGGTTACTATTCATCAAAAATTATGTTTTTCCTATCGGACTCCAAATAACTTACTGATTGCAACCATGTATATCAGATTTTCAAAATTCCAAACACAAAAGTGAAAAAATTGTGTTTAAAGGCAACTTAGAACTTAGTGGTTCATTATGTTGTGTTTTCATGTTATTTTATGAAAAATTTATAAGAAGGGAAATTTCCATTGAAAACTTTGGGTCGTTACATTCTTCCCCCCTTAGGAAATTTCATACTCGAAATTTTATTTTACATTCTAGGCCGTAAATAGGTGAGGGTACTTCTCCTTCATCACCACCTACAGTTCCCTAGTAGCTTCTTAAAACTTTTGGTTTCTCCATAACACTTTGAAAAGGTGGGTTGTCTCGTTGCGTAGAACCTTATACCTTCGGTCCAGAATCATCACTGACTGCTCCTCATAAGAGATATCATCTTCCAGCTACACCACCTATGATTTCAATACATGCGAGGGATCGGGTATGTACTTTATCAGGAGTGATACATGAAACACAACATGAACTCGAGTCATATTTAGAGGAAGTACAAGACGATAGGCCACAGATCCTATGCGGTCAAGGATCTCAAAGGGTCCAATGTACCTTGGGCTTAGCTTCCATTTCTTTCCAAAACACTTGAATCTCTTACCTGGTGATATTCGAAGGAATACTTTATCCCCAATGTTGAACTCCAAGTCCCTTCGATGGTTTCCAGCATAACTCTTTTTCTGACCTTGAGTTTCTTTGATGTTTTTTTGGATGAATTGAACCTTCTCTGTCATGACCTGACCCAACGGGGCTCGAGCCGGGACTCCCCAAGCCCACCTCCAGTAGGCCAGGGGCTGGTGACTAGCGCCGAGTAGGCTATCACACACATGGGAGGCATTAGCCTAAGGTACATGTACACACGCACCACAAACATATCCATGAAACAGTACAGAGATAAGTAAAACTGAAAAGTAAAATTCATGCATACAACTATCCCACAACCAGAGTACAATAGAAGTACAAAAGGGAAAAACAAGGCCCACCAAAAGAAAACCACAAAGCGCATCCAAACTGCTTTGAAGAAGGGGAATGCTGCTACAAACACCCGCCAGAATGCTCCCTTGGCACCGCTCCGGTAAACACCCCAGTCAGTCTCTCTCACTAAGCTCCACCTGCTCTGGGTCCTCCAGGGACTCCGTCGAAAGGCCTGTGGTATGCACAAGACACAAACATGTGCGGGAAAAGTCCGTGTAGGGGTGAGTATAAACATACTCGATAGGCACCCCAAGAACCCAAAACAAAAGAGAGAAACTTAAAGGTAACAGTCCACTCATCCCAGCTAGAGGGAACCCAGACGAGAGAGGAACTCCATCTCGTGACCATCCTCGGCTAAACACAACTAGTCAGCTCAGCCCAGGTGTATTCCCATACATACACCTTGAACAATCCAGATATACACATCTCATGCACCAAGTCACAAGAGTTACCGACCTCATCACCAGCAACTATCCACAACCTGAAGAGTACACCACACGATCACTGTCATCCCAGATGACACTCATCCGAGAGATACACTCCATCGGGTTTCTCACAAACCTCTTAGACGCTCACCTGAGAGATCACGTTCGTCGAATAAAATCATTGAGGAAACCTCGCTAAAACAACATAACCACCAAACTCCTAAGATAGGGGATCCCTCCTAGGGTCAGCTAGGGGATACCAAAACCCATTCCGGAATACGAAGCTCACAGATAGGGGATCACTCCCAGGGTCCGCTGGGGGATACCACAACCCAATATGGCATATGTAGTTCCCACAGATAGGGGATCACACCCAAGATCCACTGGGGGATACCACAACCTGATTTGGCACTCAACAAAAGCACATCACTCAGATAGAGGATCATCACCCATATAAAGGTGGTCACGAAAATACCGGAACCCTATCTGGTATGACTCGTGATGTAGGGGATCAAACTGATGATGCCAAAACCCTACAGAAACCACACACTGAGTAGGGATCACATAACCAATGATACCACAACCCTACTATAAACCTGATGCTGAGTAGGGGATCATATACCCGACGATGCCACAACCCTACTGAGCATGGCCCACTGCGTAGGGGATCATATTCCCAATGATGCCACAAACCCTAAGGAGTTAAACTGCTAGATAGGGGATCGATGCCCGTGGATAAGCGGTCACAGCGATACCAAGAACCCGATCAAGGGAAAAGATGCTAGAGGATCCCGCTCCGGGTCCACTGAAGGGATTCCAAAACTCTAACAGATTAAACATCCCATCGAGAGGATCACAAGCCTATACTAGGGTTGTGATGCTGCGCGAACCCCCGTAGGAATGAACCAAGGGATTACCCTTAACCACTGCTGGTCCAAACGTCTCTAACCCGAGCGACCCGTAACAACGCCACCTTGTGTAGCACCAAGGCCAATACCAAGGCCACCATTGCGATCCATGCAGAAAAACACGCAGGATAGTGTGTTTACTCGCCCGAAACAGAAAACCGGTGAAAAGGAACTATTCACCACAGCTAGCCCATGTGGGTCCCATACAATGACCCTGGAATTCAACATACGGATCATGCCACGATGATCCCCTCAGAAAAGTACACAGGATCCACTACTCGCAAGTCCGAAATAGACACCCGGTGAAAAAGGAACTATTCATGGAATGCCTGCTCAGGCGGCCCCCACACCTCGATCCCGAAACTCATCGAATGGATGGCACCATTGCGATCCTCTCGAAAAAATACACAGGATCAACTAATCATCCGCCAAAATCAGACTCCTAGTGCAAAAGCTGCGTTTCTCCTCAAACGCCAAAACCCAGCCTCATTGGGCCCGCACCCCAAACTTGGTCCCAACACCTAGAAACCATATCAAAAAGTCTTCCATACCTTCAGGGTCTCAACGCCACTAACGGCATGTCATTCAGACACTCCGGGTAGAAGTTACAACAACCCGAAGTCGAAAAATAATAAAATATTATTATTTTATACGACGTTTCTAACTCCTGGGCCACGATCCTGAAACTTTTAAGCCTCAAACCCACAATGGATGGTTCGCCTCGTCTTCAGGGTCACGTCGCCGCAGACGGCACGCGAATCCGACTTTCGGATTGCAAGAAATGGGGGTTTAAAAACCCCCATATGACAAAAAGTGGTCGGACCGGCCTGAACCGGCCGTCGCTGCCGGCCCGCCCTGGCCGGCGTCCCTCTTCCGCATGGCGCAAAGTGCCACTGTGCTCCGCCAGTGCGCTGGCGCGTGGTGCGGCTAGCCGCCGCGGTCCGCCGCGGCTCCTCCGTGCTCCGTCGGCGCCGGCGGACCTTCCGCGGACCGCCGGTGGCACCTCGGTGGTCCGTTTTGCGATCCGAAAGCACCGATGCGACCCCCCAGGACGCGATCTTCCCTGAAACAACTTCAAAATTAATCAATTCATAACAAAAATGGGATTGCGGTATTAAAATTCAAACCACGTACCTCGCGGGCGAAACGCCGAAGCTTCAGGTGCAGATCGACGCCGGTGACGCCCTGAAGCTAGATCCGCTGACGATCGGCGCAGTAAACGGACGATTCTGGCTCGATTTGGCGAAGAAACGAAGGTCGGGAGGGGGGGGGGGGGTGGTTCTCCATGCTTAGGAGGATATGGGGGAGGGGAAATAAATTATTTGTATTCTTTTTTATTTATTTAAAAACCTCCAGTTAACGCCATGCCCCCGACTTCGCGCTCGACGCAGACAAAGTTAAGGCCTCCCCTAGGGTAAACACGACGTTCTGAATGCAACGACGAACTCGGATTTGCGATTTGAGACTCCTTTCAGAAGTTATTTGAGTCAATGCTCGTAAACCAACTTTTTCACTTATTTACGAAAACACCCCTGGTGGCGTTTTCCACCGCAGGCCTACGACCACAAAGTTTACACCTCACATAGGGTAAAAAACACGTTCTGGACGCAACCATGCCCCCAGATTCCCGTTCTAAGCTACCTTTTAGGAGATATCATACCCCTACCATGTGCATAGTATAAAAATACTTAATATTTTTATAAAATTAATTCTGGGCACACCGGGCCTCGGAATCGCACGCCGTCTTCGCGCCTAGCTCAGGAATTATTCGTAGAAATAATCCAAAGTCTGACTGGGCCAAAATCCGTGTCACTACATCCTCCACCCTTAGAACTTTTCGTCCCCGAAAATCCCTAAGCTCAAGGCAAGCGACTGGACTCTCAACTGGGTCTCCCACACCAGCATGTTTGCCAACCAACACCCATGCCCGAACACATAAGTCAGAGGGACTCATCCACCACACCTCAATACTATCCGCTTTGGGCGGCACTGAATCACCTGCACGGTTTTAATAGCGTCACAAAAATGCGTCTCGGTGGGGGAAGGATCCCTCTTCCTCACGCATTCGAAGCACACCGAACAACACCCACACATGGTCTTACCAACACCCTGAACAAAACTCGAGCAAGCAATAAAAAGGAAAGAGTACCGCTAAACAATGTCTATCAAACTACTGCAGAAAGTAGAAAGGACACAAGGCGTACCTCTATCCATCCCTAGATCCTCTAGGTCAACAGCCCCTTGGGCATGCAACTGTCCTCACCCTCGGCCACCAACTCCCTAAGCTTGGAGTGGACCTCCTGGGGGTGGGGGTGGTGGTAACTGATACCGCCTACCACCTCTCCTGCTGTACCCGCTCTGTTGCCACGTCTGCCGCCCTTCGGACCTCCTTGCTCGAGATGCTGCCTCTGCCAAGGCAGTCCATCGACCGGCTCCCTCTCAGTAGCATGAAGAGTCGGACAATCTCTATCAAGATGTCCCCAACCGTCGCAAGCATAACACCGCCTCTCCTGCGGCTGACCAAAACCGGCCTGCGATCCCTATGAGCCTTGAGACTCAGATCCTCCATCCTGGGGTCGCCTCCTGAAACGTCGACCACATCCAGACCCCTGAGTCTGTCGTCGGCTACTAGATGCCGACGTCTCAGCTGTCACGTGCTGATGTGGCCTTAAAAACACATGTTTTGCCACATCCTTTTTAATTAATTTTTATTAATTTAGTTTCTTATTTTAACAATTTTTAATAAATAATGGCTCTTTCATATTTTTATTATTAATTTTAATAATTAATCAATTTTTATAATTAATAGTGTGTTTTATGCCTAAAAATAATTAATTTATTTCTTACTTTAATTTTATAGACTATTAACTATTTATTAAGATTGTTGTCTTTGTCTGTATATCTAGTAATTTAACATTAATTAATTAATTAAGTCTTCTTCTGCGCATAATTAATGTAATCTTAATTTAATTTTGGTCGTATTAAAATTAATTAATTATCATATGTCTTTTAATAATTCTCTAATTACTAATTAAAGTTTCGAAATAAACTAAATATATTCAAGCTTTATGATCTTATGTCTTAACTTAATTCAATTTTCCAATAAAATGATAATTATTAGTCCATTTTAATTAATTTAGTTTTTTATAGCAACAATAATTTAAAGTTGTTTTTTAAATGTTTAATTTTACATTAACCTTTAATTAGTTAGTTTCTTTTTAATTTTAGTGTTAATTTTGTAGCAATTTAAAATTTACTTATTGTAGTTATTAATAAATTAACTTAAGTTTTATTGGTTTTATTAATTTATTAAAGTTTACATCTTATTTAATTTTTCAATTGTTTTAATTCAGATTTAGTTTTTATTAAGTACTTTTTTTATATTTTATTTAATTTTTAATTTTTTATATTTACTTTGTTATTTTTACAGGTTCACGGTTTCATCCTTGTCACGGTGTCTCCACACACCGGTTTCATCTCACAGACTCACCGTGACTCCCTTTCACCACACATTGGTTTGCTCACGGTGGTACAGTAACACTCCTCATAGATGCACTGTGAAACCCTTTAAGTAGTCTCACCGTAACCCCTTTCTACGGTCTCACCGTGACACCCTTTCACGGACTCACCGTAAACATGCCTCTGTTTCCTTTCACTTCCGCTGCCACAATAACCTTTTTTCACGGTGCCACCGTCAACCCCATTTCTCTGTTCGTGGAACCGTCGCCCTCTCTCATACCGTTTCAAACATCACTTCTTGACACTGTGCTTCTTCCACTCTTCACAGTCTCCCTGATGCACCTATCACTACAAACTCAATCTGCCACTGTAGATCCTCATACTAACATAACCCGATCTCATATTCAAATTGAAATTCAACAAGAACATTTCAATAAAAGAGATATGCAGACTACAACTGAAAATCCATCTTGGATCTGCTGTACCAAAGAGGGAAACTTTCCACGAGAAATTTCGAATCAGTGCGCGTTGAGATTTGTTTGAGACGAGGCTGAAAAACCGGAGCCGCCAGACCTGGAAGTGAACCCGAAACACATCCGTTCGAAGGAAGAGTTTTGGTGAAAACCCACTTTCATCACCGCGAAACTGAAGCCGAAGGTTAACCTCGATCTCACTCTGTGCCATTCTCAGAGTTCTGTCGCTGCGGAGCTGAGCATGCACCTCTATGGGAGATGAATCGGGCCTTCGGAAGACACGAGGAGCCAGGAGGAAGACGCCACATGAGTTGAACCAGGTCCACCGCTGGGAAGAGCCGAGATGCCATGGGTGTACGCTGCTGAAGACCGCCATGCCGCTGCGCTTGAAGCCGAGCCGCTTTACTGCTGGAGCCGCGAGATGCAGTGCGCCGCTGCGGAGTTGCAGGGAGTAGCAGCGGATTCAGGAGGAAGAAGAAGTTAACAAAAAAATAGATAAAAGTATAATTAAAGTAAAGTAAAAAATAAAAAGAGAAAAATAAAAATAAAATAAAAGTAAATTATAAAAGTAAAGTTAAAGTAAGAAAACTTTACATAAAAGTTAAGTAAAATTTTATAAGTCAAGTTAATACAATTAAATTGGTAAAAGTTATGAATTAAAACAAATAAAACTTTAACAAATAGATTAATCATAAATTAAAATATAAAACTAAATTAATAACTTTTTAACTTATGTTTTATCAAAGTTAATACTTGTATAAATAATATAAAAGTAAATAATAATTATTAACTTAAATATTTATTAATTATCTTTAGTTAACTTTTGTCTTTGAGTTTTAACTGCTTTATTTCGTTAATATTTTTTGCAGGTTCATTCCAAAGTCGGAAACATGTCTTTGTGCACGCAACTAACACATCCAGAGTTAGTTACGTGAGGAAAACTCGCGTGACATGCCTGTTGCGGATTAAATGCACATGTACGGTACGTTTGTGAAGGACAATTAAAGTCGGTGGAAGTGATCAGTGATAAACAGCAGATGACAGGGGATTTAAAATAGAGCAGCAACATAATTTTCCAAGGGGACTCTCATTATGATTCCACGCCACACCATCTTGGAGAGCAGAACTCCCGGGAGACATCAAAAGCGGTACTGGAGACAGGAGATGCAGGAGCAAGGCATCAATTCATGAACATCATTGACAGAGGGAGGATTATTTTTTCCTTTACTCTGTTTTATTTGAAATGTATTACTGATTTTGAATTGAAAATGATCTTCGTTTTATTTGTTGTTCGGGAAATCGGAACTTCTATTGGTACATATTTTCTTATTCTTCATTTAGTTTCTTCCAATGAGAATCTGATTCTTTCGGCGAGATTGAATCTGGTTCTTGAACTTAAAATTGAATTAACACCTTCAAGAACTTAATTCTAAATAAATGATCTTTTGGCGAGATCGATCATTGAGACAGTCCATAAAACTTTCAATTCTGAAACAACAGAAACAATCGGTGAGGTATCTTTCTGTTGACATCTTTTAAGCAATTTGCTGTATGTGGTTGTTGAAGTGGCAAACTTCGAAAACTATATTACAGAGTGTTATTTCTTCTGGCGAGGAAGAATTAACAACTAATTTTTAAGGTGTGAGTTTAATCAAATGAGGACCATTCATTTTAATCTAGTGGTGTTCTAATCTCTTGAGCAAACTTTTGATCTACCCTCAACACTCCTATTTCCTTATTTAGTTATTTTTAGTTTTCACTGTTTCATTTTTGTGTATTGTTTCCAGTGTAGGTAATAGTGAAATTCCAAAACTTGTTTCATACTGCTTAATCAAAAATAAATAAAAAAATATTAAAAAAATGAAAAGTAGAAAAAAATTCCTTCCTCACTGCTGACAACAGTGAGGTTTTTAGTTTAAAAACCTTAGAATTTTCGTCTGCCTTTTCTGTGGTTCGACCCTGCATCACTGTACTAGTGTAGGTTAATAAATGTAATTTTGAGGGCCGTGACGACCTCCGGCCTGTTCAAAATTTGGCACCGTTTCCGGGGAAGGCACACACTGAGAGTCTAGGGTTTAAAAAAATAAAAAAAAACAATAAAAAAAGACTAAAAAAATCATTTAAAAAAAAATCAGATTAAAAAAAAAACTGGTTTGAACTGTATCTGCTGCTTTTGCTGTTTTGAAAAGAAAAAAATCTGCTTCACTGAGAACTGTTGTGTGTTCAAGATCATTTAATTTTGAATTAAAAAATGGATGTTAATCAGAACTGGAATCAACCGGGACCTAACTGTGTTTGTTGTGGTGATTATGGACATACTGCTTGGCAGTGTGTCTATAACCAGCCACAACAAGATGTTTACACTGATGAAAATGAACAATGTGAGTTTAGTCCTGTCACCCTAGCTAAAATTGAATCAATTGATGCTAAACTAGATGCTAGGGTGGAACAAATTAATAATTGGTTAACTAAAACCCATGAAATACAACTTAGAGATTCTCAAGAGCGAGATAAAATACTGAAAAGATTGGAAAATATGCTCTTGGAATTACAAAATAGGGTTAAAGAACAAGAAGAATTTGAAGAAAATGAAAATGAAAATGTTTATAAAATATTTGAAAGTCAAGTGGAAGAAGAGAATGACTGTGAAGGGGGACAAGAAACAATTCACTTTGAAAAATCTGATTCTGTTGGACTTAATTTGGAAATAACTGACTCAAAAATTCAAGGACACAATATTGAAAATCTAATAAAGAACTTAAATGATGTTGAGTTGGATAATTTTGAAGATGAATTGAAACATATTGAAAATGAATGCCCAGTTCTTTTCATAATTCCTACATTAGAGAAAAATCACTGTTTTAGGAGTTTTGAGAATGAAGTCACTCAGGTTGAAGTCAAACTTGAAACTGAAGACTTGAATACTAAAAACTCTTCACCCAAATTTGCTGAATTTGTGAATAATGAGTCTGAACAAAATATTGGGAACACTTTGGAAGAGCACATTAAGCTGGACAACATGGAATTTGAAATATTTGAACCGCAACTGATAACTTCTCTTCCATGTTTTGAAACTATAAACCCAATAATTTCTGAACTGTTGTTGGATGATGAGGATAAGGGAATAATATTTGAGAAAAGACTAACTGATGAGTTCTCATCTCCCTATTCTCATAGTAATGACTTTTCTGAAACTTTGTGCAATGAAATGGAAAGTAGTGTTAACCAACTTGAGGAGAATTGTCTTAATTTGAACATTCTGGAAACTGAATTTATTGAAACTGAATTGAACAATTATTCTCCTGAAATTGATTTGCAACACTCAATTGACATGGTTTTAGAAAGTGAGCTTTTAGAACATGAGCTTAATGTAGAGGTTGAACACACACTTGAGTTAGACAGAAATGATTTTTTTGAAGTAGTAGATATTGAATGTTCATTAACAGATGAGGATATTTTGGAAGAGATTTATAACATTGTTAGAGATGAACCTGTTAGTGATAAAACAAATTCTCTTCCTTGTCTGTAACTTTTTTCCTCACCTGTGAAGGGTGCTGATCTTTCTTGTGTTACTGTTAGTAGTCCAGTGGGGGAATTAGTCTTGAGTTCCATTGTTCATTATTCTATTCAGCACTTTATTGAATCTCCTCTTGAACCCACTATTCAGTATTCACCCATAAGTACCCTTGTATTTGAACCTGTTAGTGTTATGGTTAAGAGAGAAAACCATGAAAATAATGCCACACCCTTTGAAGCATCTAATACTATGGTGTCCCTTCATGTGAACTCAATTCTTGATAAATCTGAAACAAAACTGGAAGTGGACACCACTATGTCCACAATTGTTAAAGGGTGCTTCTTATGGGTTAATTCAGGCTATGATAGTTTGGTTTTGTTTAGATTTAGTGCCCACACAATTATTTGTTCTGTTAAAAATTATTGGGCCAAACACATGTGGTGGTTCCTATTAAGGAAACCATATCCACCTAGTGATTACGGTTAGTTTCTAGGTGAGTCTAGCTGGGGACTTTAAACCTAGCGCTGCATGGGAGGCAACCCATGGTCTTTGTTTTGTTAATAAATAAAAATTTTGTAGTTAAATAAAGTCTAACTGAAGAGTTTAAATTTAGTGCTTCTTGGGAGTCAACCCATACTCTTTATTTTCATTTTTATACTGTTTTGTGCTGAATAATGTGAAGCTTTGCTGCCAAGTGTATGTTATTTCTCTGTTGGATTTTTGTTCTTGGTTTTCATGTTTTTTGTTTCTAGGATGATGGTGCTGTCATCTATGGAGTGGAATTCCTAGATGATTTTTGGACAAGAACTTAGTAAGGGAAGAACTTCAATTTTTTTACATCTATTTTAGCTCCTATTCTTGTTAATAATATTCTGCTTCTTGTGTTGCTGCATTCTAAAAACTCTGTTTATATTGAAAAATTATGCTACATTATAACTGTATAAAATTCTGCTGCATGTCTTGCTACTGAATTTCTTAAAATTCTACACATGTTTAAAATCCTGCACATATTGGAAGATAATTTTTCTGTATGAAACTGCTTAGATTAAAAATTCCGCATGTCCCTCTTGCTGAAAAAAACTGAATTTCATTGTTTAAAATCTTCTCACATCATGAAATTAAGTGTGGGGGGTACATGTTTGCTGGTAGTTGTGTTTTCCTTGGAACCGATTAGTCTAAGGGGTGTTATCATGCATCTTTATGTTTTATTGAACATCCTTTTGATTTATATTTTTCTAAACATGCTTACACACAATTAATTGTGCACCCACACATTATATACTTTTTTTGAGCTTTAATGAAAACCTTTGTCACTTTAATGTGTGTCTGGATATGAACCTGCTGTAAGTTATTCATTGTGGCAAACAACATTTTTGAACTTCATTGGGACCCTTTATACATGTTATAAATCTATTAAATTGAAAATCTGTTTTGAACTTAAATTGCTTAATTGTTCTTTTCCATATTTAGAAGTCAACTTTGAGGACAAAGTTGGATTTTAAGTGTGGGGGAGGGGGTCAATTATTGACTGTGCTAAACTGTGCTTTATTGTAAGCCCATCAATTCCCACTATTTTTTCAAACTTTTTGGTAAAAAATGGAATTGTTTTTTCAAAATTCTTGCATAATTTTAGGATTTACACTTTTCTCAATTGGATCTTGCCTTAGGACAAGTATCTTGGTGGAAGTTAAGATTTTCTTTGAGTCTGAAATTAATGATAATGGATGATTACTGAGTGGTCTTGCTTAGTGATTTGACCGAAATTCGGTTTAGGAACTACCTCTGGAATTGATATGGGTACTCTTTTTATGGAGTTATGATCATAGCCTTGGAACTGGAATCTTGATTCTAATTCTAGGAGACACACTTCTTTGTTATTTATTAAAAGTAGTTACTTTAATGAGCTAATGTAAATGAATTTTATATAAATCTTTTGAAACTCGAGTAATTTGGGCATCTGGGATCCCATGGTGAGTCTCTGAGACCCTAGATGCTGGGTGCGTTTCTGTTTACTTAAAGCCTTCTGTTCACCTTGAATAAGTGCATTGCACAGTGCTTTGCACAATGAGTCATGGCTTGGGAAAAATAAAATAAAGTGTCTAGGGTCGAAAATGAGCTCATTAAGGTGAGGGGAATGATGAACGCCAAATGAAGAAGGGATCAATTGGTTTATATTGGAGTCATTTAGGTTGTATCATTGAGGTGATTCACAAAAAAAATTAATTATTTTTGGAACCTAAGATTGAGTCAATGTACAGAGTTCCTTGGTTAAGGTCTTAATTCCGTTGATGTTTTACCTCCTTTCATTATTGGACTTTGGACTTGAGCCTAGATTGAAGTTAGTCACTAAGCAGTACCACGTATGAGGTATGAAATCTTCATTGTTTGATGATTCATAGTTTTCAAGACTTCCAGTGAGTATTTGTTTGAGTCAGGGTTTGTTTGAGCAATTCTGTTTTTTTTAAAGCCTAATGACATTTTTTTGAAGTCCTCTGTTTAAAGTGATGAACATGTTACAGTTTGATCTAAATCATTAATAACATACCTCTTTTTTCAAAGTAAATAAAACATGGGATTGTTTGAGGACAAACAACGATTATGTGTGGGGGAATTTGATGTGGCCTTAAAAACACATGTTTTGCCACATCCTTTTTAATTAATTTTTATTAATTTAGTTGCTTATTTTAACACTTTTTAATAAATAATGGCTCTTTCATATTTTTATTATTAATTTTAATAATTAATCAATTTTTATAATTAATAGTGTGTTTTAAGCCTAAAAATAATTAATTTATTTCTTACTTTAATTTTATAGACTATTAACTATTTATTAAGATTGTTGTCTTTGTCTTCATATCTAGTAATTTAACATTAATTAATTAATTAAGTCCACTTCTGCGCAAAATTAATGTAATCTTAATTTAATTTTGGTTGTATTAAAATTAATTAATTATCATATGTCTTTTGATAATTCTCTAATTACAAATTAAAGTTTTGAAATAAAATAAATATATTCAAGCTTTATGATCTTATGTCTTAACTTAATTCAATTGTCCAATAAAATGATAATTATTAGTCTATTTTAATTAATTTAGTTTGTTATAGCAGCAATAATTTAACATTGTTTTTTAAATGTTTAATTTTACATTAACCTTTAATTAGTTAGTTGCTTTTTAATTTTAGTTTTAATTTTTTAGCAATTTAAAATTTACTTATTGTAGTTATTAATAAATTAACTTAAGTTTTATTGGTTTTATTAATTTATTAAAGTTTACATCTTATTTAAGTTTTCAATTGTTTTAATTCAGATTTAGTTTTTATTAAGTACTTTGTTAATATTTTATTTAATTTTTAATTTTATATATTTACTTTGTTATTTTTGCAGGTTCACGGTTTCATCACGGTGTCTCCACACATCGGTTTCATCTCACGGAATCACCGTGACTCCCTTTCACCACACATCGGTTTGCTCACGGTGGCACAGTAACACTCCTCACAGATGCACTGTGACACCCTTTCACGGACTCACCGTAAACATGCCTCTGTTTCCTTTCACTTCCTCTGCCACAGTAACCTTTTTTCACGGTGCCACCGTCAACCCCATTTCTCTGTTCGTGGAACCGTCTCCCTCTCTCATACCATTTCAAACATCACTTCTTGACACCGTGCTTCTTCCACTCTTCACAGTCTCCCTGGTGCACCTATCACTACAAACTCAATCTGCCACTCTAGATCCTCATACTAACATAACCCGATCTCATATTCAAATTGAAATTCAACAAGAACATTTCAATAAAAGAGATATGCAGACTACAACTGAAAATCCATCTTGGATCTGCTATACCAAAGAGGGCAACTTGCCACGATAAATTTCGAATCAGTGCACGTTGAGCATTGTTTGAGCCGAGGCTGAAAAACCGGAGCCGCCAGACCTCGAAGTGAACCCGAAACACATCAGTTCGAAGGAAGAGTTTTGGTGAAAACCCACTTGCATCACCGTGGAACTGAAGCCGAAGGTTAACCTCGATCTCACTCTGCGCCATTCTCGGAGTTCTGTCGCTGCGGAGCTGAGCATGCGCCTCTATGGGAGATGAATCGGGCCTTCAGAAGACACGAGGAGCCAGGTGGAAGACGCCACATGAGTTGAACCAGGTCCGCCGCTGGGAAGAGCTGAGCTACCATGGGTGCACGCTACTGAAGACCGCCATGCCGCTGCACTTGAAGCCGAGCCGCTTTACTGCTGGAGCCATGGGATGCAGTGTGCCGCTGCGGAGTTGCAGGGAATAACAGCGGATTCAGGAGGAAGAAGAAGTTAACAAAAAAAAAGATAAAAGTATAATTAAAGTAAAGTAAAAAGAAAAAGAGAAAAATAAAAATAAAATAAAAGTAAATTATAAAAGTAAAGTTAAAGTAAGAAAACTTTATATAAAAGTTAAGTAAACTTTTATAAGTCAAGTTAATACCATTAAATTGGTAAAATTTATGAATTAAAACAAATAAAACTTTAACAAATAGATTAATCATAAATTAAAATATAAAACTAAATTAATAACTTTTTAACTTATGTTTTATCAAAGTTAATACTTGTATAAATAATATAAAAGTAAATAATAATTATTAACTTAAATATTTACAAATTATCTTTAGTTAACTTTTGTCTTTGAGTTTTAACTGCTTTATTTCGTTAATATTTTCTGCAGGTTCATTCCAAAGTCGGAAACACATCTTTGTGCATGCAACTAACACATCCAGAGTTAGTTACGTGAGGAAAACTCACGTGACGTGCCTATCACGGATTAAATGCACGTGTACGGTACGTTTGTGAAGGAAAATTAAAGTCGGTGGAAGTGATCGGTGATAAGCAGCAGATGAAGGGGGATTTAAAACAGATCAGCAGCATAATTTTCCAAGGGGACTCTCATTCTGATTCCACGCCACACCATCTTGGAGAGCAGAACACCCAGGAGACATCAAAAGCGGTACTGGAGACTGGAGATGCAGGAGCAGGGCAACAATTCATGAACATCATTGATAGAGGGAGAATTCTTTTTTCCTTTACTCTGTTTTATTTGAAATGTATTACTGCTTTTGAATTGAAAATGATCTTCGTTTGATTTCTTGTTTGGGAAATCAGAACTTCTGTTGGTACATATTTTCTTATTCTTCATTTAGCTTCTTCCAATGAGAATCTGATTCTTTTGGCGAGATTGAATCTGGTTCTTGAACTTAAAATTGAATTAACACCTTCTAGAACTTAATTATAAATCAATGATATTTTGGCGAGATCGATCATTGAGACAGTCCATAAAACTTTCAATTATGAAACAACAGAAACAATCGGCGATGTATCTTTCTGTTGACATCTTTTAAGCAATTTGCTGTATGTGGTTGTTGAAGTGTGTCATGACCCGTCCTCGGGGCCCGTTCCGTGACTACCCCAAGCCCGTCTTCCATAGGCCAGGGGCTGACGACTAGCACCAAGGCGTAAATCCCAACAAAAGGGAAGACATTGCCTTTGAAAAAGTAACAAGCACCACAGAGTAAGCAAGCGGAAAAGTAAACACTAAGTAAAAAGGGTACAAGCTGTGCTGAAAGTAAAAAGGGGCCGGCAATACAAGCCCAACAGTAAAGTACAACTGAAAGGAAAAACAGCAACTGAAAGGGAAAACTGCAGCGTCGAGCCGTCCTCTGGGAGTCCCACCTGAAGGGTGGGTACAGATAGCCTCCACTGCTCCTCGGGTCCACCTGACCGCTCTGAGTACGTCCCGCCCAGTGGTCCACCTCCAGGTACCGTCCTGCTCCGCACGCCTCCACCACGATCAGCGTTGTCCGTCGTCTGCAACCAACACAACGTAGTACGGGCAAAGCCCGTGCAGGGGTGAGTATAAGCTACTCAGTAGGGACCCCGAGACCCCCGAAGGTCTCCCGAAATCCACAAAGGATAATCCACAAAGGAAAGATGCAATCACGAAGTAACATCTGACACGGCTTAGGTATATGCCCATACATATACCTAAGTCATCAATTCCCGTTCGGCTCCAACGTCTGAGCCCAAGCACAACCCAGTCCACACAGGAAAGCAAACGTATACCCACACAGGATAGAACAACACAATCCACAAAGGAGAGTAAACAGTAAATCCACACAGGATAGCTCAACACAATCCACAAAGGAGAGAAACACAAGATTCAGCTCACACATGTATACTTCTTCGGATGACGATAAAGATGATCACTGATCCATCTAAGTCGTCGGACCCACGAAGGATCGATAGGTAACTAACCCCCGCAATGACCCACACAGGATCGGGCCCACACAGGACCTGTAGGTGCTGGCTCACACAGAACCGTTGAGCGCGGACCCACACAGGATCGGACCCACACAGGATCGGGCCCACACAGGACCGGGCCCACACAGGACCTGTAGCACTGATCCACATAGGATCGCTGAGTGCAGTAGTCGTCGCAGTCCACTGAGGATCTCTGCACAGTCGTCGCCGCAGTCCACTGAGGATCTCTGCACGGTTGTCGTCGGAGTCCACTGAGGATCTCTATACAGTCGTCGCCACAGTCCACTGAGGATCTCTGCACGGTCATCACTGTCGAAGAAGCAGTCGCAGCCAGCTCTAGGGTTACCGCACACAGCAAGCTCGTTCGGGAGGGTCCACTCCACGAGCCGAGAGGCCGATACATCAACTGACACAAAGTACGAAGTTGATGTATCCAAAAGTTCCGTATCGTCAACAGGAACTCAGTGTTGCAGACGGCGCGTCAATCAGACGCCCGGTCTGAGAGTTATTGGCTTTTTCGTCCCAGGGGCCCGGTTGCTTTTTAAGGCAAAACCAACCCGACCGTACTCCACCTGCGTCCAAACCTCAGGCGGAGTATGCCAAAAGATCCGTCTCACTTAGAGGAATTCAACGAAGCTGACGGCACGTCAATCGGACGTCCGTGGCTCGAGATATGAGCGTTTCCGCTCCGAGGGCCCGGTTGGTTTCGTGTACGAACCAACCCGGCAAAACTCAAAGTATTCCGAAACCTTGAGTGCGATATACCAAAACGACCATCTTGATCCAAGGATCGCGTTTCCGCTGACAGCGAGTCGTTTGGAGGCCCGTAGCTCAAGTTACGGGCGTTTGAGCGAAAACGTCCGAAGACGGGGGGTACGGGCCCGGGCCCGGGCCGACCCGGGCCGACCCCCCCGGGAGTCGGCCGAACGGCCGAGGCGCGCGGGGCGCCGCCCCCGCGCCCCCCCCCCCCCCCCGCGTGGGGCCATGCTGTGACATGGACGCTGCTTCCGCCGCGTCCGAGGGCACCGGACCCGCCGCCGCCGCGGCTTCAGCCGCGGAGGCCTGTCCGGCGGCGCGCCGGGGCGCCGCCGCTCCCGGCTGCCGGCGCCGCCGGAGGGTTCCGCGGGCCACCGGGATCGCTCCAGTGGTCCGATTCTCTTCCCGTCTGCGCCATTGCTCCTCTCGGGACTCGTTCTTCACTGCGGGATCGTCAAACATCCGTTGCGGCACGTTCCGTCGTCGCCCTCCAAATCCACACAAAATGAAGAACGACGGAGGGTCGTCGGGCCGTGTTCGTTTGGCTCGCACCCTCCGCGTTAGAGATAAACAACCAGGAGAATTTTGTTCAACACATGAACCGACAATTTTAATAAAATAAAATTGTTCATTTGAAACCGGTTCTTTAATTTTTAAAGAACGTTCACGGGAATATAAAGAGGGGTATTCCAAATCAAAAAATCCCTACCTCGTTGGTCATCGCGCGCGGGCGTTCTTCGCGGAAAAGCTCGTCGCGGAAGAGGGGGATCGTCGCGTCGTAGCGGGAAGGCGTCGCGTCGTCGCGGGATCCGGCGTTGAGTCGGCGAGCTCAACGGACCAAGAACAACAGATTTAAAATTATAAATAATTAAATCTGTGTTTCGTTTAAAACCAAAAAGAACCTTTAGAGGAAACCCGAAATCACTCACCTCAAATGGTTGGTGATCGGAGATCGGAGCGGGGAAGAACGTCTCGGACGGAAGTGTCGTCGATTTCCGGGTTCGGCGTTCTTCGCGTTCTTCACGTTCTTCGCGTTCTTCGCGTTCTTCGCAAGGGAGAAGAAGATAGAAGGGTCCTCTCAAATCTTCTCAACGCGCAAATAACCAGAGGTCGAGCGTTGACCTTATTTTATTATTACGCCAACGAATTTGAAAACTGGTTAAGAAACGACTAATCAATTCGTTGAATTAATTCAACGAAAGAAACAGCCCATTTAATTCACAAAATAAACTGCCCAATTAAATGGTCTGTTAAGATTTTAAGAAATGCGTCAGTTGACTTTAATAAAGATGGGTTTTCGCGGGTGCGTTTCTTAGCGGAAAGAAATGGTGGGGCTCGTGCGGCCCCACCTCACAAATATCCTACCAAGGGGGTAGGATATTTCTGGATAGCATCCTATCCGGTTCAACTCAGTTCAAGCCGTCAATAAGTGGCTTCAAGTGGCTTAAGTGAAATAAAATAAAGTTGTCGCAAAATTATTTTATTTCTTAACTTTAAGCCCGAAAATTAAAAACCACACCCGAGCAAACGCAACTCCGGAAGAGGCGTTTCTAAGCGAATACCGGCGCTGCGATTTCATCGGAGCCCTCAGAATTCGATTCCGGGCACCGGTTCAAAAGTTAGAAAAACCCGCTCGTCCGTTCACTGAACGTACCCGAGCGAAAACTTCGGAAAATGATTCCGGGCACACCGGGCCTCGGAATCAGGTGCCATCAGAGACTGCGCTCTTGTAAAATTCCAAAGAAAATTAAGAAAAAAATTTCCTTGAAATTTACGAGTCTTTACATTACTCCCACCTCAGGGATTTACGTCCTCGTAAAGATACATCAAAAACTAGGAAAACAAATGTGGGTACTGAGCACGCATCTGAGCCTCCCGCTCCCATGTACTCTCCTGGAGGTTCCCGTGCTGCCATATGATGCGCACAAGAGGAATCGATCGCCCATGTAGAACCCGCTCCTGTCGATCCTCTATCTCCACTAGGACCTCCGCAAAAGTCGCCCCATCATCCACGTCTAGCTCCCCATAGTCAATGATGTGCGTCGGGTCGTGCACGTATCTCCTCAGCTGGGATATGTGGAAGACGTCGTGCACCCGGTGCAACTAAGGTGGTAGAGCCAGGCGATAAGCCACCTCTCCAATCCTGCTGAGGACCTGGAAAGGACCGATGAAGCGTGGAGACAACTTGCCACCTCGGCCAAATCTCCGCAAACCACGTCGAGGTGAGACACGCAAGAAGACGTGGTCGCCATCCTCGAACTCTAGTGGCCTCCGCCTCCTGTCAGCATATGACTTCTGCCGGCTCTGTGCTGTCCTCATCCACTCCTGGATGACCTAGACCTTCTCTGTCGTGGCCCGGACCATCTCTGGTCCCACAAGTGCTGACTCCCCAGGGTCTGTCCAGCACAAAGGAGATCTGCAAGGCCTGCCGTACAACGCCTCGTAGGGTGCCATCCCGATGGTGGAGTGGTAGCTGTTGTTGTACGCGAACTCCACCAAGGGTAGGTGGTCCTCCCAGCTGCGACCAAAGTCGAGGACACATGCACGGAGCATGTCCTCGAGGGTCTGAATGGTCCTCTCCGTCTGACCATCCGTCTGAGGGTGAAAGGTGGTGCTCAGACGTAGCTGCGTCCCGAACGCCTCCTGCAATCCCTTCCAAAGCCGGGAAGTAAAGCGAGCGTCCCGATCGGAGACGATAGTCGATGGCACACTGTGAAGCCGTACAATCTCCTGAACGTAGAGACGTCCCAAGCTCTCCACTGAGCCCTGCTCTCGGATGGGTAAGAAGTGTGCCGACTTGGTGAGTCGGTCAAAAATCACCCAAATGGAGTCGTGACCTCTGGAAGTGCGGGGAATTCCAGTCAAAAAGTCCATAGATATCCCGTCCCACTTCCACTCCGGGACCTCCAAGGGTTGTACCAAGCCTGCTGGTACCTGATGCTCTGCCTTCACCTGCTGGCAGGTGAGGCACCGTGAAACGAACTCTACCACAACCTTCTTCATGCCCGGCCACCAGTGCTGACATCTGAGATCCTGGTACATCTTCGCCACTCCAGGATATACCACCAAAGGAGAAGTGTGGAACTCTCTCAGCACCTCCTCTCGTAAAGCGACTGGTACCAAGGTACGTCCTCTGAAAAGGACATCGTGCTCTGGTCCAAGGGAGAAACCATCAGGTGCCTGTCCCGAGGATATCTGTGCACGCCGTGTCTCACAGTTAGCATCCCCACGCTGTGCCTCTCTGACCCGCTGTAGAAATGGAGGAGAGACTGTGAGAGACTGAAGGAAGGCTGCTCCATCTCTATCCACGAAGGATATCTGCAAGGCGGCTAGCTGCTCTGTCGCCTCCTCAAGTAGCTGGATGCCTGTCCTCCTGCTCAGGGCATCGGCTACCACGTTCCCCTTCCCAGGAGTATAGACTATCTCAAAGTCATAGTCCTGGAGGAACTTGAGCCATCGCCGCTGTCTCAGGTTCAGGTCATTCTGAGAGAAGATGTACCTGAGACTCTGGTGGTCAGAAAAGACTGTGAAGCACTCGCCCATCAGATAGTGCCGCCATGTCTTCAGGGCGAAGACCACTGCTGCCAACTCCAAGTCATGGGTAGCGTAGTTCTGCTCATGCGGCCTCAACTGATGTGATCTATAGGCAATCACGGCCCGCTCCTGTATCAGGACACACCCAAGTCCGGTCCCTGATGCATCGCAGTAGACTACGTATCCAACTCCCTCCTCAGGCAACCTCAAGATAGGTGCGCTGGTCAACCTCTACCTCAGCTCCTGGAAGCTCTGCTGACATCTGTCTGGCCACACGAAGGGTTTCCCCTTCTTCGTCAACGTTGAGAGTGGGGCCGAAACTCTGGAGAAGTCCGGCACAAATCTCCGATAGTATCCGGCTAGGCCCAAGAAACTCCGCACCTCTGTCACGCTCTTGGGTGGCTCCCAAGCTAGCACTGCCTCGATCTTCGCGGGATCCACTGCAACTCCCACCTCAGAAATGACGTGCCCCAAGAAGTGGACCTCACGTAACCAGAACTGACACTTCGAGAGCTTTCCATAAAGCTGGTGCTCTCGGAGTGTGTCTAGTACAACACGCAAGTGGTAGGCGTGCTCCTCCTCCGTGGTCGAGTACACCAAGATGTCGTCGATGAAGACTACGACAAATCGATCGAGGTATGGCTGGAAGATCCTGTTCACGAGGCTCATGAACACTATTGGAGCATTGGTTACGCCGAAAGGAATAACCAAGAACTCATAGTGGCCATATCGACACCTGAAGGCCGTCTTCTGCACGTCCTCGTCTCGAACTCTGAGTTGATGATAGCCTGACCTGAGGTCTATCTTCGAGAACCACTGTGCTCCCTTGAGCTGATCGAAGGGTTCATCAATCCTGGGTAGTGGATACTTATTCCTCACTGTCACCTAGTTCAGGCGACGATAATCGACACACAGTCGCAAGCTCCCGTCCGCCTTCTTGGCGAACAATATCGGGGAAGCCCAGGGTGAAACACTGGGTCGGATGAACCCCTTGCCCTGCAAGTCCTCCAACTGTACCCGCAGCTCTCGAAGCTCAGCGGGGGCCATCCGATATGCTGGAGTGGATATCGGGGCTGTCCCGGGGTACAGGTCAATATAAAAGTCTACCTCTCTGCGAGGAGGTAGTCCTGGAATGTCGTCGGGAAAGACGTCCGCATACTGATCCACCACTGCAGGAAAACTGGGACTCCGCACGTCAACTGCTCCCAGGATGAGGCTAGCCAACTGATGAGTGATGGGCTGACCTCTCCTCTGCGTGAGTCCATCTTGTGCTGCTAAGGCTCCCTTCTCGCCGATGAAGGTGAACCTGCTCCCGTCAGTGCGCACACATCGCACCTTGCGCCTAATGCAGTCAATCTGAGCATGGACCGTAGATAACCAATCCATGCCCAAGATGACGTCGTAAGGCCTCGACGCCGCTACAAGAAGATCCCAGCCGAAGCTCTCGCCTCCTAGAGTAAGCTCACACTGCCGGCACCAGTGCGTAATCGTCGAGTCTTCTCCCGTAGGAGTCTCTAGCCGTAAGGATCGAGCCAACGGCTCTGTCGGAATCTCCGAGCTCCGAATAAGGGTAGTGGCTATGAAAGAGTGACTCGCTCCTGTGTCTATCAGAACTGCAACAAGGGTGGAATAGACATAGATCGTACCTCGAATCATCTCTGGCGTGCCATGGTCGTAGGCCTCTGCTGCCTGGAGCTGCTCCTGTCTCTGCCCGCCAGCTCCCTGTGGTCAGGGCGGGCCTCCTGGTGGTGGTGGTGGCAGAGCCTCAAAGCGTCGCCCGCCACCTGCTGCTCGGCCAGCTCCTCTGCCTCGTCCGCCTCCTCCCTGCGGACCACCACGGTCGACCCTCTTCCTCTGCCTGGGTGGCCCCTCCACCGTCTTCTGCCCCTCGGTACGGCGGGTCGGGTAGTCACGAGCCATGTGGCCCTACCCACCGCACTCGTAGCACTGCCTGCCTCTCGGAAGACTGGCTCCGCGCTGAGTGCCCTGCACTGCTGAGCCAGTGTCCCGAGGTCGTCTGCCGGAGGGCCTGGTCTGCCTGGAACCCTGAGTCATCCATCGGCTACCTGCTGCCGAAGACTCCGCTATCTGCCGCCCTGCGGTAGGTCTCGCTGTGGACTCAGCCAGGAAGCTCTCGATCAGAAGGGCTCGCTCTAGCACTCCTGCCTGGGTCGGGATGCTGAGGGAGATCAGTGATGCCCTGATCTCGTGTCTCAATCCCTGCTCGAAGGTCCGGGCCCGGAAGAAGGGGTCCCGTACCATGTCGGTCGAGTAGCGAGATAGGTCGGTGAACCTCGCCGCGTACTGGGCGACCAGCAAGCTGCCCTGCCGCAGCTGAAGAAGCTCCTGGATGCGCACCGCACGGAGGGTGGCCATGATGAACTCTGAGCGAAAGAGGCTCTCGAAGTCCGTCCAGATGAGGGAGGCCTCATCGTGTACCTATAGCATCAGGCTCCACCATCGCCCTACTGCTGCGTGCAGTAGGCTCGCCGTGAGGATCACCATGAGGTCTGCTGGTGTCCTCACTAGCCTGAAAACTTGGACGACCGCCTCTAGCCAGTCCTCGGCTGCCTGGGGGTCCAACTCCCCACGGAACCTGGGTGGTCGCTGGCGCTGGAACTCGTGCAGAGCTCCGAGGCGTCGTGCGTCGTCAGCTGCCAGTGCTGGAAGCATTGGGGGATCGGCGGGTAAAGGTACCGCCGGTGCCTCTGCTGTCAACGGGCCCTGTACCGAGGCCTCGTCGCTCGGCGGGCTGTCGTCGCGCTCTACTCTAGGAACCTAGCTGGCTGCTGTCGTGGTGCCATCATGAAAAGGAAACAAGAATTCCACGGTCAGAACAGTATACCTGGTGAGCGGACACAAGTAATCACAGAGAAAACTTGAAACACACATGCAATCAATGTTTTCGTGCATTAAGTCGGAAATCAGAAGTCAGGGTCCTGGTGTATGGATACGTCAGCCATCGCACCAACACTGGACTCCCTGGACTGATAACCACACTCAATACGCTAAACACTATTGCTCCACATAGAAGAAAGATCAGAGTCTGCGGTAGAACCGAACACCTCTGATACCAATTTATCACGACCCATCCTCGGGGCCCGTGCCGTGACTACCCCAAGCCCGCCTTCCATAGGCCAGGGGCTGGCGACTAGCACCAAGGCGTAAATACCAACAAAAGGGAAGGCATTGCCTTTGAAAAAGTAACAAGCACCACAGAGTTAGCAAGCGGAAAAGTAAACACTAAGTAAAAAGGGTACAAGCTGTGCTGAAAGTAAAAGGGGCCGGAAATACAAGCCCAACAGTAAAGTACAACTGAAAGGAAAAACAGCAACTGAAAGGGAAAACTGCAGCGTCGAGCCGTCCTCTGGGAGTCCCACCTGAAGGGTGGGTACAGATAGCCTCCACTACTCCTCGGGTCCACCTGACCGCTCCGAGTACGTCCCGCCCAGTGGTCCACCTCCAGGTACCGTCCTGCTCCACACGCCTCCACCACGATCAGCGCTGTCCGTCGTCTGCAACCAACACAACGTAGTGCGGGCAAAACCCGTGCAGGGGTGAGTATAAGCTACTCAGTAGGGACCCCGAGACCCCCGAAGGTCTCCCGAAATCCACAAAGGATAATCCACAAAGGAAAGATACAATCACGAAGTAACATCTGACACGGCTTAGGTATATGCCCATACATATACCTAAGTCATCAATTCCCGTTCGGCTCCAACGTTTGAGCCCAAGCACAACCCAGTCCACACAGGAAAGCAAATGTATACCCACACAGGATAGAACAACACAATCCACAAAGGAGAGTAAACAGTAAATCCACACAGGATATCTCAACACAATTCACAAAGGAGAGAAACACAAGATTCAGCTCACACAGGTATACTTCTTCGGATGACGATAAAGATGATCACTGATCCATCTAAGTCGTCGGACCCACGAAGGATCGATAGGTAACTAACCCCCGCAATGACCCACACAGGATCGGGCCCACACAGGACCTGTAGGCGCTGGCTCACACAGAACCACTGAGCGCGGTCCCACACAGGATTGGACCCACACAGGATCGGGCCCACACAGGACCAGGCCCACACAGGAGCTGTAGCACTGATCCACGTAAGATCGCTGAGTGCAGTAGTCGTCGTAGTCCACTGAGGATCTCTGCACAGTCATCGTCGCAGTCCACTGAGGATCTCTGCACGGTCGTCGTCGGATTCCACTGAGGATCTCTGCACAGTCGTCGCCGCAGTCCACTGAGGATCTCTGCACGGTCGTCGCTGTCGAAGAAGCAGTCGCAGCCAGCTCTAGGGTTCCCGCACACATCAAGCTCGTTCGGGAGGGTCGCCTCCACGAGACGAGAGGCCGATACATCAACTGACACAATGTACGAAGTTGATGTATCCAAAAGTTCCGTATCGTCAACAGGAACTCAGTGTCGCAGACGGCGCGTCAATCAGACGCCCTGTCTGAGAGTTATTGGCGTTTTCGTCCCAGGGGCCCGGTTGGTTTTTAAGGCAAAACCAACCCGACCGTACTCCAACTGCGTCCAAACCTCGGGCGGAGTATGCCAAAATATCCGTCTCACTTAGAGGAATTCAACGAAGCTGACGGCACGTCAATCGGACGTCCGTGGCTCGAGATATGAGCGTTTCCGCTCCGAGGGCCTGGTTGGTTTCGTGTATGAACCAACCCGGCCAAACTCAAAGTATTCCGAAACCTTGAGTGCGATATACCGAAACGACCGTCTCGATCCAAGGATCGCGTTTCCGCTGACGGCGAGTCGTTTGGAGGCCCTTAGCTCAAGTTACGGGCGTTTGAGCGAAAACATCCGAAGACGGGGGTACGGGCCCGGGCCGACCCGGTCCGGTCCGGCCAGGGCGCGGTCCGGCCGGTCGGACCGGCCTGGCCCGGTTCGGCCGAGGCGCGCGGGGCGCCGCCCCCGCGGCCTGGTGGTGTCGCAGCCCCCCCGCGTGGGGCCGCGCTGTGTCATGGACGCGGCTTCAGCCGCGTCCGAGGGCACCGGACCCGCGCGGCCGCGGGTCCGCGGGTGCCGCCGCCGCCGCGGCTGAAGCCGCGGCGGCCTGTCTGGCGGCGTGCCGGGGCGCCGCCGCTCCCGGCTGCCGGCGCCACCGCGCCGGCGACCCGCGCCGCCGGCGAGTTCCGCGGGCCACCGGGATCGCTCCGGTGGTCCGATTCTCTTCCCGTCTGCGCCATTGCTCCTCCTGGGACTCGTTCTTCACTGCGGGATCGTCAAACATCCGTTGCGGCACGTTCCGTCGTCGCCCACCAAATCCGCACAAAATGAAGAACGACGGAGGGTCGTCGGGCCGTGTTCGTTTGGCCCGCACCCTCCGCGTTAGAGATAAACAACCAGGAGAATTTTGTTCAACACATGAACCGACAATTTTAATAAAATAAAATTGTTCATTTGAAACTGGTTCTTTAATTTTTAAAGAGCGTTCACGGGAATATAAAGAGGGGTATTCCAAATCATAAAATCTTTACCTCGTTGGTCGTCACGCGCGGGCGTTCTTCGCGGAAAATCTTGTCGCGGAAGAGGGGGATCGTCGCGTCGTCGCGGGAAGGCGTCGCGTCGTCCCGGGATCCGGCGTTGAGTCGACGAGCTCAACGGACCAAGAAAAACAGATTTAAAATTATAAATAATTAAATCTGTGTTTCGTTTAAAACCAAAAAGAACCTTTAGAGGAAACCCGAAATCACTCACCTCAAATGGTTGGTGATCGGAGATCGGAGCGGGATAGAACGTCTCGGACGGAAGCGTCGTCGATTTCCGGGTTCGGCGTTCTTCGCGTTCTTCGCGTTCTTCGCAAGGGAGAAGAAGATACAAGGTTCCTCTCAAATCTTCTCAACGCGCAAATAACCAGAGGTCGAGCGTTGGCCTTATTTTATTATTACGCCAACGAATTTGAAAACTGGTTAAGAAACGACTAATCAATTCGTTGAATTAATTCAACGAAAGAAACAACCCATTTAATTCACGAAATAAACCGCCCAATTAAATGGTCTGTTAAGATTTTATGAAACGCGTCAGTTGACTTTCATAAAGACGGGTTTTCGCGGGTGCGTTTCTTAGCGGAAAGAAACGGCGGGGCTCGTGCGGCCCCACCTCACAAATATTTTACCAAGGGAGTAGGATATTTCTGGATAGCATCCTATCCGGTTCAACTCAGTTCAAGCCATCAATAAGTGGCTTCAAGTGGCTTCCAAGTGGCTTAAGTAAAATAAAATAAAGTTGTCACAAAATTATTTTATTTCTTATCTTTAAGCCCGAAAATTAAAAACCACACCCGAGCAAACGCAACTCCGGAAGAGGCGTTTATAAGCGAATACCGGCGCTGCGATTTCATCGGAGCCCTCAGAATTCGATTCTGGGCACCGGTTCAAAAGTTAGAAAAACCCGCTCGTCCGTTCACTGAACGTACCCGAGCCAAAACTTCGGAAAATGATTCCAGGCACACCGGGCCTCGTAATCAGGTGCCGTCAGAGACTGCGCTCTTGTAAAATTCCAAAGAAAATTAAGAAAAAAATTTCCTTGAAATTTACGGGTCTTTACAAAGTGGAAAACTTTGAAAACTATATTACAGAGTGTTATTTCTTCTGGCGAGGAATAATTAACAACTAATTTTTAAGGTGTGAGTTTAATCAAATGAGGACCATTCATTTTAAGCCAGTGGTTTTCTAATCTCTTGAGCAAACTTTTGATCTACCCTCAGCACTCCTATTTCCTTCTTTAGTTATTTTTAGTTTTCACTGTTTCATTTTTGTGTATTGTTTCCAGTTTAGGTAATAGTGAAATTCCAAAACTTGTTTCATACTGCTTAATCAAAAATAAATAAAAAAAATATTAAAAAAAATGAAAAGTAGAAAAAAATGCCTACCTCACTGCTGACAACAGTGAGGTTTTTAGTTTAAAAACCTTAGAATTTTCGTCTACCTTCTCTGTGGTTCGACCCTGCATCACTGTACTAGTGTAGGTTAATAAATGTAATTTTGAGGGCCGTGATGACCTCCGGCCTGTTCATGCGCCCAACTCTAATAGGGGGAAATTGCTCAGCCAGAAAGCTCTCCTCCACTAACGCTCGCTCCAGCACCCCAACATAGGTGGGCAGACACAAGGAAACCACACCTGCTCGGATGTCCCTGTGTAATCCCTACTCAAAGGTCGGAGCCCTAAAGAATAGGTCTCAAACCATATCCAGAGAGTAGCGCGACAGGTCTGTAAACTGCACTGAGTACTCTGACACGGTCATGCCCTCCTGTCGAAGCTGCAGAAGCTCCTGGATCCGCAGTGACCTCAGCGTCACCGGATATAACTTCTCCCTAAAGATCCACTCAAACTCTGCCCATGTGAGCGTCTCCTCATCATGGGACTGCGTCACCAAACTCTACCATCGCCCGGCAGAACCATGCAGAAGGCTCGCCGCTAGGACCACCATCTGATCTGGAGGTGTCCTCACTAGGCAGAAAACTTGGGTGACTGCCTCAAGCCAGTAATCAGCTACCTGGGGGTCTGAATCACCCAGAAACCTCAGAGGTCACTGCCTCTGGAACTCGTGCAGTGCACTAAACCTACGTGCAACCTCATCCTGCACTTCCGGCACAACCAGCTGCTCGACAGGTGGCAGCTCAACTGGCAGACCACCTGGAGGTGAAACCTCAGAACCCGGACCCAGCTCCACAGCCTCTGCATGGGGCAGATCGTCACCACAATCCCGTTGTGGGACCCTCGCTGGCTGTCGTCGTGGAGGCATCTTGAAATACATTCAAGACGCACCACAGTCAAAGAGTATATCTGGAGAGCTGACTCAAGAAGGACAAGGAAAACCCAAAAACCCAGTCCTATATGATGCATGTACCGTTCTGTCCCTGTGACCAGTGTACGAATGTACCAAGTTGAAAGGCAGGTTATCAGATTCCTGGTGTATGGATACGTCGGCCGCCGCACCAACAATGGATTCCCTGGCCTGAAAGTCGAACTCAAAACATCCTAACACTGCCGCTATGCAACCCAAACCAAACTCACAACTAGACCAGATATGCTCTGAGATCCCAAAGGTGGAACCTCTTCTGATACCACTCTGTCATGACCCGACCCAACGGGGCTCGAGCCGCGACTCCCCAAGCCCACCTCCAGTAGGCCAGGGGCTGGCGACTAGCACCGAGTAGGATATCACACACATGGGAGGCATTAGCCTAAGGTACCTGTACACACGCACCCACAAACATCTCCTTGAAACAGTGTAGAGATAAGTAAAACTGAAAAGTAAAATGCATTCATACAACTATCCCACTACCATAGTATAACAGAAGTATAAAAGGGAAAAATAGGGCCCATCAAAAGAAAACCAAAAAGTGCATCCAACCTGCTCTGAAGAAGGGGAACGCTGCTACAAACACCCGCCGGAAAGCTCCCTTAGCACCACTCTGGTAGACACCCCGGTCAATCTCGCTCACTAAGCTCCGCCTGCTCCGGGTCCTCCAGGGACTCCGTCGAAAGGCATGTGGTCTATACAAGACACAAACATGTGCGGGAAAAGCCAGTGTAGGGGTGAGTATAAACATACTCAGTAGGCACCCCAAGAACCCAAAACAAAAGAGAGAAACTAAAAGGCAACAATATGCTCATCCCATCCAGAGGGAACCCAGAAGAGATAGGAACTCCATCTCGTGACCATCCTCGGCCAAAAACAACTAGTCAGCTCATCCCAGGTGTATGCCCATACATACACCTTGAACAATCCAGATATACCCATCTCACGCACCAAGGCACAAGAGGTACCGACCTCATCACTGGAAACTGTCCATAACCAGAAGAGTACACCACACGATCACTGTCATCCCAGATGACACTCATCCGAGAGATACACTCCATCGGGTTTCTCACAAACCTCTTAGACGCTCACCCGAGAGATCACGCTCGTTGAATAGCATCACTGAGGAAACCTCACTAAAACAACATAACCACAAAACTCCTCGGATAGGGGTCACTCCTAGGTTCTGCTAGGGGATACCAGAACCCACTCTGGAATACGAAGCTCACAGATAGGGGATCACTCCCAGGGTCCGCTGGGGGATACCACGACCCGATCTGGCATACTTAGTTCTCACAGATAGGGGATCACACCCAGGATCTGCTGGGGGATACCACAACCCGATATGGCGCTCGACAGAAGCACATCACTCAGATAGAGGATCATCGCCCATATAAAGGTGGTCACGACGATAACGGAACCCTATCTGGTATAACTCGCGATGTAGGGGATCGAACTGACGATGCCGCAACCCTACAGAAACCACGCGCTGAGTAGGGGATCACATAACCAACGATACCGCAACCCTACTATAAATCTGATGCTGAGCAGGGGATCATATACCGGATGATGCCACAACCCTACTGAGCATGGCCCACTGCGTAGGGGATTCTATTCCCGATGATGCCATAAACCCTACAGAGTTAACCTGCTAGATAGGGGATCGCCGCCCGTGGATAAGCGGTCATAGCGATACCAAGAACCCGATCTAGGGAAAAGATGCTAGAGGATCCCGCTCCGGGTCCACAGAAGGGATGCCACAACTCTATCAGATTAAACATCCCATCGAGAGGATCACAAGCCTATACTAGGGTTGTGATGCCGCGCGAACTACCATAGGAATGAACAAAGGGATTATCCTCAACCACTCCTGGTCCAAACATCACTAACCCGAGCGACCCGCAACAACGCCACCATGGGTAGCACCAAAGCCAATACCGAGGCCACCATCATGATCCACGCAGAAAAACACACAGGATAGGCTGTTTACTTGCCCAAAATGGAAAACCGGTGAAAAGACACTATTCACCGCAGCTATCCCGTGTGGGTCCCACACAACGATCCCGGAACTCAACATACAGATCATACCACGACGATACCCTCAGAAAAGTACACAGGATCCACTACTCGCACGTCCGAAACAGGCACTCGGTGAAAAAGGCACTATTCACGGAATGTCTGCTCAGGCGGGGCCCACACCTCGATCCCAAAACTCATCGAACGGATGACACTATTGCGATCCTCTCGGAAAAACACACAGGATCGACTAATCATCCACCAAAATCAGACTCCTGGTGCAAAAGTTGCGTTTCTCCGCAAACGCCAAAACCCGGCCTCATGGGGCCCGCACCCCAAACTCGGTCCCAACACCCGGAAACCATCTCAAAATTTCCTCCATACCTTCAGGGTCTCAACGCCACTGACGGCACATCATTCGGACGCTCCGGGTAGAAGTTACAACGACCCGAAGTCGTAAAATAATAAAATATTATTATTGTATATGACATTTCTAACTCCCAGGCCATGATCCCGAACCTTTTAACCCTCAAACCAACACCAGAGGGTTCGCCTCATCATCAGGGTCATTTCACCATAGACGGCACGCAAGTCTGACTTTCGGATTGCAAGAAACGGGGGTTTAAAAACCCCCGTATGACAAAAAGTGGCCGGACCGGCTACCGCCGCCGGCCCGCCCTGGCCGACGGCCCTCTGCCACGTGGCGCCCTGCGCTGCCGCACTCCGCCAGCACGCCGCCGCGATGGGCGGCTGACCACGGTCCGCCATGGCTCCACCGCCGTGCCGGTGCCGCGCCAGCGGACCTTCCGCGGACTGCCTGGGGCACCCCGGTGGTCCGTTTTGTGATCCGAAAGCACCGGTGCGACCCCCGGGACGCGATCTTCCTTGAAACGACTTCAAAACAAAGAAATTATAAGAAAAAATAGGATCGGGGGATTAAAACACAAATCGACTACCTCGCGGGCGAAACGCCGAAGCTTCGGGTGCAGATCGACGCCGGTGACGCCCTGAAGTTAGATCCGCTGACGATCAGCGTAGAAAACAGACGATTCTGGCTCGATTTGGTGAAGAAACAGAGGTCGGGGGGGGGGGGGGGGTGGTTCAACATGCGTAGGAGGATTTGGGGGAGGGGAAAGAAATGATTTTTCTTCTTTTTTTTATTTAAAAACCTCCAGTTAACGCCACGCCCCCGGCTTCGCGCCCGACGCAGACAAAGTTAAGGCCACCCCTAGGGTAAACATGAAGTTCTGACACAACGGAGGACTCCGATTTGCGATCCGAGACTCTGTTCAGAAGTTATTCGAGCCGACGCTCGTAAACCAACTTTTCCACTTATTTACAAAAACGCCCCTAGTGGCGTTTTCCACCGCAGGCCCGCGCCCGCAAAGTTTACACCTCTCCTAGAATAAACGGCACGTTCCGGACGCAACCGTGCCCTCAGATTCCCATTCTGAGCTAACTTTTAGGAGATATCACACCCCCGACACGTGCATAGTATAAAAATACTTAATATTTTTATAAAATTAATTTCGGGCACACCGGGCCTCGGAATTGCACGCCGTCTTCGTGCCTAGCTTTGGAATTATTCGTAGAAATAATACAAAGTATGACAGGTCTAAAATATGAGTCGCTACATTCTCTGTCATCTCTTACACAAGATTGGGTCCAAGTAGCTTTCGTTCTCCAACTTCATCTCAACAAGTTAGAGTTCTACATCGTTTTCCATACAGTGCTTCATACAGAGCCTTCTAAATACTCAAGTGGAAGATATTGTTGTATGAGAACTCAACCAATAGGAGATGTTGATCCCATCCACATTTGAATTCTAGAGAGTAGGCTCTTAGCATATATTCAAGTGTCTAAATATTCCTTTCAGATTGGCCATTAGTTTGGGGGTGATAGGCCATGCTGAAACTTAATTCAGTGCTCAAAGCATGTTCAAGACTCCTATAGAATTTAGATGAGAACCTTGGATCACGATCAAAGACAATTGAGAGTAGAACACCATGAAGTCTCACCACATCCTTCACATATATTTTTTAAAGTTTTTTAAGAGAGAGGTCTTCCTGAATAGTGATAAAATGGGCAGTATTGGTGAGTCGATAAAACAAAACCCATATCACATTGTTTCCCTTTGACGTCTTTAGGAGACCCGTGACAAAGTCCATTGTGAAATTCTCCCATTTCCACATGGGTATAGAAAATGGTTGCATCATCCCTTTGGACTTTTGTCACTCTACTTTATCTTTCTGACATACCAAGAACCTTGATATATATTCCACAATCTTCTTCTTCTTGTTATCCCACCAGAAGTGTTCTTGGAGATCACGATACATATTGGTACTCTTGGGATGGATAGAGAATGTTGAGCTATGTGCATTGTCCAATAGCTCTTTCTTTATCCCTGGTGATGAAGGCACACAAAGCCGCGTTCCAAACCAAATCACACCATCATCGTTGATATGAAAATCTTACAGCTTCCCTTCCTTTACTGCATTGACCCTATTTTGTAACTCTACATCATCCCTTTGTGCTTCCTTAATATTCTCTTGAATGGATGGTTGCACAATCATTTGGGAAAGGTAGGATGTATCCCCTTCCCTTATGATTTATAAATCCATCCTTTTCATATCCAAATAGATAGGGTCTTTCTGAATCTATAACATGGATAGAGTAACATGTTCTTTTCTAATTAGAGCATCGACTACGTTGTTTGCCTTTCCAGGATGATAGTGAATCGAGTAATCGTAATCCTTGATTATCTCTAACCATCTCCTTTGATGCATGTTGAGAACCTTTTGTGTGAATATATACTTTAGGCTCTTGTGGTCTGTGTATATGTCACTCTTCTCACCATAAAGGTAGTAACGCCAGATTTTCAAGGCAAAAATCATGGATGCCAACTATAGATCATGCATCGGGTAGTTCTTCTCATGGATCTTTAACTGCCATGAGGAATAGGCTATCACATTATTATTTTTCACGAGTACAAAACCCAAGCCTTTATTTCATCGCTTTATATCACAAAAATTTCTCCACTTTTTGGTAATGTGAGTATAGGTGTAGTGATCACCCTTCTATTTAGCTCCTTGAAGCTTACCTCAAATTCTTTCTTCCAGACAAACTTTACACCCTTCCATGTTAGCTTGGTCATTGGGTTTGACAATCGTGAAAAGTTCTTCATGAATCGTCAATAATACCCAGCTAGACCCAAATAGCTAAGGATCTCCATTACAAAAGTTGTCCTGGGCCACTCTTCAATTGCCTTTGTCTTGGAAGGGTCCACAAATATCCCTTTGCTGGTGATGACATACCCTAGGAATGATACTTCCTCCATCCAGAACTCACATTTACTGTACTTTTCATACAACTTCTCCCTTCGCAAAGTATTTAATACAGTTTTTAAATGCTCCTCATGTTTCTCCTTGCTCTTGAAGTATATCAGAATATCATCAATAAAGACTACCAAAAATTTGTCAAGGTAATATATAGACTCTATTCATTAAATCCATGAAAATTTATGGAGAATTAGTGAGTCCGAATGTCATCACTATGAACTCACAGTGTCTATACCTCATTCTAAAGGTAGTCTTGGGTATATCTTCCTTCCTCACCTTTAGTTGGTGATATCCTGACCGAAGGTCCACCTTAGAGAAATAACTGTCCCCACAAAGCTGATCGAACAAGTCATCTATCTGTGGATGGGGATACTTGTTCTCAATTGTGATTTTATTGAGATCACGATAATCAATGCAGAGGTGCATTGATCTATCATTCTTCTTGACGAAGAGGACTAGCGCACCCCACGGTGAAGAACTCGGGCATATAAAACTCTTCTCCATATTCTCCTACAACTGCTTCTTCAGCTCTACTAGCTGTATGGTGTCCATTCTGTAAGGTGTATTTGAGATAGGCAGAGATCCAGAGATAAGTTCAATTTAGAACTCAACCTCTTGGTCAAGAGGAAGACGAGACAACTCTTTAGGGAATACATCAGTGTAATCCCTCATGATGGGCATGCCTTTAAGCATTATTCTATCCTTTGTCTCAATCATTTGAGCTAGATATGCTTGCTCATAAGGCAACAATATACACAATTGAGATGAATATTCTAAAGGAGACTCATGTTCCCCCTTACACTTGTAAAGAATCAGAGGATGCTTCAGGATGTGAAAAGTGATCTCCCTTTCCTGACAGTTGATGTTTTCTTTGTATAAAGATAGCCAATCCATGCCCAAGATTGCATCAAACTCCACTAAATAAAGTATGATGAGATTTTCTGGGAGGTTCAGTCCACAAACATTAATCGGGGAGGAGTTATAAACCATGAATGTAGCGATTTCCCAATTTTTTATTCTCACAGATAACTTTTCCTCCAAATTTTGAGGTGGTGTTTGAATAGTTCTACTAAACTTGCAAGATATGAAAGAATGCATAGAACCAGAATCAAATAGTAAATATGCTATTCTTGAATGAATAACCAGCGTACCTGTCACCACATCGTTGTCCGTCTCCACATTAGAAGTAGTGATAGCATAATCCCTTCCTTGTTTCCTTGGAGGTTGTTGTTGATTGCCTCCGAAAACCCTCTACTTAGGGAAATTGTTCGCATAATGCCCATGATCCTTGAAGTTGTAACACTGCACTGCAGGTTGAGTGTTGATCTGAACCTTCCTTTCTTCTTCAATATTAGCAGGAGTTTTCATATCCCTTTGACAGTTCTTGGCCAGATGACCAAAATTTCCACATTTTAATCAATTATTAGTTCCCTTTAGATAGTTACCAGGATGCTTCTTCCCATAATTTTTGCAAGGGGAAAAGTCATGCTTCTTTCCATCATGGGATTTGTTTGATGAACCTCCCATGTAGTTCTCCCTTTTCCTCTTCTTTTCATTGGGCCCACGAGACCACTGAGAGTCTCTAATCTTCATTTCCACATTGAGGGCACAACAAACAATATCCTCATAACTGTCAAAGTCTCAAATTGACAACACTTTTCGTAGACTCAGTTTTAGTATGCTAAAGAAGTGAACCACCTTTATTTTGGTGTTCATGAAAAATACAGAGGCATACCTTGCAAGCCTTGTAAAGTTTTCCTTATACTTTCCTATAGAATCATCTTCCTTCTGCTTGAGTCCAAGGAACTCTCTTTCCATCTTGAGATGGAGGGTTTGAGGAAAATATTTGTTGAAAAACATCCTCTTAAATTCTTCCCAATCCATGGAATTAATTTCCTCTTGGGAATTGGTATTCTTGATCAGTGTCCACCACTGATCATCTTCCCCATCAAAACGATAGACTGCCAGTACAACCTTCTCTTATTCTGAGCACTGGAGAATGGAGAATATCTTTTCAATGGAGTTAATATATTGTTCCGCGAGGAGGGGATCAGAAGATCTGCTAAACATGGGAGGAATTTTCCGCATGAAGGATTATACAACAAATTTCTATTTCCTTATAGGAGGAGGGAATTCCGAATGATTCAAGTTATTATTCATAACTTGAGCCAGCTGAGAAAGTACTTTCATGAAGTTTTGAGCACCCAATCCCGTCATATCAGACATATTGTTAAGACAATCTTCACATTTCCTATCACATTGGTTGTTGGAATGTGTTCTTCTATTTCCTTCCATTAACTAAGAAAAAGAACATATAATTAGAGGTCTTGAATACTTATTTATTGAGCATAAAAAGGAAACTTTCAACATAAAAGGATAATCTTATAAATAAGAAGTACATCCTAACTTGTGATTCCTTAGGTTAAAACCTAGGTTATCCTCGATATATTTCTTGACTTATATTCTCATGGGATTTTTTGTCCCTTAATAATTGTTTGTACTAAGCTCATGAATCTACCAAAGCATATCCTCCGGGAGTGTTGTAACCAAGAGTGCAGCAAGTCCCATTTTTGTGTACCAGGATACCCCAGGTCGAGCCCGAAACTCCTTGTCGGAGTTTTTACTCCTAGGTAAATCTATGCCAGAGCTACCTCTACCTACTCATATCTAGAAATGGATTTATTTTCTTGATAAACCACTTACTCTATACTTACCAAAATTTAGGGATGTTTTATTATACTTCGTCTCATCCTTAAGGTTCTCACTAAGGTGCTCTATTCCTAATCTCCAAAAATAACTAGACCATCCTATGATACCAACTATTGAAACCCAAGCCTTTTAAATATAACATTTTATGATTTTAAGCATAGTTAATCATTAGAGTACAATCCAAGGATTGTTAAGTCTAGTGTCTTGGAAAACTAGGTACATATAACATAAAACATGGGGCTAAAAAATACTTCTTTATTTAATCTCCATAAAGAGCTCCTAACTTTCTTTGAGCCCTTATATCTTCAGAGGGTACCTTGGGGAACACATGAAAAAAGGGGTGAGCCGAAAATCCCAATAAGAGAATGAACATAAGGATATATATTAAGAACATGAGTTAGGAGGCATGACATAAAGATATACAAAGAATGGAACTTATGAAATCATATCGTATAATAATGGGTTCATATAAATATGGAATCATATAAATGTGGTGGAATCATAAAACATTTCTTTAGTATGGGTCAAGGCTAACTTCCAATCCTGTTTCCCATTTTAGTACGGGTCAAGGCTAACTGCCAATCCCATTTCACATCACATCTCACGAGACCTAACTTTACCCAATGCATTAGAGCGCTATCTGGGAGCACCCATCTCAACATTTTCATGAATATTATTTCCACATAAATATTCTTTCCACATAAATATTCTTTCCACAAAAATAATCATACATAATCAATTGTTCATAAATATAAGGATACCCATGGAGAGAATTGGGTACCATAATCAGGACATAAAGCATAACCAATGAGTGTATCATGAAAGTGTCCATGAAAGAAATGGATCAGAACATAAATGGATGTTAATAAGGTAATATAGGCATATAAAATGGTAGGTGGTAAAAAATAGAAGTGACAACATATAAGAAATGTATTTGGGAAACATTAGCATTAAAACATTTTTCTGCGGTTTTAAGGAAAATACTTTAGAGATTTTAAAATAGTAAAGAGGAAATTATTATTTATAAAACCAGAATTGAACAAAAAAGGTTTTAATAATAAAAATACTGATTTTATAAAGACAATGGTGTCTTAAAACAGAGGATAGAGTGCACCTGGAATTGGATAAAAGTTCGAGAGGTTCCTTTAAAACGAGTGTGCTTATTGGGAAGTATCGAGGAGGGATTTACTTAAAAGCATGTATATCCTCAAAAGAGAATGAGAGATGGATCTTGGAACATGATTTTTGAGAATATAAATAGAATGTATAAGTTTTACATAAAAATAAAAGACAACTACATTTTGGTAAAAAGAAATATAGAGCAACCCGAAAGAATAAAGGAAGTTCAGGTAGAATCCATTATGGTTTATCGGCATGGTATCAGGTGTAACAAAGAGGGATTGATGAGAGAGATAAAAGGTTTATCAGAACTTATAAAACATTTTTAAAGTATGGGGGAGGTGATAAAACATACCCCATCACTTGGTATTACACAAAAAAGGGAATAGCATAGAGAACAATCTTGATTATGAGTGAAAAGGAGAGGATCCGTTACCTTAAATTCGTTGGTGTTCTACACTTGTTATTAAAGACCTGAATAAAAAAATTAGACTTATTAATTAATAATTCCAGAACCTATTATATATTTAATTGAATTATTATATACCTTTTTAGTTCATTCAAGGCCTTCTTGATTAGTTATAAGGATCAATTTCTTTGTTCGGGCTTGTTTGTTTACTTGGTTTTAAAAGATCGGTCCACTTATATTCAAGTTTGGATAGACATGAAAGATAGAAGTGGTTGTCTAGAAATGAAGTTATATTATATTATTGAACATCCAGGAGATTACATGGTTTTATATTTAATTTGGTTACTTATAGTGAAGTTGAATTATTATATAAAAGCAAAGTGACAACCGTTTTTGTTAATTGTTTGGTTTGATTACAAAGAACATATTTTGCTTTTTAACTTAATACCATTTGTACAAAAATATTACAGAATAAAAATAGGATATATTAAATATATATATTCTAGTTAAACCATAAAAAATGTTTTCATGACCATATTTGATGATGATAATAGAAATTGATAAACCGTTGTCCTTGAATGTGCTAAATGTGCAAATATCAAATGGTGCTTTCATTTCTTTCAAACAAAAGGTGAGGAAAGGATGGAAGATAATGAAGTATCCCATTAGAATACTATAATTTCAGTACATGTATGCTAATGGAGTTATCATATCATTTGGGTGAAGGGAGGTGAGGAAAGAAACAAAAAGAAAAGAACTAAAAAGAAAAGAGGGAATTGCTAAAAGGAATTTACCTCTCAAGAATTCATCCTTTGAGAACCTCTTAAGGGGAGATGTTTTGGTATTTTGAATAGGATAAGAGCTTTTGGACGTGGGGGAGGATCTTGGGGAGAGATTTGGGGAGAATATTGGCAAGACACAAGGCTTGAGAGTAGTGAAGAGAAGAGGGAGTGAGGGGGGTTTTATAGTGGAGGAGAGGAGGGTTTTCATAATTTTTTAATCATTAGTTTATTATTTACTCACAAGACAAGGAATTGTAATTATTATATGACCAATAATAGTAATAAATGCATGTGACTTCAAAAAAAATGGTCTTATATCATCAGATCATCATCAATGACTCAATTAATATATTATTTAGCATTTATTGTGAATTATCGGATTCTACTATTCATAAAAAATTAAAGTATTTTAGAAAAATACCAAAAATTCACCCTAACCATTTATCGATGTGTAGAATCAAAAAAGAAAGTCCATTTTTCAAAAATAAATTTCTAAATATGATTAATTTAATATTTAATTAAATTCATAACTTATTATTAAAAACCAGTTTTAAAACATTCATTTACTTATTCTAAAATATAGGTACATCATAATTTCACTTGAATATTATTTTATGACCATCATAGGTAAGGTTACTATTCATTAGGGTATTTCACTATTCATAAGTGTATGTTACTATTCATAAGGGTAGGTTTCTATTCACCTAAATTTATTTTTTTCTTATCGGACTCCAAATAACTTACTGATTGCAACCATGTATATCAGATTTTCCAAATTCCAAACACAGAAGTGACAAACTTATGTTTAAAGGCCACTTAGATATTAGTAGTTCAATATGTTGTGTTTTCATGTTATTTTATGACATATTTATAAGAAGGGAAATTTCCATTGAAAACTTTGGGTTTTTACATCGATATTCGATCCTGGCCCAACCATCATCATAAAAAAATTCCCTCAAGTGTCCCTACACATCAAGAAAACGTTTGTAGGGAGCATAAAAAACTATGTACGACTTGATTCCTATCCTTGCAGGATACGTAGCGATTCCTAGATTTGGCATCCCGACCCAGCCACCATCAAAAATAAAATTACCCTTTCCCACGTACGTAGGTTAGACTTGTACAGGGAGTCTATGGAAGGTACTATCGCATGACAATAAACTACGAAATTCTTCAAGAGTTATGTGTGGACCATTCCTTGGTATTATGAGATTCCGAACATGCCTTTCAGTCATGAGAAGTCAAAAGATACTTCTTTCCCTAATATATTTGATTCATACCTATGTGTAATCTCTAAGTAGTTTATAATTAATCATGGTCCGGGTATTCTCACATTCCCAGGCACATCTTTCCCATTTTTCACACTCCATACCTCAGGAAAACTTGGATCCCCGTAATCCTCCAAGGCCATCTGGGATGGAAGACCAATATCCTGCGAGCACCTTTTCATGAATATGCACATCATGCCCCAGTGGCTCCACATATGTTTACCACAAAATGTCCATCAATCAAAGGAAAATTCATCCCTAGGAGAGTCCTATTCTATCTCAGTACTCCCAATGGCTTCTAAGCCCCATGTCACCCCTCTTTATTCAAGTTTCCTAGGGGACTATGGTTTACACCTTCTTTCATCAATCACGTATAAGTAATGCCATAACATCTTGGTTGTGATTAACCTAAAACTATTGAAGATCTTTATGACTGTATAATCGTCCTCACTAGATTAATCTAAACTGTATAGCATCACATCCTCACTGAATGACGTTAAACTGCAAGTCCAAAATTTTCCTTGTTGTATGATGTTAAACTGCATAACAATGGTTTAATCCAAAAAATTCCCTCTAATTATAATTTTTATATTCCTAAGTAATGACACGGAATCCTCGTAATCCCTTGTTTCTCACACCGAGCATAGATCACATGATCTTAGGGATTTCAGTGAGAGATCCACTTTGGCGTTACGAAAAATTAGTCTAGGAATTTGGTCCTAGCAACATGACCCTAAAAGGCATGTCATGATTCCCTTTTCTGAGAAGAACCCCATGTCCTGGTCATGTGATGTTAAATAACCAGGAATCCCAAAGATGAAACAAATGCCTCACCCTACGTATGAGTCAGATCTACATAAGGGACACCTGATTCCATGAGTAAATCGCAGCACAAAGTCCCCAATATGTCTGGATACACTCCTTAAATATTTCAAACTTCATGCTATGAGAAATCTTGAATCTATATAACCCTCTAAGGCCATCTGGGATGGAAGGCTAGTGTACTGTGAATACCTTTAATTGACTATGCACATCATGCCCCAAGGGATCTGCATATGTTCCCCAAAAAATGGTTATCAATCAAAGTAATATTCATCCCTGAGAGAGTCCTCTCCTATCTCAGTATTCCCAATGACTTACAAGCCTCATCCCATCCCACCTAATTCAAGGGACCTTAGAGTCATGGTTTATACTTTCCTCCTTACACATATGTTGGATATATCAGAACATACGGGCCCAATTCATCTCTGGTCCCTTTTGAGGTCTCTAAAGATATCCCATCCATATGTGTGAAGTTGATCCGCCTATAAGAGAAGAGTGAACCTACTTGTTTCTGAGTTTCCATGAAGAAGTTCAGTTAAAATGCCTCCTTTTGTGTTTAGGATCACCCCTCATCTAAGGTAAAAAACTATATTCAGAAAGTTCCTAATCTCCATAATCATGCAAGGCCATCAGAGACGGGAGGCTAGTGTCCTGAAGACACCTCTGCTTGACTATACACATTATGGCCCGGTGGCTCTGCATATTTTTCCCACAAAAATGGACATCAATCAAAGGAGAATTCATCCTCAGGAGAGTCCTTTCCAGCTTCCGTATGCTCAAATGACATTTAAATTCTGTCACACCCCCATATTTGAAAAAATCATGGATGACGGCTTATGTTACTCTTTCTTCCCAAGTTCCCCCAACATCAAAAATACTTTTAATTGACCAGACCATTCACCAACTCTCCCTCATGCAAGTAAGAAATGTGCAGGAACAATTTCCCACTCAAAGCTGACATGAGTGTCCATAATGTCTTCAGACACCACTACTTGGGCCACGCACCCACTATCACTCCCAATTTCAAAATAAATTTAAAATATTGAAAATCCCACTAGGCTATCGGAAATGGAAGGCCAGTGTCCCATGGACACCTTTGCTTGACTATACACATTATTCCCCGGTGGCTCTGCATATGTTGCCTACAAAAATAGCCGTCAATCAAAGGAAAACTCATCCCTAGGAGAGTCCTTTCTTACCTCTGTATGCCTAAAGTGACTTCTAAGACTCATTCATGTCTAGAATCTACAAATCAAGGGTCAATAAAATCTCTAATCCATGTATGAAGGATATTAGAACATTCCTTGCTGATGGTCCTGAGTCAAGGACTTTCCCCGTTAAGTCTGGTCAAAGTTGTTTGACTGAAAAAATAAGTAATAAGTTTGAGTGGAAGGACTGTGAACTGCCAGTGAAAAAGATTCCATACTTTCCAGAGTAAAAATACGCAAAGGGAACCTCTGAAAAAAGTCAAGTATCAATTCGTTAAAAAGGAAAACATTGATCCATCAGAAAAGGTGTAAAGCTTGTTAGGTCGAAAACCCGCAAATGGAGGCCTAAGAAAAATCCAAGTTATGACCGCTAAGACCACACTAAGTAGTCTTAGGCAATAATTAGGGTAATAATAAAAGAAAGACACAAAAGTTCATGGGGTTTTCCATGAAACCTCAGTAATAGTCGAACTACGCTCCCTGAGTCCCGCGGCTCTGGAAAAAATTAGAGATCTGTTTGATTATTTCAGTTTACTGATTTCAAGTCATGGTTTAAAATTAATTCTTGGTTGAAATGATTTTGACAAAATAGGAAAATTTTAAAAGATAGATATTTAAAAGTCAAACCAATTATATTGAGTTCAGAAAAAAATGGAGGAACATCCCCAATCCGGAGTCTCTCCAAAGTATCAAAAAAGAAAAAAGTACATATCATGATTTGGGACAAGACTATAACAGGGATTGATTTTCCATTTCTATAAGGATGGAGAGTGATTGCTATGGGATTTCGATAGTCTACTCCAAAGAATCTCTTTCCTTTGTTTTGGCCTTGACCGTCAGACACACTAGCTTCAGAACAACTTTAAGGTCCTACACCTTCTTCTAGATGGATTCATAGTTGGCATGTGAGGAGGAAAGTTGTTCCCTAAACCTAGATATGTGGAATCTATACTCCCACATATCTTCCTCTTAGGTCACCACCAAATCATGGGCCTTCACCTCCTCAACCGTCAAATGATCAAATTCTTCTAAAACATCTCAGAAGGTTGCCAACTGGTGATGGGAAGAATTGAACCTGGCCAGATTGTCCTTGTAGGAGGAAAGGTCTTCCTGGGAAATAAAGATTTGGTAAATAAGGAGGTGTAAGTGATAATAATCAAATCCACAGGAACCCATATCAGTGAATAAAAGCTGAAAATTTTCACCCTCGTCAGCAAAATTGGCCAGGGGTCTCTACAAAAAGAGAACATAACTGGAGTCATGCCTCTTTTCACATTGTCTGGTGCCTTTACACAACACCAGTACTTTGATCCTCCCCTGCTGCCACATGTCTGTAAGTAGGAAGCATCACCATTCGAGTGGTGAGGGACCTAAGGAAGGTCACCCAATATGAGAGACTCTCTTTTCTTTTAGATGGCCTAGCCACTGTATCTGAATGCGGAAGACTAACCACATCCTCTGGGATGATCAATGATAATCAGCTGGTGCCAGTATCATTAATATCTTGGGAAATATCTGCAGGAGGGGAGTATTTTTAATCACTTCCCATCGAAATGGGTTGAACTAGTGAAACCCCTCCCAGCCAATTTTGACGACGGACTGAACGCCTTCTTACCACAAGAGTAAGAGCAGGAGGTGTATCCATCTTGGTTGCTGTAGGGATGGGAGTAGAAGGCATAGTTGTTACAATTTTCACAGTAGAAGGAATGCGTATCATTGTTGTTGGGGAAATGAAGGGGTAGGGAATGGTCAAGGGTTTATGCACCTACCGAACTGGTTCTTTCAGTATCCTGCCAGAATAACAATCTTCCCATAGTTGGGAATACTTCAGTGATAGAAAGGTGGAACTTATTGTGTTAGGAATGATAATATACCTAGCAGCACCTTCATGCATCATCATAATCCACAATTGGAAGAGAACCATGATATGAGATTCTCCCCTTAGTTGAACAACCGGAAACATCGCAGTTTGTTGAAGGCATCCAAATTTCCTGGAAAACTGGTAGGGGAGATATGGCTCATAAATAACTACTCAGTCTACACGAGTAGTGAGAATATCATCCCTAAGGTTGATGAGGTATGATCATTTCTCCAAGGAACTGCCCCTGTCACCTCTCAATGATCCATGAGTGGTAGGATGCGGTGAAAACGAGAAATGAGAGGCGTTGTTCAACAGCCCAACCACATTAGTAACACTCAGAGTCTTGGGATGAACAACAGAAATGCTAAAAAGAGTAGGGTGAAAGTCAGAATGGGGAACCCTTGTGGTATGGCAGTATTCATAATAGGGTAAGTTTTCTACCATCAACCTGTAAAGTAATTGGAATGGTCTACTGAGATGATGCAGAGGCCTTCCTTCTTGTATCTGGCCCAACAATTCATAAATATGGGAAAGGGTAGGAAGAGACTAATTAATGGGTTAACCCTCTACCAGCATGGACTCCATCATCAAATTGATGGTTAGAAACCCAGTATATACATCGCGAGATGGTAAGAGCTATCCACTTAAAAACATGGAAAAGAAACTTGAAAATTTAAGAGCAAGTGAAATGTCTGACCGAAGCTCATATCCCCATGTGGTATATCTCCCTACTTCAAGGGTAGCCCAATATAACTCCGGGGTTTAGAAGGATTGGTGAGTAGGATGAGTTCGACTACAGTGAGCCCTCATCTTGGGTTTTTTCATCTGCAGAAATAACCCTATCCATGCTTCAAATGGAATGAGAGAATGAGCCTCGAGGGGATGATCCAGTGATCTCGCTGCCCTGACCAGTAAGCTCCTTGTCAAAGGAGACATGTGATTGGTTCCATTTCATGTGGCGACTGACGGGAAGAATTCATCATACATTTCTCCCAGGATGGGGAGTCCCCTAAGCTGGTAGATATCCCATAGACTAATTCCCACCTCCCTATGTAGTAGGTAGAAGGTGTTGGTGCTCGAACACCAATGGATCAGCAATTCCAAAAGGATTTTTCCTGGAGAAAAGATTATAAACTGGGAAACTCTGGATGCTTGGTATAAACCCACTGCCTCCAACTGGTTGGGGGACTCTAAACAAGTCTGATGCACCCAGAATTCCTAGGCCCACTCATCGTAGAAATGTCCTCCGGCCTAAAAATCCCACTTGGTGCTCCACCCACTGCTAGGATTTTCTCGGGAGATGCTGTTAATGGATGGGTATTTTCGAGCATCTAGTCTTAGGACATCATCGCAACACTCACGGTTTCCCTGAGTCCATGCCAATCCTCACAGTATGAAGACGTTCTCATGAATCGGAGTGGCAATGACTTCTTCTACTGGGGAAATGTTGGAATGGTCATGACCTGGCGGTGCCTCTAAGAGGATGAAAGGGATTTCGGGGTCAGGAAACAGTAGAGGCACGTCAGTAGGAAGACCAAAGCTGTAGAGTGGAAACTATATAGATAATGGATAAGCTAAGAGCTATGGCATCAATAAGACCGTCAAAAAGCTATCACAGGGAATGATGTGGGCTCAGAGATGATCATCTCTATTCATATACATGGTTTCCCTTATCTTTTTCAATTTAGTAGTAGCCTGTGAATCGGCCATTATAGCCCGCACATGAAGATCCAGAAGCTAATGAGAAGTCAGTCTAATAAAAAATTGTTGGATAAAGGCTATGGAAGAGTGCTTAAAGGACTCAAAATGTGTCCACATGAAGATCTATGTATGGATTTCAGAAATGGTATGCGGTATCCACATCCCGCATACTGCATGATACGCAGAAGTAACCCCGCCTACAGCTATGGTACGCGGTCACATTCTACCATGTACAACCATGGTACGTGAACCATCCACAATGCATTGGCCCACAGATTATTGGATGGAAAATAGAATGGTTCGCAAAAACAGGATCTAGCGAACCTAGTCCTTGATTAAGTTCTTATTCCAGAATGGTGGATTAAAGATTAAGTTTGAATTATTAATATTCTTAAAAGTCTGTTTCACCGATCCAAGTAAGGTATGTGGACAAGCCAACTGCGTAGCATTCTATCATGTAGAATCTGGATTTTATGTCTTAAGGTTTCACAAAACTATTCGTGAAATCCAAAATATAGTACACGAATGGAGAAATGGCTAGCAGATCAGTTCGCGGAAGGCACAAAGTTGTTCGCAAATGGGATTTTTTCATGGATCACGGTACGCGAGAGCAAGGGAAGCTAGGGAAGTTGAGAGAAATTTTCACTATGAGAAATAGTAAAAGACAAATGACATGGACCCCTATATATAGGTGTGGTCCCCTCCTACCAGATCCATCTGTTCTACCGCAAACCATTTCAGTTTAGTACTATTTCTACATCAGAATAGTCCCCTTTTTATTTCGAATGGACACCATTCAGATGGGGGGAATTTGTAGGGTCCTAAAAATTCCTCCAAGGGAATAAAATACCCCTACGAATGCTTTTCAGATGGAGGAAAGTACTCTTACAAGTCTAGAAAGGTGAATGGAATCAAATTGAGTTGCAATTATTTGAAGTAATTTGAAGGAATTCAAGTTTTCAAGGTTTTTAAGTGGACTACGTACCATCACTAGGAAAGGTACGCAGAGCAGATGGACCGAGAACTACCAGGTATGCGAGAGATCCATGAACCACTGGACCATGAGGTGATGGACAATGAGCAAGGAAGACCGTGAATCAAGTCACCGACAGATTCATACGTGTGAGCGACATTTGAGTACCATGACGTGAACTCATCAGTTCATGGACAAATAGAATCAGTAGGGTTCCACGAACCATTATCTCAAACCGAAGCCTCCACAAACCCCAGTTGACAGAGTATTCCACGGGTGAGGATATTGCTTCAAGGGTCCTCCGCAAATGGTGTCACGTGCCCAATAGATTCGATTACTTAGATGCTCTATAAAAAGAGAATAATATAATTACATAAGAGGGATAGAGACACAGAGGGAGACAAATAGAGAGAAGGATGGATGATGAGAGATTGATGGATAATTAGAGGTTGCACTTCGGTTTTCGTCTTGATTAATTAGCGAAGCCGGAACTGTGAACCAATCCCTTCATAGGTAAAGCTAGCCATAAACCATAAAATGGGGTAATTGAATAATAATAATAGAACCGCAAGCCTAAATGGTGAACTGAGAACCAAGGGATTCTTGCGTATGAACTCCCCCCGAACGATTATCCCCCAAACCCCCTTCAATATGGTGCTCCACATAGCGTACCGCTACACGGACTAAACCCGGTGCCGCGTACTGAATCAGTACATGGATGGAACCCAAAATGGTGTGATGGGACGCATAACACTATGGTATATAGTTGGCTATACCCATGACCATGTACCACAATGGTACATGGATGCCTCCCCTGCCTGCAAACCACTATGGTATGCAGATCCTCCCCTACCCTGCATAAAAATTCAGTACGTGGAATGTGGTGTTTTCGGGTATCGTTCCTTCCAGTTCCAACCTCACCCCTCCACTACCATCCAGTCCTCTATGATCCCTCCTCTAACCGGTCCTCTTAAATTTGTCCAAAACCTACTCCAAATCCACTGGACCCGTATGATCAGACCATTGGGTGCATTAGCGTGCCCCATTGAGTCTACATACCCATGGTAAGCAAAGTCACGAAGGATTTCCCCAAAACAGTGTGGGATTTGGGAATGCCTGTGGGTCTACATTCCCACGGTAACCCGGATCCCAACCTTGGGACACTAATGTGAACCTTCCCATTCTGGGGATTAAGGGTGATTACTTGATTTTCCATTCAACGAGGAATAGTGATCAGTTGAAGGGGTAAGGTTCACTGCCCCCTTTGATGCGGACAAAACTCCTCTCCTTCCCAGAATGTGCTCCGGGGCCCTCCCACTGAGGTAAGTCCCCAGTCTTCTGAGGCAGGGCCACATGACCTTAAATGTCATTTCACATTGAAGGGTTCACTGCTCCATGCCCTCACCCACGGTCACCTCGGCCTCTTCCGCCACGGGCTCTCCCTCCCTCACCAATAGGCGAGGAGGCATGTGCATTATTGAATCTTTCACATCCTCTTATTTCTCACATCGAGCATGACTCACGTGGGCTTTTAGGTTTGTGATGATTATAACATCTACATGAAACTAAATTATGAGAACTCTGATTCCTGACTAAATCAGGACACGTAGGATGACTACCAGAAGGCCCGAGATCCAAAGGGTGCCCATTCCAAAAGGGTCCACCCAATCAAATAAACTACAATAACTCTGATTCCTGACCAAATCAGGATACATAGGATGCCTACTAGAAGGCCCGGGGTCAAAAGGGTGCCCATTCCAAAAGGGTCCACCTAATCAACTTAACTACTGGAAATATGATTCTTGACCAAATCAAGATTTGTAGGATGCCTTCCAAAAGGCCCGATCTCAAAAGGGTGCCCATCCGAAGGGTCCACCCAATCATGTCCCGTCAAATGGAAAGAGTCTATGCGTAATCCCTACACAATACGAACTAAGTGGGTTCTGATTCCTCTCCCAAGGATACATAGGAATCCCTACTTGTGGACTCAATCCCAACATCAAGTCACCTTCCACCCCCCTGGATGATGATAAGCTCTATAGAACCTCATAATATGGATTATGTCAACATCAACTCCATAGCATCGAATATATGCATGCGTACAACGATTTTGCAAACCAAGGGTAGCCTATGGACACACTCTTTGGGAATAAACCAAGGATTCATGAACATATGAACACAACTTAAATCTATAAGAGATTCCCAGAACAAGCAACAATCCTTCTCCGGAATGATTCGATGAGCCTGACCTCCCATCCTCTCAACCAATGGAGTCTTTAAGTGTCGTTGGTTGAATCATTAGTCAACAACCGCCTGCCTTTAGAAAGTAGGCCCATGAATCATGGATACCAGGGCCATTGGGAATTCTTGGATCCATGAATAAACCTGTTGGAGACCATCCAAAAAAGTTATATCCGATAAGGACCGATTGGGAAAGTGCTTGACCCCCACGCAATCAGCCGTTGGGACCAACAGTTCCCACAAGGTTAATTCAACCTTCTTTAAAGGATAATGATGCTGAACGAGTCGAAACAAAAGGAATGGTGAATTCAAAGAGAATACATCTCTATAGAAAAAGGGATGGGTGACAATACTTTTCGTTCCATTTTCGCACCTCCTAGAAACACATCACCTCAGAGGCATAAAAATGATGCACAATTGGTATCTAATTTCCATGAGTTAGAGTTAGTAAAATTAAATTATATACTATTTACAATCTGATGCATAGAATGATTATTTTAATTTAAAACACTTCTCAACCTTAAAACTAATTTGAACTATTCTATAGGTCATATATATGAGGGATCTCAATATGATTATCATAAATTAAGCTATAACCTACAATAAAGACATATCTATGGGTGAGTATCATGTTTTATATCATTTCATCAAGGAATTTTTATGATAGTTTCCCCACTTAAATGATAAACCCATACATCATATCTATTTAGTGATCCAAGATCTATAATTTATCATGAATTACATTGGATTAGGAATATAAATAATCCATGAATATATCTTGTAGACAATAACTTTTCAATCATATCATATATGATTCTTGGATAGCTAAGTGGATAAACACTTTATTCAAATTCATCATACAAATTCAACCAACTCCCCCCTCTGGTATCCTAACCATCATGGTTTCCTAGATAAATTTATCCTAAATAAAATTCTAAGAACAATGAACATAACAATTAGGGTTACCTTACTACTTACTTACCTTACATAAGATAATTCATGGACACCCAACCGTTAGGGTCATTTGTATTAATGATTAAGGTACTAACAATTACTTATTTGGAAGGAATCTCACACTTAGTATTTTTAGGGTTTTATTTTAAAAATCTCACCATTTAAACATTTATCTCATGCATATTAAACCCATTAAATCTCATGTAATCTTTATTATATCATGTTTTATTCCTATATGTATACATGCTTCTGCTGATATAATTTTCGAATCATATTATATCCACCAAATTGATGTGTTCACACCACATTAATGAGTAACTCTTCACACAACCCACAAGTTTGTATTACCCAAAAATATAATCCAAAAATATTTTAAAAATCTAAATGCATATCATGTATAAGGTATATGAATTTTTCATGTAATTTATAGAGTTATATAAGATTAAGAATATCTACATGAGTAAGCCTAGAGTGATAAATAACTAACCTCTCACTTTTTTAGAAAAAGGAATAATCCTCTAAGATAGTTGGTAGTCTGATCCCAATTCCCTCTCACCAGTGAGACTTTACATGAGAGATAATTTAATTCAATATATCTCTATAACCTAATATGGAAAAAATATATTCAAGAAATATTTTTGAGATTATAATTATAAGAAAACCGAGGTTAAGGTGGATGAAAAATAAATCTTATGGAGTCACACCTAGATTTTAATTCATGGATCTATATCCTAGAAAAAATTTATCTCATAAATTTAAGCATACACAGTATTAACATTATATAGGGAATTTATAAACACGAATAATATAAATTAATAAACAAACACTTTATTTATTTTTTAAAACAAAAGAAACAAATATAAAATTTTCATATTTTATTCAGGCAAAAAAAATCCAAATTTATAATACATAATACTCATAATTTATAAGAAAATTTAAAATTATAACTGAAAATATGAAAAATATTTTTTTTAATATTTTTATACATGTCGTATTTTATGACAAAAAATTAATCATAAAATATGATCTATACTAGAGATAGATAGTTATTCATGTATATCATATTCTATGATATAATCTCAATTATACACTATAAACGGTATCACAAAATATGATAGGAAATATCATATTGCTCCAATAATTTTTAACAATTGGATGATATCGTATTTACAATATGATCCCCAATTTTCATGAAAACCCAGGTTCAAAGTATATTTAATGATATCTTCTATCATATGATATGTCTTATTTCAAAACCTTAGGATTCCATATATATAGTACCATATGATATTATCCAGTCATATTCTACGACTGATAAAAACTAAAAACATTAAAATTATCATAATATATGATACAACTAAAAAACTAATTATGATATAGATTTATTAAAAAAAATAGTATATTTAACATGATTAATACTTGAAGAAACTTTATTTAATACCATTAATGGGTTTTATGGGATCATCTAATAATCAATGGATATAAAAACAAACCATGAATAAGCTTGATCTATCTTCAAGGAATAAAATGTGAAAAGTTTAATGGAGAACAACATACTTGTATCAAAAAGTAATCCATATTTAACTCTTTGAAATAAACTAGATAATGATCATAATAAAAATAAACAATATCCTCATACCTCTAAGTGGATTACACTGACCTAAGGATCCCAGTTTATAATTGGTGGACCCCAAAATTAAAAGGGGTGATAACACCTTCACCTTAGTAAAAAAGTGAGTTATAATAGGAAGAGAGAGATTTGGTGGTATAAATGTGACTAGTCTCACCAAATATGATGGATTTAATCCCATTTATATATATATACTAATTCTCTTCATTTAATGAATAACATCATCCATAATTCATATCAGGATCCATCTCATGACACCCATTACTTCCCATTGGGTTCATTCATTAAACACTATAATAAATATGTGTATACCATGAATAATCAATATCATAGATTAAAAAAAAATAAAACTATACAGGAGGGGTGTATAAGTGTGTATTTATATCATAATTCATGTCGTACTTAAAACACATGTAGAAGGAACTTCACATGCCTCTTTTACAATATTATCATATCATATGGTTTGATATGCATCTCATGCATACCACCATATAAGATTCAATTTTACTATAAGATATGAATTACTTGGTTTCAAGTTCTAAACATCAACAATCAGCAATATAATGTATCACATATGATATAAAACCAGATCAGCCTTATGTTTTTTGAACTTTCATGGGTTTTGTTAAAATCATTATATCTCTATATAATTCCTACCACATCTCTATGAGAATATCTTATAAAACCATCACAATAAAATATTTAGTGATTAATATCTATGAATAAATCTAGTTTGAATAATGGTGAGACTTAGGAATAATATTCCCAATAGTCAACTATTTGAATATAGTATTCAAATTCCTTAAATTCACAACATCTAGTGTTATGTGGTCAATAACTTATATTGTCTACTTAGAACTATTTATAAGTTTATCATCATAATTATTGGAAATATTTCCATCAAACCTTTCCCATGAAGTTTATTTGGTAACTAATATAACTCTATACACTAATATTTTACTAATATATCCTGAACTCCATTAGGATATCAAGTGATATTCACTTTTTTTATTTTAACCAGCATAATCCTTTATTTATTAACTTTGAACTTATCTATATCCAAATATACACTCACCAGTTTTTTAGATAGTATATTACTTCCATAATATCATGCTAATAAACACAAACTCTTTTTTTGGAAATAACACTTATTTCTATTAATGGAAATATTTACCAAATAAACTATTGTATCCATATATCTTGGTATTCTATGTATTTGGTGCATTTTAAAATAATATTATTCTTTAAAATATAATAATGAAGGATGGTGTGATCATATCCACCATATTTCAATAAACATATAGATAAAGTCCTTTATCCACCTTTTCTTCTTCTCATATATGTTATAAAAACCAAAAAATCATATAACATGTGTATTAAATCCATAATATCATATTTTTCAAAAAAACTCTATGAAATGTGGTTTGTATATTATTTTTAATAAAATTTATTTTTCATTTATTTATCCTTATATAGTTACATGTTCACTACTACTTTTATTTTAAATTTATTTCATATATTTAATTTATCCATGCAATATTCTGGAATTTCTTTTTCCTTATTTTTGGTATCCTCAGCTTGGCTAATCGGCACCATTGATCATTTTGATCAGACGATGTAGCGTCTGCCCTATTGTATTTATTTGGGTTTGTTTTCTTTGTATTAAAGAGTGGAATTATCTATGTTATTTCTTATATAACATATATAGTGTGGCAATGTGTTCATGAACTATTACATAGTTGCATGCCTTAAACCAAATGTTCCATCCATATCATCCATGCGTCGTTAATCTTTTGGTGTCTCTTGTACTATTTTCAATTAACCTACCCATGATGATGTATTAGATAACTATTGGTTTTTCTATATGGACCATTCTAATTTTTCCTATAAAAGAGGGAAAATTATAGCTTTTTATTGAGATCAATTTTGATAAGAATCTTTGGATGAGCGACTATGTTCCAAGGATCTTCATGTTTCTCATTTGAAGGAAGAAGAACGAATCCTTATTTTTGGTTCCCTGTGACATATTTTGGTGGTGATCAATAAGGTGTTTTGATACTTGGAGTGGGATGGTTCTTGCATGTGTAGGAGTTAGAATCTATAGATCCCCATTCTATCCATTACCAGGTATTGGTATTGAGACATGGCACTATAAGTAGTTTTCTAGTTTTTTTTATCATTTTTATTACCATTTTCTTACATATCAATCAATGATTGTGTGCATAGAATTATTATATATGGGAAGATTAATTGATAACTCAATGTGATTATTTTTAGTACCGCAACCTATTTTATCATGAGTTATTTACTTGGATAGATTCTTTATTCCATTATTGATTTTAGAGACTTTTGTATCTACTACTTTTATTTTTATTAATAAAGAAATAAGAAGTAGTGTTCTCACCATGAATGTAGGTTCAATATGAACTAAAGTGTGTTATATGAACATGTTCCCCTTTCTTTATAATTTCTTTAATAAATGACACTCATCTTAATCTTCCTTATCAGCTTTAATTTCTATTTTCGTAATAAAATAATTTGTCTAAAATGAACAGTAAAGAATCCCTATAAATTAGTGGTTCCTAGCTGTTTAATAGGGACCACCATATTAATACAAACCCTAGTAATTGGTATTAAATCTATCTCAATCATAAATATGGGTTATATAAAGTTTAAAATAGATAAATTCAATTAGTAAAATTATTTTATTAAATAGTGGAATAAAATGAGTGTTATTTTTGATCAAAATGATATTATTGATTCTTTATGTGGTCCAAAAACTTTTAACACCATAAATTCTGATGCAAAATATACTATTACCAAAGTTGATGCAGAAATTGATGTCCTTATTAAATATTTTAGTCTTATATTTTAGTCCTTAGGTAATAAGTTTCTTTTATATATCACTCATGAGTCAAAAAAATTCTGAAATATGGTCTAAACTTGAGGCACTATATATGAATAAATATTTAGTTGGAAGATTATATAAGAAAAAGATATTATATAACTTCAATATGCACCTAATAACTGTAGTCAATAACCATATAGATGATTATAAAAAAAATCATTTTAGATTTGTCTAATATAAATTTCTTGATTAATGATGAAGACCTAAAAATAATCCTACTAAAACCCTTAAATGAATCATATAGTTCTATTAAGGATTTAATGATGTGTGGAAAAGATACTCTAGTGTATAAAGAGGTTAAATTAGACTTATTATCTAAAGAACTTCAAAAATGAGGCCCTATTAAATAAGATGCCAAGGTACTTAATATGAGAGGTAGAAATAAATAGATATGTAAGTGTAGGGGTTAAAGTAAGTCTAAAAAGAGTTGGTCAAAGTTTAGAAATAGGATAGTGAAGTGTTATCTATGTTGTATGTGAAATTAAATGGGTATACCATATTTAACAATATAATCCATGTCATATGTTGTGACTTTCATGGGATGTAATTCATGTCTTATGATTGGATTATATTATAATAGAGGCTTGTAAATCCTTCATTGATTGTATTGTATAGAACAATAGGAAACATGATACACATGTATATGATGTATGCAATATAGACATTAAATAACACAAAATTTTATTTGATTATAATCCATGAGATAGATTATTTAAATATTCACATATATTAATTAAATTGGTTCCATAAATGAACATCCAATGGGATGAAACACTTAAGTATCACCAAATGTGCTCTTGCTTTCTTACTTTTTTTATTAAATGATGAGAACTAGGGATTATTATATAAGGGATCAGATCCCTCCCATTGGTTACAACTATTTCATGCGAATGTAATCTGAATCTTTATAACACTTGCGATGTCATTTATATTTATAGTGAAGGAACTAACACCCCTTCAATGTTTTAGGAATCATTAGGATGCGAACTAGGATTCTTAAGATGGTGGATTACCAGTGGAAGAAGGATATTTAGTTATTCTACTTTAGTGGTATTCATAAAATATATTTGATCAGATAATGAATATGGAAGTTGCTTCACTTGCATTATATGTGTACTAGTTCTTAATTTTTATGCATGTTTTATTCTTAAAGATAGATTTACCCCTTGTTTTTTGTTTTTTCCACCACAAAAGATCATGAAATGATCCAAGAAAACCCATTAGTGGTATTATATCTAGTTTTTTCAAGGATTAATCATGTTAAATCATCTGGTTTTTGAAGAAAATATATATTGTAATTCATATACAGTCATATCTTAAAATATGGTATGATGGATTATTTTGTTTCATTCTACTATAATGTATGATAGATCTATATAATAGATTATGATATATAGAAAACTCAAAGATTTTAATAATGTCATATCATATGATATGTTATATCATAACATTCAGTGTAACCCCAACTTTCTAAAAAATAGGGGTGAGTAGTGTAAATATGATATATGCGGTATCATAAAATAACATTTAGGCTATACAATATATCCAGTTGTATTATTATATATGAGTCATAGCATATTATTTAGGAATATAATAGAATATTATATACAAGTAGACTAACTCTCCATTATATCAACCATATTTTATGATTGATGGTCATTCATAAAATAATAAATTCTTAAAAACATTTTTTTTGTATTTTAAATTATTGTTTATAAATTGTTTATAAACTATATGTTTCAGGAATTATAAAATTATTTTTTTTATGTTGATATAAAATATTAAAAGTTCATATTTATTTATCATGTTTTTTAAAATAAATAGTGTTTATTTATTGATTATTACTTTAAGTTATGCATGTTTATAAATTTTTTATAGAATGTGAATAAGTTTTATACTTAAATTTATGTGATAAATTGTTTCTAGGAGATAGAGATTGATATTATGTTCTTGGAGTGATATCATAAGATTTATTTTTCAACTACTTTGACCAAATTTTTTTTAGAAGTTATAAACTTAAGAATATTAATTGAATATAATTTTTGAATTTTAGGTATTATAGATATTAGGAATTTAATTCTCTCTTGCATAAAGTATCCTTGGGGAGAGGGACTTGGGGTTGGAATACCCACCAATATGGAGGCTTATTCATTATTCTAGAAATATGAGGGGTTGTCTATTTATTTCTTTGAGATTAGTCATTTGGGGATTCTCAATCTCATATAACTCTAATATTTTACATAAAGAGTTTATATACCTTATACATGATATTCATTTAGATATGTATGATTATATTTGGATTCTATTTTTAGGTATGTAACACAATCATGTGGGTTGTGTAAAGAGTTACATACTAATTTGGTATGAACACATTGATTTAGTGGATGGAATATGGATTATAAAACTAAATTGTTATAATAATTCATGCAAAAAATAAAAAATACATGACCCCCTCGAATAGCCTGAAGGCCTTCATTTTTATTGATTTTTGATAACCCCCCTTTCAAGGGATGAGGGGGAACCCTTACAAGGCCTGTAGGCTCAGATATTACATGGTCCATAGGATTAGGAGATTACATGATCCAAAGGTCTTAGGGAATTCAACCAGACTATCTACAAGGAACTGCCCCTCCCCAACATATGAATCATGATAGTAGCTCTCCACCTTCGTATGGCCATTTGGCTAGGCTTCCTGTGCAAGCACAATCTAGTCCCGATGGCATAGCCATACCCTATCATTCTAAAAAATTCATTTGGCTCTGCTCAGGTGAGTGCACCTGCTCTAAATCCTCTTCTGGGGCTGCACCTTTTTTGTAGAGTCTTTTTGGGGAAACTGCATGTGGCCCGATGGCCTTGAGGTGTCTTGAAGGCCTTAAAGGTGGCCTGAAAGCCCTACTGACCCAAATGCCTTGAGATTCCAACTCAACTATCCAATAATAATAATTATTATGATTGGTATGATTCCCTACCTAAATATCTAATTGGTGATATGAATTATAAAGAAAACTCATTATTTAGTGAAGTATGGATTTTGGATCACTAAAGAGTTTTGATGTATGGAGACATCATTTTTGTAGGATTACTTTAATTAAAATTATTTTATGAAAAGATATAATACATGACATTCACACATAAATATATCTCTATTATATGTTATAACTTACTTCATGATAATTATATTGAGATCCTTCATAGGTATGTACTATAGAAAAATTATAGATTGGTATATAGGTATGAGAATTTTTCTCAATTAGTATCATTCAAAGCATCAAAATGTGAATGTTATAGAGGACAATTTCAGAAACTCTGAGACATGGGTATTTAATAATAGGTGTTCATCACACATTTGTGCAAAAAAACATAGTGTTGGGTATATGATGGAATTGAAAAAGGGTGAAGTAGATATTCATGTTAATAATGGAGTAAGTGTTTTTTCATTAGAATTAGACACTCGTGATAATATTATACTAGGTGGATTAATAATAAAATTATAGAATTTTTATTATGTCCCCGCTATAAACAAAACATTTTATTTTTGTATCTTGTTCGAATAAGAAGATATTCTCATTCACTATTAGGAACAAGAATTGTTTTACATATATGAATAATATTTTTTTTTGTCATTGGGTATATAAAAAAAGTTTATACATTCTAAATATGGATAATATCATTTATAAAATTCAAAATAATAAGGTTAGGGTTGATTATAATCCCACCTATCATTGGTATTGTCTCCTTAGACATATAAATGAGAAAATAATCCAAATACTCCATAGAGATATATTTTTTGTAACCATGAAATTTTGAATCATTTGAAAATTAAAAATATTTTTTATTATATAAGACGAATAAATTAAATTTTAGTGGAAAATGTTAAAGAACTAGTGGACTATTAGATCTCATACATATTGATATTTGTGGACAAATGAGTACTCAAAAAAGTGATGGTTTTAAGTACTTATTTACTTTTAATGATGACTCCAATCGATAAGGATATGTGTTTATGATGAAACACAAGGAATAATCTTTTGAAAAGTACAATGAGTTTCAAAATGAAGTATAAAATCAAATATCCAAAAGTATTAAGTTCTTTTGATCAGATCAACATGGTAAATACTTAGGATAAAAATAAATTCATCATCTGAGGGATTTTATAATTATTCCATATCACATTACTCTTGGAATGGTGTGTATAAGAGAATGAATAATATCTTGTTAGAAATGGTTTAATTGATGATGAGTCAAGGTGACCTTATAACTTTATTATGGGGTTATTCTATAGTGACCTATGAATTTTTACTAAACCACATTCCATCTAAACTATTCATAAAGACACCATATGAGATATGAACAAGGAAACATCGCATTATGTATTTTATAAATATTTGGATATGTGAAGAATTCATATGATGTTTAGATTTTGATAAGATCAAATCAAAATTAGATAAGTGATTATTTATTGGTTATCCTAAGTAAACTAAGGGAAATTACTTCTATAACCCTAATTATGACAAAGTGTTTGTGTCTTGATTTGATATATTCTTAGAGAATGAATTTATTGATCATGGATTTTTTGTGGGAATGTTGAAATTAAATAATTTTAAGACCAAAAATATAAAGTTTTCCTGATATGGAGGTTCCTCTAGTTCAATAAATATCTATGGAGGAATAATTAACTCAAGCTATACAATATCCTCAAAATTATTAGAGTATTTATCAAAAGATCATGATATATGGATTTCCTATAGCTAATAATTATGAGTAAATGTTCATATATGATGAACATACCATATACTAAGATCATATCAAGAGTTATGATTCCAATAAATGGTTAAAAAATTTTGAAATCTAAAATGGACTCCATGTACACTAGCCATGTTTGGAACTTAGTGGATGCACCTAAAGGGGTAAGACCCATATGGTGAAAGGGTGTTTTCTATAGGAAAATGGACATGGATGGTAGAGTGTCTACCTATAAATCATGCTTGGTCGTAAAAGTTTAAAAGAAAACAAATGGAATTGAATATGTAGAAACATTTTCACTTATTAAGATGATAAATTCCATTTTCATTTTATTTTTCATAGTATCACATTTTTATTATGAGATATATCATAAGAGTGTGAAAACTATTTTCTTTAATAGGAATTTAGTTAAGGATGTTTATATGATAGAACCTAATGGTTTTGAAGATCCAAATTATACTATTAGGTTATGAAAGCTACAATGGTCCATTTATGGATTAAAGTAAACTTCTCAAAGTTATAACATCTTGTTTTATGTTTTAATCAAAGAGTTTAGTATAGAGATGTTCCTAATTTTATATATACATCACATACTTCTTATCAAAAATGACATCCTAACACTTCACTATGTGTATAGGTGGCTGGGAAAATGCTTCTTAAAGAAATACATGGGTGAAGTAGCCAACATATTGGTTATAGATATCTATAGATATGTAGTTAAAGGGTTACTTAGAATCAATAAATAAGTATACAATGTAAAAGTGATAATTAAATTTAATATGGAGAACTACAAAAATAGGTCTTTACCAGTATAACATAGAATGGATATTATGGTGATTCAGAATACTTATAAGGATATATAAAGGGTGGATTGAATTACATATACATCCACCAAAAGTTTCATCATGTATTCCATGCTATGAACTAAACTTGATATCGCTAATAGTATTAGAATTATAAGTAGATACCAATCCATTCTTGGCGAGAGTCACTATATTTTTATGAAGAAAATTATTAATAAATTAAGAAGGATTAAGGATATGTTCTTGGTATTTTAAGGAGTGGATAATCTTTGTGTAAAAGGATTACATAGATGCAAGTTTTTAATATAATAGAGATGGTATGAAATCTCAATCCGGTTTCATGTTTTTCATGAATTTTAGAGCCATTAATTATAAAAAATCTAAAAATGTACCTTAGAGGAATCAACATAAGAGGTGGAGTACATCACTACATCAGCTGTAACAAAGGAACTTTTTTTAGATTAGGAAGTTCATCTTCAATCTATAGGTGGTTACTAACATTGCACGAGTGTTTCATAGATTCCTGATAGGATTTTTTTGTGGAACCAAAATCATTTGACATCTCCCATATCGATGATAATAACCATTACTACAGACCTTCTTTCCAAAAGTAGGAAGTCACTGGGGTTACTTACCAATTATGCTTGAAGATGTATGTTGGTCGAGCGGATGGGAGTTTGATCTCATATATCCTTTTTATGGGAAATTATTTCCTACTATAGGACTCTATTATAGATTTAATACATTTTCCTAAATCCTTCTAAAATCTTGAATATGGGACTAGTTACCCCATGATAGAAATGGATCAAAATTAAGAGTCATTATAAAAATTTATATGTGTTATAGGTTATCCATATTTTATTTACTTATTAGTGGTTCTTAATTTGGGATACTATAGTTTAAATCCACACATTTTGGAACTATAGAGTTTATCGTCATTCAGAGAGGCGTGTTTGAATGAGGCCCATGAAAAGGGATTACTATATATCATCATGAAAGGAATAAGAGACAATTTAGTTTAGTGACATTTAATGGGACACCCTGTACCTTTTATGGTTGTGTGAAAAGAATAAATCCATATAGTTTAACATCATGATATAAAGATGACTAAGAAAAAGATGTGTAGCGATGGTTAGTGTGGGATTTATGAATGAGAAAACCTTTCTAGTTGATCTTGAAGGGAACATAACCCAATGAGGTTAGGTTGGGTGAATATATGAAGGGAATATGTTTCTATGAGTGAAGGATGATATTATTGGTAATATGGACCAATGATAAATATATGATAATTCCCAGGGAGGATATGGATCTTCGGGTAAGGGGGAATAATTTACCTGGGAGTATGATCCATGAGAGGATGTTAAAACCTAGGGGAATATAGACCAATAAGAAAAATAAATAAATGGATTCAAGAGGAATATGGACCCATGATTGTTTATTTTTAATATGGATGATATTAGGTTTGAACCTCTGGGAGGCGTCCTATGTATCCTACATGATAGGAATCAAAGACAATATAGTTCATGGTACACATTTTTAGGTCATGAATTTGGACTATACCTTGTGGTTTAATGTCATGTGGTAAGGATGTTGTCATGTAGTTTTACATCACGTGACAAGGATGTTATCCATGAATTTTAATGTAATGTTTCCAGAATGTCTTTGTTATAAAAGGTACGACTGTTGAAGCCATCTAGAAAAATGTTGGAAAGATTGAATTTGGAAAAATTCCCCAGAATACAAAGGCATACTTTATTCCTGGAACAAATAAACATTTAAGGGTCATGTGACTTGGTCACGTTATCACATAATCCTTAAAATGACACATGATCATGTAACCTAGGACCAATCATGTGATGCCTCTTGGTCATACCTGATTATCTATCCTTAAGTGGATCAGATGAAAAATTGATCTTGTGACTTGGCTAGGTGAGGCTGTCTGAGATGGGGGATCATGTGGCTATTGTTATTTATACGATTCCCCCATATTCATGTTCTCACCCATGACTAATGTATTATGTGAAAAAACTCTAGGCCAAAGTGATCCAAGGTGGGAGGGTCTCACATTTGATATTCTTTACATGACACACTCTTCAAGTCATGTTATCAACCCTTGAAAACTAGATCTGATGATCAACTTTAGGGAGAGGATTTCAAATAAAAACCTATATCTTGATCATTTATTATCATACGATCCATAGGGAGGTATCATCAATGACATGAAACTCAGTCATTCACAACATACGAGCCCAATCCAACTTATCTGGACAGTCCTTCCACTGACTTGATCCCGGGTACATGGATTTTACATTATGTGAAGCGATATATATATATATATATATAGGGGAATATTCCTATAAGACCCCTAAAATTAAAAATGAAAATTATAAGATACACACATAGGAGAATGTGATATAATTTTGGAGTGAGTAGGATTTTCAGAGCTATGGAATCACATGATTTCAATGCCTCCCTCTTAATAAAATTTGGTAGAAAAATTAAGAAAAATTTAAGAATAAGAATGGAAAATTCTCTGCGTGACCACTGATGTGAGATATGGTATTATAAACTCCCAAGAAAAGTGATTGCATGATGATTTCATGGTCATGCGATCATGAGATGACTTCATGGTCATGCGATCATGTCATGATATTTCCTAACCATGATATCAATTATTTGAATTACATAGACCTTGTGCTATTGTGTGGATACATGAACCCCTTAGACCTTACGTGATTTCATGACCCTCATATCCTTGTGAGATCACATGAATCCACAACATTTACATGAAGCGCATGACCCTTCCCTCTTCATGTGAAGCACATGACCCCATAAAATTCATGCAATTTCCCAACTCTCAAGAGTTCCACACAAACTATCTCAAGATATTATTTTTCTATAAGGATATACCATTTAATATCCTCCAATACCTCCTAACTCATAGGGACATAAACCTTATGAGTCTAGTTTTCCTTCCATTCCTATCAGTTATCAAGAGACCATGAAAACTCTAAGGACTATGATTATTATTATAAACAAGATACATTGGATTCCTTTTTAAGGACCAATATCCACATTCATCGTATAAGATATGTTTAATCCTTTACTATCTCTTATTTCTCAAACTGAAGATATATCACGTGGGCTTAGATATTTTGAATATTCATTCCATCAACATAACCAAAACACCCATATGAACTACAAGGACTCTGATTCCTACTATAATTAGGATATATAGGACAAACTTCCTTATATACCAAGCTCCACAACCAATATATTGACTTCATTCTTTCTATGATTATATATTCTTTATGAAGACTAGAATACCCACATATATGTAGCCTTCACATTTCAATGTATCCTATGGAAGCTCGTAATTCTTCTCTCATGGATCCATATCCCCCTCAACACTCATAATCATACTTATCTCATGGATTCCTCAGTGTGTAAGTCCTATAAAAAAATATCCTTATTATTGGCATAATCCTTAGGTTTAAGAATTGAATTCGTTTCCTCTAAATGGAAATACTCCCAATGAATTATCTTAGGGAATACAAAGTGTGTAAGACTGCATAGGCCCAACCTTAAGATCGTATGAAATTTTTCTAATATTTTTCTATCTCTTATTTACCATAATAAGTAGAAATATTGTTGTATTAGAGACCTACAATGACCATACCATTACCATGATACAAATTCACCCAACCCGGGCCTCCTCCTTAGGTAAAATCCTTGATCATATCCTCCCTACCTTCAAAGGGACATAAACCTGATAGAGTATTTTAGGGGACCCTCATTTGTATAAGTCCCTATTAAATATTAGAACTATATGGAATAAAATTCCTTCCTTCCCAAGATACATAGGATGAATCTTCAAGGATCTATCCTCCATATATCGTACCTAACATGTTTATCGCATGACATTAATCTACATAGTATTGTCCTTCCATATTACCTTAAACCATGTCACTTGAACTATGTGGTATTTGATTCTTATCTTGACAAGATGCATAGGATCCCTCCATGAGGTTTAAACCCAACATCATATACCTTTCATCATTAGTATCATCAATCCATATCCCTCATGAGATTATTCATGCCCTTTCCTTTCCTGGACATACTCTTATGAGTCTGGACACCTCATCCATTAGGGCCATATTCCCCATGAACCATCATTTATTAGGACATATTATCTAATAGAATCATGACCCCACCTGGAGGTATATATCCCTTTTAGGGCCCATTATATCCTCCTCATTAGGCCATTCCCCCAATGAGATCCATCTTCACAGGTCCATACTCCCTGAAACATCATACTGCCCTCATTGGGCAATACTCTTAGTGGGGATCATCTTCGCATGTTCACACTCCTTACAATATCATATTTTCCTCATTGGGTTATACTCTTTATGAGGTTCATCTTCATAAGACCATATCTCATGTGAAAATAGTCCATCCTCATTGGTCCATATTCTCTTAGGGACTAATCAGATAGAGCCTCTCACCATAAGTCCCACACCAATCATTTCCAGACACATTTTTTTCTATAAATCCTTACTGCATGATGTTAAACTGCATGGTATGGTTCTTATCACATAACCCTAAAAGGTATGATGTGTCTTGAACTACCTGGGTTTTGATTCTTTTCATAAGGATACATAGTAATCTTCTTTATGGGTCCAATACTAAAACCATAAACACCCATAACCATCCTAGATGATGATAAACTATAGAGAGCCAAGTTATATGTATTTAAAACATAAAAATCCCCCAAAAATCATCATTTAGTAATAATGGGTAACAAGATAGAGAATATTTGATATATATAAATGGTTTCATTGATATGATACCTTATATATATAGATGATCACATCACTATTCAGCACTTGGTTATAAATATTAGGCTAACTGGTCCCATATTAGGTCTTGGGAAAGATTCATGAATATATATAAAATTTATAAGAAAGTAATCGATTAGGAAATAATTCCCTCTAATAGGGTGCTATGAGACCAACCTCTTATCCTCTCAACTAATGTGAGTTCCTAAACATCATTGGAAGGAAACCCCAATGACTGCCTTCCTTTGGATAGTTGTCTCATAGACTATTACAGATGTGAGAACCATTTAGTTTTTATGGTACCATAACTAAGTCCCATTGTAAACCATTCAAAACCAAAATCGTGAATCCGACATGAAATATTGTGGAACTGTGTTAAGGCTCCAAAAATCAAGAATAGGTCCTAAACATTGTTTCTGGTTGAAACAAAAATGGTGAACCCAATTTGAAATATTTTATAATTATATTGATCCTCTCACAATAAAGTTCCAGTCTTAGACCATGTTTTAGGTCAAAATAATGGTGAACCCGACATAAATCTTTCATTAAAAAAAATATGAGTTTACCACATGTCAGGCCATTTTTTTATGTATCCTACAAAAAAATGGTGAACCTAATGTGAAAATTTTCATAACTAAAACAAAAATAGTAATTAGGTTATTACATGTCAGGCCATTTTGTTTAGCATATACAGAAATAAAAATTATGATCCTAACATGCACCATTCATCAATGAGAAGAAAATGACTATATTTTTCATGAACAACTAATTAAGAATGTTTCTAAATTGCAATGTTACACTAATTGGTGACCTTGTTTCTTATTTTATTTATGGACATAGACACCTTTCTCCACTAAACCCCTTGGAAATGGAATTTTCATTAGGAAAATTCTTCGATACTATGAATAGAAATACATCATCTCAAACTCAACACATCCGGTATTAGGTTCCAAACGTGATGATATAGGAATATCAAGGTAATATAACCATTAAAACCTTTGAGGCTAGGTTTAAGGGTCTCTAAGTGCCAAAACATACCATCCAACCTTTCCTTAGGAAAGCTGCGACAAAGCTAGTGGCACCCATCACTATCACTAACCGCTTTGGGAGCCTATCCCCAAAGCATGGAAATAAACACCTTATTAACCTTAGGAAGGTGTATCAAGGAGTTGAATTTGGATCTATCATGATTTAGTAGTCTCCCAAGATATTCAAATCAACCATAACCACCAACATCATCCCACTAATGCCCCTCAGTATCCTACTGAGGGTGCTTCCTGAAAAGTTGCCTCCCTGGAAACTCAGATTCAAGAATCAAGGAGGACTCATTAAGCGTGACAAGATGAGAACCATAGGGAACATAATAATTTAACTACTTATACTAATGAAGTCCGAAAACATATTTCAGCTATAACTAGTGATCATTCTCATATTCATGCTCTCCCATACTAGGTCTACCACCATATCCCAAAAATGATCAGTAGGCATGCTTATATTCCCACCCCCACACACAAATACAATCGGTATATTCTAGTGTAAAATAGTGTAAAAGAGTGAGAATATATCCCAAATTCAATCAAATAAATTTTATGGAATTTATTAGTGACTGAGAACATATAATCATATATTCTTTCACATTCCCTTCTAAAGTGAAAATATATTCTTGCAGTGATAGAGGATCTTTGCTGGCATATTCCAATGATGATATATGGAGAGACACATAGCCATGTTCTATCTGTCAGATTAGTATGCCAATATGTTAAAAATTACTAGATAGATATTTTGGAGTAAGAATATATTATTGATCCTATCTAGGAGGATTATCGATATATTTCAGTAAAGGATGAGGCACATGACCAGATCCATATTATCATTTCAATTGGGGTTCATCAACCCATTTTTACTATCACTTTAGGATAGGTATATATTTATATCAAATAAGGATAGTGGAATATTCCAAAGGATGATTAGGATTGATTAAATATTTTTACTTCAATTAAGTTTCATCAACATATTCCGATATTCACCTTAAGGAAGGATCATATCCCTTCTAAAAAAGCTACTCAGTATACTCCAGTAGCTTACAAGAGTCAGGTGCATATTCATGCTCTCACCAATAGAGGAATGAAACATCATCCTTCAGAGGCCATACAATAGGGGTCTCATTTACCTTATCCCATTCTAGAGGTATGTCGACATATTCTAAAAGGGAATGCACATATGAACCGAGATCATATTCCCACTTCAACTGTATTTGAGAAACATATTACAATAGACACTCAAAGGCAGGATCATATTCCATTAATAATATAGAATACCACTGACATACTCTAGAAACTTATCATCAGTGGACCCATACTATCATAGTAGTAGGAATTCATCAGTATACTCTAGTGGTCACCCCCCATCAGGCCTATACTCTTGCTCAACATCAAACGATAGGTCAATATATTTCAACGACAACATAATATGAGCCTAATATTCATACCCTACTCAATTATCTTATCCTTGAGGCCATAAAATTCATATGTGAAGTTTTTCAAGGATCCTAAGACTCTGTATATGAAATAAAAGGTGATATCTACAATGATAATCCTCCTCATAGTATCATAGAGAGGGATTACGGTGATCCTACCCCTAACATCTGTCATGGAAAACCTCCTCATTGCGATATCTCACCTAAGAAAGGATATACAAACCTTAAAAAAAACCTTCATATATAGAGGTTCTATAAACAATGAGGAAAACTGTATATTGTTCCCTATCAACTACCAACAACACCATGCCTCGATTAGCAGACAACCTGGAGCATCTTCCACCATCCTCACCTTTTGAAGGCCATGAGATTTGGTATGTAGAGAAGTGGACTTTGTGGTTTAAAAAGGTATAATAATGTGCCTCAGATGGGGAAAAATATAACATAGGCATGTGGAAATAGTTTTATAAGAACAAAATTCTGACTATGTTCTAGCCTATCACCACCTCTAGTTATGATATACCAGTTGTTATAAAGAAGGAATGCATGTATTAATTACAATAGAAATTATTGGAAACCTTTCAATTGATAATGCCTAAGAACCTCCCTTATCATGGTTATGAGTATCATATTTAGGCTATGAACATGATCTACTACTTGATAGACCATGCTACTTTCTCCATGGCTTGAGACTTGAGGCCAAAAAAGCACTCTGCGAGTCTACAACATGCTTTCCCACACAACCTAGCTACCCTTTAACAAATAATCACTAAATCCTCAACATACATACATATATGATGATGTGAATAGTATAAAGCATTTCAATTTTCTCCATACATTGGTTGATAGAGTTCCAAGATAAAATGTCCTGCAATATCATAGTTGTAAAAGAGATCACGGGGCCAAGTAACGCATGTGATAGTTTTCTAATTAAGTAAAATTCCAATATTCTAAAGATGAAAAATCACTATGAGTAGAGGGATAGGGATATTGTAATATCTTAATATAGGATCCTTAATAAATCATGAGTTCCCCTTAGATGAAAAACATGAAATTTCAGGCTTCTTGATAGATCATTATGGCAATTAGTTCCCCTTCTCAGCAGAAATTTCACCCGAACCATGTGTGAGTAAAAATAAACCAAATAAAGAATATTGTATTGGAATTATCCATGGAATCCATATAGGGGAAACCCCATATCACAGGGATGGGATAATTTTTTTCCATTTCATCTACCCTTAGGGTCATCAAATCCTAGGAAGGTTTAGAAGAAGTCGAAGACAATTCCAAATCAACCCCATCCTATAGGTCTAAGGGAATTTTTACCACAATGTCCATCATAAGAGTCATCAAATTTTGAACAGGTTAAAAAAATTACCAGTGGTTTCCTTACATAAACCCCATCCCTTAGGGATGGGTGAATTATTACCATCTCCTACAAGGATACCGATCTTCTCCAAACTCTAAAATGGATACCAATGACCGGTGCCCTATAATTTCTTCCCTTCGAACAACACAAACTTGTCTTTCAGGGCTTGATTGACATGTAAGGTCATGGGTTCCCCCAAGGTTACTATTCATAGACCAAAACTAGGGGAGTATCCATAAATTAAAATCAAAACACATAAGGGTTGAAGTCCAGAATGGACCAGTGAGAGAAAGGGTTAGAGGAAAGACCTCAATGTAACTCTCAAAGGGGAAGCATACAGTGTAAAACTTACCTTGTACATAGAAAATGATGAGATTATTTTCACTGCCTGATATTCCTTAGTAAAAATTTTAACCATTAATCTAATAGATGATATAGATCATGATTTTAATGTCGAGGGATGAAATGCATAAATAGTACCTTAAGAGGTGGGTTTAACTAATACACAAACTGAGGTTTCACACATCCATAATCAGAAGAGGATCCATAACTTAGTGCCTACAAATGAAAATTTTTTATCCCCTTGATGATATTTCTCTAGGGATAAAGTGAAAGATGTGTTACATCCCACTTTACAATAATAAAGGAAAAACTAACATAGATAGAAGAAATAATAACATAATAAGTGACTGAAATATATGACCATATATGAATTAATAGGGAATTTCTTAGGGGAAATATTCCCACTGAGTATCACCTCTCACTAGAAGAAAATTACACTCATCCTACCCATTATAAGAGATTTAATATGACTATAATGATGAAATATAACCATCATAATGTCTTTGGATCTAGACATTAGTTTTATATAAATATGGTAATTGAGAAAGACCAAGACTTTCCTCTGTTTCAATGATAACCTCCCCCATATCAGAATAATCACTTGGTATCATCACAGATTTGAAAACCAATGACAATAAATTCATGGCTTCCACATCAAGATTTTCACATATCCTATGCTCATGGTATAGTTTAAATAGTGGTGAACTTAGAACTCCTCAACACCATTGAGTTTCTTACCACTTGAATGGAATCCATGGAAGTTAGGAATATGTCTATGCATCCCAAAATAAATTCGTATCCCAAATGGGTACACACCACTCTACCTCCACCCAATTTTGGGGACCCTATTTTCTCAACCCTAGATAAAATGGGATATCTAGAGGTATATATATCACAATTTAGGTCCTGATGGGGCCCCATTATGGGACCATGAGACCAGAAAGAGGAAACAAAATTGATGTATTTTATGATGACTCTGGTGGGGCTAGCATTTTCTTAGTATAATATTCTTCTAGAAGGGTCCATCATAGAATGAGAAGAAATTTTTTATCAATTTATCTACCAATTTAGATCCATGTTAAGGAAAATGATGATCATCAACCCCTCAAACTGAAAACAACGTGAGAATGAAAGGGTCACCAAATTTATAGCTAGATTGAAGAGTCTGATGTCTTTCTTAGCACCCCTCTTCCATATGAGACGTTTCTAAAATTATGTTTCAAAAACAACCTTGATGAATTTTAGACATCACTAATCCTATTAATATATCTAGGCATGTTTTATGAGTTTTCAAATACAACCCATTATCTTAAGGATTCCATTCAATGAACTAAGGCCAAGTCTTAACCCACACCCACAACACAAAGTAAAACTTCCAGTAAGATAAAAGCTACCACTATCATGATTAAACCAGTTACAGTTATTATTAGATCACCCAGTAAATATCTACCTCGATCAGTGCCTCCTATCGAGAAAAAAATGACATAAAAACTTCCCCAGATCATAGGTTAAAATAGATCAGGGTCACCCATGCTTTAGAAATGGAATAATAATGTATATTCCTTTTGAAATGAATGGGTTCCTAGTTATTTAATCATAAATATAGAAAACAATCTCCTCAAACTACCTGATCCCAAGAAACACAATGAGGCCATCCTTAGTGATCTTCCCATCTATTTCTCTATTTATTAGAGGCTAGGACACACCATACATGAAAATTTTATCTTAAAGGAAATCCTCTAGGTTATGGCTGATTCTATATATGTGATCCTGGGAAAAGACCCAGTTCATGTAGACCATGTTTTCACCACCCAATTAGAATAATAAAGTGAGTTTCATGAAGTTTCAGACATTCTTGAACCAATGTTTTATGACTGGATGACTCGAAATATAGTTGATAGAGCTCACACCATTATCATAGAACAACTTCATCAACCAATCAAAACTGTAGAACCTCCCGCATCATCCAAGGGGACATAATAAAACTCACCCCTAAAGGAATATATAATTTTTTATAACCAAAATAGGGTATAATAATAAGAGTTCAATTAGAATCCCAAACTGGCCCTGACTCTCACAGATTTCTTACCCTCATCATTTGAAGCATGAAAATCACCCTACCAAATGGAATCCTCATTGGATAGAGTGTCTCTCTTCAGTCTTGTTTACATTATCCACTTAGAATAACCCCTCTTAAATGATGAATATATATATATATATATATATGAATATGAGTTCCCTATACCTGAGGAACTAGAGGATGGGGCCGTAAAATCTGAGAGAATATAGGAAGACACATTCATGGCCAAGTCCAGTATCCTAAAAACATCCCTTTCAAAGATATATATGTGAATAAAAATCATAGTAAGGAACATAGTCAGGCCTTGAGGGAACATGTAAACAACCCAAATTCCTCAAAGAGTCATCCAAACCCAATTTTTTTTGGATGAATGGTTGGAAGGAATAGAACCATATGATCAGTCCAGATGAATGGGTAGACTAGATAATACTATGATGCTAGTAATAGATGCACCCTCAACTTCTATCCATGTTCCAAATCCATCAACCTCAAGAAATATAGATCCTAAGCAACATTCCAAGGAGAAATCCTATGTTAGTAAGCATAGACATTTGGTGTTGAAGTATGATATCTTGAAACAACTTAAAGATTTACTAGACAAGATATTGATCCTGTATTCTCTTTATCATTAGAAAGATATTAGGGACGTTCATTTAAAGGTCCTCCATATTCCTCAGGAGTTTGAGATAAAAATTTCCATAGATGAGGTTTATCAAGAAGAAACAGCTTTAGCAAAATCTCATGCCAACATATCATTCACAGAGAAATATTCGGAAGAAGCTATTCAAGGATATATTAGAACCCTATATGTTTCAAGAAGGATTAATAATGTCAATATTTGGTGGTCTCTGGTTGAAAATATCTCCAAGATTAATATTGTTGTAGTCCAGACCCTCTGACATTTGTGATACAATGAGAATGAGTTATCACCAATGAAGCCAACTATTCAAGGATATGAAAATAGTGAGAAAAATATCATCAGAAAGATCAAGCTCAAAGCCCAATTCAGGGACTCGATATTTAATTCTAAGTTCCTAGTTATCTAGTAGAATACAATATATAATGTCTAACTCAAGATACCATGTCTTCATAGCCACAAAACATTCCCATACACATTCCATCAATTTTTGAAATATCCCATTGAAAAAAAAGTTAGCATGTTGTGTGGTGATAATGCACCTTTTAAATCTTGTGAATCCTAGTATATTGAGTCTGGTTTCTATAATATGGATGTAAAGTAACAAATAAAAGAGGGTGATATGTGGGGTGCCACTCCTAATAGCTTGGTAACCACTCCTATAATCCCCAATATCTTTCTCATCAATGACTATGTACTTCCTATAAACCAATTCAAGGTGTAAGATATAGTTTTAGTTAGCCATAAAAACTATAAACTTTACTATACCATGTACATACAATAATGGTTGTTCCAGTTGAAGTGATACCATTAAAAAATAGTCAATCCAATTTTCTATATGAATTGGAAAATTTATATATTTCATTAATGGAAATTGAAAATTTCCAAAGGATATCTCTTGGAACTCGAGATATCCATAATTCTTAAACCTCTAGTAACAGTAGAGAAGATAATAAGAATCACCAAAATGCCCCCATGATCTCCCTTATAGTTTTGGATGTCAATGTGTCTTCTGATAGAATATTTCCCCTTAATGAGGAAAGATATGATCCCATGCTACCTTCTAGTACTGAGGAAACCTCCATTAACATGGATATGGAAGGAAAATAAGATAAACTTAGAGATGACCCTACAATGTTTGAGGAAAGAATATCCATAAATATCAATGTGATATAGAAGGTAAAATTGGGAACATAAGAGTAACAATGACCCATATTGATCAAAATGTCCTTGACTCCAGAAGAGATAGAGATGTATATTTAATTATTAAAGAAGCACCATTATGTATTTTCATAGAACTATAAATAGATTCCAGGGTTAGAATCCAATTTTTCTACCACAAAACCCAACCTGGAACCATAAAAATCATAGAAAACCACACCCCCTTTAACAAGACTAGGTAAGATAAAAATAATAGCTACTGTTATAAGTACTTTTAGCTCATTGAAAAAAGACTGAAAATTTTCATCATATATTAATTTCAACCCTTTACTGGTAAGATCAGTCAAATGTGAGATAAACTTGTATAAATCCTTGAAAAACCATTGATAGTATCCAACACAACCAAGTAAGCTCCAAATTTCAAATACATTCCATGGTTCTTCCCATGAAAAGACAACCTTTACCTTCTTATGTTCAACTGATAATCCCTGATCAGAAATCATATGCCCTAAGAATTTCACTTCTTGAATCCATAAGTTTCATTTTTAAATATTTAAATACAAATGATAAATTCTTAGGATTTCCAAAACCAAACTCATATGGTGCTTGTGATCACACTCTAATCTTTAATAAAACAAAAAATCAACTACAAACACTACTACAAAAGTGTCAAGATACTGTTTGAATATCCGATTCATCCAATCCCTAAAAACTGAAGGAAAATTATTTAGAATAAAGAACATCACAAGATATTCATAATGGCCATACCTACTCCTTAAATCCATCTTCATTATATCTTAAGTTCCAAAGGATTGAATAACAACTAAGACAGGGGGGGAGGGTTGAGTTAGTTTCTCACTTGTTATAAGTTTCAATAATTTTTAAAACTTAACACTTGAAACCAATTAAAATTTATTTACTAATCATATTTTTTTAAATAATCATGCATGAAAAAGTTGGTATGAAAGTAAATCACACATGATTTACATGTTTTGGATCTTGTGTGAGAACCTACATCCTTTCCATAGCCACTCCCATGGGTCTATAGAAATTTACTTTATGAATAAGTGAATACAACTTGTACCAACTCCCGTTATACACCTTATATCTCCCTATATGAAAGATTATACCGACTCTCATCAGTTTACACAGTTTTCTTATAAAAAACCGATCCAAAAAAAGAATAATGACTTTGTTGAAACTTTTCCACAATTGATCAATCTGAATCCTCAGTTTGATTTGGCTGGAACCGATTTTCTAAATACGATGAGGTCAATATGATTCTATTTACTCAATCTGAACTTCTAAAACTCTACTCAGAAACTCAATTTGATAGAATCAATATGATGAACCCATTCTCAATCTAAAAAATCAAACTATGCTCAAATGACCAATACAATCTTTTTTAGTCCGATTGACTCAATAGGATTGACTCAATATGATCTTCTCAATACGATCTTTCTTAATTTAGTAAAAAAACATTCTATTGTCTGATCCTCCTCATGAGATCTTTGGCAGAAAATATTATTCACTTTATTTCTTCAGGGCACCACCTTTTCCATTTATGTAAAAAGTTAACAATGAATGAATGATCTGTGCAATTATTTATAAGTGACTCAAAAAACAAAAGCGAGAAACTTGAAAACTTTACCCAATTCATAAAATTTAAAAACTCTAAAAATATCTTGCATTTAAAATTAAACTTTGACTTATTCAATCCTCCTTAGGTTTGTTCAAGATTTAAAAAAAATTTAATTTCAATTTTGACCTCTTAAACTCTTCATAAAACTTATTGAATCTTTTTTTTGAGTTTTCTTTATAATCATCTCATTATGATCTACCTTTATTTCTCAATTCATTATGATCTGTTTCATTATCAGATCATTATGAATATATATCCTTCTCATATCATTATGAATATATTTCCTTCTCAGATCATTATGAATCTATTTTCATCTTAGATTATTACAAATCTGTTTCCTTCTCAGCTCATGTCACGAACCAACCCGGGTCGACCCCGAACCGGTCACCCGAGTCGGTCCGCGGCATGGCCCGAGAGGCGTTCCTGATCCTCCTGGGCTGGCGACAAGCGCCAGGGCATCACAGAGTACACATGGGAACGATTTCTCCCAATAAAAATTCACTAAGAAGCAGAAATAAACAAACGACAATAAAATAAAACAGCTGAAAACATAACTAACCTGACCACGAACCCAACTCCTCGCGACCCCGAGAGTCGATCGTCAAGTTACCACCAACTCTCGTCCATGGCGAGCAAGCTCGAGTCAAACCTATGACAGAGACTAAAAACAAGAAAACACTATAGGTGTGAGTATTAAAACTCAGTAGGCTAGCCCGATAAATCTATTCCCAAAGCACTACCATTAAAGAAGAATTTACCAACTTTTAGTTTTGACTACATTATAAAAAATATAGGTTTTCATACACACACACTTTCCATTTTGAAAACAAGTAACAGTACATTGCCCTTTTTAATTTAGAAGAAGTTTAATGTTGAAAGGAACATGTTAATAACATTTTAAAACATTTTGTGAACAATTAGAAAACCAAACTTTAGTTGTTAGTCAAAAATAAAATCACACACAACACACACTAAGGGCAATGGGAAAAAGTGGCACACAAGGGTCGGCATCCAAACTTGACCTCTCAATCGTCTGCCATATACAAATAAACACTAAAAGAGACATGGGTCGAACCTAGGAGATCGTGAACAAATCAGAACGTACTGTACATCTGACTCATCCTGAAGGCATGCCCTAACTCAATGACATCATAACGCCCTAACGCCCAGCATAGCCCTGCATGGCCTAACCGAGGGGCCCAATCCCCATAGCAGCAATAACTCAGTATTCCCCTGCTATGGGGTCACTAGCCAGTGCGTGATCTAAACTAGTGCAACAATCATTCTCAGAAAATTCACTCAATATGCCAGGTTCCCATGTCAAAACATATAATAAAAGAGGAGTGCATCCACAATGTAAAACTAGTCACGATGCACAAACATCACATACTCATCTCACCTAATCAACAAACACAAAAGATCCCTCCAAAGAGACTTTTCAAAACATTAATTTCATTAAAAGTACCAAACGGGCCTCATGTACTTATTCAATACCAAATCAATTCCAAAAGAAGGATCAGACGTCGTCACATTTAAAACCAGAAAACACATTTAAAATCTCATTTAGGTAAACCAAATCACCATTTTAATTCTGAAGCGCAAACATAAGGGCCAAAGGGGCATTTTCACTATTGCGCAACAACTAATCATGAAAAAGCGTTCGATACAATGAAAAGAAAGAAGCAGTTCCAATTCTAGAAATATAACTACTCTAAAAATAATATTTTAATACTACTTCCAATTTGATGAAAATTAAATAAATGACAAGAAATAAGTAAATTCTAAATTCAAAGGCAAGTGCAGTGGGGACCTACCTCAACTCACTACCCAATCACAACGACACGACACGCCCCGCACTAGCGAACAAGAAACACATGTCGACAGTTCCGATATCACGGGATTACCTCACCAGCGTGCTACAACAAAAGTAAAACATTTAAAAAATACACATAAACACGAAATAAAAATAACTCTAATGAATAAACAATGAAAAACCATCCCGACGCGTTTTCAAAACATAATTTGCAGCATCTGCATTATTTACTAAACCGCCTCAAATTTTATAAAACAATTCCAAAGAATAACATATAGAAAACCCCTCTTCACACACACGCGTCATTTTGAGACAATTCGCACACCAAGGTACCCCCAAAACACAATCTTCACCTCATTTATAAGTCAAAAAATCATTAAAACATTTTATAAAACAATTATAAGTAACAAGGGGAGACTTTCGTATCAAGAACACGCCCAGAGACAACTTCAACAATCAAACGCACACCAAAACACTATTTAAACCCAAACGCACACCCAAACTATTAAACCAAGATTTGTATTTCAAAATTTATTTATTAAAACATTTCAAACGAACACAAAAAGGTATTGTATCAAGATTGATATAATTTTATTTCATGCAAAGTGCTCTCTAAAAATTACTCACATATCACTTTCTTTAAAACTACTTTCAAAACATACTTTGCACCACTTTCACCATTTAATAAACGTGTTCTATAATTTATAAAATAGTTCCGAAAATCATCATTTTTCATAATACAATCCATTTCCATTTTTTTTCACACCAAAGCCCCTTTTTACAAAACAAACGAAAAACACATCACTGATAAACCTATGTCAAAACTACCCCCATTTTCCAATAAAACTTATTACAAACCTATATGCACACTACATAACCATTTAAAATTAAAGAAAACAATTTTAAGGAATAACCCACACTTTTGCACGCACAAAACTCATTCAAAAACCCCTTTTATAGTCAAACAGACACCCACAACGTATCAAGGCAGAACACACACCATTTGCACAATTAAAATCACAAATTGCACAATTTAATAAAATTGTTAAACAGTATATAACTGATTTCCATCAAAACGAACCTCATTTCATAAGATAAAATTCATTCCAACGATATCAAATGTCTAATTAACAAACAAGAAAGGTGCAAACAACACGCAATCAAAGGAATCTAAATTTAAAGAATATACGCCATGTGTTACTACCTCAATTGACGATAAAATTCTGGAAATTGGTGGAAAACACCATTTACACCTCAATCGCACCCATGGAAGATTAAATCATACCTAAAACAACCATACCGGACCATCAATTTTAAGATCAAATCCACAAATAAAATAAACCCCAACTAGGGTTTGGGTAAAACAGAACCCTACCAAAGGAGGAAGACTTCCGGGGAGGAGGGGGGGTTGTCGTCGGAAGGAGGACGCCAGTAAAGAGTGGCGCAGACGAGGGGGAAGGAGTGGCTCGGCTGGGGCGCGCGTGGTAGGAGCGGGGCGAAGGGAGGTCGGCAGCTGGAGTCGGAGGAGGCCGGCGGAGGGAAGGCCGACAGAGGGAGGAGGTGCGGCAGCCGACGACTGGGAAAGGAGGGCGATGGCAGGCCGGCGACAGGGAGAGCAGGGGGCCGGGTCGCGCACACCGAGGGAAGGGGAGGGGCGGCCTGCGCGCGACGAGGGGGAGAGCGGAGGGTTAGAGGAGAGGAAAAGAAAGAGAGGAAGGAAAAAAGGAGAAAAAAAAGAAAAAAAAGAATAAGAAAAAAAGAATGAGAATAAAAGAAAAGGAAAAATAAAATTAAAACAAAACAAAATAAAATAATTTAACTTAATAATAATACTAATAATAAATTTGTTAATTAATTATAATGGCAATAGTTATTATAAATATACATACACATATTTACATATATCTAAACATATATAAAACATGTGAACGTATATATATAAACCTATATAAATATATATATATAAACATACATAAACATATTGATAATAATAATATTAAAAATAATAATAATTATTATAATTACAAACATATATACATATACATATGTATAAACATAAATATATAAACCCACATGAACAAATTTATAAACATACATATATGAACATACATGACATATTATAAACATGTATTCGTATATATACTCATATGCATAAACACATTTACGCATAAACATATAATGTTAAGAAATATATATTTATCAGCATATGTGCATATATACACATATAAACATACATATATGCACATTACGTTAAAAATAATAATAATAATAATAACAATAATAATAATAATGTATAAACATATATACCCATATACATACACATATATAGTCATATATATATGTATATGTATATATATATATTAACCCACTCAATGAGCGAATTTAATAACGTTAAAACTAAAAGACCGTGGGGTACGCGCGCACTGCACGGTACCCAAGAGGACTGCAAACGGGCTGCGCGTCACAACCGTATGGTGTTCGCGCACTATTCCAAACCATAACTCATCCAAACATTAAAATTTCCAACCGGGACTCGCCCGCACACATGCAAAAACATCCGACGCCATGATAAATAAAATAAATAAATTAAAATAAAAATAGGTGTGACAATTCTCCCCACCATAAAGCTTTCCGCCCCCGGAAATCCATAACAAGTTCAAAACCCCAAATGAAAACCGACATTACTTTACAATTTAAAGAAATATCTAAAGAACGACAATAAAGAGATTCTGAAACACTCCCAAAAAGGGGAGCGATAAACCAAAAGAACTCATAGAATATGAACGAATTACCCGCTAAGTGTCACCCGCCCCCAAGTGTGACCACCTCCAGTTGATCGCTTCAAAGGACAAAGAACTTTAACAATAGTAGATCTAGGCCCAACATACACCCACCTTAACACCATTCAATAGAACTCAACCAATTCTCCATCTTCAATTTAACCTTAAAACACAACATCCGGAACAACGCCAACAAAAAAACACGACGACTCTTTTGAAACCAACAAACAGGTCAAAACCACATCCAACGCGTATATCTTAAAACCTTACTCCAATATGATAATGGAACTCTCACGCCCCAACTCCTTACCAAAAGAAGAAAAAATAGAGTTTTGTGGTTCCATATAAGACCAACCACAACCCAACCAAAACCTAGAACAAAACTGGGAGATTGAAACGGGAAGTCCGAACGGACTCCCCACCATAAGAAACAAGCTAAATTGAATTTGGCGAGACCCGTGATGGTTATTTCTTCCACAAGTGTCAAGTCAGTTCCCGGAATAGGACCAGAACGCCATCACTTGAGACAAAATTCATGATCACAAGAATTTTCAACATGGGGAGGTCGAATGGACTCCGCACCATAAAGATTTCGAGAAGAGAAGAATAGGAGGACCTCCCGGCATTATCACCAGCCATCACTGCCCACGGGTGGGAGGGGGGGCCCTGTCCAACACACCACCCCCACCTGGAAAGCATAAAGCGATCAGTTCTCAATAAATGAGAGCAACGACATGACCAGGCAGTTATTACACATAAACTAGGCATAATGAGGAAAATGATTCCGACTACGCGCACTTACTGAGAACAACACCCTGTCGCAAGACTTCACCTTTCATTGGAGTTCCCCCGACTACGCGCTAGCTTCACTCCGAGGCCTGTGGATGGAGATCTGATGAATGAAACATCTTCCAGCTTCGCAGTTAGGTTTATGAAACCCCAGAAGCATGACACAAGAACAAGAATTTTTTTTAACAATCCCACATCCATAAGATCAAAGGTTTAATGAGTTCATCCACAACCATTCTTTTACCTGAAAGAAAAAAACACCACAAAACAGTACAGGTAACGACTACCACATCCAAGAGACATCACAAAAGGAAAACATCAAGCTTATCCACTAACATCTCCCTACTCCTACTGACGGGCTGAGGTGACATTCGACGATCCAGGTCTGGATTTAGCGCACTTCTTGGAAACACCTCGGCAAAAATGCTTCAAGTGACCCATACGTCCACAAGTGTGGCAGGGTCTGGGAGCACTTGGACATGTCGGCCTTTTGTGACCCTGCCTACCACACTGGTGACATATCACAACATTGCACTATGAAGAAGATGACTGAAAGTCTGAAGGCCTCTTGATTCCTCTACCAGCACCACCAGCATCAGGTCTCTTCTTACTCTTCTTACTAGCATCATCTGAAATGATTCCCAAAACTGGAGGATTCGCCACCTCAAGTCCTCCTACTAGCTCAGCTTCAGCAAGGAAGTCTTGATCGACAACATCCGAGAAGGTGGTTAGGTTGAGCTCTTCCACTCTCGATCACAGCTCAGGTCGGAGTCCAGACTCAAATTGTCGAGCCTTCCCGGGATCATTCGCAACAAACCACTGATCATATGGAACTAGGTCTACAAAATGTCGATAAAACTCCAGTACCGATTCAACGCCCTGCTGGAGACAACACAACTCCATCCTCTTCCTCAGCTTCGTCATCTCAGAGAAGTGTTGTTGGATGAACGATGACTTGAAAAACTCCCATGTCAAATCTTCCCCAGGCTTGTTCTGAGACATGGACTTCTACCATTTCCAGGTTGGACCTTCAAGCATGAATGTAGCCAACTTCACCTTTAATGACTCAGGTAGACCAATGGAACTGAACTTCCTCTCAATCTCCAGCAACCACTCCTCTGCCTCAAGAGGCCCTGCTTTTCCATAAAAGAGAGGAGGTTTCAACTTCCGGAACTCCAAAACATAATCGATGGGCTGACCAACTGGAGGATTAACTGAGGATGCACCACCTGAAGCTACACATTGAGCATCCATCGAGCCTTCGTGGGGGCGAACACTACGGAACAAAGAAACAAGGAACTTGATCAAAACATAACCAATACCATTTGGAATTCAACATTACTCAATGAGTTTCAAAATGAAGGAAAACCAAATTCACTAAAGGGGGAAACTAGTAATGGTGGGTGACTTGACCATATGGTTGGCGGCCATACGTCAGTCATACCATCGTCACTGAGAGCATTGTAGGGTGAAGTCTCCGGCTCCACAAGGCTTTCCAGGCCCTGTCAGCTCACGAAGCTACTTCCCCAACTCCCTTTTCATTTCCCCAACATAAAACAATCCAGAAGACCCAAAAGACACTAACAACCCGGACATCTCATGGTAACTCGAGGTTTAGAATGAGCAAGGGTTCATGACGTCCTTCCCGTTCCCCCGCCTCGAGTCCGAGCAACTTTACTCCCTTTACCATGACAACTCCAAATAGCAATGGGCGCTCTGAAAAACAAGGTCTTCTCAGGGGACGAACTCCTCTGATACCATTTTGTCACGAACCAACCCGGGTCGACCCCAAACCGGTCACCTGAGTCGGTCCGCGGCATGGACCGAGAGGCGTTCCCGATCCTCCCGGGCTGGCGACAAGCGCCAGGGCATCACAGAGTACACATGGGAACGATTTTGCCTAATAAAAATTCACTAAGAAGCAGAAATAAACAAACGACAATAAAATAAAACAGCCAAAAACATAACTAACCTGACCACGAACCCAAATCCTCGCGACCATGAGAGTCGATCGTTAAGCTACCACCAACTCTCGTCCACGGCGAGCAAGCTCGAGTCAAACCTACGACAGAGACTAAAAACAAGAAAACACTATAGGCGTGAGTATTAAAACTCAGTAGGCTAGCCCGATAAATCTCTTCCCAATGCACTACCATTAAAGAAGAATTAACCAACTTCTAGTTTGAACTACATTATAAAAAATATAGGTTTTCATACACACACTTTCCATTTTGAAAACAAGTAACAGTCCATTTCCCTTTTTAATTTAGAAGAAGTTTAATGTTGAAAGGAACAGGTGAATAGAATTTTAAAACATTTTAAGAAAAATTAGAAAACCAAACTTTAGTTGTTATTCAAAAATAAAATCACACACAACACACACTAAGGGAAATGGGAAAAAGTGGCACACAAGGGTCGGCATCCAAACTCGACTTCTCAATCGTCTGCCATATACAAATAAACACTAAAAGAGACATGGGTCGAACCTAGGAGATCGTGAAAAAACCATAACGTACTATACATCTGACTCATCCTGAAGGCATGCCCTAAATCGATGATGTCATAACGCCCTAACGCCCGGCATAGCCCTGCATGGCCTAACCGAGGGGCCCAATCCCCATAGCAGCAATAACTCAGTATTCCCCTTCCATGGGGCCACTAGCCAGTGCGTGATCTAAACTAGTGCAACAATCGTTCTCAGAAAATTCACTCAATATGCCAGGTTCCCATGTCAAAACATATAATAAAAGAGGAGTGCATCCACAATGTAAAACTAGTCACGATGCACAAACATCACATACTCAGCTCACCTAATCAACAAACACAAAAGATCACTCCAAAGAGACTTTTCAAAACATTAATTTCATTAAAAGTACCAAACGGGCCTCATGTACTTATTCAATACCAAATCAATTCCAAAAGAAGGATCAGACGTTGTCACATTTAAAACCAGAAAACACATTTAAAATCTCATTTAGGTAAACCAAATCACCATTTTAATTCTGAAGCGAAAACATAAGGGCCAAAGGGGCATTTTCACTATTGCGCAACAACTAATCATGAAAAAGCGTTCGATACAATGCAAAGAAATAAGCAGTTCCAATTCCAGAAAGATAACTACTCTAAAAATAATATTTTAATACAACTTCCAATTTGATGAAAATTAAATAAATGACAGGAAATAAGTAAATTCTAAATTCAAAGGCAAGTGCAGTGGGGACCTACCTCAACTCGCTACCCAATCACAACGATGCGACACGCCCCACACTAGCGAACAAGAAATGCATGTCGACAGTTCCGATATCACGGGATTACCTGTCCAGCGCGCTACAACAAAAGTAAAACATTTAAAAAAAACACATAAACACTAAATAAAAATAACTCTAATGAATAAACAATGAAAAACCATCCCAACGCGTTTTCAAAACATAATTTGTAGCATCTGCATTATTTACTAAACCGCCTAAAATTTTATAAAACAATTACAAAGAATAACATATAGAAAACCACTCTTCACACACACGCGTCATTTTGAGACAATTCGCACACCAAGGTACCCCCAAAACACAATCTGCACCTCATTTATAAGTCAACAAATCATTAAAACATCTTATAAAACAATTATAAGTAACAAGGGGAGACTTTCGTATCAAGAACATGCCCAGAGACAACTTCAACAATCAAACACACACGAAAACACTATTTAAACCCAAACGCACACCCAAACACTTAAACCAAGATTTGTATTTCAAAATTTATTTATTAAAACATTTCAAACGAACACAAAAAGGTATTGTATCAAGATTGATATAATTTTATTTCGTGCAAAGTGCTCTCTAAAAATTACTCACATATCACTTTCTTTAAAACTACTTTAAAAACATACTTTGCACCACTTTAACCATTTAATAAACGTGTTCCATAATTTATAAAACAGTTCCGAAAATCATCATTTTTCATAATACAATCCATTTCCATTTTTTTTCACACCAAAACCCCTTTTTACAAAACAAACGAAAAACACGTCACTGATAAACCTATGTCAAAACTACCCCCATTTTCCAATAAAACTTATTAAAAACCTATATGCACACTACATAACCATTTAAAATTAAAGAAAACAATTTTAAGGAATAACCCACACTTTTGCACGCACAAAACTCATTCAAAAACCCCTTTTATAGTCAAACGGACACCCACAACGTATCAAGGCAGAACACGCACCATTTTCACAATTAAAATCACAAATTGCACAATTTAATAAAATTTTTAAACAGTATATAACTGATTTCCATCAAAACAAACCTCATTTCATAAGATAAAATTCATTCCAACGATATCAAATGTCTAATTAACAAACAAGAAAGGTGAAAACAACACGCAATCAAAGGAATATAAATTTAAAGAATATCCGCCATGGGTTACTACCTCAATTGACGATAAAATTCTGGTAATTGGTGCAAAACACCATTTCCACCTCAATCGCACCCAAGGAAGATTAAATCTCACCTAAAACAACCATACATGACCATCAATTTTAAGATCAAATCCAAAAATAAAATAAACCCCAACTAGGGTTTGGGTAAAACAGAACCCTACCAAAGGAGGAAGACTTCTGGGGAGGAGGGGGGTTGTCGTCGGAAGGAGGATGCCGGTAAAGAGTGGTTCCGGCGAGGGGGAAGGCGTGGCTCGGCTGGGGTGCGCGCGGCAGGAGCGGGGCGAAGGGAGGTCGGTGGCTGGAGTCGGAGGGGGCCGGTGGAGGGAAGGCCGACAGAGGGAGGAGGTGCGGCGGCCAGGGACTGGGAAAGGATGGCGATGGCAGGCCGGCTATAGGGAGAGCAGGGGGCCGGGTCGCGCACAGCGAGGGAAGGGGAGGGGCGGCCTGCGCGCGATGAGGGGGAGAGCGGAGGGTTAGAGGAGAGGAAAAGAAAGAGAGGAAGGAAAAGGAGGAGAAAAAAAAAAGAAAAAAAAAGAATAAGAAAAAAAGAATGAGAATAAAAGAAAAGGAAAAATAAAATTAAAAAAAAACAAAATAAAATAATTTAACTTAATAATAATACTAATAATAAATTTGTTAATTAATTATAATGGCAATAGTTATTATAAATATACATACATATATTTACATATATCTAAACATATATAAAACATGTGAACGTATATATATAAACCTATATAAATATATATATATAAACATACATAAACATATTGATAATAATAATATTAAAAATAATAATAATTATTATAATTACAAAGATATATACATATATATATGTATAAACATAAATATATAAACCCACATGAACAAATTTATAAACATACATATATGAACATACATGAAATATTATAAACATGTATGCATATATATACTCATATGCATAAGCACATTTATGCATAAACATATAATGTTAAGAAATATATATTTATCAGCATACGTGCATATATACACATATAAACATACATATATGCACATTACGTTAAAAATAATAATAATAATAATAATAATAATGTATAAACATATATACCCATATACATACACATATATAATCATATATATATGTATATGTATATATATATATATATTAATCCACTCAACAAGCGAATTTAATAACGTTAAAACTAAAAGACCGCGGGGTACGCGCGCACTGCATGGTACCCAAGAGGACTGCAAACGGGCTGCGCGTCACAACCGTATGGTGTTCGCGCACTATTCCAAACCATAACTCATCCAAACATTAAAATTTACAACCGGGACTTGCCCGCACACATGCAAAAACATCCGACGCCATGATAAATAAAATATATAAAGTAAAATAAAAACAGTTGTGACAAATCATTATGAACATGTTGCCTTCTCATCTCATTATGAATCTATTTCCTTCTTAGCTCCTTATTAATCCATTTATTTCTCATCTGATTACGATGGAATTCCCATTATGATGGATTTCCAATTATGAGGGAAATACCATTATGATTATTTTTCATAATGATATAAAGTATTAAATTATGAATCCACTTAACAACTTTTAACTTCTTCAAACTTCATCTGCTTCACACATTCTAACTTATGAATCCAATATTTTGAATTCAAATTTCTTAAATATGATGAAGACTATGTCTTGATCACCAAAACCACTTCAATCATTACAATTCCTCCATTTATTCAAAATATTTTATCATGAGTATGTTTCATGATTTATAAGAACTTTTTGATCAAAAAAGAATCATATGAATTAGTTTAGAAAGTTTTCATAATTTCTAACTACTGAATTTTTAATATTATTTCAAGACTCTTCAGAAACATTACGAATTATTCAAATAGAAAAATGTAACTTTCTAAAAAACAATGAGTTTGATGAATCTACATTATGATAGATCTAAATTTAATAAATCATTTGATCAAAAACTATATATTTATGACTTCTTCTGCTTTAGGTACTACTCAGTCCAAAAACCTGAGTTTGAAAACCAACTTTCTTAAAGACAAATTTTTTTATGCCACCTTATGTTTGGATTTGAATATTCATAAACTTTCAACTTTCTTATTGATATCATTACGATGGATTGGATCCGATTCTTGAAAAACAAAAACATTCTTATACAAAAATGTTAGTTTTCAAAAAATACAAAAACTTTGTTAAAACAATTTATCATAAAGGTTATTTAATCTACCCATTTGGATTTATTGACAACCCTCATTAATAACTTTTCCAACTCTTATATTTTTTTCACAACTCAACTTTTGTAAACAACTCAAGTTTTTTATTTTTTTCAGAACACATACTTTATCAAAATAGAGTGTCCTGACACCACACTACTAGATAAAGTAATGTTTTTGATGGAATTATATACCTTAGTGACAAGAAAATATTGCATCAATGTAAAGATAAACCCCCTTAATTTTTTATTTTCCCCATCACTTTTATTTTTCTCTCCCCAATTTTATGATAACCACAACTTTAGATTCATAAAAGAAATATAAGTAAAAATATCTTACAAAGTAGAAAGTTGTTACTTTACATCCCCTTTTTCAACACAATCCAAACCACAGTGGTGTTCACTTCTTTGCGATGTTTAGGAAGACATGGTAGGAGGATGAACATGAAGTTTCAGCCTTAATTGCACAAACCTTTATTTCAACATTGATTTTTTAAAGATATCAAAAATATGATACTTTCTTGAAATGTATTCTAGAAAAACATCTCTAGTAGAAACATTCTATTTTATAAAGTGAAACTTTATATCAATGTGTTTTGATCTTGAATGTTGGAAATTATTATTATAAAGTTCAATTGCACTCCGATTATCACAACGTATATTTAATTGTTTATAAACATTTACTTTCAAGTATTCCAACAAAACTTTCATCCACAACATTTTAATACAATCCTGAGTAGCTAAAATATATTTAGATTATAATATTATTAAATTTACTGAATTTTTTTCTTTCTATTCAAACTCACACAAAATTCACCCAAGAAAATTTTTCATTCTGAGGTTGATTTTATATCATTACATTCTCAAACCCAATAGACATCAGTATAACCTTGAAACTTCTTCTCACAATTTCTTTTGTATAACAACCCATGTGAAGTTGTTCCTTTGAAATATCTCAGAATTATTTTTTATACCCACATATGTGATTCTTTTGGATTACTTGGATACATGGAACAAAAAGTCACAACATAAAAAATATTAGGTCTTGAGGCTGTAAGGTAAAGTATACTTATTATAAGCTTATGAAAATATTTCTAATTCACACTGTTTCTAGATTCATGTTTACTCAACTTTGTGATCACTGAAATAGGAGTAGAAATTTCTTTGAATTATACCATCCCAAAATTCTTTAACAATTACCAAGTATACTTTTCTTAAGACAAGAAAATGAAATTTTCTTTTTGTTAAACTTTTAAGCTAAGAAAGAAAGTTAATTCTCACAAAATTGAAATTTCAAAATTCTTCTTCATTTCCTTAGAAAACTCTTTTAGAAATTTTTCATCCTCACCAAAATAAATTATATTATCTACATAAAAAATTACAATTAGAGTTCTGGAGTCAATGTCTTTAACATATAAATTTATATCAACTTCTCCTTTAGAAAAGTTAAACATTGTTAAACAATTTTCAATCTTTGAATACTATGAACGTGGAGCTTATTTCATCCCATACAAATCTTTATTAAATCTAAAAACTTTTATTTTTCATACTCATAAAGTATAAACCCATAAGGTTATTCAATTTAAACTTATTACTTTACATCACCATTTAATAAAGATGACTTTACATCCATCTAATAAACTTTGTAATTATGATGTGAAACCACTAAAAGAAACATTCTAATAGTTTCTATTATTAAAACTGGGGAAAAAGTTTCTTCAAAATCCATACCTTCCACCTGTGCATAGCCTTAAAAACAAGCTTGGATTTATTTCTTAAAACTTATCCATGTTCATTTAACTTGTTTCTTTAAACCCACTTGGTTCTGATAACATTTTTATTTTCTAGAAATGAAATAAGTTCCCATGTTTCATTTTTCTCAATATGATCCAACTCTTCATTCATAGCATCCACCCATTATTTGTGTTGAGAAGATTTTGAAACTAATTCTAGTTTAACTTTTGACATAAGTAAAGTATGATTTTCAAATCTCAACTTTGTTCTTGTCTGAATTAGAGCCTTCTTATTTCCAACAATGTTTTCAGATTCAATATATTTTTGTAAGGTAAAAAATTTAAAAGTTTCTTTTCCAGATAGAATTTCCTCATTACAAAATTCTCCTGAATCCTGGTAAGGATGTTTTGAATTACTTTCATTATCCCTGGAAATATCTAGATTATCCTCCTCATTATTCTCATTAACTTTTGTTAAGGAATTTTTATTTTCAATTAATTTCATATCCTATGAGTCCACCAACTTTTATAAACATTTTTTCCAGTATTTATAACTTCTTCCATTTGGTGAGTAACCCATAAAATTTCCTTTCTGAACTTTATCATCAAACTTTACCAATTCTATATTTTTTATTTTAAGTAAACATGAACTTCCAAAAACTTTTATGTACTTAAATGAAGATTTTTTTATCATAACATATTTCATAAGAAGTCATGTTGGATTCTGATATTAGCAAACATCTATTATGAACAAGTACAACTCTACCAATATATCCATTCTAGTAAAAATTTGAAAGTTTGTATTATGATAATATAATTCTTCTCATTTTCACCAAGATTATATTATTTCTTTATGAAACTCCATTTTTGGTGGAGTATAGGGAGCACTATACTAATGCTTAATACTATGTCTTCTCAGATAAACTTAAAAAGAATTATTGGCGAATTCAGTACCATTATATGTTCTCTACTTCTTTATATTAACCCCCATTTCTTTATCAACTTCTTTTTTGAAAAACATGAACATTTCCATGGCCTCTCACTTCTGTTCCATAAACATGATGTTTTTAATCTGAGTGAAATTATCTATAAATTTGATAAATTATAAATCTATTTTTGTTGATTGATGTCTCATAAACAAACATAAATTGGAATGAATAAGTTCAAGAGGTATGGTAGAATGAATTTTAACTATCTTATTAATTTTATTATTAATTTTTTCCTTTTTGAAAAGTAATAAAAACATATTATTATATTTTTTTTTCAATTCTGGAATGTTTCTGACAACACCAACTTCAGAAATTTTGTTCATTCTTTTCTGCCCAAGGTGAAGAAGTCTTCAGTGCGACAACTTATTTTCATATTCAACACTCAAGTAACAAGAGTTATGAAACTATCCTATTTGGAAAATATTACCACTGGTTCATTCTCCTTTTGTGATACATTTTCCATCTTTCACACTTCTAATGATACAAGAATATTTTCTGAAAATAAATTCATTTTCATTATCCTAAAGATGACTTACACTACGTTAGTTGTGTTTTATATCATCAACAAATAAAATTTACTTAGATTTGAAATTTTCTACTTTAATATCATCTGTTCTTATTCCTCTCATTTTTAAGAAAATATCTTTACCAAAGTTAACATCACCTCCATCATGATTGCCAACATGTTTCAAGATATTCAAATGACCTATCATATGTGAGGAGAAACTAACATCAATTATTCATGGTTTGTTCTTTTTTACTTACTTTTAAGGCCGTCTAAACAATAAAATATCTTTCCCCAACATTCTTTTTTCCAGATTCATTTTTTTTACATTGTAAAAAAACTATTCCAGAAGGAGTTTCATGAATTTTTCGGCATGATAAATAGCTTTGTCACATCTTTCACAAACTTCTTCTAGACATTCAAATTGATTTCTTATTGTAAAGTTTATAACATCTTGAGAATTCACTTTTTCAACTTTCTATAAGTTAGGAAAGTTACCCATTCCACTTTCACTATTTCTTCCACTTTTCTGAAACCTTATTTAAGGTAAATAAAGTTGTTACAAAAATTATATTCCATGTTCCCATTGATTTACAAACACAAAAAATGATCATAAAATATTAATTTTCTATTGAAATAAGATCTTTTTCTATTTAAATTTTGTTGAGGTTGATAGCTTCTTTCTACTCAATGATACTATGGACATGAACCATCTTTAATTTGGAGAGTGTTTTCAGATTTTTTAAAAGTTATAGATTTATCACATCTTTTTTACACACAATATTTACTAATACTTTTTTCATAACCAAAAATGTTATAAATATTCAATGAAACATTATTTTTGGGGGGTGAAGATTTCACCAAATTCTTATTTTGATCCTTCTCAGCAAATTTAGAAGTATCGACTTTTACTTATGAGGATTTGTTAAAGTTTTCATTCATCTTACTTAGGGTATTTTGAGACTCAATAATTTTTTATTGAAACTTGTTAACTTATTCTTCCTTATCTTCCAACTTCTTACTGATATCTTCAAACATCTTTAACTATTCAACAATTCTTTGTTTGTTACTTATGATCTCCTAAATATATTCATTCTCCTAATTGATGATATATTATCAAAAACTTATTCAAAATATTTCTTAATTATACTAATTTCTTTCTTGAGAGTTTTTTCTAAAGACATGCAACAAGTTATTTTCAGAGCTGATACTCTCTATAAGATTCTTCACCACCTTCTTCACTATCTGATGAATCTTTTGTTTTCTCAAATTTTACAATTAATGTTATGAATTTTTTTGAAATTTTATATTTAGAAGAAGTGTTATTAGTGGAGTCTGATTTGACTTTCTTACTCAACATATTTATATTATTTCTAGTAAACTTCTTCTTGTATTTTTTGGATGAATTTTCTTCTTTATAATTTTTTTTCCACTTATTCCACCAAGGTTTTTCACTGGAATCATTTTGACATTCACCAAATTTATTCTTGGGGAAATTCATAGCAATGTGTCCAATTCCACCACATTGAAAAAATTTGATATGAATTTTACCTCTATAATTTCCTCTTCCACTTTGATAGTTCTTGGATATAAGAGACATAATTTTATCATTAAACTTCTCATCCTGTTTATCTTTAGAGTCATAAGGATTAACATCTTCAATGTCTTTAATTTTCCACTTTATCATAGCTTCAAAATCTATTTCATCTTTCATATTCTTTTCAAACATTGGATATTTTCTCATTTAATAAGAAAAAATAAAGTTATTCAATTCATCAAGAGATAAATCACCCTTATCTTCTAAATAGAAAATTTTAGAATCAAACCTATTTTGAAAGTTTCTCATAAGTTTCTTCATAATTGTAGAATCTCCTAGGAAATCTATGAATCCTCTGATGTTGAAAAATATTTAATTTACCTAGGTGAAGTATTCATCAATAGTTTCTTCATCTCCCATTATGATGTATTCATACTTACTATAATAGATTTTTATCTTTTATTCCTTCAATTTAGTATTCCATTCAAAAATACTTTCCAGCTTGTCCCAAATACTTTTTGAAGTATTGAGACCCATCAAATTATGATAAAAATTATATGATAAGGACATTAATTTATATCTTTTCAGTAAACTTCTATATTTCTCTTATCATCAAACATTATAGTATTATTTTCTCAATAGGTTTGAAACCAATAATAATAGTATCAACAAATTCTAGACCAAGAGATAGGAGATATAGAGCCATCCTTTTTTTTCTATCCATAATATTTTTCCCACCAAATATAGTAATACCTTTACTATTGATGGAATTTATATTATTCATGATATGGATTCAATAAGGGAACCTTCCTATGATACTAATTTAAGTTCCAAAGGACAGAATAACTACTAAGAAGGGGGGGCGGTTGAATTAGCTGTTCACTTTTTATAGGTTTTGAAACTTTTTAAAACTTAACCCCACCAAACTATTACTATTTATTTCCTAATCATCTTTTTATAATTACTCATACATGAAAAAGAAGGAAAGAAAGTAAATCATAGAATATTTACAAGGTTTGTCCTTAGTTTGAGAACCTACATCCTTTCTATAGCCACTCTCATGGGTCTATAGAAATTAACCATTATGAAGAAGTAAATAAAACTTGTTCCAAAAACCATTATAAACCTTATATATCCTGATAGTAAAGTTTATACTAACTCCAATTATTTTACAATTTTTTCTTATAAAACAATTGATACAAACAAAATAATAAATACTTTGTTGAAACTACTCCATAATTACTCAGTCCAAATCCTCAGTCCGATTTGGATGGATATGATTTTCTCAATATGATGAGGTCAATATGATTATCCATACTCAATATGAACTTCTTAAAATCTACTTAGAAATTTAATATTATGGACTTAATAAAATGAACCCATTATATATCTTAAAAAGTTAAAATCTACTTAAATTCTCAACATAATCTTCTTTAGTCAGATTGAGTCAATCCGATTGACTCAATACTATATTCTTAATACGATCTTTCTCAATCCAGTAAAAACATTTATCTGTCTGATCCATCTCATGAGATCTCTGGCTAGAAATAAATTTCACTTGATTTCTTTGGTGCTCCACCTTTTCCACTTATGTGAAAAGTTAACAATGAACGAATGCTCTAAGCATGTATTTATAGGTGTATCAGAAAAAAGTGGGAAACTTAAAACATTAACCACTTCTTAAAATTTCAAAACTTCGAAATATCAAGCATTTAAGCTTTAACATTGACCTTTTCAATCCTCCTTAGGTTTCTATAAGATTTACATAAAATGTAATTTAAAATTTTAACTCTTCAACTCTTCATAAAACTTATGGAATATTCTTTTTGAGTATTATTTGTAATAAGCTCATTACAATATGCCTTTCTTTCTCAGTTCATTATGATCTTTTTTCTTCTCAGTTAATTACAAATATTTTTTCCTTCTTATCTCATTATGAAATTTTTTCCTTATCAACTCATTATGAATATATTTCCTTCTCATCTCATTATGAATCTATTTCCTTCTTAGATCATTATGAATTTGTTTTCTTCTTAGCGCATTATGAATCTATTTCCTTCTCAGCTCATTATGAATCTTTTTTACTTCTCAACTCATTAAGAATCTGTTTCCTTCTTGTCTAATTATGATAGAATTCCTATTACAATGGATTTTACCATTATGATGAAGAACACATTATGATGATTTTTTATAAAGATTGAAAGTATTACATTATTACTCCACTTAGAAACATTGAACTTCTTCAAAATTCATCAGCTTCAAAGATTCTGACTTCTGGATCTGATCATCTGAATATAGATTTCCTGAATCCGATGGAGACTCTGTCTTGATCATTGGAATTAATTAAATCATTAAGATTCCTCCATTTGTTAAAAATATTTTATCTTGAGTATGTTTCATGATTTATAATAACTTCATGATTAGTAGAGCATTGTCTGAATTAGTTTAGAAAGTACAAAAAATTTATAACTCCTAAATTTATAATCTTCTTTCAAAACTCTTAAAAAATATATGAATTATTCTAATAGAAACATATGAATTTTAAAAAAATGTTGAGTCTGATTAATCTCCATTAAGACGGATATGAATTTGATAAATCATCTGATCAAAAAATCCATCTTTCTAACTTCTTCTAATTCAGGTACTTCTCAATCTAGAAACCTATTTCTAGAAACCATCATTCCTAAAGAAAAAGACTTTTATCCCCCTTTATGTTTGGATTTGAAGTTTCAAATTTTTTTAACTCTCTTATAGAAATCATTATGATGGACTAGATCTAATTCCTGCAAAAAAACATTCCTATACAAAAAAGGTTGGTTTTCAACAAATAAAAAAACATTATTAATTTTTTTTATCACAAATGTTCTTAAATATCACACTCTCAAACTCTAAGCTGATGATAACCTGACTAAAAATCAATATTTGAAAACCACATTTACCTATTTAATTGATCAAAAAATTCATGCACGTGAGATAAATGATACTTATTCTTAACCGTTACTTGGATAAACTTTCGATAGTCTACACATAATCGAAGTAAACCATCTTCCTTCTTAGAAAATTATACTGGGGTTTACCAAGTCAAAACACTAGGCTAAAAAATATTCTTCACCAATAGATCATCCAACTGAATCTTGAGCTCTTTTAGCTCCAATGGTGCCATTCGATAAGAATCAATATCGACTACATCCCTGGAACTAGGTCAATCATAAAATATACCACCCTCCTTGGAAAAATATAGGAGAAATAATCAGGGAAAACATTAGGAAAACCCTAAAAAATTGGGGGAAGATAAAAAAAGAAATTTTCATCAGTATAAATAGACACAACAGACAAAAAACTCTTAAGATTTGGGCAGGAAGATCCTACATCACCAGACCTTAGACCCCACTCTCCCTAAAACAACCATGAGCTCCTATTGGTCCTAAGAAATGAGACATGCTGATGATAAAAATAATCCTCATCATGATGATAAAAAAGATAATCCATCCTAATGATGATATCAAATAAATCTAGATTAAGAACAAGAAAATATCATACTAACTCTACATCAGCTATCTATAGTACATAATAAGGACACTGAAACCCATACTCTTTCCTCTTCCCAAGAGGTATCACTAACTCCATAATAAAGGAAATGAGTTCTATTGGAAGGTTAATAATATCAACAAAATATCCTTATATAAACTAGTGGGATGAACCAGTATCAAATAAATCAATATCTATTGAAGATGTAATAAATATGGCCACTCTCACTATTGTTGGACCCACATCTATCTCCACTGGAAAATTATCTACTACGTGAAGGTGATTCAATCTTAAGGACTGTGGATGAAGCCATGTAGTATTTAAATAATATGACTTTGATATAGTAGCCTTTGGAGCCAACAATCCTTTTCCATATCAAGGAGTAGACATAGCCTGACAGAAATGTTGTAGATGACTATAATGTCCACAACTGTTTCACATCATTGCAAGTGAAATACCTTAATCCCGGGTGTTTCTAAACTTTCCACACTGAAATCAAGTCAGATACACACTATTAGATATAACAAGAGGTTCTGAAGAGGCATTATATCAAGAACCACCTCCACCACTCCTTTTGTAATCTTACCACTTTCTCTTCTTCCCTAGTAAGACACTGAAGCTTCAACTAAGTGGAAGAGAAGGGGTGGAATATCCAATATTTCCCGCCATGTTCATTTATGAAATCATACCCCTATAAACTATCTCTGAATAGGCTAGAATCTTCTTTATAAATACCATTTAGCTGATATATAATTAGAAACCATGTAGGTACTTATAATATTTTAGTTGATCATTCTTCATAACCTCTAGTGAAAAAAACCTAGCTTAGTAAACTAATTGGTGTACGCTGACACCAAATGCTCTCCCTAATATAAAGAGAGGAACTCTCGAGACTTCACCATAATCAATGACTATGGAAAAGACTACTAAAAAGAGAGAGTATTAAAACTATTTCAGTATAATCCCATGTTTCTATACACCTATACCGTGGAATCACACCAAATTTTTCTAGGATTCTGAAGTCTGAATGATGCAAACTTCACCTTGATACTGTCAGGTGTATCCAGGAATTCAAATATTTTACCAATCATTTCAAGCCATTTATTCGCCTCTTAAGGTTCATTCATACCTTTAAAGGATGGTGGTTTCTCTTGCAAGAACTCCTGTGATCAATATCTTTTCCCTACAACTCTTAGATGTACATCAACAACTATGTTTGAAGCTTGTGAAAAATTATATTCAATAACATGAACTGATCATATAATAGCCTCAATAAAGTTATGATCTATTATAGGATTCCCTTGAGAAACTTAAACTGTACCCTCCTGAGGAACTCAAAAAACACATCTCAGAGGCATACTTCTACAAACTGAAAAAAATAAATGATTATACAATAGAAAATTCATAGTTCAAACTAGAAAACCCATAAGGAAAATCTGATATTGACATTAAGAACTCAAAACATGAGACACACATCCCAATATCCCATGGTAACTCAAGTATCATCATAGTAAGAGTTGGCTAGGAAATCACAAAAATCTCACTATCAAGTTCATAAAATCATATCTCCAGTCTACCAAATATCCCAAGACGAGGAATCTTGAGGACATACCACATTTGATACCAAATTATGATGAATCAACCTAAATACCCTCTCAAACAGGTACTTGACCAGATCTGTAATATACCCGAAGGGTGTTTTTGATCCTTACGGGTTGACCACTAGCACCTGAGCATCAAACAACAACAAAATGGAATGATTTTTCTCAACCTAAAGGTATGACATGGAACATATAAATAATATATACAACAATAGAAAAGATAGATATATTCCATAATTGAAAACAAACAACAAAAACCAAAAAACTCAATATTAAGAACAATCTCCAAGTACATGTACAACTATAAAGGACCACTAAAATAAGACAAACCATCTACTACATGTGATATCATAGATATAATCCCACCATATCACCACCATATACCCAACTCAGTTGATAGAAAACCTCATTGCCTCACTGTGGTTCCTTTCCTTTCCCTACATCGAAAGGTATACAAAGGTCTATGCACCGCTGAAGTGGTATATAGGGTGTGAGTTAATAGGATCAATAGGATCTTACCAAAGTGTTATATATCACGTCTCTAAAAAATAATCCAAGCATTCTAAAATTTAAAGAAAATAAGGTATGATAATATTTTAACAATTTTTATATCAAAAGAATGGAAAAAATTTAATTTAATTTCCCCTTTTTCCATCTTTCGAAATAAAACAGGAAAATTAGTTTCAAAAAATTTCATATACATATATAAAAACTGATATATCAAGTCAAACAGAATCATGAATCACATATCATATCAAATCCATGGAGGTATAAAAAAATAGTATGAACCAAAAGTAGAAGCATAGGTAACATCATGTCAGGGATCACACTAGGCCAAGATAACAAGGAAACTCGTACCTAACATAAATAATCATAGACACATCAAGACACTATACATATGAATCAATTATATAGAGAATAGAAACACCCTAGGGAGTAAACCTTTGAAAAATTATAACAAGTCCCAAGAACAATGGGCCTAAAAGCATATAAAAGACCCATGAGAAAACCCCCTAACAATGTGTGAGGCCTATTACTATACCTTCCACATACGTTCCCAAGGCTTCCTATATTATCTATTTTCTAATTCAATTCATCCAACCATTTACATAAAATAATGATTTGAAAACCATTTCACAAAACCATTTTGCAATGCTCTGAAAACCCTTTTCCATTTACCAAAACCAAGGGAAAAACATATTTTATAAAAACCCAATTTCACACAAAAAAAGTCATATAATTTCATTTAATTTAATAAAATTTTTTATCAAAATTAGGAGAAATCCAGTTCATCAAAAAATGCTAGAGATGGAACCACCTACCTTAAAAATCGGGTCACACATTTCCACAACATAATCCACCACACGAAATAAAACAACAATGACAATATAAGAACTATAACTAATCCTCACATCTTAGAATTGATTAAATTTAACAAAAGGTTTAGTATTGAAGAGTTAAAAACACATAAATCAAATAACAACCACCTTTTCCACCCAAAACAATAAAGGAATTCCCCCCATAATAATATCGCACAACATATCTAGAGAGAATTAAGAAGACACATCACCACAGTTCAATGGATCTGATAAAGTAATGCAATGAAACTTCCACAATCAAATCAATTAATAAGAATAGAGTATTACTCACCCATAGATACATAATCCAACTACAATGATGATCAATACCTGAATGAATCAATACATATTGAATAGAGACTCCCAAAATCACAGGAGAAGGAATCTAGGTCGAGAGTAAGGAGGTATGTGGAATAATGAATGAAAAATCATCCTATGAAGTACCCTAAAAGAATAACTCCAAATATTTACATGATGTGTAACCCCTTTACATGTCGTGTAATCCATGGGGATTACATATGCTGAAAAACCCATTGTTTTTAATTAAAAAACAATATTTTACCACTACACATTGTGTAACCATTATACAGAGTGTAATACTTTTACACTATGTACAAAATTCATGACCTATGTCTGGAAACTAAGTACATGTCATGTAATCACCCAAAACATAGTAGGAAATGTGGATTCTTATATAAAACCCCCCAAATTACTCAGGCATCCTCTGAACTCAAGAATAACCCCACAAATCCAATAACACATTTATACCCAAAATTCATTAATTCAAAGAAACATATATCCCAGTACTTTTGGTCATTTTTCTCAAAAAAAGTTTTCCATCACCAGGTGTCCCAAGATGCGCCCAATGAAAGAGGAAAATAAGAAAAGAAAAGGGAATTACTTAAAAGTGGTTAACATAATGTTACACCTCTACTTTATAATGAATTTAATACTATATTGGATCTTGTAAAAGGGATTTTGACCCATCAACTAGAGTCATATTTTCCTTGAGAAAAGTTCCTCTAATCCCTGTGGGCCCTAAAAACATTACAGAGGAGCTTGTCACCTCAGAGTGATTTTTAAGCATCTCTAACAGGTTTTCCCCATCTCATCATCCTTGATTCAAAATCCTTAATAATTATTTACATAGACCATTATCCAGCTATCAAATTGGAACCAACATCATTGATGTTATGTGGTTATTCCCAAATTTATCCAAGTTCTATGGTGTAAGCAGTTGATTTTAGTACATCTTGGGTTATCGAATCATCAGAGACCTAAGAAGTGACCTAAAGAAAGATGCATTATATGGGGTTGATTTGGCTATGAAGTGTCCAACTTGGGTTCAAATTGATTGGATTATTAATGAGTTTGAGAGACTTAAGTGAATTAAATTTATTAATAATGAGTTTATCCTTGTTTATCACTTGGGGTGGATTAGATGAATTATTTTTTAAATTATTTCAATTTCATTTACTTGATAATAATTCATTCAATGAAATCAATATAACCTCATAATTTACTGGTTTTACACCTTCACAAACACATGATAATCACCTATACAATTATAAGACCATTTTAATGATCACTCCAAGGTAAAGGATCTTATTATCACATAAAAAGTGTTGGGATAAAATTCCATAAGATGAAGAATGAAAATAATTGAATGAAAATATAAACAAAAGAATTTATTAAGAATTATTAAAATGAGAAATAACATCTAATACATCTAATTTATACTCCCTTATATCAACCCATTAGAGAGTTATCCCTATATTGATGCTATTATATTAGTGTAATTGAGAAGTAGACATATGAGGATGGAATTGAAGAAGAAAAACATTGAAATAACGATCACTCCACTATTGTGTGAAGAGTTTCAAAAAAGAATCTATGAATAGATCCAATACCTAAGTAAATAGAATCAAAGTGATATATAGAAGAAAATAATAAATTAATAATAAATATTAAAAGTAAATAAGAATAACTTTTATTAAGAAATGAACATTAATAAAAAATTTATATGAGACAAATTAATGATGCAAATACAAAATGAAATCGTGAAATTACAAATGAAAGAATATAACATGGATCCTCAGTCCCTTCAGAAATATCTAATTATATAAAAATATTATGTGCCTTAGTTCTACCACCCAATATTTAATTCCCTCTCATTTAATTATGATAATAAAAGGTGAGAGAGAAATCAAAGGAAATTGGACTTTTCAACTTTGACCCCAAAAATAGGACTAGATTCACCCCCCTTTTGGACATTTGAATTTGAAATTGAATATGAAAAAATATTAAGGGATGGTAGAAGTTTAATATGATCTTCCATTTTTCCTCTAATATCTGTCAAAATTTCCAGAAAATTAGATCATCCATTAGGAATTTATGCTCGAAATGGTAGGTTGGTTTTATGGGCCTTCAAATCTGGCCAACAAATTAAATATCAACTTGGGCTACCTAGATCTACTTGAAAACATCACAATTATCTCTATACATAGTTTAATAAAATTATGCCCATAATTTTATCTTTATAAAGTTAAAATTCTAACTTCATTAGGATTTAATTGTGGGCTCCATTTTAATTTGATGGGCCTAAGGCCCATTATGATTTGGCCATTAATTTATGTGTTCATTGAAAAAAAATTCTATATTCCCTTTATATTAATACATCAATCCTAAAATAAATTTTATTTTAATCAAAGTGATCAATCATATTAAAAAATATCAAATTAAAATAATGAATATAATTTTTTCCACAAATAGATGATTGATTGAGCCCAAAAATTCTCACTTTAAAAAGGAATTGCACATGTGATGAGAAATTGAGTTCAATTTAAATAATGAACCAAAATTGGTGTTCAAGGACTTTAAAAAACATGAATATTAAAATATAATCAATTAATATTAGCCTATTTCAGTGGCTAATCACCCACCAACTTGATTTTTTACAATCCAGATCAAAAAGTATATCAAAATTATGAAATTTAATTCCCTTGTTCAAAAATATTTTAACATACAATGATCAAAAAAAGCCATCATGCCGAACAACCATGAAACCAATAAAAATCATTTCACACAAGCTAGGTTCACATGCATAACAAAATCCCAAGACCATTCATTTTTCTAATTCGTCACCACATATCATCCAATTTCAATTAAGCATGATGATGTGATGTGTATCTCAAAATACATGGGGCACATTTTTTTGTTCAAGGGGAAACAAATAGAAGATATTGGTGAGAATCACATTAATCCTTAAGATGAATATCTTATTTTATCTTTTTTTTCTTTCTTTTTTTGGTTTGTTTTTCGATTTTTTTTGTTTTTTATCCACAATAGAGATTAAATAACTAACTTTGGGAAGGAAAACTATCGATTCATGATCCCCAAGTTCTGAAATCCACACATTTTTTCAATTCCATACTATAAAATAGATATTTAAATACAAAGTTTTGGAAATAAAACTATATAGTCCTAATCCCCAAGTTCCAAACTCTATTTATTTGGATGAAACATTTCTATATATGTTTTTTATTTTCTTTGTTTTGTTGGATACTCAAATTTAAATAAAAGTGGACCTAAACCCTATGCCACAATAAAAGGGACCAAAGAACTCAAAATTACACCCAAAATACAATATACATACATTGTTTCATTTTTATTAAAAGGATGAAAATTTTAGTAGTGAAAATTCACATCAGACAATTTCACTTTCAAAAAAGTATTCTCATGAACTTAAACATGAATTAAAATCATAATCAAGGAATTCAAAAACATTTTACATTCAGTTTTCATGTTTCAAAATGTACATTAATTCATGAAATGACATTGAATTGAATTTTATTTTTTCATTAAATTGAATTTATATCATAAAATCCCAATTTTTTAATCCAATATTTTCACTCCCCCAATTTATAATGACACTGCCCTCAATTTTTCAAAGATAAGAGAAGAGAGAGTTCAGAATTTGGAAGAAATATGGGGGTTGTTGATTTTAAATGAAATAATGAAACAAAATCACTTGATTTGAAATTTACGACCCATCAATAAGAATTTTATCACTTTGTATTCTTGTAACATGTATATTCTTTGGGGATTATTGGGTTTGAACTTTAGATATCATGAGTTTTATTTTAAAATACTAAAATTCTTCAGCTGCTAAATCTCTCAAACAAGATACAATAGATCACATTAGAAACCCCAAGGGGATTCCCTTGATAATAAAAAAACAAAAAAACCCAAAATAAAATAAAAATAATTCAAAATCTAGGTTGACTCTCAAAAAGTGATTAGTTTAAAGTAATTATCTCAACCTGGACCCCAACTTATCTGATACCAACTTTCAAAATTTTAAGGATTGTTTCCCCCAATTCTATAAGATTGAGATTGAGACTCTATTGGGTTTGGTGGGAAGGTTTGAAAATTAATTCAAGGAAAATAATATCGGTCCAAGTGAATGGGATAATCCCATGAATATCAAAAAGGTTCCATCAAATTTATTTTTTAATCTTACTTAAGACTTCAAGGATAAATTTCTATTTATTATCTTTAATAGATTATGAAATTATGATTTTTTTGATTATCCCCTATGGTGAAATGATTTATAGAAGGTGTAAGGACCTTGAATTTGAGATTGGATTGGCTAACACTTTTAGACATAGATAGGTACATTTAATTGAGCTCGATTTTGTTCTCAAAATTTCTCAACAGAATTGGCTCCCTTTGAATAGAAGCTTCCACCACTAAATTTTCCAGATGAGTGTTAGAAATGGGTATGAACTAGAATCTTGTTATTTCCCACAAGGTTTCAATGATTGTTGTTTCTAAAAAATCATCAATGGGGACATATGAAAGAGATTCAATCCATGAATTAAAGTTTCCCTCATGTGAATATAGAAAACAAATTTAATCATGATTAATACACCCTTCAAAAATTCCCTATAGTTCCTTAGGTTGACATTCAATATTACTTAACACATCCAATTCATTTTTCATCTTTGATTTTTCATATTCTAAAGTTGGTCCTTCAATGTTTACTGGTGATTTTGAATCATCTAATGGTTTTAAAATCAATAGTTTAGTTATTTCATTATGTTTCCCACTCTTGGAAATAGTCACATCTTGTATTTCTTCACAAGAGGTTTTTGTGTAACAAGATTCTTCTATTAATATTGAGGAAGGGATAACCTTATTGGGCATGGGTTCTATAATTGTTTCAATTATTTTCAGTTCTAATCTCAATGATGAAACTTATGAATTCATTTTATCCATTTATTTACACAATTTTTCAAGAAGTTTTTGGGTATTAGGCTGGATATGTGTTCGAACATAATTTAGTTCCCTATAATTGATCTCATTAACCATCTTTAAGAGGGATGTAAATTTATTATTTAATCATTCATCGTCTAAACAATTTTAAATGTCACCCATTGCGTGGTATTAATTCAAGGTATTGTAAAAAAATACCTATATTAGGGGATTACCAATTTGGATTTCCCATTTGATTATATAATTGGTTTATGGAGGTGTAATGTGGAAGATAATCCATTGGAGTAGATTGAAATTTTGATTTGGGATTCTTTGGACACACAAAATCAGAAAGGGGAAAAGAGAAGAGAAATAGTGGTGAGAAAAGAGAAATGGGGAAGAATAGAATAGGTTTATATAATTACTTACTTGGGTCCCCAAAAATGGAGCTAAAATTTGGTTATTCCAAAATTTACCCATGATATATGGTGTAAGAGTTTTCTTGTAGTACAGTTTGGGTTATCGAATCCTCAGAGACTTAATAAGTAACCTAAAAAAACATAAATTCTATGGGGATGATTTTTTAATTAAGTGGCTATCTTGGGTTCAAATTTATTTTATTATTAATGATATTTATAGACTTAAGTGAATTAAATTTATTAATAATGATTTTATCCTTGGTTATCACTTTGGGTGTATTATATGAATACCTTTTTAAATTATTTAAATTTCATTAATTTGAGAAGAATTCATTCAATAAAATTAACACAACCTTATAAATTACTATTTTAACACCTTCACATAAAAATTATAATCACCTATAAAATTGTAATATAATTTTAATGAGCACTCCAAGTTAAAGAATCTTATTATCACATGAAAATTGTGATGATAAAATTCAATAAGGAAGAGGAAGAAAGAAAATCATTGAATGAAAATCTCAACAAAAGAATTGATTAAGAATTATTAAAATAAAAAATAACATCCAATACATTCCATTTATAATCCCTTGGATCAACCCATTATAGTGTTATACTTATAATGATTCTCTTATATCAATGGAATTTGTAAGTATACTTATGAGGGAGGAATTTAAGGAAAAAACATTGAAATAATGATCACTCCACCGTTGCGTGACGAGTTTCACAAAATATTATGTGAAAAGATCCACTACCTAAGAAAAAATAAATAAACATTATATAAATAAGAAAATAAAATATTAAGAATAAATAGAAAAATTACGTAAGAAATTTTTTTATTAAGAAATTAATGTTAATGAAAAACTTACATGATATAAATTGACGATGTGACTACAAAACGAAAACATGAAATTATAAATGAAAGAATAAAAAATGGAACCTCAATAACTTCACCACCATATCCTTATATATGAATATTTGGATCCATAGTTATACCCCACAACAATAAATTACCTCCCATTTAATTTGGATATTAAAAGGTGGGAGAGAAATCAAAGGAAATTGCACTTTTCCACTTTGACCACAAAAATAAGAACAGATTCATCTACCTTTTGGATTTTCAAATTTTACAATAAAGATGTATGAATATGAAGGAATATTATAAGCAAAATAATATCTTCCATGTTTCATCTAATAGCTATAAAAATTTCATTCAAATTGAATCATCCATTAAGAAGTATTGCTCTAAATAGTTGGATTATTTTATGTGATTTCAAATATATCTCACAAATTAAATGTAAACTTGGGCTCCCTAGATATCATTGAAAACTTCAGAGTTAGATCTAGACATAGTTGAATGAAAACATCCCAATAATTTTATGTTTCTAAAGTTAAAATTTTAACTTCATTGGGCTTCAATTGTTTGATATGCTTTTATTTGATGGGCCTAAGGCATATTATGCTCTGTCCATAAATTTATGTGTTCATTTCCAAAAATATCCATCTTACCTTGGGATTCATCCATCGATACTAAAAGGAAATTTTTTTCAATAAAAGTGAAAAATAATGTTACAAAATATCAAATTAATATAATTAATATAATTTTTTCCACAAATATATGATTTATTGAGCCCAAATTTTCAATTTAAAAATAAATTGTACATGTGATGAGAAATGAAGTTGAATTTAAATAATGAACTAAAATTGGTGTTTATGGACTTCAAAACAAATGAATATTAAAATATAATCAATTAATATTATCCTCTTTAAGTGTATAATTATTATGTCACTATATGATATACCCATTCTTGAAGTAAAGATGTAGGGTGCCAAAACCCTTATTGAATACTCATCTTTGAATTAAGGATGCAGGGCTTTAGAACCCTTCTTGAATACTTTTACTACATGACCTACTCAATGTATTAATAATTTTAATCCACATAAAATATTCCATAGTCCTTGGTGAGGAGTGTGTATTAATTCAATGGATTCCTCTAATTGACTATGCAGGTAAGCCCATATTGGCTCCGACATAAGTTTCCTTGTCCTATAAACCATAATTGTGTTTACCTTGCATAAATAAGGACCTATGATCCTTGTGATCCCTAAAAACATTCTTGAAGGGATTCTCACTTTAGAGTGATTCACATGTGTCCCCGCAATGTCTATATCATCTCATTATCCCCTAATAAATCTCATTGGGACATGGTATACATTTTCCATGAATTCATCATTTAAGACACTATTTTACCGTAAGAATGGTCCAAGATATATGAAATTAAACTATAGTAATAGGAGGTCCAAGCTATATGATCCTAAATTATTACAATAGAAGGTCCAAAATACATGACCTTAAACTATAAAAATAAGTGGTACAAGCTATATGACCCTAAAAAAATAAAAAAGATCCAATATATATGACCTTAAACTATAACAATAAGAGGTACAATCTATACTATGTTAAAACAATAGCATTATTTAGTCAAAGATGTTTGACCGTAAACATCAAGAATATATCCCGACTTGAAAAACATAAAAACTTTATAAGGAAAGATACATAATAATCATTATATTGAAAAACTATAAAGGGAGTTTTGGAAAAAAATTACGGTCTCTACTTATTAGACACACACATTGTTTGATAAAGGAAACATTGAGCGTATAATAAAAGATTCATAAATCTTTTTTGGTAGAAAACCCAAAAAGGGAATCCTAATCAAAAGTATAGTATCTTACCTATATGATTTATTCACCCAAGTCATCTATCTGAATTAAAAATATTTTAAAGGATTTGCCCTAATATATCAGTGATAGTGTTTATACTAATGTTTTTATGTGGTAAATTATCAAGGGGAACCCATTATGACTTGATCGTTTGAGTTCGGATTTGGTTTCACTTAATATTATGAAAAATATTGACATAATTGGAAATATATATGATTTTGATTCATCAATATTTCATAGATATAGAAAATAAGAATAGAGAGATAGAAAAACATGGAATGTATAAAATTTTTTATTGAAAAATATAAAAATATAGAGGAATATCCACAATTTAGAGTCTCTCCCATAATCCCTTGAAAAAATTAAAATAAAAAGAATATAATAACTAGGGAATTCTTTGAGAAATAAAAAAAATAACATAACAAGATCATAGTAAAATTTTATATAATAAGTTTTAAAGATCAGTTAGATCCCTACAGGTGGTGTAAATTGGATATTCAATTCCTACCCACTCTGTTTCCTCTATTGAAGCTAGTGTATGAAGAGGCTCTATTAATGAGTATAACTGATTAAACTTTTTTTAACTAGCATCCAATAAATATGTTGTATTTGAATGATCAGCCTTCACATGAGCAATGAATAATTAATATTATATTATATGTAAATATAAATTGCTCATACAATCATGAAACTAGGAGTATTTACAATGTTTTTGTTCCAATTCCTTTGATTCATCCCTCATTTATTGAAGTAGAAAGTTTTTAAAATAAAATATTCATAGATCTCTCTCATGACTAGATAGTTATTGGAAAGTTGGGATGATCCATTGCGTGATTTTAAATAATCTTTGATAATCTAAGCCCCCTAGACCTAAATTGTGAAATATTTAGAAGGGGCATTCCCCTTGTAAAGGGATTTCCTCCAAAGTAATCTCTAAAATTAAATGATGAATCATGGTTCCAAGATTATCTTCATGTTACCCTACTTTCAATATCCATTTCAAAGGGTATGATTTTGTGAATAATAATGGTCATGATATAGTCGGGTATCAATATTATTGAGAGAGGGTCTAGACTAGATGAAAAATAATCAAAGTATCATAGGATAATCTCCCTCTACCAATAATATTATCTGACCCTCCCTCAGCTAGTTCATCATATGTTATCAGTGTGGAGGGCCTAGTTCCCCCAATGAACTCTACCTTGTCATTAGTAGTCTATTAATTATAACGGGGGAACTTTTATAGAGGTATTCTCAAGTTTGATATAAGTTCCGTTACAGCCATAGGTAAAGGTTTTAGAGAATCACAAGTCTTGTGTACTCACCAAATGAGTTGGATTAGTATACCAGTTGGGTAAGATTCCACATAATATTGGGAATAATTTTTAGATAGGTAAATATGAGCATTGATAGTTGGTAGGGTGATTATATAATTAGTATCCTCACACATAATTATCACCCATAATCGATAAATAAGTCTAAGTTTTCATTCACCTCACATTCTAGAAAAAGGTGGGGAAGAAACCCTCTAGGTATAGTGAAATTGGAGAGAAAATATATCAGGGGAATATGGTTTGTAAATAACTAATTTGATCAAGTGATCTAAAAGTTCAATATCCTAAAGTGAGATTTTATATAACGTCTCATTTGGGGATCCACTTTAATTATTAATAATTAACCTAGAAAGTGATACATAAGGCATAAAGTTGATTTTTTTTGGTTAGTCAACATATAGACAACCTTATTGATGTTTAGTGGCATCACCTCAACCTTTAACACGTTTAGTATCCTAGGGAGAAATATATAATGAAGAATTTCAAAAGTTTTTTTTGATACTTATAACATTGGGAATGCTCAACTATCGAGCAAAATAAAAATTGGATTGTCCTAATATTATAGTAAGGGGTATTACCCAATTGAATGTGACCAGGAAGTTGATAGAGAAGGAAAATAGTTGGTATGTCCAAGTTGAGAGTTTGAAATTATTCCAATCAGACTTCCATAACTAGTTTTCCAACCCAAACACCCAAACATTCTTCCCCAATTGGGAAGAGCTATCCAATTAGAAACATTTATAGAAACCCCATCAATCAAAGACTTGTGGAAATTCTAGACTTAACCTTGTATCCACATGAGGTGTACTCCCCAATATCTAGATTAGACTAATAAGATCCATCACCATCCCAAACATGTCTAATGGGACAATGATGAGGGAGTACCACACTTGGAAATGATCTTCTATGAAAAATAAAAGTGATTATCCAGTCTTTGAAAAAAATAATTTAATATAGGCTTGGATACTTCAACTTATCCCTTATGATGACAAGAAAATATAGATCTAAGGAGGGAGTCTATTTAGGATCCAAGCATATGTTCTATGCATAGAGGAACTCATAATACATCTCCCCAAGAGGAGGTATCCCTCCAAGATGGTAGGTTTCCCATAGTTTTATCCTTACCTCAACATGGGTTAGGTGGAAAGAGTTGGTTCCAAGACACTAGTGACTAATCAATTTTTGAAGGAGATCTAACGAATGATACATGATGAGATACGAGATATATAAGGCTACATATATATTTATTACATGAAATTGATTAATAAATTATGCAAAACCGTGATTATCCCATAATGGTCATGCCCATTCATCAGATAAATTTTCCATTGTGGCACAAGTCCCAATTTTAATTCCATCCTCTCTTCTTATTATGTAATAAAGAATAAAGTATAGTTGAGTTTCTATGGGTGATAGGTTAATGAGTAAAATCAGGAACATCTAGGATCATATTTCATTTTTTAATTGAATGGGATATCCCCTAGAATGAGACCAAGACCAATTGACCATTCTCATAGACGATCACCCAAATTCAACCATATTAATATGAGAACTAGGAGGACATAAGATTATGGATGGACGAAAGAATAATAGTGTCGTCTAGAAGAAAAAATCTAAATAAAGTTATTCATTATAATAAAATATAACACTAAAGGTAAACTATAAGAATATCCTATCATCATCAGAAAAAATATTGTACCAGGGATCAACATTCTTATTCCCAGTAATAATATCTCTTTGTCCAACTATATTGGAAGAATTATATGAGCTTGATTCCATCCAAATAAAAGAATGAACATAAAATATCATGATAAATGAATATTTAAAATTTTTAAAGGATCATGAGACTTATATCAGATGGTCACATATATGTGGTGGAGTTATACAATCACATGATCATATAAGGGTTATGTGGTCGCATCACTATTCAAGGGTTAAGAAACCTGCATTCACTTTGGATGCCCATAGAATAATCTATGAAATAACTTTATAAGAGACTTGCAACCACCTGAAATCTCTTCAAATAGAAAATTCACATGATTTATTATCTTTAGAGATTATAGTATTCTTATGAGAAATTTGGTTGAAGCGGTAGGGTCACACAATATGATCACACAAAGCAGTCACATGAAAGGGATTTTACATAGTGATCACATGGGAATGAATAAATTCAAGGTCTCTAAAACTTATAACACAATTTAAATAGCCTACCCCTTTCCCTATTATTTATAGTATTATTATTGGAATACCAAGGGTCACTTGAAATAAAAAAAATAACCTTGAAGACTAGAAGCCCATGGGACTCTGGCATGCATTTACTTCCTTAGATTTGAGTCCTTCCTATTTCTTTCAGACATCACTTCTAGGGCGGGGGGCATTTTTTGATGTACTTCAGATAAACATTTGAAAAATTAAAGTTTGTAAAATATAAAAAAATAAAAAGTTATATTTTATGCCCAAAATGAAAGACCATTTAAGGGTCATGAAATTTTATAACCCTTAAAGGGATATGTGATCACATAACCCATGTCTGTTCATGAAATACCTCTCAGACACACCTGATTTTCTATCCCCAAGAAGATGAGTTGAAAAACCAACCAATCAAATTAGATAGATGAGGATATCTAAGGTGGTAAAATTATGTGATCTCTATTATTTATAGTATTCCCCTATATTCATGCACTCTCCCCATGAAAAATAGATTATGAGGCCAACCCTAGGATAAAGCTATCCAAGGTGGGAGGGTCTTATAGTCACTATTATTTATGTGATACACTCTTGAAGTAATTTGATCTTCCCACGATAGCTAGTTTAAGAGATCAAATTCAGGGTGAGGCTTTCAAAGGCAGACCTATCAAGTGATCATTTTTTGTTATGCAATCCACTGGGAGGCTCCATTAATGATGTGTGGTTCAGTCATGTGTAACACACAAGCCTAGACCGACTTATCCATAAAATAATTCCATCAAATTGATAATGGAATTTTCCACCATATTAAGTTACATAGACACAGGGGGGAACCTATATATCCCCTAATTAATGATCAAAAACATAATTCTAAGAGACACACATAGGATAATGAGAAATAATTTCGGATAGAGAATGATTTTTGGGGATGAGGAATCAAGTGATTTCAAAGTCTCTTGCTTAATTAAATTCAATGAGTAACTTAGGAAAAATTTAATATGAATCTTGGGAAATATTTTCACATGACCATTAAGGTGAGATAAGATTTTATAAGCCACTGGTAATGTGAACAGATGATGATTTCCTGGTCATGCGATCATGAGACGAATTCTTGTCCATAAATTCATATCACTCGATAGCCTAAAAATTATATTAGTTAGAAAAATTACACCACCATTTTTTTATTGCATGCTCCTTTCCCTTATAACATATGAGATTTTATGGCCCTCACATACTTGTATGATCATGTAGCTCCACAACCTTCAAGTGAAGAGAATGACCCTTCCCTATTCACATAGAGAACATGGCTCTATAACATTCATGATATTTTCCAGCTCTAAGGAGTCCCACTGAAACTATCCTGAGTCCCTATTTTTCCATAAGGATATACCCCTTAATTTACTACAATACTCCCTAGAACATAGGAATATAATCCTTATGAATCTATCTTCCTACCATTCCCATTAATAGTCAAGGGACTATATGAACTATGATGACTCTGATTCCTATTATAATCAAGGTATGTAGGATGCCTTTTTATATTTAGAGCTCCATTTTCAACATATGTAATGTGTTTAATCCTTTTCTATCTCTTTTTTATCACGCTAAGACTATCTGATGTAGGCTTATATATTTTCAATGGCCATACCACCAATAAAACAAAAAACACCCATATGAACTATAGAGATTCATATTCTTATTATAATCATGATATATAAGACATCTTTCCATAAGAATCGAGCTCCACATCTAATATATTGTCATTGGTATTTACATGAGGATATATTACACATGAAGACTAGAATACCCTCATATATATTTCCTTCATATTTCAATGTCTATAATGAAATATCATAATTATTATCTCATGAATCCATATCCCCATAGACTCATAATCATACTTTCTTAGTTCATCCTCAAGGTGTAATGCCCATACCAAAATGCCCCTATTATGGGAATCCTCACTAGGAATAATCCCAAAATTCTCATCCTTTAAAATGAAATACTTCCAATGAAGTATCTTTGGAAATCCCCAGTGTGTAAGACCCCAAGATTAAACCTTACCCTCTCATTAAATTCATCTTATGTTTTTATCTCTCTTGTTTATCACATAGATCATGACTCACATGGTATTATATAGCTACAATGATATTTCCTTTAGCATGATAAAAATTAATGAAACATGGGATTACTATTTAGGTGTAAGACCTGACCATATCATACTCACCTTCAAAGGGTCATACACCTAATGATGTATCTCAGGAAAACCTCATATTCATAAGTCCCACTTAAACATCAGAACTATATAGATTTTGATTCCTACATTCATAGACCATCCTTTATCAGTCTATATTCTCAAATATAATCATTCCCCAACCCATAAGTCTATATATCTTATAGGGACTATTATATCCTCCTCATTAGGATATACTCCCAATGAGATCCATATTTGTAGGGATATACTTCCTGAAACATCATATCATCCTCATTTGGTTATACTCCCTGTGAGGATCATCATCACAAGGCCGTACTCCTTGTAACATCATATCGTCCTCATTGGGCTATACTCATGGTATGAATCATCTTTATAGGGAAATATTCCTTCTGGAATAAATCTATCATCATTTTTACACATTCCCTTCATGGCCAATTTGATGGGGCCGCTCATCTTTAAGTCCCACATAATCATTATTAGACACCTTTCACCTAGAATTCCTTACTATATGATGTTAAAATTCATGGTATGATCCATATCACATAACCCTAAAAGGTATAAGTGTCTTGAACTATATGAGTTATAATTAATTTTAGAAGGATACATAGGAAGTACCTTTAAAGGACCAATCCCATCACCATAAAAACTTACCAACCTCCTAGATAGAGATAAACTATAAATCACCTTGCTGTATAGATTTAAAACATAGAAATCACCCAACAAACACCATTAAGTAATAATGGGTAAAAATATGGAGAATCTATGATGCCTACATATGGTTTCATTTATAGGGTTTCTCTTATATGTATAGATGCTGACATTAGAATTCAATAACTAGTTATAAATTTTAGGCTAACTAATCCCATATTGGGTATATCATAAATATATAAGAGAGTCCTATAGTAGGAAATAATCCCCCCAACATTGTTTGATGACCCCGACCACCCGTCCCATCAACCATTGTGAGTTTCTAAGCATCTTTGGAGAGAAACCCCAATGAATTAATGGATCTTGAAATCATGACCCTAGTCTATAATGGATGTGGGAACCATTGGGTGTTTCTAGTACCACAAATAATCCCTATTGGAAACCATTTCAATCAAAAAGGTGAATTATACATGAAATATTGTGAAACTATATTGATAATACCAAAATTTAGCATAGGGAATAAACAGTATTTTGGCTCAGAGAAAAAATGGAGAACCTGACATGAAATATTGATAAACTATATTGAGCCTCCCACAATCGAGTGTTAGGAATAAACCACATTTTAGTTTGAAATAATGACAATAGAGGATAGAGTTGGGCTTACAAATATGATGTTGACCCAATTTATAGACTAATTAGAGACTTATGTTATGGAATAGTTAAATTTGTGGTACACCTAAGAGGGGAAACATTTTCACAACCTTGATCAGTAAGGAGAGGAAATCCATCATTGATCCAAAATCAGGTCATACACCTATAAAGAGGCCCCTATTAAGGGCATATTAATTGTGTTAATGACACAATGAACTAAAATATATAATCCCATGTGATTAATACTTAGTGTGATATACAAGATATAATATAATATTGAAAAAATTACATGAGAGTGCATAATTAGATTTTAATGGGGATTTCACATTGAGGATGACCATTGTGAGTATCTCTAGTCTATTGATAATATCACTAACATGAACCATCATGGGTCTTATACTTGAAGAGGAAACCCATGACCACATATTTCTATATAATTGTAGGATATGGTGGTATATGTAGGAAATATGAGTATGAAATCATTAAATAAAAACAAGGGGCTAACTCTTTGGGGGACACCCTACCACATGGCTCGTTGATTGAGGTTGTGTGGTTCCTCTGGAAGACCGAACATAGAGGACTAGTCAGAATTAGTAGGAAACCTGATCCATGAGAATTTTTATAACAACCTAGGTAATTTTGATAATAGATCAATTTCATTCATTATTCATATTCCTAAATTATATTTTATAGATTCATATCCACTATAAGAATATTAAGTAATTTTTACATTAATAAGAAAATAGTTTTATTCATATTAAATTCATTTATATGTATTATATGGTTTTATTTAACGATTCAATTTCTAAATTTTAGAATTTTAATATTAAAAAATGAACTTATTTTTTGAAATCGGTAATCTAAAATTATTTTAGAGTGAATTTATGTGAAATTTATAAAAAAATTAATTTTGTGTGATTAGTAGAAAAAACTGATTTTTAAGAAAATTGTGTTTTATTTTCATATATATATAAAGTCACATTATATTTTAGACTTATTTTAAAATTTAATAAATTATTTTTAATTTAATATAATCCAATAAATCTCATTGTAAAAAACATTACACTTTATTTTGGTATAAAAATATTATTATACTTAAAAGGCATTTTTTCTAGAAAATTGTTTCTCATCACGTTACCTGTTCTGATTTTAAAAGAAAATTTATAAAACTTTAGTGATTTAATATTGAAAAATGGATTTAAAATTTTTAATCATTAGTTTAAAATAATTTAAATAGACTTACCTTATTTTTGGTCTTTATGAATAGTAACCATGGTAAAAAGCTATTTACCATGGAAAGTGTTAGAGTTAAAAGGGTTAAAACAAAAATTATTAGGGTTAAAATACTTAAAAACTTGTCAAAATACTATTTAATGGTTATAGTTAGACCCTATATACTCTCTTATTAAAAAATGGTATATTTTTAGATCTATTTGTCTGGATTTAGACATTAATATATTTTAATATTTTTGAGAAAATATAAGTGTATCCTCTCCCTCACTTATAAAAGGACACCCCCTCTCATCTATTATCAATAATTTAATATCTTATTATCTCAGATAATAATATACCAAATAATTTCCCAACATCCCTCCCCATTTCTTAGAGGTACTTTTTTTATCATAATATCAACCTAATAAGGCTTTAGGTATAAACTTGAGGTTGTTCATAGAATTGGTATAATTTTTATCCAAGCGTTTCCTTTTTTATTTATTATTTTAACTCTATCAAACCTATCATAAAACTTTTTATATAATAAAATCATCATATACTATATGAAAAAATGTAATTATGTTTATGTTATAACACTTTTTTATCTACTTAACTGTCTAACAAAAAATAAGAACATCGCTCATGCGTACGTGTGGACTACCGTCTCGTGGGGCGATGTATTTCATTTTTCATCACTGAATATTATGGTGGTTCATAATTATGGATCCAAATTAAATAATATGATATAATTTTTTTTATAATGCTAAATAAATATTATAATTCCTTATTTACCATTTAAAAAAACATCACTTGTGTGTATGTGTGAACTACCACCTCATGAACCATTTTATTTTATTTTTCATCACCACCTCACATGGCTGGTATATATAAGCGGATTTAGATAAATAATATGATATTTACGATATAAGTATCATTATATAAATATAAAATAATATTTACCAAGTTTCCCTCATGTTTTTTGGAAAATAGAAATGTTACTCATGAGTACACTAGAGTACTGTCTCCATGATTGTAACACAATTCATTTTTCATAACCACCTTACATAGTTGGTTATAAGAATATAATTAATGTATAAAAATGATAATTATAACTTGATTAATATTATTTAAATCATATAATCATGATCCATTTGACTATAGTAAACCCACCAAATTCATTTTGGGCCCATGAACCAAATATCCTCAAAATATATGAAGTAAACTTAATCAACTAAGTGATTAGGTATAATATAGTAATAATTGAAATAAAAAGAATATTAAATGATAATTAACTTGAAAATAATTATTAATAATGTAAATTATTAACATAAATTTATTATTTTTGAAGATAAATAATGTACGTGACAAGCTAGACTCGAGTTAAGGGATATTCTATCTTAAAACCTAGTTTTAAAATGTTTTGAATATTTATTTCTATTTATCACTCCATTTAAATATTGTTTAATAGATCTGTAAATATTTAAATTAATGAATTCAAAAGGTCATTTTATATATTTTTACATTATTATAAATATCTTCAAAAGGAATATTTTTTTTTCATATTTTATATAGAATTTATAAATTTCTTTAAAATATACCAAATGAATGTTTTTTAACATATACAACATCAATTAATTTTCCCACCACTATAACCATTAATTGATACATGGATTTATTTACAATTTTTTTTGTTTTATTTAAATAAAAATAATTCTTCTATTTAGTTTTAGGTATTTTAGTTTTGAAAATGGTATTTTTAAAGGAAATGAATATATCAATATTTGAAAATGTTTTACTTATGGGTTTAAAAGTATATTTTTATGAGTTTGATGATGGAAATGAAATATTTTTTTATTTTCATGTGTGTTAAAATGCTTATAATTTTTTTATGATGATGGGTGACCCTTGAATATCTCGGTAATCCATTAGGTAATAATGTTTTTCTAGATTATTATGTTGGAATTAATTGAGTAGGTTATTCCATTTATAAGGGTTCTTATAAGGTTTCTATAAAAATGATGTTCCAATGCACCTACACGAATTTTTTATGATTTATAATGATTTTTCATGGAAACATTTTCATTTCATAAGGTATGATAATTATATTTTGTTTAAAGTAATGATTATTCCCTTTATGTGTAAAAAGGTATGTTTATAAGGTTCTCATGTTTTATAAGAAATAATAATGATTATGATTTTTTCCTTTATGTTTTCTTATAAAGTGTTTTATGAAAAAAATATGGGCATTAAAGCTAATTTATGTATAAAAATATGGTTATTTTAGCTCAAAGTTTTTTATGTTAAAGGAAAAATCTCATATACGATCTCATGGTTTTGTAATGCATTAATAGGTTTATGTTCTTCATTTTTTATATACATTAGTGAGATTTTTTGGGTTCATCCAATGTTTTTAAATATTTTTAATAGGTTTTGAGGATGAGTGAGAATAATTATGAAGTCAATTTAATAATCATGAAGATTTATAATGAAAAGAAAACATGTTTTATTTTAAAAGTATTGTATTGTGAAGAAATGTACACTAAGTGGAAGTGTGTACTTTGTAATGCATGGGTTCGTTATATAAGAGTTATGATCTAATTATCTAAAAATATAAATCTGAAAGGATATTTTAGAATTAAAGAAAATTAATTATTTTATAATAATTAAATAATTATTTGAATAAGGATCAGGTTTTTATAGTTGTTTTTTGAACAAAGTTTATATAATTTTATTGGTTGAGATAATGTAAGTAAGTAAAATTAAGGGATTCTAATTTATGGTTATCATGAGATATCTCTTGAATATTACCATGTTACTTTATATGATCTAGGTTTTTTCAGAATAGTTTTATGTACAGGAAATAATGAAGTTGAAGTTGGAAGACACTAAAAGGACAATATCCTTCCAAATCAGTAACCTAGAATAGTTGGAATTAAAACTGAATAGTTTTTACTATGATGGATTAATTGAAATCTTCTATTAATATCAGTGGAATAAATGTTATATAAATATCAAACTCATCATATATGAACATTTATATAGTTAAAAATTTCATAAAACAACACCCTATGACATTTAGTGGATCTTTTGACCCAATGGTTTCTAAGGGATGGTTTAAATATTTGGAAACAATATTCAAAGTAATGGGTTATTCATATTATCCAAAGTTAATTCTCTTAATTTATCATTTTTGCGGTGAAGCTGAATAGTGGTGATTAATGGTAAAGAATACCAAGAAAAGAGAAGAGATTAATGCCATAGAGTGGGATTAATTTAATAATTTTTTCTTTGAGAAATATTTTCCTAATGCACTTTGATTCAGGATGGAAAATTTTTCATAGAATTGAGGTAGAAAAAATAATATTAAATGGCTGTGTATTAATAAAACTTCACATGATTTACAAGGTATGAAACAAATTTTATCTGATATTTTGATAGTAAAATTAATCAGTTTTACTTAGGATTGAAATCAAGAAATCAAATAACATTGGATTCTCATGAAATTAAAAGTAATGAGAAACTAGTTTGATGAGTTGAGAAGGTAGAAATGAAGTTTTTTTATGATCATGTATTCTATAAAAAAATATAAAAATAGGACTATGTGGTAGATAATGGGGAAGAATCCAATGTGGAAATATGAAGGTAAGAAAATGAAGTTTCCATCTTGTGATAAGTGTTTTAAAAATAACCCTATAAAATGTTTTATAAAATATTGTAAGTGTTTAAAATGTTTTAAGTTTTGACATGTGTCTCAAGAATTCAAATAAAATGATCATAATAATGATTAGACAAATATTGAAAAGTTAGGATTGATATGTTTTAATTATAATGAAATGAGTCATTATGAGAGTAATTTTTTGAAGATATGAATAAAGGACGGAATGAATAAAGATAAAAATAATAAAGGTGGGGCTAAATCCTTTGAAAATTATTTGATAGATGTTAGACCATCCAAGAATGTGGTGTTAGTTACATTAATTGTTTATTAAAATTATTCCAATGTATTATTTGATTCAGGGTCTACACATTATTTCATTCATGAATTTTTTTTGTGCAAAGTAGAAATTTCACCTCAATAAATAAATCCAAAACTTTTCTTAAGAACACATAGGGGTAGTATTAATGAAAAATGAAATTATAAGAATCTTTATGTTATTATATATAGAAAGGATTTACTAGAAAAACTTCTTGCCTTTCACCTTGTAGAGTTTGATGTTATTATGGGTATGGATTGAATTTTTATTTATCATGCTAATATAAATTGAATATTTAAATAATTTGTTTTTCATAATGTGATTCTGTTTGTATATAATAATGAATTCATACCTTTAATAACATATTAATATATTGATAAAATTATTAAATATAGAAATTAATGTTATCTTGTACATATTGTTTTGAAGAAGGAAATTGTTTAAATTGGTGATATTCTTATAGTAAATGAATATATGGATGTATTTTATAATGAATTTATAGGTATTATACATGATCAAGAGATTTAATTTAATATTGACTTGGTTTATGATTATAATACAATATCAAAAACCTCCTCATCGAATGGCTCAATTAGAACTTTTGGAATTGAAAAATTAGTTAAAAGAGTTTCTTGATAAAGGATTCATTCATATTAGAACTACATTATGGGGTGACCCAATTTTAATTTTAAAAAGAAATATGACCCCATGAGGCTTTGAATTGATTATATAGCTTTGAATAACATCACTATTAAAAATAAGTATTCATCACCTCATATAAATGAATTTTTTATCAGATCTATAGATAATAGTATTTTTTAAAGGTTGATATTTGGTATGGGTTTCATCAGATGAAAGTGAAGGAGGATGAAATTCAAAAGAAATTTTTTTAGACTAGGTATAAGTATTATTAGTTTGTGGTTATGCCCTTTAGGTTGACAAATACTCCAGGTGTATTTGTGGACCTTATGAATGGAGTTTTCTATAAGTTCTTGGATAAATTTTCAGTTTAATTTATCGATGAAATCATTATATATTATAAAATATATTATGATCATGAGAAATATTTGAGTGTAGTTATAAAAAATGAAAATAAAATAATTTATATGTAAAATTGAGTAAATGTAAATTTTGGTTGTGATTGATTTATTTTCTTGGACATATTGTAAATTAATATGGAATAAATATATATATATCTAAAACTAAAGTGTTTAAAGAGTGTTTGGACCTAATAATATCATAGATATTTTTAGTTTTCTTGTATTAGTGGGTTACTATCTATGGGTTTTTGAAAACATTTATCAGTTATTTATCCCATGAACTAATTTAACACTAAAAGGAGTTTAATTAATTTGGAAAAAATAAACTGATGAAAGTTTCAAGGAATTAAATATAAGATTAGTGAATGATCCAATTTTTTCCCTTCAATCTAGAAATAGTGAGTAATGGTATTTTTTATCTATAATTATGCTTCTTTGAATAAACTTGGTTGTGTTTTGATGTATAATGATCAGGTAATTTATTATTCATTGCAAAAATTATGCTAAATTATCCTGTATATGACATTGAACTAGAGCCTGTATTACTTCAATAATATTATGGAATGATTTAAGTATATTAAAATGTGAAATATATATTTATCATAACAATTTTAATTATATATTCAATAAAAAATAATTAAACATGATATAGAGAAGATGTATAGAACTGATTAAGTTTTAGGACTGCATGATTCATTACCATATGGGAAAAGTAAACAGAGTAGATGATGATTTAAGTTTTAAAGATAGAGAATCATTAACTATGATAAGAACATAACATGACTATTTGGTTGATTATTTAATGAATTTTGTTCAATAAATTGTGCATGCATTAACTTCCTATATTTTTCTTCAGGTGTTAGTGCATTATTCTTTGTCAAATATAATTAATAAAGACCATAAGATGGATTATGTTCTATAGAAAAAGGTAAAATTGATATAGAAAGGTATGTTAACTATATTTAACATTGAAAAAGTATATGTTTGAAAAAAATATTATGTGTCCCTTATGAGTCCTATTTGAAGCAAGAATTATTGATTTAAGCTAATATCTCTCCATTTTTTGTTCATCCCAATAACACTATGATTTATAGAGACCTTCAAAAACATTTCTAGCGGGATGTAATGAAAAGAGATATTTCAAACTTTACCATGAAATATTTGAATTTCAAAAGTTTAAAATGTAATGAAAATTACCAAATGGGATTATCCATCCTTTTCTAGTGCTAAAATGGAAATGGGAGAACATATCACTGGATTTCATAAAGGGTTTGGAAAAATATCTTGATGTAATAATGTTTATTTGACTAAATCTATAAAAAATATTCCTATTCTAGATAATATGCTTTTATATCATATTTTTATACTATATGTTAACGAGATAATACAATTTTATGGAGTCTCAATTTTTGTTGTATTTGATTATAATCCAAAATTTAACTTTAATTTTTCAAAAATTCTTCATAAGTCATTGGGTACTATATTAAATTTTAGTATAAATTTTCTTGCTCAATCTAAGGAAAATTCAGAGTAAACAATTAATAATTTGGAGGATATGTTTTGATATTTTTCATTAAATCACTAGGTAATTTGGGATCAATATATTTCACTAGTTTATTTTTCTTATAATAACAATTTTCATTCTTGTAAAAAGATGTCACCTTCTAATGAATTATATAGAAAGTAGTGTTTGACTCCATATTATTGGGATGATTTTTCTGAAAGAATATTTTTGGGAATATAATTGGTAGAATAGATAGTTTAGATAGTTAAGTTTATTTAGTAATATATGAGGTTAGATCGGTGAATGAAAAAAAGTTATGTTAATAACATGAGAAAAGATCATTTGTTCGAGGCGACGAACCATGTTTTTCTTTAAGTATATCCATTTAAAAGTGTTATGTGTTTTAAAAATAAGGTAAAGTTAATTACATGGTTCATTGGACCATATAAAACTATGGATAATATTTAATTGGTTACTTTTTAATTGACTTTACCTCTGATTTTATCCCTGGTAAATGATGTGTTTCATGCTTCATTGTTAAGGAATTATGTTCAGATGTATCTCATGTTTTGAGTCCTGAATTTTTTTATTTGTAAGATAAAATTTATTATAAGGAAAATACTATTTATATTCTTGAATAAATAGAGTAGGTGTAACAAAGTATGGTGATTCACTAGGTTGATGTTTTTTGGAAAAACCATATGATTATAGAAGGAACATGGGAATATAAAAATTATATGAAGGAAAAATATCTACACCTTTTAAAGTAATGAATAAAATTGTGAGGATTAAATTTAAAAAAAGGGGAATAATATAAAAAACTAGTTATTTTTTATAATAGATCAATTTAATTTTTTTTATTAATATTCATGAATTAGATTTTATAGATTTGTATTCAGTATAAGAATATAAAGTATTTTTTCAATCAAAATGGATATATTTTTATCTATACTAAATTCATTTACATGTTTTAATTTATTTTATTTAAAAGAATAATTTATAAATTTTATAATTTTAATTTCATAAAATGAAAATCATTTTTATAATCATTAATCTATAATTAACTTAGACTAAAGTTTTGGGAATTTTTCAACAAAGCATATTTTTTGGGTGAATAATAGAAAATAACGTTTTTAAAAAAAAAGTCTCTTAATTTAATGTATTTATAAATAAAAATTCTATTTTAGTCTGGTTTTAAAATTTAATTAGTTACTTTTTATTTAATATAAACCAATAAATTTCATTGGAATCAATATTACACTTTATTTTGGTATAAAAACAATTTTTATACTTAAAAAATCCTTTTTTGGAATTTTTTTCATCGCATTAAATGTTTGGATTTTAAAATTAATATTTAATAAATATAGAGATTTAATATTTAAAAATGGATTTCATATTTTTAATAATAAATTCAAAAAAATTTAAATAGACTCACCTCATTTTTTTCTTTATGAACATCAACTTTGGTGAAAAAATCTAATTACCACGGTAAGAGTTAAAGAAGGTTAAAACTAAAATGATAAGGGTTAAAATGACTTAAAAACTTATCTAAATATAATTTTATGGTAATATTTTTACCTTATCCCTCATTTATTTAAAAATTTTCCATTTTGGATCCATTTTTCTTGAGTAGGACAATAATGTATTTATATATTTTGAAAAAGTACAAGTGTTTACACTTCCTCACTTATAGAAGGACACCCCATATCCTCCCTTATCTACACTAAAATATCCTATTATATAAGAAAATAACTACATAAATACCTTATGGAAATACCTCCCCACATCCAAGAGGTACTGGTGTAATCAAAATACTAACCTATGAAGGACTTAGTTATAAACACAATGAGGTTGTTCGAATAAGAGGTATAGTTCTTATCTGAGTGTTTTCATTTTATTTCTTCTCATGCCTCCTTAAAAAATCTATTAAATATTTTAATATAATAAAATAATTATCTACCATATACTATAATTTTATTAGGTTAATGTTATAACCATTTTTTATCCACTTAAATATCTATCAAAAAATGAAAACATCACTCATGTGTCATGCAGACTACCGCCTCGTGAGATGATGTATTTCATTTTTCATCAGAAGATCTTATGGTTGTCCATAATTATTGATAAACATAAAATTATATGATATATATGATATAAATTTCATTATTTAATGGTAATTAAATATTGTAATTTTTATTTATCATTCAATGAAAAATAAAAACACCGCTCGTGTGTACCTGTAGACTACCGCCTCGAGAACCGATGCATTTTATTTTTTATCACCATCTAAAATGGATGGTATATATAAGTGGATTAATGAAATAATATTATATTGTTGATATAATTATCATTTTATGAAGATAAAATATCACTCACCTTCTTTTCATCAAGTTCATTGAAAAATGAAAACGTTATTCATGCATACGTACAAACCACCGTCTCTATGATTTTAACATAATTCATTTTTCATAACCACCTTATGTAGTTGTTTCTTAGATAATAATTAATTTATAAAAACTATAATTACAACCATATCAAAATTCTATAAATTATATAATCAGGATCCATTTGACCATATTATACCTATCAAAGTCATTTTGGACTTATGAACCAAATATCATCAAAACGTCTGAAGTAAACTTAATTAATTATGTGATTAAGTATGACATGGTAATAAGTAAAAATTTAATAATATAAGATAATAAACGTGAAAAATATTCTTAATAAATCAAATAATTAACATAAATTTATTATTCAGGAAGATAAAAAATATATGTGACACGTATGACTCGGGCTAAGGGATATTTTATCTAAAAACCCAGTTTTAAAATGTTTTGAAGATTTATGTAAGTTTTTTACATCCATGTATATATTATTTATGGATGTTTAAATAATTAAACAAATTAATTAAAAATTTAATTTCACATCTCTTTTAAATTTATTATAAGGGTCTTTGAAATGAATATTTTTTTATATTTCACATGAAATGTTTGATTTTCTATACAAAGTACAAAATGAATATTTTTTAAAATCTACATCATAAATAGATTTCCCACTACCAAAACAATTATTTAATATTTTTATTACTTTATAGGATTACATGTTTTTTTAAATAAAAAACTTATTCCCTTTTATTTTATGTATTTAATTTTTAAAATGGAATTTTAAAGGAAAGTGATATATCAATATCTAAAAATGTTTTACTTATGGTTTTATAAAGTATATTTATATGAGGTTGATGATGGAAATGAAATATTTTTTGTGGTTAATTTGTGTTATGGTACTTGTACATTATTTATGATAATGGGAGATATTGATATAAATCTCTAATTCACTGGGTAATGATTATGTTCTATGAAGGATTATGTTGGAATTAATCAGTTATGTTATTCCATTTATAAGGGTTCTTATAATGGTTCTATAAAGATCATGTCCCAAGTAACACATAATAATTTTATATTATTGATAATTAATTCCATGGAAATATTTTTATTTTATAAATTAATCTAATGATCTTTTGTTTAAGTGAATTAATATGCCCTTTAAGGATAAATAGGTAAGTTTTTAAGAAAATATTTTTCATGGGTTATCATGTTTTCTAAGAAACCCTTATGATTACAATTTTATATTTATGTTTTCTTATAAAGTTTTTTATGAAAAACATTAGGTTATAAAAGTGATTTCATGTATAAGTAAATGATTATTTGTGCTAAAAGTTTATTTTGTTATAGGAAAACTATCTTATATGATCTCATGGTATTTAAATGGACTAATGAGTTTCTTTTATTCCTTTTTATTTCCCTTAAATAGATTTTTGTTCTCATCGCACATTTTATAATATTTTTCATAAGTTTTAAGGATTATTAGATTCAATGATGAAGTCAAGATGGAAATTTTGGATATTTTTTTTAAAAAGTAAACATGTTTCATTTAAAATGTATTTTATTGTGAAAAAATAACCATTGAGTGGAAGTGTATACTTATAATGAAAGTGTTTTTTATGTAATAGTTACAAAGTAATTATATAAATCTATAAATCTAAAAATATCTTTATGAATAAAAGGAAATTAATAACTGTTTAATAATAAAATTATGTATTGAAATAAGGATGAAGTCCTTATAATTTCCTTGAGTACCCTCCTAAAAAATACCCTCATTGTCAAAGAAATAAAAGATTTTGATTCCAAAAGGGTTTTATTAATTTTGATAGAAAACCCAAGCTACACCTTTTATCAAGGTAATAAATTATTTAAGGGGTGTTTACTAATGTTCATGTCCTAAATTCATGGGTATGATGGTTTTAGAAAAGGATTTAAGTTGGAATTTTAAAGGTTTTAATATTGGAGAAATGAATCCATGAAGGTTTTTAGAACTGGTTCTACCTAATGTAGAAATATGAGATATAGAGTAAGACTATCTAAATAGAATACTATTTTCAACAAGGGTGGTATTTTTACTAGACCTTATGAGGGGGATTTCTAAGACTGGCCTTGGGAGACTGACACGTAGGATGTACTCTACAATTGGATCGCAAGCTTGACCTTGTGAGACTAACTTGTGAGCCTAGAATCTATGATTAGATCATGGGATTTTCCTCATGAGATTGGATTTCAATCTTGTCACATGGAATTTTCCTCATGATATTTTTATTTTCTATATTCCTCTTTTTATTTCTTAAGGTTTTTTCTTCTGAAATATATGTGGATTTGTGAGATAGAATTTATAGAAGTGTGAAACTACCATATTTGTATCCTCATTATATTGATATCTCTATCTCTTTGTGGGAAGGACCGGGGTATTTATAGGTTTCCCCAGAAATTGGTACTTAAAATAGGAGGACATGTAGAGGTATGACATAAAGATTCCAAGATGGTCTCATAGGGATTTCATGGATGGACTTTGTCAAAATTTTATTACTTTTTTGGGGGATTCACAAGGTCAATAACATGGTGAGGAGATCCCATAAATGGATTACATAGAAATTCCACCTCATGGAGCATTAAAAAAATATTCTCCAATGCTATGAGATTGAGTCCTTCATAGGTTTGGTGATTTATGAGGAGATCCTGCAGAAAGAACCATGTGGTGCGGCAAAATTCACTACTCTAACATCATGTGGTTGGGTACTCCACATGGTTATAAACCTCATGGGGTATAGTACTTGATATAGTTGGAATATTAATGGTTATTGGTGGTTCATGAGGTTGTATTATTCTTTTCTAATATTATAATGTGTTTTTAATGTTTACTTTTGAAGAGTTTGACCTCAAATATTTTATTTTTACATATTTACAGGATTTAGAAAATGCCCCCTTAGAATTGGGTCCGTTTGTGATGATAAAGGGTTAATTTCAAGGAAGTAAAAAGCCCATGTAGTTTCCATTTGGTCCATTAAGGTGTCCACTTTTATATACCTGAGACAATACTCCACTTCATTTTCAATCTTTTATTGGAGCTACTGCACTAAGCATCCCATGATTCTCTCTTCGGTTAAATAGATCTTTCAAACCAATTTATGCCTCCTATTTACTGGGTAAGTGATTTATGTGGTCTTTGTCACATGATCAACTCGTGGTTAATAAGAAGAAATTTTCAATTCCTGATACAACCACATGGATCACATGGTCCTCATGTGAGGCCATTCACGAGGTCTGTATGAGGCCATATGCTTTGTATAGTCAATAATGTGGTTCACATGTTGTACTCATGAGAATACATATATAGTGACTTTAAGTATCTTTTTTATTTATAATCTTAATAATTATCACCAATTTTTTTATAGATAATGGATTTTGGCTCTGATAATCTATATGACTTGATGGATGCAGTTGAGGTAAGGGTTGCTATAACTAGAAATGTTGATGCTGAACCTCACTACCACATAACATCTCATGATGAATCCTTTAATTGATTTCTCACACTAGAGATTTAGGGATATCCATTTTCTAATATATTTCATATACATGATATTAGTCTCTAATGTTATGTTTTGATTTCTACACCTGAACATAATAATCTATCGATATAGTTTTAATCATCTCTAGATTATCCAGGTGAATGCCTCTATTGATGGATTGAATATCCCAAAAAATAAATAGGGGTTTACATACATCATAATCAACTCTCTGATAACCCCTAATAATTAAGATCAAAATCTGTATCCTTTTGCACAAAACCATTCATCTATCCTAGCCACTTCACCAAGAAATCCTAGTAGAGGATAAATTCTAATGTGGGATTTATTATAACCATCATTATCTTATATTTTTTAATGATCACAATCAAATTTAATTATTATAACTATTTTATTTATGTATATTTCATCTTTTATGTTCCAATATGAATTTAGGAAGTTAACCGATTGAAATAAGGGTTCAAGAAGGGATTAGAGGGCCATTTCAAACCTCCTCACTGGGTAGAAACACCGATCAATAAGAGGAAGACAACTGGCTAGCTGGTAGGCCATCCAGTGGCACCAGGCCACTGTCAAGCCCACCAGATACCCAATGAAGGACCACTATCCAACTAGTGAGGCTGAAAGTAGAACTTGGATACTTTTCATCCCACCATACAGTTAGTGGCTACAAAAAAAAATCACTGGATAGCCAACTAATCCTAGAATTTGATCAATGGTTCTTTTATATAAAAGTAAAACAAGTTGTTTTTCTTGTCCACTCCAGCATCTCTCACCTCAAAATGACTCTATTAGATTCCCAATACTTACAAAACCACCAAGGGACCTCTATAGGCTATTAATACACCCCCGTTAAGTCTTGAACACAACTATTGACTATGAAATACCATATTAATGCTATTAAGATTTAATTGGAGCTATCTTTATGATTTATTATTGTAATTCCATTAATCTTTCTTATTATTTTTCCCCCTTTCTATCATTGTTTTTAAATATTACTTAGAGAATAGTGAGTGTGATGTAAAGGGTTTTCATTTAGAAAATGTTTCTTCCTCCTTTTTCTTAGGTGATCACCACCACTAAATTGAGAGTACTTGGGTTTTCTGGTTCACCACTTAGAAGCCAATGTTGTACTGGGTTTCTTTTTTACACCATTTAAAATAAAGTTTATTATTTGTTTTGCTATATTAGGTACCATTAAACAAAATGGATTAATAAAACCCTCTCCTGCCTCATGAGGGGTGGTTATATAGGCACTCATTTCGAGTATTGGTATAGATCCTTTATCATCTGGCCATGTCATTTTAATTTACACTATTATTACTTGTTTAATTTATTTACATTACACTTTAACTTTTTAATTTATCTATTACATTTTTAAAATTATTTCAATTACTTTAATTTCATCATTGTATTTTTTTTAAATTATAAGAGGAAATTAATTCCCCTTTTACCATCCTACTTAAACCAATGATTGGTATTAGTGATATCCATGATTTCTAAACCTTAACCAATTTCAAGGAGTAATAATAAAGGATTTTCAATTCCTCTAACATCCATGGTGAACTTGAATGAAACCCAATGGTTCAATCCCCATTCTTTGATGTCTCCGATTATAGTTATTAGAAAACTCACATGTATAAATTTTTTATAAGTATTGGTTATCCCATTTATAAAATTATCATGAATAGTTATACACCCACTAAGTAATTAGGGAAAAAATAGAACCCTGATGATATTTTATCCTTTTAACATGATGAAAAAACCATTAATTCCATTCATTATGGGCTATATTTCTATTAATTTATTTAAAATTCCCCATGAAAAACCACACATGAATTTTTGAAACTTCTTGAAGTCACACACATGGGAACTAACATGATTAACAATACTAGACATAACATGTATCATCATTATTTTTAAAGTTTTAGAATAAATTGTAATGGATCGATTAATGGAATGGTTACTTTTTATACTAATATTTTCAATGTTAAAAATTATCTTGGTATTTTTATTACTATTGAAATACTTTGGAGGAATATAATTTAGAAATTTTTATATTCTTTTCTACCCAAGTTAATGAAAATTCAAGAAGAAAAGTATATCAAGAACATTTTGGTATAATAACTCACTCGGACACTCATGACATATGAGATCACTATGAAGTGAAAAGAAGAAACATAATCCAAGGGAGTTAAGGTAAAGAAAGATACTGTCTTCAAGGAAATCAATGATGAATCTTCTATTAGTGATGCCAAAATTTATCAATTGGCTAATAATATGAACAAATTAATGAGAAAAAATAAATAAATAATGATGACAAAAAGGAGAATCAATTTGGAGGGGAGGAAGTAATTTACTATGAGTGATAAAATAAGAGAAACATCAAAAGAAGTTCCCCACATTCAAAAATAATGTGAAAGAAAATAAACAAATAATTAAATCCTTAAAGTTTTCTATATGAAGTGTTACTTATAACTTCCTCTCCTCAACTAAATCAAGTGATGGTAGTTCCAAATGACTCATTGAAGAGTTGAGGTAGATGACGAGGTAAATTTTGATACATCCTATTTACTTTCATGTCATTTAAATTGTCAGTATCTCAAATATTCTAGTGATAAAATTAAGGATGAATTTTGTGAACTAACTAAGAAATTAAAAGAGAATAAAAATAAATATAATTATATAACTAATTTGGGGGATCATTTATCGAAAGAAAATACTGAATTATCATTAAAACTAAAAGATAAAAAAACATAGAATAACTAGAATCTAAAATTAATGAGATTAAATATTCTATTTCTATGTCACCTAAGGTAAGAAGAATTTAAATAAAATTATGTGTTCTTAATATCAAGTGAGAAATTATTTTGGGCTTATTTTTTCAAATCAAGAGAGCACATATAAAAATATTACTTTTTTAGGAGTATGATCTCAAAATAAAATTTTCAGTTATTTTTGAAAAACTAGGAATCCTATTTATAAATGGTATTATAAAAATGATCTATATGGTGGACCTAAAAGGCTATATCTCTCTTCTAATATTTTATTCAGAAAATATTTTATAAGACAAATATTTTTATAAAAATATTTTTTAGAACATTTTTTAACCAAAATTTATTTTGGTACCCAAGGTTTTAGCATCATGATTATTGTTTTGGAAAAATATCTTAAGAAAAATTCCAATGAACTACATGGTACATGAAAAATAGGTGATTGAGACACATGTATGGTAACTACTACAAGTTTAACCCTCTTGAAAATTTTAATAGAGACCATGTCACATTCAGTGATAAATCAAGGAGTAAGATTATCAATATAGGTTCAATTAGTCTCTTAAATTTTATAATTATTAAATATGTTTTATATTTTAGGGTTTTAAAACATAATTTTATTACTATTATCCAGTTATGTGATAGGGGTTTTAAAGTTTCTTTTGAAAATGAGGTATGAAATATTTTTTACTCTAAAGGAAACCATTTATTTTCAGCCTATCGATTTCAAAATATTTATGTTATTGATTTAAAATCTCTTACTAGACAACATGTTAAATGTATAAGTGAACAAGATGGTGGGACATGGGCATAACATTAAATCCTTGGTCATTATAACACACACACATGCACACACACTTTTTATACTCAACCAAAATAAACTATTATGAGATTTTCCTAAATTTCATTTAAAAAATGAAATTTTTTGTGAGCCTTAACAAATTTTTAATCAATATAGATATTATTTTAAATCTAAAAAGGAAGTGTCCACCTATAAGGCACTTAATCTTGTACACATTTATCTATTTTGACCAACCCAATTTTCCATTATAGGTGGTAAATAATACACTTTTCTAATTTTTGATGATTATAAAATATTTAGGTGGGTTTATTTCTTAGATTATAAAAACAGGGCTTGTAAAGCCTTTATTAAATATACCAAGAATGTATAAAATTAAAAATTCTATAAGATAATATCTATTCATAGTGTGCATGGGGTTGAGTTTAAAAATAACCATTTTGATGAAATTTTTTAATTATCATGGTTATAATGATTATTTTTTTATTATAGGACTCCCTATAAAGATGTGGTTGTTGAAAGATAAAATCAAACCTTATAAGATATTTCAATATCTCTCTTGAATAAATTTAAACTAGATTAATATTTTTAGGTCTAGGTAGTCAATACTTATTATTATATCTTAAACCATGTTTTTGTAAGACCCATCATTATGAATACCGCTTATGATATTTGGAAAGGAAAAAACTATAAAGTTGAATATTTGAAGGTGTTTGGGTGTAAATTATATATTCTTATTTCCAAATAAAAATTTGGAAAATTTGACCAAAATCTGATGAATGAATTTTTCTTGGGTACTCTAACTCCAGAAAACCGTATTGAATATTTAATAAAAGGATGAATACCATAAAATAATCAATTCACATAAAAATTTATGAGAATTTTCCTATACATCATCCCTAAATTGATGATGTTTAGCTCAAACTAGAAATTTTGACCTTGAATGGACCACCTCCCTCTAAATAAATTAAAGATAATATAGAACCACCATCTATAACTTTACCTAATTTTGGGGTAAAGTGTAAAGACCATCCTTTAGAAAATATTATCAGTGATTTTAAAGCCAGTACTTATACTATAATATTAGTTTTAAATGAGCTTGAACATAATTCTTTTGTTTCACACATAGAACCCCTGATTATTGATTATTCCATTAGTGATAAAAATTAATACTTTAAATGTAAGAAGATTTGATCTAATTTATAAGGAATAAGGTTTGTAATATTTTTGAATGACCTGAAGATTTTCCCATTATTGCTACTAAATAGGTTTTGAGGAATAAATTAGAAGAGTAAGGTAAAAGCACTCATAAAAAATCTAGACTCATATCCAAATAATATAATAAATAACAAGGATTTTATTATGATGAGAGCATTGCACCCATAAAAAAAATTGATTATATTATAATCTTATTAGAAGTCACCACCCACTTAAATTTTAATCTTTTTTCAAATTTATGTTAAAAGTGTTTTCTGAATGGTTTTATTACCAAAAATATTTTATTGAATAATCTCCACATTTAAAGATTAAAAATACCCAAATCATGTTTAAAAGTTAACTCAAGATCTGTATGGTTTGATACAAGCCCCTAAGGCTTGGTATGAATGGTTAACTAAATAAATCTTAGAGAATAATTCTAAAATAGGAAAATATGATTCAACTTTTTTTTAAATTTTTTAAATGATTTATTGATTTTCCAAACATATATCAATGGATTCATTTTTAGTTATATAAAATAATCACCTAGTAATGATTTTTATGATTTAATGTGAAAATAATTTAAAATGAGTTTTATGGGAGAATAAAAATTTTTACTTGGTTTTCGAATTTCTCAAAATAAGGATGGTGTTTTTCTATGTCAAGAAAAATACACCGATGAAATTTTAAAATGTTTTGGCATAGATTAAGTAATAGAAATAGGTACACCTAATATTTATTTTTGTAAGCTAATATAGGATTAATTTGTAAAATGATTGACAAAAATCTTTATAGTGGTATGATTATAAGTCTTATTTACCTTACCATGACCGGACTAGACATTATGTTTAATGTTTTTTTGTGTTACTTTTTAATCCAATCCTAAATAATCTCATTTAAAGGATCTTAAAATAATTTTTAAATATTTAAAAAGTTCTAAAAATATTATATTATTTTATATGGAGAATAATTCTTACAAACTTGAAAGTTTATTGGATGTTGATTTTGGTGGATTCCAATTATATTAGAAATGTATAAGTGGGACTTTTCACCTACTTAGAAATTCATTATCCTCTTGGAGTAGCAAGAAGAGAAACTCTATTTCTCTTTCTATGGATGAAGTAGAATATGTAGCTATAGAGAGTTATTGGGCCCAAATTATTTTGATGAAAAACACTAACATTATATTCTTACATTCATTCATGTTCCTATTAAGCGTGATAACACTAGTTCTATTAGTATTTTTAAGAATGAAATTCAATACTCATGCTCTAATCAAATTGAACATGGGAACTAATTTTGAGATATTACTTTCCAAAAGAGATAAATTATTAGAATTTATTATCATGGATCTTTAATTGGACAATATTTTTATAAAAAACCTATATTTAGAGTGTTTTGATTTTATTAAAGGGGAGTTATGTATGAAATTCTTCTAACACTCAATTTTTAATTAGGTAAGATTTAATTTTATCTATTTTTTACTTTCTATTTACCAATTATTAATTGGATTAGATAACATTTTAAATCATTTTTTATTGTTTTAATTATTTTTTAGATAGATATTTTAATCTTTTTTCCTGATATTTTTAGGTTGTTTTTTCTATCCGAGCTTCCAAGGTGTTCAGTATATATCCATTGGGAGTCAAAAAAACAAGGTTCTAGAAATTCCACACTCGCTAGCTAGTGGAGTTAGGCCCTCCCTATCTAACACGCATATGGGATGTGTGTTTCTTGTTTTAAAAACCCATTTCCCCTCTCTGACTTCATTTATCTCCTTATATATCTCATTCCTTGGATCCCTAGCCTCACTATCTTCCTCTCAATCTTATATTTGGTAAGATCCATTAGTTTAATTCCTCCTTTATCCTATTTTTCTTTTAATTATCCTTGGTTTTTTTATATTTTAATGTCTTTTGATTCTCTACCAAATCTTATCTCAAATTTTACACTATTTCCAATCATTTTTGACAATAAATTCCATAATACTTATTCTTATTCTTTTAAAGGGAAGGGAAATGGAATTGAACCTCTGGACTCTCCTTCGATTCAGAAACTTAATCCAATTTGGCATAAAATATCATTATGCTGGGTATGAATATCAATCTTAATTGGGTTAAAAATTATTTTATTATTATTTAAAAATGGTTATCAAATTTCAAGGGTGGTATTACTTCTTCTAACCACTATATAGTGATGTTATTTACCATTACTTAATCAATGAATTGTGTACACATCTTGTTTTTGACCATGATGATGATTATGATTTTATAAATTCCAATGTGAATGGAAAATCATTTTTGGCCACCTATATTTCAACAGATGATTTTATGGGAATTATATACTTGGTTCCTTGTTTCTTTACCCAAGGTGAATTTCAATGTGGCATAACCTTTGATAAAAAATCTACTCATAAATTTCTATCAGGTCAAGATTCCTCCAATTTTTTCAAGGTAACATATATGTTTTGTAACAACCTAAGATTTTATGAAATATTTTTTTTAAATAAATTTAATTTCTTTGATAGATTTCATTATACAAAGAACCTAGTTGTAACGAACTGAAACATACTATTAAAAATATTATTAATAGAGCATGACTTTTATAACCTACCTATTAAATTTGGAGGTAGGAATAGAATAGCCACATTTTTGAAATTAATTATTAAGATTTTAGATAAATAAAATATATTGATAAATAAGTACTTAATTTTTGGTAAAGTCTTTATATGCTTTGAGAATACTTTTTTTTCTTCAAAAAATGAGTTTTATTCCTTTTTATGAACAAATAAAAAAATTAGTCTTTTCTAATTATAAAATTTATTTTGAAAAATTAAATTCATTTTTTAAATCAACCTGTAAAAATTATCCTAGATTTAATTTTTGATAATTTTCTAAAATAATTATTTGTTGATGAATAGTAAAAAAATACTGATTTTTTAACATAACTTTTTCACTTAATGAATTTTCCAAGATACATTTTGTTTTAAAATATATTAAAAGTAAAATAATTACAATTATATTATTATTAATCCAATTTAGGGAACTTTAATCAGTTTCATGTTGAATTCTGATATAAAATTATTTATACTTATGGAAACTTTTTCTTTGGAAAATCGTTTTTTCATCAAATATGTGGGTTTAATTTTAAATTAAAAAATTTCACTTCTGTGAATGAATTAGAAATTTTTTTTCTATATTTTTAATTATAATAATTAATATTAGGTAATAAGGCCAACTTACTTTTTTTCATAATTAATATTAAGGGTAATAAACATAATTACTACGATTATGGTAAAAAATGAGTTTTGTGTGTTACATACACCTATGTTAAAATTAAATTTTCACACACATAACAATTTTATTTGAAAATATTTATTTCATATTTATAACCATTGGTCCAAATTATCTAATAAGTATCATTTATTTTTTTTCTTAAAAGATAAATTACCCAAGTAAATAAAAATAAATAGTTACCATGGTGAAAACTAAAATGGTAAAAGTAAGTAATGTTAAAGGATAAGGTAATAAAATTTCTAAAACATGTTTTTATTATGGTTTAGGTGTGTATCGACCTTAATTTACCTTACCTATGATAAATTTTTTATCAATTCTTCATGCACTTTGGTTGAGATTGGTTTTCCATTATTGAATAGTTTTGGATATTTACAGAACTACTACTCCTCTTTAATTATAAAATGGAACCTCATTCCCTCACTTATTCACACATATTAAGCCATTTATATCTACCAAAACATGAAATAATCTCTCCCTTACATCCTTATCCATTCTCTAGAGACTCATTTTTTCTTAAAAGACCAACCCTATGGTCCTTAATAAGAGATCTAAAGGAGTGTTTTCTATACAAAGGAAATTGTCTTCACTGAGATCTTTATTTTTTTTCTATTACCACCTTCAATCATGTATTAATAATAAAAATATAATAAAACCATTATTTAACATATATTGAGATTATATTATATTTATTTAATAACTTGTATCTATCTCCTCTTCTATCAAATAGGAAACAAAACTGTCGATCATGTATACGACATACTACCTCCTTACAAATTGATGTAATTAGTTTTCCATTAATGCCTCTGATAGATGGATATAATTATTTATTTAAAGTATATATATATATATATGATTTTATAACATAATTATACTTCTATAATTATAATATCACATCTATCTTCTTACATTCCAATCTGTTGAAAAATGATAACATTGCTTGTGTGCATGTATGGACTACCGCCACTTCGAAACGATGTGACACACATTTCATTTTATTTTTGAAATTGATGGTAATAAAAATATATTTAATGAATATATATAATATAAAACGTTTTATTAAAGTTTAATTTTATAATTACCTTTCTTTTGTTTAATTTGTTGGGAAAATGGAAATAACGTTCATGCGTACATACGACCTTCTATCTCTATAAATGGTGTAATTCATTTGTATATCTAAAAATTTCATGTATGAATATAAATATGTACATAATTAATACATATTATATTTATATAATGACTAAAATTCTGGAGATGATGGAACCATGGTCAAAGTACAAAGAACTAAAACTACCTAACCAAAACATACATGAAAAACAAAGTAGTTATCACCCAAAATAGTGATTTTAACAAAGAATTGCTAATAAATAGGTTATACATGATTATAAGTAAATAATATATTATATGATATGATATATATGATTATGGTTCTGTAATATATATATTATGAACCTATATTTATTATATTGAAGGTTTGATCGTGTTTGAAGGAATTTGAGACTTAAGGTAAGGGATCTTTGTGTCACTTTTATTTCTGTGGGACACATGCCATATTCAACACTTGTTTTTTTGTGTGGTGCATATAATTTCAAAGAATAAATTTTATGACCATTATAATAAAAATTATGGGTTATAAATATCCACATAAGTTTCTTTATTTCATGTGGATTACGCTTCAAAAGTAACCAAAGTTGAAAGGGTTTTATGATACAATCTTATTGTTTATAAGGATTGTTTATGATTATGATTCTGATGAAGAAATATTTTGATATATCTATCAAGAAACTCATGATTTTTTTATCCAATTATTATTTTCTTAAAATAAATGTTTTAATTACATTTTCCTTTCTTTATTTACTTAATATTCTAAAAGGATGTTTAAAGTAAAATTGATTTTATTCCTCTCTTCTATCAAAAATCATTTTTATTCCATATATAAGTTTTCTAAAATTATTTTAAAGGTGTTTTTAACATTACTATATGATTTTTTAAAGTCATTTTTACCCATTTTTAAAATTTTACAAAATAGTTTAAATGGAATCTTCTTGTCATTTTCTGAATGAGGTAATTTTGACTTTTTATAGAAAATGTGAAAGGAATCTTTGTTTTAACTTGTACGACATGAACAATATTTCCCATCATTATAACCACTCAATGGTTTAAAGATTACTTTACATGTTTCCAAGGTGATTTTAAAATAAATTGTTTTCTTTAATATTTGTTAAATTTTTATATTTTAAAAATATATTTTCAAAATGGAAAGGATATTTTTCTAAAGAATGTTTAATGATATTTTTATAGATTTTATAATCATAAATGACAAATTTTTTTGTTTTTATTGTGTTTTAATTTAGATATGATCTAATGTTATCATACTTATTATTTCTCTATATAGTTTATGATTAATATTAAAATATGTATATTAAACTCCAACCTTTTTTCCATAGGTTATGTTATAATTAATTGATGTAATGATTATGAAACTCATTTCTTTTCCAAAGGTTATGTCATGATGAATTTTTTCTGAAACATGTTTCCTTTTCATGGATTATGATATGATGAATGATTAATGATCATTTGGAACAAATATATTTGATTTTACTTATGTTATTTGTGGGATAATAATTATATAGTCCTCCTATTCATTGGGTAATGATTGATATTTCATCAGATAAATAGTCTGGAATGGGGAGTGAAACAAGTTCAGTAAGGTATTTTTTCCACCCTGATAGTCTTGGGAGTGAACCTTGACTACTATGATTGTTTGGGGTGTGGACCCATTACAATATGATATCCTTGGAAATGATTATTGACTACAAAAGAAATTATTTTTATACTTATATGTATGACACAATTATATGTCTTATGCCAATGTTACATTATCATGGATCATGTTTTTTGAATACATTATTCTTCATGTCTTATGAATTTTAAATTTTTTTCTATGGATCAATATTATGATCTTTGATATACCTGGTATAAATTTCAAATGTTATAATAATGTTCTCGTGCCCTTATTCTCATGTTATGATTATGTATCTCCCTTAATTAACCTTACTAAGAATCAGAGCTAACCCTTTATTATGTTTTCTTTACCCAAGTTATGAAGACAGGTTTTATGTATGATTTTTATAAGAAGGTATCTAGTTATGAAGAACTTATTGGATGATTATGTAGTTAACTTGTGAACCATTTGATTGTGTATCCATGTTTCCAAAGGCACCAGTCCTATACAATTATAGCATGGATCATTATTTTATGTAATGGATATTCATATATTATGATGTAATATCTATGTATGAAAAGTTTGGGTTGATACATTTGGTATTAGAGAAAGTCTTAGTTAAACTTTGGAAACTTGGATGAGAAAAATTTAGTGAGAACCATAAGGATAATTCAATGTATAGGAAAATGTTTCATAATTTTGGTGAAGGATAGAGGAAGTGTTTTCCTAGAAATTATATCCATGTATGAATACTAAAAGTTGATGTGGCTCTGGTATCGTTGTACCTAGGGGTTATAACTTAAAAAAGGGTTCATTGGGATTTGAATCGATAATCACCTTGTTCATGAAAATGGACCTTGCTGCACACCTAGTTTGACACTCACAAAGGATGTGTTTTTGAAATTCAAAAAATATTTACAAACCATAATAATATATTTCAATATATGATAACCATAAATGCTATAGGTTAAACCTATGGTGTCATAGATTGAAAATATGGTGTCATTATTTAGACATCCTATGAGTGATTTTCAATATTAAAGATGGATGATATTCTTGTTAACTATTTTGGTTTTACCAAAGGATTGAAGATAGAATGATGAAGTTGTGGTTGTAATATGTATGATAAAATATTTAATCACCCTATTTAATGTTAGTTATATGAATTAATATATATCAGAAAAAGTCTCAAGGAATATTAATTCATAACATCAATGATTAGATGTGGAATTAGAATTAAAAACCCATAATGGTATGATTATCACATCTCAAGTATGTGATTCTTTTCTAGTTAAAGTTTGTAGAAATGTTCTTCTTATAAATATCAGTATTCTCCCTATAATTGAATTTTATGTTATATTAGGAATGAATTGGATTTATCTATAAAAGTCCCACATAAATTTTAAAGTAAGGGAAGTAAAAATTGATATTCCAAACCAACCTAAGATCATCTATCAGTGCAACAATAAATATAAACTTATAATAGAAATAACATACGTTGTATGCATCTTGATTCCTATTCAAAAGGGGTGTTTATCTCAGCTGGTTGGGGAGAAATCCAATATTGAAGATATTCATATTGTGTGGGAGTTTGTTAATGTCTTTCTAGAAGAGTTACCTAGTCCTCCACTGAATCATGAAGTTGAGTTCTCAATATAATCCATACCTACTTCTACAACTATTTCAAAGACTCCCAATAGAATAACCTATATTGAGTTATAGTAATTGAAGAAGAAACTCCCAGAGATTCTTAAAAAGGGATTTATTCAGCCAAGTGTGTCACCTTGGGGTTCACCTGTTCTTTTTGTTAAAAATAAAAATTGGTCTATGTGAATCTGTATTTACTATCAAGACCTAAAGAATTTCACAATCAAGAAAAATTATCATCTACATCATATTTATGACTTGTTAGATCAACTAGAAGGAGCTCAATAATTTTTTAAGATTGACCTTTGTTCTGGATATCATCAATTAAGGGTAAAGAAATAAAATACAACCAAGACAACATTATTTATAAGGTATGAACTCTATGAATGTATAGTTATTCCATTTAGTCTTACTAATTACTCTAGTATATTTATATATTTAATGAACAAAGTCTTTATATATTACCTTGGTTAGTTTGTGGTTGTCTTTTTAAATTATATTCTTATATATTCAATATTCAAGGTAGATCATGAATATCACCTAATAATTATACTAAATACCCTAAGGAAGGTGAAAATACATGAAAATTTTAAAAAGTATAAATTTTGGCTACAAAAAGTTTCATTTTCGGTCATATAATCTCAAGAAAGGGTACATCAGTGGATCCATAAAAGACACATGCTATTGAATGTTGGACCAGACCAATCACTATAATAGAGATCCATAGTTTTCTTTGTTTTTTCGGACATTATTGATGATTTTTGGATAATTTCCCATGATTTTATAATCCAATCACCAAGTTAACTCATAAGGGATCCATGTTCCTTTGAAAAAGAGAATGTGAATAAAATTTCAAGGAATCTAAGAGAAGGTCCATCAATGAACCTATTCATACACTACCCAATAGCATAGAATGGTTTATAACATAGAGGGATGCATCCAAAAATGTATTGAGATGATTTATCATGTATAATGACATGGTTATAGCTTATGACTCATGATAATTGAAGGTTCATGAGAAAAATTACCCAATTTTTTATTTAGAGTTAGATATGGTAATTTTTACATTAAAGATATAGAGGAATTATCTTTATGGAGAAAAGTGTGATTTATAAACTGATCATAAAAGTTTAAAGTATATATTCACATAGATAAGTTTAATATCCACTAGAGAAGATAGTTAGAGTTAATTAAAGATTATAACTGATCAAAAAATCACCAACCTAGGAAAGCAGACAAGGTGGATTATGATTTGATTCCAAAGGATCATTCTAGCTTATCTATGATGAAGATCACAAAATATCCAATATTTATGGATTTTAAAAGGATGGATATAGAAATATTGATGGAATGGTAGAAATATTATCTTTCTCAAATGAGTGTTTGACCATCTATCTGAGTAAAGATTAAAGAGTCTTAAAAGGAAGATGTAGAGCTATAGAAGAAGGTCAAAAATGTTCTTGAGTTTAACCACGAATGTGTTGGAATGATAATTTTTGCGAATTATATATTTGTTTTGTCCATACTAGATTTAAATATAGAGCTATTGGATGAGGCCCATAGTTATTCATTCTCTATCCATCCTAGAAGTATAAAAATGTATAGAGATTTGAAAGAGTATTTCTGGTGGGAAAATAGGAAGAGATATATTTTAGATAATGTATCTTGGTGGTTGGTATGTTAGAATGTTAAGGATAAGAGACAAAATTTCAAGGGGTTGTTATAACCATTACACATATTAGAATTGAAACGGGAAAATATCACTATGTATTTTTTCATCAAACTCCCCAAAACATCTAAAAGGAAAAATACCATATGGGTTGTAGTCGATCACCATATGAAGTCAAATGACCTCATCACTATTAAAGAATATTTCTATTTATATCATCTTATTAGGATATACATTAATAAAGTGGTAAGGTTGCATATAAAACCACATTTTATTATATATGATAGGGATCTGAGGTTTACCTTGATGTTTTGGTGAAGTCTTTAGGAGGCTATGAGTACAGAGTTAAATTTAATCACTTGTTATCATCATTAGATAGATTTTCAGTGTGATAAAACCATTTAAACCCTAGAGGATATGTTGAGTTTTTTTATAATCCATATTTTGTTGGGATCAACACCTTCTCTAATTGAGTTTTCTTACAATAATAGCTTTCACTTAAGCATTCAGATGAAACCTTCTGAATACCTATAAGAAATAAAGTGTAAAAATATAATTTTCTAGGATAAAGATAGTTAAAGAAAGATATTGTGACCTAATATAGATGATGAAATGGTAGAGAAATCCATATCCATTCAGTAGCTCATCAAGGGAGCTCTGAGTCGATCAAAAAGTTATGATGAAAATCGTCAACATGATCTGAAATTTGAAGTTGGTGAGAAATATTTTCTATGAATTTATCCATAGTATAAGGTTATTAGATTTATGAATAAATGAAATTTGATCCCTAGGTATATTTTACATTTCGATATTATTTATTGAGTATGGGCAGTTTCATATTGCTTGGTGCTACCACCGAATCTCTCTCAAGTCCATGATGTGTTCCATGTATCTCTCATGATGAAGTAAATACTAGAACCTTCACATGTACTAAACTCATATGTCATACCACCAGAGAAGGATCAATATCATGACTAAAAACCTATAGAGATATTAGATCTTAGAGAGAAAGTGTTACGAAACAATACCACTCACTTGGTCAAAGTATGTAGTGAAACAACCAATTTAATGTTGCTATATGGGAACCAGAGGATATGATGAGGTAGAATTATCCTTAATTATTTGTATTAGAGTAACATAATTTCAAGGGTAAAATTATTTTTAAGTTGGGTATAATTTAACACCCTGAGATTTTATGAAATATTTTTTAAAAATAAATTTAATTTCTTTGATATCTTGCGTTACATACAACAACGATTATTGATGAACTACAATATATTATTAAAAATATTATTATTTAAACATAACTCTTATAACCTAGATGTTAAATTTAGAAGTATGAGTAGGATAATTATTTTTTATAATTAATTATAAAGGTTTTATATAAATATAATATGTTGATAAATAAGTTCTTAATTTTTGTTAAAGTCTTTATATGGTTAGAAAATAATTTTTTTTCTTAAAAAATGATTTTATTGTTTTTTATGAAAAAGTAATAAAATTGGTTTTTGAAATTTTTAGAAAATTTATTTGAAAATATTAACAATTTTTTTTGAATTCAACATGTCAAAATTATCATAGACTGAATTTTTGATAATTTTCTAAAAAGATCAATTTTTTGATGAATATTGAAAAATATTGTTTTTTATTAAAAACTGCCATTTCATTTAATGAATTTTCAAAGTAATTTTTTTTAAAATCATTAATAAGTGAAATAAGTTTAATTATATAATTATTAATCCATTTTAGTTCATTTTAATCATTTTAACATTGAGTTTTTTTATATAAAATCTTTTTATACTCATGAAAATGTTTTCTTTGGAAAACCGTTTTTTCGTCATGTATACGGGTTAAATTTTAAATGAAAATTTACCACTTATGTGAATTTAATTTTATAAAATTAATTAATTATTATTAATCATAATAATTAATATTATTTAATAATTCCAACTTAATTTTGTTCATAATAAATAGAAAATACAGTCAAAATTATTTAATATGGTTATGGTTAAAATAGGGTTTGGTGCGTTACAAGAACCTATGTTAAAATTAATTTCCAACACACATAATACATTTATTTGAAAAATTTTAATTTATATTCATAATTTTTGGGTCTAAATTATCTAAGAAAACTCATTTATTTTTAGCCTTAAAGAATAAATTACATAGGTAAATAAAAAAACTAGTTACCATGGTGAAAACTAAAATGGTAAAAGTAAGTAAACTTGGAGGATATGGAAATAACATGACTAAAACATATTTTTGTGTGTGTTATAGGTTTTTTTAAACCTTAGAATCCTTGAAATACATTATTTATTAATTTTTTAGGCACTTTGGTTGAGTGTGACTTCCCATTGTTTAATAGTTTTGGGTATTTACAAAAATGACACTTCTCCTCAATTATAAAAGGGCACCTCCTCCCCTCAATTATCCAAACATGATAATCAATTTAGATAAAAAAACCATGAAAAAATATATCCCAAAACTTATTATCCTCATTATATAGTTCCTTTTTTTATCAAAATACCAAACCTAGGGCCCTTGATAAGATATCCAAAGGAGGGTTTTCTAAGCGAAGGCAATTGTCTTCACTAAGCCCTTTATTTTTTACTTCATACCTTAACACATTAAATAATGTCTTAGTAATTAAAATTTATTAACAATAATATATAAAATATATTTATATGTTATTATTATGATTTAATAACTGATATATATCTACACTTTCATCAAATGAGAAACAAAACCATTGATTGTGTGTACAACAAACTATCGTCTCACAAACCAATGTAATTTATTTTCCATAAACGCCACCCATAGATGAATATAATTATGGATTTAAAGTATATATAAGATATTTATGAAATAATTATAGTTTTTGAATTATAATATCTTATATACCTTCTTACCTTATAATCCTTTGAAAAATGATAACGTCGATTGTGCGTAAGTGTGGACTGCCGCCTCCACAAAGCACTGTGATATGTCTTTCATTATATTTTTGACCTGGAAGGTAATAATGATATATTTAATGAATATATATTATATATATGATATAAAAGTTATTCAATATGGGTGAATTAATATTTACCTTTCTTCCCTTCCATTTATTGAGGAAATATAGAAACCCCATTCATGTGTATGTACGACCTACCGTCTCTATGAACAATGTAATTAATTTCTATATATATAATTTTTTTGGGTGAATATAAATATATATATTTAATATATATTATATTTATATCATGATTAAAATTTTAGATATTATGGAACCATGATCAAATAAAAAGGAAAAAAACTACTGAAGAAAAACATACATGAAAAACGAAGCCGTTATCACCCAAAATAGTGATTTTGACTAAGAAATTTTAATAAAAGTTTGATAAAAGTTCATAAGTAAATAATAAATAGTAAAAAATATATTTTTATGGTTCTATAAAATATTTATAATAAACCTATATTTATTATACATGAGGTTTAAATGTGTAAGAAGGAATTTGAGACTTGCGGTAAGAGATTTTCATCTCACTTTTATTTCAATGGGATATATGTCGTATTCACCACTTGTTTCTTTTGTGTGGTGTATATAATTCCCATGAATTTATTTTATGATAATTACACTTAAAATTATGGGATATATATATCCATATAAGTTTATTTCTTTCATGGGTATTATGATTCAAATGTTACCAAAGTGGTTAGGGTTTCATGATACAATCTCATTATTTATTGAGATTGTTTATGATTATGCTTCTAATGATGAAATCATGTGATATATATCTCAATAAACTCATGAATTGTATTATAAAATTATTATTTCATTAAAATACATGTTTTCCTTTCCTTCTACTCTTTTTATTTACTCAATTTTCAAAAATAAGTTTTTAATGAAAACCATCTTTATTCTTCTCTTCGGTCACAAATCATTTTTATTCAATATCCATGTTTTAAAGAAATATTTTCAAGAATATTTTTAATATTACTATAGTATTATGTAAATTAATTTTTAATAATATTTTTTTAATGTTTTTTTAAATTAATCTTCTTGTTTCTTTCTGAACGGGGTACTTTTGATTTTTTTATCGAAAATGTGAAAGGAATCATTGTTTTAATGTGTATAGAATGAAAGGTATTTCCTATGGTTATGAAAAATAAATGATTTAAAGATTCCTTTACATGTTTCCATTGTTTTTTATAAGAATTAATTTGCTTTAATATTTGGTAAATTTTTAGATTTTAAAACGTGATTTTCAAATTGGAAATGATATTTTTCTCAAGAATGTTTTGATGATCTTATTAAGGAATTTCTATTAATAAATGAAAAAACCTTTTGTGTTTCTTATGTTTTACTAAGGATATGATCCAATGGTATCATCATTATTCTTTTTTTGGATGGTTAATTATTATGATGACGAGATGTTTATAAAACTAAATTATTTTTCCACATGTTATATTATAATGAATTGATGTAATGATTATGAAACCTAATTGATTTTTATAGGTTATGGAATGATAATTTTTTTATTAAAACCATTTAATTTTCATAGGTTATGATATTATAAATTATTAATGATCTTGTGGAACACATATTTATAATTTTTATTTTGTGATGGTTGGGACCAAAATTATATATCCCTCCAATGTATTGGGTAAAAATTGATATCTAATAATAAAAAATTAACTATAATGTGGAGTGAACCCGATTCAGTAATGGAATTTTTACACTATGATATTCTTGGGGGTAAACCTTGACTAATATGATGTTTTTGAGAGTAAACTCATTCAACTATGATAACCCTAGAAATGATCCTTGACTACTAAGGAAATGATTTTATATTCTTATGTGTATGACACAATTATATGTCTTATTCCAATGTTATACTATCATGGGTCATGTTTTTTGATTCCATCATGACTGAATCAAAATTATTTTTTTATTATCAAAAAAATTTTAAGAAAAAAGTGAGAAACTGAAAGGTTCACAAGGGTCAAACACTAAAATAAACTGTATAATTAATAAAAGACAACTTAAGATGACTAGAAGAGTTATCCCTAAATAATTTCTTGGAAAGAGTGATTACCTGTGTGTATGGATCATCCTTTATAATGTATTCAAAGTGATATTATAGTTTGTCACAAGTTTTCATGACTCCTATTTGTTGATCTGTCTTTCATTGAATCCTCTTATCAGTAGAAGGTCTTCTTGTCTATCCACACACTCTTATAACAATTATTTTCCATTTGAATCAGTCTTCCCATAATTTGTTCTACTTATTTTGGTGTGTAATTAATCTCAAGAACCTTATCCACTATAAGCTCTTCTAAATGTATGATCATATCCATTGGTTGTTCAGACACTACATCTTTCTCCCATTTCTTTTCAGTTAAAACAACCTTAATGAGAACTGCCCCATAAGCTTCAACCTATGTCCTATCAGAATTTAAAAAAACCTTAGAATATCCTTCCATCGCCTTAACTTTCGACCTTTTTTTGGATCTTGTCTCCATTGGTAGGGGTAAATAGGAATATTACTATAAATACCCAAAGCTTGACGTACATGGACATTAAATTAATTTTTGTGGAATACTTAATAAATAACAAAAACAGACACACAAGGACTATAATAGTTTAGTGTCTTTGGAAACTTAGAATATAATCTTCTAATCATGGTGAAAGATATTCAACATCTCCCATAAAGATCTTTCCATTTTGTTTTCTTACCTAAAAACTTTCTTTAAATATAGGGGAAAAGAAAACATATAAAGGGTGAGCTCAAATGCTCAATAAGAGTAAGCAAGGAGAAAATAAAACAAATCATATACATTTGAACTATGAAAACATGAAAATAATGTATAAAAATCAAAATCTTGAGCAATGACATAAAACATGGCATTACGTAAGGCACAGATAAAAAAGAAACATTAATCTTGATAAAATAGCATGGGAATAAAACATGTAATTGTGGAAACCATTAAACACATGTTATGATTTCCATAGTAGCCAAGGAATTTCTGCCATGACCATCTTATTGGACAAAGTCCCTTACTGAATTGAGTTCACTCCTCGTTCCAGTCCTGTATCACTGAACTAGATTAACTTGTCGTTCGATCCATGTCTATATCATGAGATATAAATCATTACCCAATGAATTGGAGGGAGATATAGGTCCTACCCATCTCATAATGAAATCATTCTTATGTGCACCACAATATAAACATAAATCATTCATCATAACCCAATGAATAAAATGAGTTTCATAAACATCATCCCATCATAATGCAATCCATATAAAACAAATGGATATAATTTCATCATAAGAAGAATAAAAACATGTAAATAATAGATACATTATAATTGAAACATAATCATACTAAATAATTCCATCTTATATGGAAAATAGTTTTGACAAAACAATTGAAATGAATTCTTGAGGAAAATATCCTTTATTCTTCAAAATAATTTTCTATTCTCAAAATGCCGTGCGATTTTAAAAGAAAATAATTTTGTTGAAAATAATCATGAAATATTGTAGTGGAAGATTCATGGAAATAAGGAATTATGAAACCATAAAAATCCATTCACACTTTATAAGTTACAAAAAACATTCTTCTCATACTTTTGCCGGAAAAGTCAAAAAGTACCTTATATGGTAAACAAAGGATAGATTCCTTCAATACAATATGGTAAAAGTCAAAAAGGGGTAAATATGACTTTAAACATACATGGAAGAATAATAACCATTTTATGAAAACATTCTTAGAAATCATGGACAAAGATGATAAACATAACCCTAGTAAATACTTACGTACAAGTGATCTTGGATAAAAATGAGATTTGAAAAATTATCTCTTACCTTATGTCTGATATGCTTTGTATGTATCTGAACCTCCTGTATAATGATTTAAATAATTTCATTTAATTATTACAGAATCATATTAATTGTAATGATATCATATATGGTTCACTTATGACTTTATATTACCCATTCTTTTTTAGATTCCATGTTAAAGCAGCATTTTGGGTAAAATCGTTTTATTTATCGTACGTGTTTGGACTTGTTGTTCTTGATATTATTTTTACTTATATCATGGTTTAATTACTTAAAGAATATAAATCATGATTTATATATCATATATATTCAGAATATATGTATATATAATAGATAGATAAATGAAATGAAATACACTGTTCATGGAGACGGTAGGCCGTACATACGCATGAACGTTGTTTTCCTTTCCTTATTTACTTGAATGGAAGTAAGTAGATGAAACATATATATATATACATAAATCCAGTAGCTTTATCATGTCATATATTTCATTATTATTCATTATATATACTTTATAATCATTCTTGAGTGGTTAACATGGAAAATGAATCTCATCGCGTCGTGGAGACGGTAATCCGTACTTACGCACGAGCGATGATATCGTTAGCATAATTATTGAATTGAATTGGAGTGGATGATATAATATCTAAGAATAATTATTATGTTATAATAACTATACATAGTTATTCTTTACACCATTATACCCATCCAAGTAAGGTGGTGGTGGAAAAACAAATTAAACCACGGCTTAGAGACGATATTTCGTACGTACGCACGCGCGATGATTTCATTTTCCGTAGGATGAATAGAAGGTGAAATGGGGTTGTTTCATATTTATAATAAAATATCAGTATATTAGTGATACTTATGTTTTTACTTTATAATGAAACAACTAAAGAATAAGAAGTTGAAGAATAAAGAAACTTGAAATAATCAATAGAAGAGATTACCTCTTCTTCGAGACACCTCTTTTAAGTTTCATCTTAAGGCACTAAAGTTGGTCTTTTGAGGAGACTAGAACCTATATACTATTTCTAGGGAAGTGGATAAGTGAAATGGGCAGGTTTTGGCCGAGCTTGAAGGCTCAAAATGGTGTTAGGAGGAGAGGGAGGAGGTTCCCTTTTATATGGGAGGAGAGGGGCACTTTTGGAAACCTCTAAAATATTAATTTATAATAAACCCTAACCCCACATAAAAACTTCCAAAGTGGATAAAATTAGGATATTATATAATATAGGGTTGTAATCTCATCAAACAATTAAATTTAGACATGTTTTGATTTTATTTTAAACCTTATCATTTTGATTTATCCTTATTTAATCTATTTAATTTTATTTGTGGTAATAATGTTATAAATTTTATATAAATATAAATATTTACTTATGTGTTCTTAATTATATATAATTTGATACTTTATGACATGTTAGATCATATAAATTTTAATTTGTTATTTTTCAAATATTTTTGTGATTTTCAAACAATTTAATAATATAAAATATCAATAGTATCATTTTTGACACAATTCATTTATTTGAATTTAAATAAAATTCACACAGAAGAAATGTTCGAAAACAAATATTTAATATATTACTAACATATCATATTTATCTATAAAATTAATTTAGCACATTAATTTGTTCATATATTATTTATTTTAATATTTTTAATACCATTTATTTGATATTTTAGTCAATGAAATAATTTTTACATCACTATTGTGTCCTCATTAATGATAATTATTTTATCCCTAAAAATTCAAAATAAATTCTCATAATGTAGATAATTTTATTATTTTTCTGGAGACTATTCATGTTCGATATTTCATGAATTTTATCACTAAATTGAAATTATTATACTTTTAAGATTTAAGAGAGTGACATGTTGTCACTTTCTTTGGTTTTAATAATAATTAAATTATTTTCAAGGTCAAAAGTTCATAAAATGGATCTATTCAGACTCTTAGGTGATATGGGTCGACTTTTAATTCATACGATAGAATTTTTGAAGGTGTTAGGGTAATTTTATAATCTTATTTTTACCCTTAATTACCCGATTTACCTTTAACAGTAGTAAAGCAAAAATTACCATAGTTACTATTCATAATATCAAAAAAAATAAATAAAAGTGGCCTATTAACATAATTTGGACCCGCTTAATTCAAATATGGAATCCGTTTTTCAAAATTCAAAACACAGAAGTTGCAGTAAATAATTTAAAATTAATCCCGTTGTTTAGAAAATGGGTTTTAAAAGTTAAAACATTGCCAAATATTGAAATGTTTTTACCGATGAATTCAATGTAAAATTAATGGTAATGAAATAAATTATATTAAATGGTAAAAATATATTCTATTTATACTTTAAAACCATTCAATATTATAATTCAACCATATAAATTATTGCGATGAAAAAAGTTGTTTTTAATTAAAATATAGCGTGTTTTTAATATTCCTTAAAATATGAAAGTCCTCAGAATTATATGAAAAATTTATCCAAAGTAAATTTTTATATTCTTATTCCAAAGAAGAATTTTATTTTGTCAAATTGAACTTATAAAAATGTTAAAAAAACTATATTTAATGTCGGTGATCCATCAAAAGGCGGCAAAACTGCATTTTTTGAAAAATACTTATTTTACCCAAAAAATTTATTTTGTTCTCATAACATGTTCTAGAAAATGTGTAAGATGAATAATAATGTTATAAAACTTAAAATTTAGTTAATAATATTCATAATGTCTAGTTCATAATAATATTATAACAACATATCGTTGTTTAGTGAAACCCAGTATTGCGTACTACACATGCTATCAAGAAAGGTCGCGATTGCATATAATGCAATCCAAGTCAGGGATGCCTGTAGAGTACAACACAAGACATCAATGTAATTAAAAAGAATAATTCTCATAAAATCTCGGGTTGTTACATTCTACCCCCCTTAAAATGAATTTCACCCTCAAAATTCGTCGGGGTTATAAATGGTTTACTTCTTGAAAGTTTCTTTCATAGAAACCCACATCGTAAAAAGGAATAAGAAAACTTAATTTTAAAAAGTGAAGTATGAAACATAACAGTTACCCAAATTAACTCATCACTGTGTTTCCACATAGGAGAACATAGGTGAAAAAATGGACATGGAATAGAAATCTAACCATCAAGTTCTGATGGAGAGTGGTAGAGAACATGGCTATGAAAAATCCAAAAATCACAAAGCCATAAATTTCTGATTATCTAAGGTACCATTTGATTCATCAGATATAAGAAAACTAGGACAACATTTTTGGTTTTCAATATCATTTCCCTAAAGTTGAAAATTTTGAATTAGAAGAAACACTTACTTGATTTTGGTACAATCTTACCATTGCTCGTGCTTTGAACAATTTCCACTTCATCTCTTAAAAAATGAAGTTGAATTTTTCTTTTGCATTGTGTTAGTAGATCATGCGATAGAATGATAGGTCATTCCATCTATCTCAAACATTAGGTTAGCAAAAGTTATATACATAATTCCATATATGGTGAGATTAATCGTATATAGTTCCAAAAATGGACTTATACATCATCTATCATACCACTTAATAAAATAAAACTAGTTTCTACTAACCAGGGACTTCCTGTAGGCCAGTGGTAGGTGATAAAGGCTTGTCGCACTTCGGTTGTGGGTTCAATTCCTATAGCCTTGTTCGACGCGATGGGTTGTTGCCCATCCTACGGGTTATCCTTTTTCTAATACTATACTATTATAACATTCCAGAAATAATATCGAAAAACAAGTCCTATCCTTAAATAATACTATTTGATGTCTAACTTAATATGTTACAACATTTAGGCTTATCAAAAATACTTCTATCCAATCTCATAGTAAAAAAAAACAATTACCAAAAAGTTCATATAACAAGAATGTGAATACCATCATTTATCCCCCATATATCATAAGATATATCTTGTTGGTCACATTCCAAACATGTGAATACCTTAATCATGTATTCTCTTGAAAAAATGAATACCCATTGAACCTTAGTGAAAACGTGAATGCTGTCAAAACTTAACTCTTTCCACAAACCAAAATCCCAAAATTTCTATATACTCAAACCATGATATCAGTCATGAGATCATTTAATTTTCTCTTTATCCCTTCATTATGCGCATTTCATCTTCTTCCCAAAAACATTTCAATCACTTTTCATGGTTACCGGTACCATATAATTATTAAAAACCACAATAAATCAATACATAGATATTCCAATATTCCACAATACTATAAATTAGATTCCACAACATTATTTTGGAATCTCGTTACATAAACACATAATCATTCCATCACATCGTTGTCATACTCAACATCACCAATAGTGATCGCATGTGACTTCCCTTTGTCCTTTTCCGTAAAAGGTTGTTGATGTTGATCATCATTAACCCTTGGATTAGGGCATTAATTAGCATAATGACCCATTTCCTTGCACTTGTAGCATTGAAGTGTTGGTGGTGCATTCTCTGTAGTCTTTTCTTTATTCACATCATTAGCTACCATTTTTCCATTACTTTGACACTAAACTACTTGATGACCTTCTTTACCACACTTAAAACATTTTCTAGTCCCTTTAAGACAATCTACACTATGCTTCTTTCCACACTTTGAGCATAAAGAAACATTCACCTTCTTTTCACCATGGTTTTGAGATTTTTCCTTGAACTCCATCTTTCGTTTCTTGTCAAAACCATGAGATGGACATGTAACACCAACTTCCAGTTCTACCTTGATATCACAATGCACAATTTATTCATAGCTACTGAAGTCTCTTATAGCTAAATCTCTTCGAAGACTTGGTTTTAAGCCACTGAAGAATCGATCAACTTTACTTTCATATTGAATGATAAAGCTAGTTGCATACCTTGAAAGCCTTGTAAAATTCACTTCATACATACCAACAGATTCGTCATCCTTTTTCTTAAGATCAAGGAACTCCTTTTACATCTTTGTTCGAAGAATACAAGGTAAGTACTTACTGAAAAACAAGTTCTTGAACTCGTCCCATTCCATGGATTCAATTTCAACTTGGGGCCTTGTATTCTTAATTAGAGTCCACCACTGGTCTACTTCACCTTCTAACCGATAAACAGCCAAAATGACTTTTTCATGCTCTGTACACCAAAGTATGAAAAATATCTTTTCAATGGTACTGATCCATTTTTTAGCAACAAGTGGATCAGAAGACCCACTGAAAGAACATGGAAATTGCCTCATGAAGGACTCAATAGAATATTGTTCCTTTCTCTGCTCATTTGGACGTATAGAATGATTCATAGCTTGTGTAAGTATAGCAATAAGATTTTTCACTCCATCTCCCACCACATTGGTTTGTTCAGGAGGACAATCATTACATTGTCCATTACATTGATCAACATGGTTCCTTCGGGTTCCAAACATCGTCTAAAACCCAAAAAGAATAGTGTGAGAGGAAAAAATAATGCTAGAGAGAACAACATAATAAAGGGGGAGTAACTTCAATATCTTACATCTTAGGTTTAATTCTAATATCATTACCGTAATTCTAGGACTAACCATTACTTATACTTAACCTTAGGGACATCCCTATACATACCTTAGAAATATCTCTAGGGATCTCACTAAAGTTTTCGCATCCTCGTTTCCAAAGGTTAACTAAACCTTTCCTCTGATACCAACTGTAGAGATCCAAAGCTTGACATACATGGAAATTACATTACTTTTTTGCAGAATACTTAATACATAACAAAAACAGACACACAAGGACCGTAATAGTTTAGTGTCTTTGGAAACTCGGAATATAATCTTCTAATCATGGTGAAAGATCTTCAACATCTCCCATAAAGATCTTCCCATTTTGTTTTCTTACCTAAAACCTTTATTTAAATCCCAGGGAAAAGAAAACATATAAAAGGTGAGCTCGAATGCCCAGTAAGGGTAAGCATGGAAAAAATTAATCAAATCATATACATTTGAACTTTAAAAAACATGGAAAATAATGTTTAAACATCAAAATCTTGAGCAATGACATAAAACATGGCAGTACGTAAGGCATGGATCACAAAGAAACACTAATCTTGATAAAATATCATGGGAATAAAACATGTAATTGTGGAAACCATTAATCACTTGTTATGATTTTCATAGTATCCAAGGCATTTCTACCAAGACCATCTTAGTGGAAAAAGTCCCTTACTGAATCGATCTCACTCTTCATTCCTGTCCTGTATCACTGAACCGGATTAACTTTTCGTTCCAGCCATGTTTATCTCATGAGATATAAATATTTACCCAATTCATTGAAGGGAGATATAGGTCCCACCCATCTCATAATGAAATCATTCTTATGTGTGCCACAATATAAACATAAATCATTCATCATAACCCAAAGAATAAAATGGGTTTCATAAACATCATCCCATCATAACATAATCCATATAAAACAAATGGATATCATTTAATCATAAGAAGAATAAAACCATGTAAATAATAGATAAATTATACTTGAAACACAATCATACTAAATAATGTCATCATAGATGGAAAATAGTTTTGACAAAACACTTGAAATGAATTCTTGAGGAAAATATCATTTCTTCTTAAAAATCATTTTCTTTTCTCAAAATGCTGTGTGATTTTAAAAGAAAAGAATTTTGTTGAAAATAAAAATGAAATCTTGTAGAGGAAGCTTCATGGAAATAAGGAATTATGAAACCGTAAAAATCCATTCACACTGTATAAGTTAAAAAAATATTCTTCTCGTACTTTTGCCAGAAAAGTCAAAAAGTACCTTATATAGTAAAAAAGGAAGTATTCCTTCAATAAAATGTGGTAAAAGTTAAAAAAGGGTAAAAATTACTTTAAACATAAATTAAATAATATTAAACATTTTATGAAAACATTTTTAGAAAACATGGTCATGGATGATAAACATAACCCCAGTAAATACTTACGTATAAGCAATCTCGGATAAAAATGAGATTTGCCAAATTATCCATTACCTTATGTCCGATATGTTTTGTATGTATCCAAACCTCATGTATAATGATTTAAATAATGTCATTGAATTATTACAGAATCATATTCATTGTTATGATATCATATATGGTTCACTTATGACTTTATATTACCTGTTCTTTTGTAAATTCCATGTTAAAGCAGCATTTTGGGTAAAATCATTTTACTTATGTCATGATTTACTTACTTCCAGAATATAAATCATGATTTATATATCATATATATTCAGTATATATATATATAATAGATAGATAAATTAAATGAAATACACCGTTCATGGAGATGGCAGGCCATACGTACGCATAAATGCAGTTTTCCTTTCCTTATTGACTTGAATGGAAGTAAGTTGATGACATATATATATATACCTAAATCTAGTAGCTTTATCATGTCATATATTTCATTATTATTCATTATATATACCTTATAATCACTCTTGAGTGGTTAACATGGAGAATGATTCTCATCGCGTCGTGGAGATAGTAATCCGTACGTACGCACGAGCGATGATATCGTTCCCATAATTTTTGAATTGAATTGGAGTGGATGATATAATATATCAGAATAATTATTATGTTATAATAACTATACATAGTTATTATTTACACCATTATACCCATCCAAGTAAGGTGGTGGTGGAAAAACAGATTAAACCACAATACGGAGATGGTATTCCGTACGTACGTACGCACGCGCGGTGATTTCATTTTCCATATGATGGATAGAAGGTGAAATGGGGTTGTTTCATATTTATAATAAAATATCAGTATATTATTGATACTGATGTTATTAATTTATAATGAAAAACTAAATAAGAAGAAGTTGAAGAATAAAGAAACTTGAAAGAATCGGTAGAAGAGATTACCTCTTATTCGACGCACCTCTTTTAAGCTTCCTCTTAAGGCACTAGAGTTGGTCTTTTGAGGAGACCAAAACCTCTATAATGTTTCTAAGGAAGTGGAGAAGTGAAATGGGAAGGGTTTTTCTGAGATTGAAGGCTCAAAATGGTGTCAGGAGGAGAGGGAGGAGGTTCCCTTTTATAAGGGAGGAGAGGGGAACTTTTGGAAACCTCTAAAATATTAATTTATAATAAACCCTAACCCCACATAAAAACTTTCAAAGTGGCTGAAATTCGGATATTAGATAATATAGGGTTGTAATATCATCAACCAATTAAATTTAGACACGTTTTGAGTTTATTTTAAACCTTATCATTTTGATTTATCCTTATTTAATCTATTTAATTTTATTTTTGGTAATAATGTTATAAATTTTATATGGTTATAAATATTTACTTATGTGTTCTTAATTATACATAATATGATAATTTATGACATGATAGATCATATAAATTTTAATTTGTAATTTTTAAAATATTTTTTGTGATTTTTAAACAATTTAATATTATAAAATATCAATAGTGTCAATTTTGACACAATTCATTTATTTGAATTTAAATAAAATCCACACAGAAGATATGTTCAAACAAAAATATTTAATAGATTCTAAAAATGTCATATTTATATATAAAATCAATGGAGAACATTAATTAGTTCATATAATATTTATTTTAATATTTTTAAAACCATTTATTTGATATTTCAATCAATGAAATAATTTCTACATCACTATTGTGTCCTCATTAATGATAATTATTTTATCCCTAAAAATTATAAATAAATTTTCATAATTTATATAATTTTATAATATTTATGTATACTATTCATGTTTTATGTTTTATGAAGTTTATTACTAAATTAAAATTATTATACTTATAAGATTTAAGAGAGTGACATGTTGTCACTTTCTTTGGTTTTAATAATAATTAAATTATTTTCATGGTCAAAAGTTCATAAAATGAATCTATTACGACTCTTAGGTGATATGGGTCACCTTTTAGTCATCCAATAGAATTTTTTCAGGTGTTAGGGTAATTTTATAATCTTATTTTAACCCTTAATTACCCGATTTACCTTTAAAGGCAGTGAAGAACAATTACCGTAGTTACTATTCATAATATCAAAAATAAAATAAAATAAACCTATTAAAATAATTTGTATCCACTTAATTCAAATATGGAATCCATTTTTAAAAATTTCAAAACACATAAGTTTCAGTAATTAATTTAAAATTAATCCCGTTGTTTAGAAAACATGTTTTAAAAGTTAAAACATTGCCAAAGATTGAAATGTTTTTACCTATGAATTCAATGTAAAATTAATGGTAATGACATAAATTATATTAAATGGTAAAAATATATTATATTTATACTTTAAAACCATTAAATATTATAATTTAACCATATAAATATTTGTGATGAAAAAAGTTGTTTTTAATTAAAATATAGCGTGATTTTACTATTCGTTAAAATATGAAAGTTATCAGAATAATATGAAAGATTTATCCAAAGTAAATTTTTATATCCTGATTCCAAATAAGAATTTTATTTTGTCAAATTGAACTTATAAAAATGTTAAAAACTAGATTTAATGTGGGTACGCCATCAAAAATGCGGCAAAACTGCATTTTTTGAAAAATACTTATTTTACCCAAAAAATTTATTTTGTTCTCATAACATGTTCTAGAAAATGTGTAAGATGAATAATAATGTTATAAAATTTAAAATTTAGTTAATACTATTCATAACAGCTATTCCATAATAATATTATAACAATATATCGTTGTTTAGTGAAACCCGGTATTACGTACTACACACGCTATCGAGAAAGGTCGCGATTGCGTGTAATGCAAGCCAATTCATGGATGTCTGTAGCGTACAACACAAGACATCAATGAAATTAAAAAGAATAATTCTCATAAAATCTCGAGTTGTTACATTCCTTTCGACTTTTCCAATCACCTCTCTTACTCTTCCTCCTTCTTAAACTAGAAAGACCGCTACCTTGATAGTCTGTTGAACTATCTCCCGAGAAATAACAATATGACTCGCCAATGGACTCATCTATGAGGAATCCCTATTCATCGTTGGGTTTCTCTACCCGAGATGCTGCGTCATGACCCATTCCTTTACAATTGAATCCTTCAAAGCATTTATCAAGATTAATATCTAGAAAATCCATCCTTGGGATTGACCAGACCAGGGACCCCCCCTATTTCACCTAACCATGGCCACCTAATATAGTACCCTCCCTTGCCGTATTGGACCCATCAAGGCCCCACAAAGTCCCAGACTCAAGGGATCACCCTCTTATAGTGTTTCCACCCGAAAGTACTGCATCCACAAGGGATGTTTCTTTGGGAGCCCTTTCACCTCTATTGACATCTACTTGAGTCTCCACTACATGGTTGACATGACTTCCATATTTCACTTCCCTACCATGAGAGAACTTAACCAATTTACTGGATGAATAAACCAAAAAACCACATCATATACCTCCTTAGTACCCACTAGTTCTGAAGGGGCTTGCACAGAAGTCATAGGATCACTAAGGTCCATACTCATCTGAATAAAAATATCATCCACCAATGGATTTCTTTTCTGGGTCATGTCTTAAAGCACATTCTCATTACATGGGATGGTAGAAACATCCAACTATCATTTTCCCATCAAACCATCACCAAAACTGACCTCCGATCCCTTTCCACCGCTTCCTTAGTATGTTATTTTTTTTTCTAAAGAACTCTCTTAATCCCAGGCCTATAGATTGTCAATGAATGACCCTAATTATTACAAGGAGATCAGAATTCCACCCATGATTCAAAAACCATAACCTTCTTACATCTAAACTCTTTCCCCATTGAAATCCAAACATACTCCACTCGTAATCTTGAGACATATACTTCCACAAATATTTGGGGAGAGATTGGATGGAAAAATTATTGAGTTCTAATATCAAATAATAAGTATATACCAACTAAATTCACTAGCATTAACATATTCATTGGATTTTGAAATGGTAGTGGAAGAAGGGGGAAACTAACCCAAATCACTACCGTTGGAGTGTATTTCTTCATGTGGAATCATATTTCCACTTATAAATGTAGAATTGGTAGTTCTTTTAGTTGTGAGAGGTGATGGACCAAGACCTAATAAGATCATCATCCGAGAAAAATCAGATCATGATGTTACAATTATCAAGAAAACCCATCATTGCATGATTATGTAAACCCTAAGACCTTAAAATTACCCTATAAAAAGTATCCACTGAAGGATGATGATTCTCGAACCGAGTGATCAATGTCAACAATAGGAGTGTCGAGGATTAATTGAACTCCCCTATCGAAATCAGGAGTTGAGGATCACCATTGAACAAATCTGGGACTTTAGGGATTAACGCTTTTTAAGGAAAGGAGGGAAGAAAACTGAGGTCGGAGAAAGGGGAGAAAGAGCGGTAGCTACCTCGAGAGCCAGTTAGGGCCCCTCCCCACTAGGGGAGGAGGGACCAACACATCGACCATCAACGTTATGGAAGGGGATCCACCATCCCTAGGTTATCTTGAGAACCCCCTTCCATTACTATTCATGTCTAATGAACTTCCAAAATTTATTCCATGACTCAAGATTATGATATTCGATATGCAGGGTATGCTTTTCAAATGTTATGTTTACATTCTCATACCTTTATTCTCAAGTTATGTTTATGTATATCCATTTTTTTACCCTAAATGAGTATTAGAGCTCACCCATTCTTATGTTTCCTATCCCAAGGTTATGATGAAAAGTTTTACATATGATATATCTAAGAAGGGTTCTAGTTATAAAGAAATTAGTGAATGATGACGAAGTTCACTTATGAACTAGATGTTTGTGTATCCAAGTTTCCAAAGGCACTAGAACTTTTAAGATTATGGTGTGAATCATTATGTTATTTAATGAATACTAATCTATTAATATGTAATATCAATGTATGAATATTTTGGGTCTCTATATGTTTCTCTAAAATAGACTTCCTGAGAGGGTTATTCAAACTTCATTTACCCCTCATCATGGTGACTATGACACCACAAAGTTTATCAAAATACATTTATTATATTTTATTTAAATGTATGTTCATTTTAATCTCATAATAGTTGGCTTTCAATATATACACTACTCCACCTCACACCCTTAATGGTCTAAGTCATTGAATTTTAGTCGATTCCTCACTTGACACTTCTCCTATGTTGGGATCCGCCTCAATGGCATACCATTTGAGATGTCATCTTGATATAATATTGTGAACCATTTCATTAATCAATGAATGTTCATTCAATTAAATCCTTGTTGTTATGAATGTATTTATGATTATATATGGTTGCTAAAAAATTACTCTCCTCAACTAGAGCTAAGAGTCCTTGAAATTACACTTTATATTTCTATAGTTGAGGCCTATTATCTTGATGAATATGAGGCTGAAGATAAGGATGTGTATGAGGATGAGTATTAAGATAATGATGGTGATGAGTATTAGGAAGAATTTTAGGATGACTCATATTTTGAGGCTGAGGATGCACCTCCCCAAGATGATGTTCTAACTAAGGGGGATCTACCAGCTCTAGATGCTCTTATTTAGGCTCCACCACTAATATGTGATCCTTTTAAGAATGATATGTGTCTCTATCAAGTGAGACTTGATCACTGCCTCACCTCCCTTGAGGCAACCAATGATAAAAAATCCCCAACATGGAGCATGTCACCTCTTATCATCATGATCACATAGAGTGGGTCACTTCCTCCCACCATGATCACATAGAGTGCATATCTGAGGATACTTAGTATTTTGTACAATCTATCCAACATGATGTTTACCATCGTGGTCTCCATTCCCATCCTACCAAAATTTATTAGATTCTTTACTGATATCATTGCATATATATATTGACATTATTATGATTCTTTAACTATTTATGGCTCTTTTATACATAATTATCAAATTTACTTTATGCATGTTTTATATATATATGAATTATCAATTATCTATTTAAATTTTTATGAGTTTTTGATAATAAAAAAGGGTTAGAATGTTATTAAGGATTATTTCCCTTAAATTTTAGGCGTGCAATTTTAATCATTTAAAAAAAATTATTTTAAACTTAAAATTTATTAAAATTCCTTTGAAACAAATTTTTTTAATCTTCTATTAAAATTTTGAGTATTAAAAATTACTTTAAAATTTATTCTTAATGTCATTATGAAATATTTAAATTTATTTGGAAATCACCTTGGATATATTTGTTTATAATTAATATTGTAATATAACTTTAACTTATTTTTAGTTATCTTTTTTATTTCAAGTGTTATTGATCATAAAAAAGTGAGATATTTTTATATCAATCACTATCTTAGATATTATAATGATCATAAACACCATTTATCAATATAACCATTTAATTTGAGTATATTTCCACTTTTATGTTTTGATATGAAGTTAAAAAGTTTATTTACTAAAATATGGGTTAAATAAGGGATTAGAGGGCCATTTTAGTGGCCATAATTGGGAAGAATAACCAAATATAAAAAGGAAGACCATCGAAAATTAAGTAGGCCATGTAGTATAATTAGGCCACTATCAATCCCACAGGCTATCTGATGAAGGGACACCTTCCAACTGGTGAGGTTGGCAGCATCAATTGGCTACTTCCCAACCCACCATCTAGTGAGTGGGAATAACTTGTTAATTCACTAATGGAATAATTACCTATACCAATGTTTTGAACCGTTGGTATAGGTCCCCAAACTATTGGTATAGCCTATACCAATGGTTTGGGAAACCGTTGGGTGATTTGGCCTTGGGAAAGACCTATCCCAATGATTTGGAGAAAACCATTCGGAAAGACCTATCCCAATGGTTTTCAAACTATTGGTATAGGTCCTTCCCAACAGTTTGGGGGAACCGTTGGGATAGGTCTTTCCCAACAGTTTGGGGAAACCATTGGGATAAGTATATATATACAAAATTCTAGCAGAGGATTGAACCCCCAACCTCCACGTTATATATTAATGACTTTACCACTATCCTATAATTGCCTTTGTGAATATATTTGGATATATATATATATATTTATATGTAATATATATATTGATTTATTTGAAAATATTTGATAAATGTAATCATAACAAATAAGGCTAATTATCCCAACAGTTCTCAAAACCATTGGGATATGCCTTTTCCAACGATTTTGTGAACCGTTGGGATAGGTACCCACCCTTTCCCAACGGTTTGGCCAAACAGTTGGGAAAAGTGGCCTCAAAGTGGGCTTTTCCCAACAGTTTGGCCAAACCGTTGGGAAAAGTGGCCTCAATGTGGGATTTTCCCAACAGTTTGGACAAATCGTTGGAAAATCTATACCCTTTCCCAATGGTTTGGACAAAACATTGGGAAAAGTGTCCTCAAAGTGGGGTTTTCTAATGGTTTGGGAAAACTGTTGGGAAAAGTGGCCTTAAAGTAGGCTTTTCCCAACTGTTTGGAAAAACCGTTAGGAAAGAGGACATATACCAATTGTTTTTACAAACCATTGGTATAGATTTGTTGTTATAAGTCAAATTTCTAGTAGTTATTGATGGCTACAGAATAGCCCACCGGCTAGATAGTGAAGCCTAACATCCATCTAGTGGGTCTTTTCTAGAAAACTCAATTAAGATGTCTGGATTGTCCCATTTCCCCCTCTCACCTATCAATGACTCTTTTGGATTTCCAATACCTCAAAAACCACCATGGTACCTCTAGAGGATATAAATACACCCCTAAGAAGGATTGGAAACAAATAGTGACTTCTAGATACCATATTGATGCTATTGAACAATTAAATAAGCTCTCTTTATGTTATGATGATTTAACTCAATTAATCTGTATCATTATTTGTCTCTCTTCATCTAATTTTTTATTTCAATATTACTATGAGAATTGAAAGTGAACTATAAATGTTTTACATTTATAAAAACTCACCTCCTTATTCTTCTTGGATGGTCATTACCACTAAAGTGAGAGTTCTTGGGTTTTTTTCTTTCTCCACTTAAAAATCAAGTGTTGTATTGGGTTTCTTTCTTATAAAATTGAAAAGAAAGTGTGTTATTTATTTCTGGGTATCTTGGATACCGTTAAAGACAAGGGATAAATACAAACCTCTTAAGATTCTTGATGGTAGGAGACGTTGGCACTCATTTAGCATATTGGTCGAACATTGTTATCATCTTTCCATATCATTTTATTTTCCACTACACTAGCTTCTTTAATTCATATATATATATTGATATTTAACTTTTTTATTTTATCACTTAATTTTTTAAAATTATTTCAATCAATTTAATTGAATCATTATATTTCGCTAATTTTTAAATGGAAACTCACCCCCTCTTTCCATCCTTCTCAAATAGACATGGTTTATGCCCTTGTGGAAACTTTTATAATTAATGGTCTTGGGATTTATTAGTGAATTAAGAGCTATACAATGTGAACTAATAAATTATGAGTAGTTTAACTATATAAAGTAGTATGGGTCACATAGTTGGTGGTGTTTCAACCAATCCAAATTTTCTTAAAACTATTTATTCATTGATATTCTGGCATCAAAACCTTCTAAATATTGAATGGTGAGGCTATGATCAGTTTATAGGAAATCTAAAAACTAGTGGGAATCCCTATACTTTGGAAGATTTATGATTAATTTCTTCCCATATCCAATGTTTGGGAGTATATATGGTAGATTCATCCCTAGGAGAAATATCTACTATCTCTAACGGAGAGAATACTAGGTAGGGATCTCTATCCCCACACAGTCTTATTATTAAGGGAATGAGTGTATAACTTAATATAACCTTGTGGTCTAAATCCATGATTTAGATGCTCTAGGATTTTCCCTATATCACAAGCTATGAATATTAAGGTCTCATATTAGGTTATTTTAGGAGAAAGACAATTCCAGTCCCAAGGATATGTAATTCAACCAGGCATGGATCATACCCTTGAACTAGTTGGGTTCTAGCTATGTTCTTAAGCAGGTAGCTCTGTCCTATTGGGTATACACATTTAGGTGTTAGGGTGATCACCTTAGTGATGGTAGAACTTATAATACAAGTCTAGAGAATCAACTTGGATGTGCCAGTTCTTACTTAGATTTATCACATGTTAGGCCATATATAATAATACCAGACCCTACAATGGATTATCAAGCCATTCTTTTTCCTATATGGTTGGATAACTCAAAAATTATGATGATATGAATTTTAGAATGCATTAATAGTTCCATGTTTTTCATGTTCATACAAAACTATCGACATTGATGATGTCTAGATGAGGTCCTTGGGCCTTAATGAAGTCAATGACTTTTTAAGGAGTCATTTTCATTTCATACCTATCCCCTATAGTGACCCACATTATGGAGAAGTTTTTGAAAATGGTCCTGGTACCCAAGAAGGTCATTCTATTATCATTTCCTTCTAGGATAGAGTTTTTATAGCCTAAGTGGATGAATTTTTTATCTACGATCCCTATATTTATTATAGGTTCAACACCAATTTAGTTGTTTACAGAGGGTGTCTCTACTACCTTCCTACTAGGTCAAGAGTGATCAATATCCTATTATCTTCTTTTAGTTCTTAATAATGTTAACATAGAAGGATACTAATGTTGAGGTTTCACTTCCACCCACCACTGCTCCCAAAAACCTTGCATGGGTTTATTATAATGTGTGGGTGGGGAGTTACCTATATGGTATGTTGGGGAAGGAAGTACGATAGGGGATAAGACCATTATCTTCCCAAATCCCAACACCCAAAGATATCTTAGAGAAAATATTCATAATATAATATCCCAAAACTATGAACCCCAAGCATTATATGGATTACTCATTCTTATATACCTATAACATCAAAGGTGGGGAAGGAATGGTTTTAGTATTTGAGACTATGGGATACACCATTAGCGATGGTTTTACTATGCCAACAAAAAATGACCCCCCACTAGAGACCGTCACTCTTCACAAGTATAAATTTTGGCTATAGACAAGGACAAAAACCATGGATATAGGGGTCAAAACCATGGATATATGATATATCCATGGTTCTAGCTAGATGTGGCACATATTAGGGTGGCTATAGCTAAAATCTATAACCACGGTTCTCTGAGCTATTGCTATAGTTGTCCACTATGGGAAAAGATCTATTACTATGGTTTTTGAAACCATGGAAATAGATCCCATAGCTTTCCACTATGGCACTTTGTCTATAGACATGGTTTTCCACCATGGAAATATAGATATTTCTATGGTGGAAAACTATGCCTATAACCCATGCAAATCGTGGATATAAACAAAAAATAATATGCCCCCAGCCAAATTTTATCTCAACATCTCTACTATGCACACCAAACACCTAACCACTATACCACAAATGACTTTGTTATATATATATATATATATCATTAAATATATTTTTAAAAAATATGTCTATATCATGCAATTTGTAGCTATAGACCTTCCCACTCTTTTTTCATGGGTTAATGTTTTTCCTACACAAGGGTGGGAGACCTATAACCATGATTTTGGGAAATTGTGGCTAAAATTACTCTATAGACATGGTTTAGGAAAATCATGGCTAAATTCCTCAAAAAAATTCTAGAGACATATTTAAAAAAACCGTGGCTGTATCCCTTGGAAAAAAAACTCTATAGCAATGATTTTACACATACCATTGCTATAGTCCTTAGAAAGAACGTTATAGACATGGTTTTTCACAAACTGTGGCTATAACTCTTGAAAAAACACTCTATAGACACAGTTTTATAGAACCATGGGTATAGTTGTAAAAAAAAAAAATATTTATAGCAATGGTTTCCCTAAACCGTGGCTATAATATTCAAAAATATACCTTATACCCACAATTTTATATAAAACCATGGCTATAGACTTTGCATAAATACCTATAGCCCTGGTTTTGGAAAACCATGACTATAGGTCTGTGGCTATAGCCCAAATTTCTAGTAGTGCTTGAATTATGGATTAGGACCAATCAGGAAGTAGTAGCTAGTAATTTAACTATAAACACCTCTCTATGTAGTATTGGTTATTTAATCATAGAACTAATCCTTGACATCATGTTTGTGGTGTTGACCATAAAATGTGTAGAACATGAAGAAACTACTAAATATCATGAAGTGAAAAAATTGGCATAATACCATGTCAATACTATTATTACATAGACTTAGTTTTGGGAAATCCATGATAAATTTTAGGTCTTACACCAACTATTTAATGGATAGGGAATGAGAGTATTTAGTTACCAGCACCTATATGCTATTATGAAGAAATTTATAACTAATCAAGAGTAATTGTAAGCAAATATAGTGACCTTATATTATTTGATAACACCAACTACCAAGTGGAATTCATGAAGGGTGATATGAAAGAGTTCAAACAAACCACCATCAAAGAATCCTGGATTAATGATCAGATGGATATGCAAATTACGTAGCACTGGTAATATGAGGATGACATGGTAAATATAAAGGTGAAACTACTAGAGGTGAACACCAAGCTTAATTAATTTGAATGAAGGATCAACGAACTAGCTGATCACTATGACTGAACACTTCCATTGGATGAGGTGAAAGTTTTCCAATAGGAAGACCTTTAGTATTCCATCAGTGTTTCTCATCAAGATTTGAACAACTAGTTAAACTCATCTTGGTAGGTACCATTATAGATGTTTTCATTTGTTTCTATTTTCCTATATTGAATGGGAGAGAATCTAAGATATGATAATTCATTTCCTTCATTTTTATTGATATATTAATGGAAACAATATTTGTTCTTTAATTATTTTTCATTTTCTTTTACTTCTTCTTCACTTTGTTCTCCACTTCATGATTACCTATGGGACCTTTAAAGGGAGGTGTCAAGATAAATTTAATCCCGTTGAACATTTAAATATAATAAACGAGTTTAGTTATGGATCACGAACACTTGAGTCAGTGGAATTTACTCCTGGTCATGGCTCAATGATGGATATAGGAATAAATACTATCACTTTACAATAGAGTTATTCCATTTGGATGTGTAATGAGATGACTCAATGTGATTGGGGTCACAAAGGGGGAAAATAATAAAAATTTCAATGCTCAAGAAAAATTACCCTGTAGTTATATATTCATGTGTTTCACTTAGATCCCCTGGATTAACATGCTATAGATGAAATAAAATATTAATTATGTAAATTTTTTCTAGGACAAGGGACATAACAAGAACATATTGACTTCTCTTGGACTCATATTGTGAACCCCAAAATCTGTGAGTCTTTTATTTTTCTTCCTTGAATTTTTATTAAGACTCACATTGGGGGGACTTAGTAGATAAAAACTCAGATTTTAGTTAGATTTCCCTCAAGTTGGTTTTTAACCTAATTTTTTTTCTATTTTTTTTCATTTTAAATGTTTAATCTCATATAGATCACACCTGAGGTATGCCTAGTGAGTGAAGACACAACTTTTTCTTAGTCATCCCTTTATGGGTTTTCATTCTAATGGGTTTTATTTATCTTTTGTTGGGTAGTTTTAAGTCATGAAAGTAAAAACATTTAAATATATAGTTTAAGGCCAATATTTTTTACCAAAAGAGGAGGTGGTCTAAATAGCAGCATGGGTGAGGAAACACCTATTGTGAGTAACAAGCCTAATGTAACTAATAGGGAAAACCATTGTTAATTGTGTAATTAGTTTACATTATTAGTTCTTGGGAGAATTATTATTGATATTTTTAGTTATACATCATTCATTAATGGTTATTGATGTTTAAGGTCAAACAATTTTGATCGAGGAAAATTGAATTGTCCCATTCAGTATCATGAGCGAGATAGAACTTATGTGAATTAGACAAGTATATTGTTACTGGTATAGATAACCTTGTGAATGGGGGTAGTTATTTTATGTTTATGAAAATTGAACCATTGTTTCATAGTATTTTAGGTCCCATGATGGGGAATGTCAAAGGTTCAAGAATAAAATATTTTATCCTTTATTTGAAAATGGGTATGATTTATGATATCATAACATCAAGGATATCAAATCCATTTGAATATTTAGATCATGAATTGGGTTAATCATAACTAATGGATCTTGAATATGAGATGATTATATGGATCACATATGTTGAGGAAGGACACTGAACACATTCAAATGATAGAGTCTGTAAGAATGGTTCAATGATGTATAAATTTTATAAGATCTTATCATTTGGATGAAGATGCCTCTGATTGATAGAAAATTTCAGGGTAAATATATCTAATAAATATGAGAAGAATATATGAATAACTAGATAGAGGTGTAACTTATATTTAAGTACACTCATTACTGATAACTATGGGATACATTTGAGGATTCAAACTCTCAAGACATTAAGTATGTTCATGTAAGAGGGGAATTCATGGAGGGACTAAGTATACTAGAGGTGTCCCAATATTTTTCTCAGAATAATGGGTCCAACAAGCATATTTCAAGTTTTTCTAGGTCAATATGTAGGGTACCATATGATTTACACCTTTTCTCTATTTACACCCTAACTTTTACCAAAGCCTTGAAAGTGGAGAGCTTAACAAGGGGATAATTTTCAGCCTAAAAAGTTTTGTGTCTCTTTTATTAGAATTTAATATATGACGATTTAGATCATCAAGGGATAGATTTTAAGTCCATAAAACTTTAACCAAAATGTTCTAAGTTTAAGGATGCATAAATTTTACCAAAATATGAAGGGAGAGTGTGAAAAAGTACAATAATCTAGGTTTCAGGTGATGAAAACATCCTAACACATTCTGAATAGAGAATGAAAATATTTATAAATCATGACCCAAGGTTTTTTGGATCAGGAGTAATGATATGGGATGAATATTTTTGGAATGATTGATAATCACATTAGAGTAATGGGTTTTATTGCAATGGTGTTAAGGCATAGATAGATTAAATGACCTTCTCCTTAGGATGAATATATATATGGTTGATAGGCCATTTTGGGGTGCATATTCATGATCTATATAAGGGGAATGTATGTATATCTAGATTGAGTCATCAATTTGAGTTAAATAAATTCATTAATGATATCCATGAATGGTTTTTGGAAATATGAGACACTTGAGAATCAAAGAATCATTTACAGGAATAGGTGTTTATAAGAGGTGATGGATGAATCCAATACCTATGTTTTCCATGGTTAAGAAGTTGTGGTCCCTTTTAAAGTAATGAAAATGAGTGATTGTCTATATCTAGGTCTAAAATATTTGGTCTAGAAATTGCTACATATCTTGAAATGATAAAAATGAATCCGAATGCATTTCTCAATCTCTAAGTAGTTTATGGTCATGAAAGGTAAACCAAATGTTGTATAGTTTAACATCATGTTTCCAGGATGATGTCATGAAATATAACATCATGCAATAGGGATTGAGATTCCATGAGGTCATGCAACCAAGAATCAAATTATTTTCAATTTAACATCATACGATAAGTATTGAGATGTCATGTAGTTTAATGTTATGTGGTAAAAATTGATATATATATTTCAAAATTGTATCTTGGCCTAGAATATTGGATCTAAGTGTCACTACATATATTGAAAACATGGGAATAAATTTACATGTGGTAATTGAAAATAAGTTCCCTATATAGATATATTTCATATAAAAGGAAAGGTGAATCTATCTCTCTCTCTCTCTGTTGTCTAGTCATGGGATTTGAGATCCCTTCATCATTATGAGTGATATGAACAAAAGCCATCAAACCACATGTATTTTTTTACCAAGCCTCTTATATATAGATCAAATTCATTTATAATGGAAGAAAATTGGGCTCCACCTTAATGCATGGATAATGATAAAGATCAATTTAGAGGGAAATTACACACACTAAAGCATAAGTGGGTATTTTTTTCATGTATGGGCCTAATATATAGAATCTTGGTGTCACTATATATCCTATGATAATAAGAATCAAGCCACATGTAGTTCTTGAATGAGAGAATTTTTTGTTAATGTAAATCAATGCATTAAAATCTCTTATGTTGATCTGGATCTCATGTATGGAAATGATATTATTGATAAAAAATCCCAAATGGTATGATAATGTATTATAGACTTTATATTGTTTATTTTAGCACCATTTTATTGAGATGCAATTCCCTATATTTTGAATATGGTTCACCTTAATCATGCCAACTAGTGTGAATCATAAGGACCTATATACTCACATGAGTCATGATCTATGTTATAAACAAGATAGAGTCAAGTAATCACTTATATTTCATAATTTTACAAGATAGAGGAAGTGGAAATATTGATGAATTTTCCTTTCACTCTTATACGAAAATGTTTATCAAAAGAGGGATTTTTATCTTGGTATACGCTAATAATAATTGGGAACTATGAACAAAAGATTCTTACATTGATTTGTCTCTCATGTAAGGGATTCAAGTTATATGAGGTAGGTTTTTCTAAATAGTTTATGGTTTTTCTTGGTGGACCGGATGTTATGTAGTTTTGAGTTATGCATGGGACTAAGACATTGTCATGCATTTTAACATCATGCGGTAAGGATAAAGATGTCATGTAATATAATATCATAAAACAAGAACTAAGACTTCATGTAGTTTAACTTAATATGATAAGGATGAAAATACATGCAATTTTAAGTCCTAAGACAAAGACTATGATATTTACAAATCGAGAGATTGGTGTGAGGAGTCACTTTTCACTATTCAGGGTTACATGAATGAGGGTTATAAAAAAACTTTCACCAAAATTAGTGGTCTTGGAATTAGGGAAAAACCATGGTAGGGTCCAGGATAGGTGATCCCAAATGTCACTATATATCTAGATGTAATATGAATCAATTAACACATGTTTTTAAAATGGGGGGATCTTTAACATCAAACCATGAATGAGTAAATCCATGTTAAAGGTTCCTATATAGGCCTGTATTATATACAGAATAGAGGAAACTTTAGTCGATAGACTTTCATTTGGGACTAGGAAATTGTATTCAAGCTTCACTAAGTATCCCATAAGAGTAGTAATCAATCCAGAAATTTTTCTGGAACGACCTCTTTTTCACATATTGAACTCATGCGTAGGAGGCAAGAATTAAATTCCACCTTAACAATAGGTCACCAGGAAAGATAAATGTGAATGGGGAACACATGAGTTAAGGTGAAAGAGGGAATTATTTATTGATAGAATACAAGTCTAGGCCTAGGATATAGGATTTATGCATCATTATGTGCCCCACAAGAGTAGGAATCAACCCACACAAAGTTCTTGAAGAATGGTATGAATGGATGCCAATTACAAAGATAAATATAATCATAAATGAGGATGATGATTGTACATTTTAACATAATGTGGGATGGATGATATCCTATAATTTTATACCATGATACTAGGAAAATGAAATGTAGTTTAATGTAATAAGAAAATAATGATGTTGTGCAGTTTAGCATCATGTGACAAGGATGATGTGCTATACAATTTAAAATCATACAGTGAGGACTAACACCACATAGTTTAACATCATACGATTATTTATAGTTTAAAGTCTTGACATTATGACTTTAACTATGTAGTTCAATGTCTTGTAATGGGGATGAATAAAGGAAATGTTATACAGTTTATGGTCTCATAGCTCAAACTATGCCTTGTAGTTTTAAATAGTTTGACAAGGATGTTAACCATGTAGTTTAACATTGTACAATGAGGAAATTGTGAACCTATGTGAAAATTATACAAAGTAATTTTCTAAGAAATTTTCATAAGTGGGATTCATGACATGCTCTCTATCCACAGGGATAAGGGATTAATCTCCATTAGAAGAGATTTTATATATGGTTTAAGGACCATCTTATTTTGGTTCAAGATTTAATGGATTCCTCCTAGGTATTATTAGAATTATAAGATCCAACACCCTCTCTCCATTGATAAATGAGCAGAGGAAAAATTTCTTATTAAATTCTCACACAATTTGTTTCTAATAGGATTCCAAGTTGTGCAGTGTGCGTGACCTATTCTCATGAAGCCACTTAATCTTATCAAGTTAATTATGGGATTTTTTGTCTTCTGAGAGTTAACTGTGGATAACAATGAAGAGTGAGGTTAATAGAAATTTGATGTGTAACACCCCTATGTTGCATAAACAGTAAAATATGTGGTTTCTTGCATGGTAGTGTGAGTTACGATATGGTAAGATCACAAAACATATATAAGTTTCTCTGGAAATGACTTCTTATTCTTATAAAACATCTTTCAGAGTGTGTTAGATAATGTCTTGTTTAAGTCCAATAACTATCCATTTATAATTGTTTGATAGTTGGATGAGTGGTTAGACTGTATATTATATTCCTGATACAACATTTTCAAATCGAAAGAACAAAAATTTGTTCTATTATCTATGAATATTATGTCAAGGACATAAAATTTAATTATGACTCTAGACCTCATGAAGTTAATGATATTATTTTTCTTGACATACTTGATGGCTATATCATAAGTTTGTTTGGATAATATGTTTGTGGTAGTAAGGATAAACCTAAAATACCAGGATATAAAAGGGGGATATATCCCCATGACGTCCATTCCCTTTATAGAAAACGATCACGAATAAATGGTATCATTTTACAACTTTGGGGGTTTATGGATAAAGTTTTCGTGTACTTAGAAAACATTACACTTCTTAGTGAACTCCATAAAATCATGTATCATCATCGACCAAAAATAACTAAGTCACTTTATTTGATGGGAGATCTTGATCCATGATTGATAAGTGACACATGAGACAATATGAACTTTCTAAAAGACAATGAGGGATTCTCCTCCTTCAATGCTTCTGAGGAGGACCCTATCACATCCTCATTTGTAGAGGACATTTTGTTCATTTGATCCATCACTGATGATGAGGTTTTCTACTCAGTTCTGGATATATTATTTCTTGGTAAAATTATATGGGAGAATTTTCTTATAAAACATTCCATCATGGGGGGAATCTATCCAGTAGTGATTTCATTTAATGAGTATATTGGGTAATCATGATCTGTGGTGATGTTAACTTAACTGATTTCTTATATGTCACTAATTGTGATCGGGGTGACCACCTTGTGGTGTGAGATGAAGAACACAATATCATCATAGTTAGGATAGGTTAGGGCTATGTATATATTATCTAGTTAATTGGAATGATAATTCTTTCTGTGAGGGATATGATTCAACATTTACTCAAATGGTAATTATACCACCAATTCCCTTACATAACCTGGGGGGAGGTAGACCTTCCATTATTGGAATATTCACCATTAATATACTAAATTAAAAATTATCAGTCTCCTTTAATGTTCAAATGATTTAACTAGATTGTTAGGTATAACTCAAAGCCTATGATAAGATCTTGGTATACTGCCTAATTTTTGGTGAATCCTTTGGATAACATGAAAGAGTAGGGTATAACTACATTTTATAGTGAAATTAAGGAAATACCTAGAACAAATATATTAAAAATAGAGATTTCTATTCATTTAAATTTTGGTATTTGAGAGGCACAATAAATATACATCTCCATGTTTGAGGATTTTCATGGAAAAATAAAACCTTTTCATCCAGGAGCTCAGTATTCACGAGCGCATTTTTTAGGGTAGGGTGTGCTATGAGAAAATCAGATGGTAACTACCATATGATTTCCTTATATGGAAAAAATTGAATATAGAATTACTGTAAGATAACCTCCCATCAATTCAAATGTATATTCAATATCAAATGGTTGAGGATATACTTGAGTGGATAAATATGATAGAACAAACAAGCCTCATGGTGATATAATTAGTGTCTCAATTTTTTTAATATGAAAATCAGTGAGATATAATTATTCTTGATGTTGGAATATTGAGTCTCAGTATCTAAAATCATACTTATAATATATTAAATAATATTTTCCTTTCCCTGTATCATTTTCATATGAAATGAGGACACTAAGTGATTTCTCTATGGTAATCACATATAGGATGAGTAGATCCCATTATACTAGATGGATCAGGACCAGTGGGTGAATCAGACATTGCTTGAGATTTTTGAAGGATTCTTGATAGTTATTGTCACACTGGTAGGTAAATAAATTCTTCATCAACTTTATTAAGGGAAGGAATTAATCAAACAAATTATCTATAAAATTACTAATTTAGGTGAAGAATACCTAAATCCCTCTCAACTATTTTAGGATTCAAAAATGTTTCATTTAAAAATAACACTTTTATTATCAGGGTTGAATTCAATTCCATATCTTTATACTATGAAGATGATGAATTTTTTTGATGTCGCCCTGAAGGAACAATTTAAAGGGATCATATTAAAAATATGTTATCATGGTTTACTAAAACTATATCAATATTGTAAATATTATTACAATGTTTCTAGGATTTAGACACCAGGTCAGTGATATAATATTATGTGATATTTAAATTGAGGGGATTGAATATGTGGTGCATAGTTCATTAATAGGTGGTTCCAATATTATTTAAACCAAATGGTCTGTCTTGATAATAGAATGTCCCTTATAGTGCTTAGAAATTAGTGGCACCTTCATCCTTGGGGGCTAATCTAATATTGTTATACCCTGAGACTTCATCCATAATAGAAAAGGCTTTGAATTCAGTGGCCACATTGATCAAGATATTTTTAACTGGTACTAGAAAATCATCTTTTGGGAAGTACTAGATGAGATACCTAAAATAAAAAAAGACTCTAATATTCCTATTTTTTAATGCAGATGATATTGGTGATCCATTTTGAGTAATAAACTACCTATATAAATTTGGATTTAATATTATTTTGAACATTGACTTTGAACTTTGCAGTATGGGATAGATGCATCCTCCTAGATACCTACTTGAAATCACAATGATCTTCTAGTAGGACTAGGTGTTGGTTTCCCAGATCATGGTCTTGTCCTTGAATTTTTTTATAATTCTAGGATAACACATCATGATTCTATTTCAAGAAGGATTTATAAAGTTATTTATCTTCAAGAGTCATGGTGGAATTAATCTATGTGGCTTGAAGGTCCTCCTGCATACCCATACTTACATGTCTTGGATAATCAATCATGGTATAAATACCTTCCTCAAATGATGGAGGGGAATTTTTGATATTTTATTCTTCCACTTATTCTATATCAATTTCATTTTAAGTTGTATTTGAGGGTATATTTTCATTTCTTAAGAGTGATGAAGATATTTCTCTGGGTTCTATAGAGGAAGGTGTGGAGGACTCCTTACCCAAGGCATACTAAACAATTTTTCCCTACATCTTACTATCATTTGGTGTAGATGCTGCACTAAATTCTTGAGATTTAGGGATTTAGTGGAGAGAATTAGAAGAACCAAGAAATTATAAAGGGAAATATTTGGGCTCTATATATGATGATGTGACTAAATATATTAAATATAAAAATTGTAGAGCAACACATTTATCATAGGAATTATCATTCTTGTAATAAAATCACCCATATTTTGTCTAGAAATGTTCAACTAGCACATATTATATCATGTGAAATGGTATAGATCAAATACCCTAGTAACTATCTTTATTTGAAATTATTACTATGACCAGATTAATAGTCAATACATACTATTTAATAATCCCATTCAATGAGTTGGTAGGAACCATTTATAAACTATTGGGGGTGGTAATTTGAGTATCATTTCCTATCATTAGATATTCCTCATACCTTTTTAGATCATCGTATCAATATAATATGATTATTGAGATTAAAATGGGCCATTATCATGATACATTATGCCGATGTATTCTTAGAGTACTTAAGGAATGAAGGTATAAGAAAGGAACTGCTATATGTTAATGAAGCCAGATCATCCCATTAGAGCATTAAAAGCTATGTATTGAAAAATTGATATGAACTTATTGTTCGAGAAGAAATCCTTGAACCTGGATCTATGTTCTATTTGACTAATGGGTTTCTTCTTGCACTTATCATATGATTGGATCATCATATTAGAGGGAGATTGGTTCACCTAATTGTAACCCAAACGTCAGAGGTTTTTGATTGGTATGATGTTGATTTTAAAGAAGTTTTAAATTATGAATTGATGAATTTTAGTGTCTAAAATATTTCTAAAAATTTATAATGGTATGATATGTCCTTATATGGAATCCACTATATATTTCTTTGTAATGGAGATAAATGAGTAGAACTCTATGGGTCAGTCTCTGCATGACAAACCTCAACTGCCATGATCTCAACCTAAAAATCTAGATATATTAATAAAGATTTAATTATTTCATCTTGGGTATCCTTTAAAAGGTGAAGTAATTCCAAGATTTAAAGCTTACCTAGGAAAACACTAAGTTACTTTAATATATCATACTATTGGTCCATGGACCTTTGTTTTCTATTAGGGTATGTTCCCTAGTTTGAGGTTATAAGGTTGATATATTCCTTGATGGTGACCCCTTTTATTGGCCAATATTTGAATACATATTTTTTGTTTATGGATTAAGCTAATATTATCTCTCCATAGTCTGATGATGACCATATTGGGGTGGATTTTCCAACTGATCCTCTAAAATGATTGGATTTTATTGATCCCTAGATGACTTAGAAGTGGATATACTATTCTATTGATCCCATTAAAGTGAATGCATCCATGTTTCTAAAGTTTATTTGGATTCATATGTGATATGAACTAAATTATAGGATTCTTTTTTGTTTCCTCTCAACCCATTAATTTCCAACCACTTCAGCCTCTATAACAAATTTCTCACCATCCCTATTTTTTGTTAGGGACTTTAGGTCAATATGTAAGTTCTTGATTAGATAATGGGTCTAACAAGTGGATAAAATTGACTAATCCATTGAAAAATCTTTATCTGATGGGTTTCTTTTAGTGGAGTAGTTCATTTTATTGTAATGATTAGGGTAGAAAGTCTTAGAGAGTCAGAATATGCTTGGGAACCAATATGAATTCTTTCTCTTTCACCTTTCACTTTTTTACATTAGTTGTTCTAACTCATCAAATACTATGATACAGAAGGGGATAATATAGATATTTTTATGGGAATTAGGGCCACAATCGATTCATTCAGGTTGGCCATGAGTATTTTATGTGTTTAGTTCATGGATAATCTAGTCATCCAATCATTGAACATCAAAATTTTCTTACTTGGGACTTCAGGCCATTCTATTTCTTTATTTTGTGAGATAGAAGATACACGAGCTACCTATACAATGTATTTACCCAACATTACTTGAATTTAACCAACCTTCCTTTATAGGATGTATTTGAACAAAATAACACTTGGATGTTATATCCCAACATCCAATTGAAGGGGAAATAGTTTGGTTGACCAGTGAGACCATCCTCGTTGGGTTTTATAGGATTTTCAAACATGAGAAAATTGTTTTTCAGTACTATAATGAAGTATCCTGGAATTTGATCATTTATAAAGGAATAGATCTTGATTTTTTATCCTCAAATGGTGGAAATAATTGGTCTTCCCACTTATATTTATTTGGTCATTTCTTTTGTTTCTGTCATTTATGTGGAGGTACCGTATGATGCCTTCTAGGATTAGGTGATGAGAATGGTCTTGGTACTATATTGAGTGTAACAATCATTATTTATTATTTATAAATTTTATTTACTTGATTTATTATCATTGGTTTGAGATTCATCTTTCTTCCTTTTATAGTATCCTCAAAAAATTGTGAAACTGTTTCCATATCTTAGAATCCATGAAGATATTTCAATGGGATTAGTGATGTTTACAACTCATTATAGAAATTTTCTGCAAAAAACTCTAATAGTTTCTCCTATGGGAGATACATATTGAGTGGGTACATCATACATTTCCATCCAGTGATGAAGTAAATGAATGTTTTATTCTCATGATGTTTAAAGTTTGAGTGGTTGAATATTTTCGTATTTATTATCATTGAGGTAAATTGATAAATGAGTTTCCAATAGAGGTATTCCGAATTTTTGGTAAACATTGTTAGAAAAAATTATATTAAATAAATGTTATACCTTCTAGAGTTTACATAAAGCATATGATTTTATCCACTTCTAACTGAACAATGATTCCCATCATATTAAAACATTGGAACATGAAATGTGAGATGTATTTCTCCAGGTCAATAGTGTTGTTGATGAATAAAAATATTGGATTTATAAAATTGGGTGAAGGAGGAGTTGCGTCCACCCACCCAAGTTAAGGATTACTTTCTAGTTTTAGTAGTTATCAATTTCCTTCCATGGTAATCAAGAATAAAGTTATAGATTCAATGGAATCAAGTAGTTTTGTTAGGGTGATCATTTGATAAGATTCTTGAATAGAGGAAATGAGTGGGGTCTAATTTGGTTGACATGAATTTTCCTAATACTAACACCCAACATGTGCTAGTCAAGAGTAATTCACTTATCAAAGATTCTATTGGAATTTTAAAGGAGGATATTCTTGGTATTTTTTTAAATTTTGGATTAGTTTCATTGGTTTCCTAGATCTAGGACCTTCCAGATGGTTAAGGTCTTCTTGTATTGGTTTAGAAGATTTATCATGTTTGATATGAACTATAGGGGAACATTTACCTCTACCTGAGAGTTATACTCAACATGAATATTTTATTTGAGAAATTCTTCAATTTTTTTCCTTAGTATCACTAGATTGGACTCATATTGAGAAACCTTTCATTAACAGTGATATATTTGGTCTCCTTGGGTGGTGGGTGGGATGTGGCCACACCCTTTCCCATTTATCTGGTTAAAGCTCACTGAGTGGGAGGATATTATGTATTTGGAGGATAAGCTAGATTTTTAGTTTTTATTTGGTTCTGGGTACAAACACACTCTTTTAAAATTTTGATGAGGGAAATATTATGATCAACACCTTCCTCATCTTGATTCTCTATTTTGATATTGCACTCTGAGTCATCCTTAAGGGTGACACTAATGACATTTACTGAGGTGTAATATAATATAGAAATAATATGTTCATATGAAGGATAATGATATATTTATTCAAGGATAAGATATAGTCTTCCATATGATCTCCTTCTTGATGGGCCTTTTGGACTTCTGGCCTCTGTGAGTTTTCACCCTTCTCATTGAGTGATTTCTTAGAAGAGATCTATAAATGGTAATTCTATATAATTATATAACAATCCTTATAAAGTATTCCCCAAATTATAGGGTTATTTGAAATTTTATAAGGAATTTATAGGGTAGTTTATTTTATGATTCTACCATCCTTGAGAAAACTTATATCCTTGGTGGAGGAGGGTGTGATGGTATAAATGTCCCCATCCCTACGAGATGGGGTTATCTTGATTTTTTGACCACTATTTCTAGAATTTATTAGGGTTTTAATTTCCATTCTAGTGATGTTGGTGGTAAAATTAATGAAAATTATCGCATAACTAAAGGCTAGGGTTGCTCATATATTTCCATGGTCTCAACTATTACAACAACACTTTTGATATTATTAGATTTTTTCCAAGAATGATCTGAATTCAGTGCTTGTTTTGTGTATAAATCATAGAATATTAATTACCACTCTATGGTTGGAAGTTTTATATCCTTATATGTGAAGAATAAATCACCTATTTTTTAATCCTAACATAGAAAATTATCAATTTCTCGCTCACATTGGGTATGTCATTTTGGGATTTGGAAGCAGTTGGATTTCACTAAAGAGGTCAATCGATGTACATGGACATCGGGTTTGAGACTCATCCTGAGGTGATGAAATTGAATGATACCTCTCTGAGTGGAATCTATTAGATATGAATTGGAGTGACATGAACCACCCCATTATCTCCCTAACCTCTTATATTTACATCAAAATGGGTTTTAGTTACTAACTGGTGTAGAGATTTCAAGGTGCTGAGTCAATCATGATAGTGGTCTCTACATTATCTTTCTTATTTTGGATGACATGAAAATATAATGGAATCCAAGTTAATCTGATGGAATAGTTATCTAATTTACTTGAGATGGTTTGTGTACTCTCTATAAGAGAAATATCTCACCATAAAATGATGATAAGTCATCCAAAAATTTAGGAGAAGATAGTGTGTGCATTATTAAATCATAAATTCTGAAATTTCACACTTAGAAACGTCCATTGGGTCAAGAATAACTTGTATATTTCTCTCAGATAGTTCATTCCCCATGATCATATAATTATTATCATATTTAGGAAGTTATTCCTGTATCCAATCTAATAAATGCAGTCATTTCTTGGCTAACTTTTTAAGGGGGGTGATACTATTCAGGGTATTTTCTATTACATTAAGGAATAAAACCTACGAAGGTGGAACAAATAATAAACATTTCATCAGGATATCTATTAATTGAGATATGATATCACATATTAATAAATTGGTACCTAATTTTATGAGCCTTGATGTTTCAAGGATATCTTGATATGCATGCATCTTTAGGGTAACATCAGTAAGGGGAGGACCATTTTATTAGAGTGAGGTGCTACTGCGGGGATGGAATTCATAGTGGATGAAATGGGGAGGACCACCATGGTAATAAATTACCACTATATTAGTAATGGGAGGACCTTCTATTTGATCTATCTTATGACCACAAGTAGGATTAATTTAACTCACATCATGAGAAGAGTTCCCATAACTGATCTATATGTCTTCATAGGGAGGTCCTTTGTGATAAAAGTTTTAGAGAGGGCCTCCAATGTTATTAATTGAAGTACCATGAGGAGGAATTTCGTAACTATATTTTCCTCCCCTTTATGATGAATATTTATAAAATTATAGGTATTCCACTAAAATAGATTTCATGAACTCAATAACATCAGGGTTTGTTGGGGAAGGAATATGAACCTAATCACGAGTTGCACATTTCCTTTAGTGATATCTCCTTCTAAACGTTCTCTATTAAGAATTTGAGGCTGGGAATTATGCATAGTGTCCTTAAAATAAAAAATCCTTCCTATATGAATCATATATTGATATCAAAATATTAAAAAAAGTATCTATAGTTAAGTAAGGGGTATAATATCGTCCTTTGATGGACACTAGAATATATCAGTGATATTCCTCAAAGTGGGAAGGGGTTTGAGATTTACAATAGGATGTCATTGGAATATATCATTATATATCCATGGATTGAGGGGGATAAATAATATGAATTCACTCCTGATTATAGTACAAAATATATTGATGAATTTAAATAGTGTTGGTAGTAATATGATACTTCCTTGAAGCAATTTCTAGAATATTCTTGCTAACTCCAATTAGAACGAGAATACAGGCATGATCATGATATCAATTATTCATTGGAATATGTTGGAAATACTTATGAATGGGAGAATGAATATAATCACCCTATGGGGTATCTCTTTGAATATGCTGATGATTTTATTTAACATTGTGTAATGAAGTAATATAACCATATACCCTATTGACTGATAGAATATTCTAGTCAAATTATTCTATTATTTTTTATTAGAAAGAATCAATGAAAAATATTTAAGGATTGAAGGGGAATATTATCCTACCCTAATATGACAACCAGGATATGACGATGGGATTCTATGGAAGGAATGAGGATATGATCCCATTCTTTAGTTAGGGTAGGGATATGATCCCACTTTAATCATTTATTTTCTATCAAGATATATTTAAGGATTTTAGATGATAGGGAAGGAATACGAGACTACCCTTGGATGGGTGTGAGAATATGTTAGATCTTCCATTCAGGTGCTTCCAAGTTTTTCTGATAAGGATGTTGAGATTGAGTAGGAATATCCTCCCACTCTTTAGACACCAAAATAATTTGTTGATTAACTTCTTATATAGGAACAATGATATGTTCATGTTTCCTACCATTGATAGATTTTCTCCTTCAATGAGATATCCCAGGTTCCCAGTCTTGAGTAACAGAAGTGAAGACATCTTGGGTGGAACTATAAGCGAGATATTTTAGAGTTAAATCCTTGTGGTGTTAGTGGAACCAATATCTATGAGATCCATCTTAGGTGGATCATGGATAGTGGAGAAACTATAGATAAATTCCTCTTTCACCTCCATATGATAAGGGATATAGGAATTGTATCTCTTTGAAAATAAGCTCCTGAAGTGGTTCATAGTGGTCAAAGGCACCATCGACTTCATTGAAACCTTCCTCTATTGGGGAGATGACCTTGGATACTTGATGGTATGGAGAATCTCTTTCACAACATTTATGGTGGGGATACTACCATTGAGGTGGAACTCCCTCACAAACACATTCATGACTTATTGGTGGAGATGCTATATTGGTGAGATCATCCTCCTGGTCTTGAGTTCCATCATATAGGTAGTAGTCAAGGTTCTCAATCATTTTTTATATGTTTACATAAATTTGGATCAAAGGTGACTCTAGGGTTACATCACTAGTCAAGGAGGTCATATAATGAATTCATGTAGGGTTCACCATTTTTATTTATAATAGACACATAAAAATGATCCCTGAAACCTAAGCCTAAATGAAAAAATCAATCTCTTGTCTCAATTTACAACACTAAATGGAACACAAGTCATACAAAAATCAACCATTCTTAGAAAAAACAACTCATCCGAACATCTACTTGTACCTATAGGTACTCAAAAAATAGACCATTAAATTGCATGTCCCCCCTAAGTGTATATGCTAGGTGTGAGCATATAATACCCAGTAATAAGCCACCTAGTTTCTACCTTATATGAAATATACTTACATATGTTCCTTATATCAATATAAACATTTATATATATTCATATAAAAAATGACTTTACAAATGGTTATCAATAAAAACATGGAAGCATCAAATAATGTAAAACTTAATAAAATAGAATCAATTATAAACAATAAATCCCTATAATGGGAGGGTCTATACCTAACATAATTTATTTGATCCTAGACTTGGATATGAGCCAACAGGTCAAGGAATCCATGATTCCATTCCCATATAACTAAGAACATATCAATACTTCTCATAGTTGAGTCAAGGGAAAATCATTGTATTTTGGAAAGAGGAATTTGTATACAAGAATAAAGGAACTATCATCACATGAATTTAGGGATATGTGAAATGGGTATACAAAATTCAAGTCATTGTGATCCCATCCCATTCATCAATCTCTATATAATACATACCAACACACAAGCTATACGATAGAAAAATACCCCTTCTAACATACTCATTATTTATCAAAACAATATCCATGGTCAAGGTAGCATTATTATTTATACTAATCAACATGACTGGTATAAAAAAGTAAAAACAGGATCAACTTATCAAAGTAATAGTCATGCTTAATAAATAATTCCATTATAATGAATCTAATGCTCAACAAAACAAAAGGTAAATATGCTTGAATATGATACATTAAATATAATATAAAGAAAACATAAGTACATGTCACACATGGTCAGAACATAAAACATGAATAAATAATTAATATTATATTATGGAATACAAAAAGTTATAAAAATATCAATCCAAACATAAATAAAGTTATAAGGATACATTCTCTTCATTCTACTCTAAATGCCTATTATACTAGTTATAAATTATTGGACGAGGAGTAATTCATTGTTCACTAAAATATATCCAAAAAAGGATCTATCTTTATCATGGGAAGTAACAAGTGTGCACTAGTAAAATACTAACTAAGATCAAATATGGTATTTTTCATAACCAATTTGATAAACTACCTCTGAAATGGGTGAGGTTGTGAGGCGACGAGGCGGCATGATGGCAGGTCGGCGAGGCACGAGGAGCCGATGAGTGTTTTGGGGGTCACCGGGGGGGGGGGGGAGTGTTGGGGCTGAAAAAAAAGTTTTATCCATGGTTTTTAAAAAACAACTTCTAAAACATTAATAAAAAATTTAGCAGCAGTTTAGTAAATCACTGCTAAAAACTGCCACAAACAACTATTAATACTGTAGTGTCATCCTTGATGATAAATGGGTTTTATGTCATAATCGGGATGGACTGGTTAGTAACCTATCACACTCAAGTTGATTACTATCATCAAAGTGTATCTTTTACATCACTTGAGGGTGGTACTTATACTCATAAGGGAGAATGGGATGTCCATTCCATTCGGATTGGACCAGAGTATCATGGGATAGGTGGAGTCACATCCAATATTTCTAGTCTCTATTTGAATAATTAGGGAATGCATCTAATAGATTTACCACTAATAGTGGTGTGTTATAGGAACAATATCCCTATCGAATTCTTTGGACTACCTTCTATGAGAGGGGTATAATTCTCCATTAAGATAATACTAGGAGAATAACCAATATCCATTCCTCCTTATCAGATGACAACTACTAAGCTACATGATCTCAAAAGGTAGCTATAGGACTTAGAAGATAAGGGTTTTATGTGCCCGAATACTTATCCATGGGGAACACCTATTCTATTCACCAATAAGGTGGATGAGAACCTCAATATTTTCATCGATTACCACTGTTTAAACTAGCTTATGATTAAGAACTAATATCCATTACCTCGAACAGATAACCTCTTCAATTAGCTTCAAGGAGAAATGATTTTCTCTATGATTTATTTGAGGTTGGTCTACTATGAGGTTCATGTTAAGACATTAGACATACCACATCCGACATTCTTGAGTAGATATGGCCTTTATAAAGACATGGTTCGGTCATTCAATCTCATGAATTCACCTACATGTTTCATAGATATAATGAATCATGTCATCCACCAGTATATGGATTCATTTGTGGTGGAAATCATGGGGTATTATCATTCCCAATATGACTATTTCAGGCATATTGATACCATACTAAGTACACTAATAGAGCACCATATTTATGTTAATATCAATAAATTATAAATTTGGATTGAAAAAGTTCACTTCTTAGGCCACATAATCTCATAAGAAGAAGTATCTGTTAACCCAGAAAGGGTGAGAGTAATGGTATCTTGGGAGAATCCCATAAATATATGTGATATATGGAGTTTTATGGGGATATATGGGTATTATAGGCACTTTATTTATAAATTTTCACACCTAACAACACCTCTCATAAGATTTACTAAAAAGGGTGTGAATTATATATGATATGAATCATGAAAGATATCCTTTTAGGATCTAAAAGAGAGGTTGACTTTAGGGAATCCTAATTATTATATATTCTAGAAGAGACTATATAGTGCATTGTGATGCATCATGCATTGGTCTATAAGTAGTTTTAATACAGAATGAATGAGTTGTGGTATACAAGCCACACCAGTTGTGGCCTCAAAAGCACAACTACCAGATGCAAGACCTCTAGATAGAAGCTATGGTTTATGATTTATGTTGTTGGAGGCATTACCTATTAGAATAATAGTTCATAATTTACATAGACCACAAAAGTCTCAAATAAATTTCCACTCATCTTTGACTTGAATCTCAGATAGTGTAGATGGGTAGAATATCTATATAATTTGATTTTAAACTTGCCTATATTACTGGGAAGGGAAATGCAGTAGCTGATGCACTAAACCTAAAGAATCAGAAACATTCCATTCACAAGGAAAATAGAAAATTAATGACGATGGAACTTTTTTCTAAGATTCACCTAGAGGTGTAGGAATTTTAGGGGGAACTTGTACTCTCATCGTTATCAGTGACATCCTATCTTCTAGAATGGGAAAGGATGAGACATCTTTATGATCATGAGGGACTAGTCCTGAGGGAGAGTATCTTAGGTGAGGACTGACCACTTGGTTGGGTTATCAATGAGGATGAGGTTCTTCAAATTCATAGTCGTTCTTGGGTGCCTATGGAAATACAGTAAGAATTTATGTGAGAGTTACATGCCTTTATTTGGGAAGTATACACCAATCTTACAAATATTCACTATAATGTACACAGCCAGTATTGGTGGTTGGGTATGAAGAGGTAGATTGTAGGTTCTATCTAATAGTGTTCCACCTATTAGAAGGTGAAGGTTGAGAACCGACTACCTAATTGACTTTTACAACCTTTTCCCATTCTATAATAGAAATGGGATGATGTCACTATGGATTTTGTGATAGGTTTTTTGAGATCCCTTCAAGGTAGTGATGTGGTATGGATTATCATAGATAGATTGACCATGGATGCTCACATACTTCCTATCAAGGTGAAAATTTTTATAGAAAATGTTGAGAGGGTTTACATTCAAGAGATTGTATTACACTATGGTGTTCCCCATTCTATTAAATCAGATATATATTCTTGGTTTACATCATAGTTCTAGAAGGGGTTGTAAAATGAATTGGGATCACTTGAATTGTTGGGTACATCCTGTCAACCATATATTGATGGTCCTTATGAGCATAAATTACGGATGTTAGAGGACATTATTTGATCATACATCCTTAATTTTGGATGTTATTAGGAGAAACACCTTCCTCTCACCAAAATTTCCAATAGTAACAATTTTTAGAAAACTATTAAAATGGATCCATATGAGGACATATATGGTTGATCATGTTGTTTACCCTTACGATGGTTAGAGTTAGGTGGGTCAGTACTACTAGGACCTCATATAATTCAATAGACATTAGAACAAGTACAACTTATCTAGAAGTATATGGATATCGCTCTGTCTTGGTCGAAGTCTTATATGAATCATTATAGGAGAAAAAAGAGTAGGTAAATCTTATCCAGAAGTATATAGATTCCACTAAATTTTGGAAAATTATTTTATTGATCATCATCACTAGCCTCTAAAGTTTGAGGTGGGACATTTAGTCTTTTTTCGAGTTTATCCTAGATTGGTTTATATATAGATTCAAATATAGGGTAAAAAATCACCTCATTATGTCTGGCCTTTTGAGATTTTGGAGAGAATCAGGTTAGTAGCCTATCAGTTTTCCTTACCTTAGAGGTACTGATCCACACATGAAATCAACCATTTATCATAGATTCACCTTTATCATCCTAATCCATCTCATTATTTTGACCATACATATATTTAACAGGATATAAATGCTTATTTTGTGGAGAATCCTATTTGTATCATTGTTCGGAGCATGAAGGATCTATGATGTAGGTCAGTTCTTATAGTTAGAGTTCTATAGAAGCATGACCAAGTACAATATGAAACCAGATAGAAATAGGTTGAAGTACATGACTAGTGGTTGTAACTTTTCCAAGATGATGTTTTACCACCCATCAAATCACAACTTGGGGATGAGTTGTTTTAAGGGGGTAGATTGTAATGTAATGACTTTTCTCCTAAGGTATGAAACCTTTAAATTTAATTATAAACTTTTATTTTTATCTTTTTTAGTCTATGTAATAGGTTAATAGAGATTTTAGAAGCATCTAGGGCTCATTTAGAGCCAGGAGATCTGATTTTTGGAAAGACATACTAAGTTTCGCGGTGAGCGCATAGTTAGTGCTAACCATGTGACTCAACCATGCTTGGATACAGTGAACTATATAGGTGCTCATAGTTTGTTTAAATCATTCCCCTCAGGATGTATGACTTTTTAGGGTGATTCTGTGAACTAAATGGGGTTACACATTTTGACCAAACTTTTCATCCAACTCGTAGACTTAGTGCCACTTAACCAGCGGCGTCACACAATTTAGGCACACAATTTGGAAAACCATGTGATTAAACCATGAACCTCTTAAAAATTGTGTGAAAATTAGATTTCCCCCCTCCTTGATTTTTTAATTACCTCTATATTTTCTCCTCCCATTTCATGTGCATCACCTCCCTAGCTTCATGGAGTACTCCTCCTTCCACCAACCTATTATTTGAGTTAGGTTCTTCATCTGGACTCCAATTCCTTCACCATTGGTCTCATTTGAAGCGTACTAGTCATCCCTTCATTCCACTTCTCTCTTTTATTCATTAATCTTTCCCTCATGAATTATATTTCCAGGTGATCTAGTATTCCCTATTCTCAGGTCATTTGTCTAATTCATCAATTTCTTCCATTCTAACTTGAATCTAAAGCTAGAAATGGACTAGAATTTATCTATCACTATATGGTAGGTGGTTAATTAATTTTTCCTATGGTTTTGTTTCTATATGTCACACATCGTGGTGACCAAACACCTAATTTTCCAATAATTTCCTTAAAAATATAATTTTACTTAATATAAATTTTTAATCATACTTGAAATGTCCCGTAAAATTTTATTTCATTATTGGAGGGTTTACACCTTAACAACTCCCTATTGGGTGTGATTATTAAATTCCCTGATTAAATGGAATATTAAATGGTTGAAAACAATATTTTTATTATATTAAATCATTATATAAATGATTATTATTGTTATTACACATTGCTAATGTATAATGGACATTGAGACACGATTGAGGCTAGTGTTAGAGATGATGCTTCATGCTCTTTTGATGTTTGATGTTGGGTATGATGTCTCACATCATTTATTGAATGGTGGAAAGGATGCTAAACATTCATCTGGTGGTTGATGGACATAAAATTTCACTTCAATCATTTGGTTGATGGATATGATGACATCCACACCCCAGATTAAATGCTTGGTCTAGTACCCAATTTACAACATGATACTTTTGTGACTATGCACAAATGATTGAGATACGCCTCGACTCCTGACTAGTATTAGTATATATATATATATATAAATGTCACCATGTATATAGTTTATATATATATAATTAATAATATATATATATACTTATATATATATATACTTATATATATATATACTTATATATACTTATATATATATATATACTTATATATACTTATTATTTTATATATACGGTGGAACATGTTCAAAGATATATAAGCTTATACCGAAGTAGGTACAATCAGGTGGGTGTCCTTTTGGAACTTGAACGAACTTGGTTATAGTTTATTTTTTGGATTTACATTACTATAACTGTATAATTCTATTTTATATGTACTAGCTGGATATTTCAAAATGTTTTTGGTGGTGGCCTAATGAGTATATATCAAACCCTATTCAGGCCATTGATTAGTACCTGGATATACTTATTGGTTGTAGGTAGGGACAAAGGCAAGGGTTTGGCTATTGATGGTTGATTGTCTGACTAGGATGGAGTACAAGAGAAAGAAATGAGTTTATGGTTTTGATGATATTGGAGTTAGCTTGAAACTTTTGTAATCTTTTTTATAGCATGTTTTATATGCTTGTTTCCTTGTAACTCGTTCATTTATCCTTTTATAGAGTATCATGACATGATCATAATTTTTTATATGAATCTGGTTATTTCTTATGAATTTATTTATTATATGTATGTATTTCCTTCATTAATCCTGCTTATCTATTTCCATTACTTACCTTTTATTTAGACTGTTGTGTCCACTCTGACAAGAGGGAATAATATCCCAACATACACACCCTAGGCCTTCACCACTAGTAGACAATCTCCAGTGCATTGGGAGGTGAGATTGAGGCCATGTTCCCAATTATATTGAAGCACTATTTAGTGGCTCCAGGTTCGGGATGCTATATCCATGCACCAATATGGAAGAAATAACATGTCATAAAAGAAGTTAAATAATTTAAACAAACAAACAAATATAAAAAATTAAAAAAAATCCTTGCTGACCCTCAGACACCCTTACCTAAAGCAAGATCTGAGTTATATTGTGACATCCATAGATAAAGTACACCACCAATCACCATAAATAAAAGAAGGAAAAGACATACTTGGAAAAAATTACCAAAATCACTAAAACAATTCTGGCATTCCAGGCCAAGATATCTCATGTGACCCAAGGTCACTCTCCATCCATAATTCATATCTTTATCTATGAGTAAAATATATAACCTAAAACTCATATATAAAATGGGTGTGAGCATAAAAATACCATTTAGGCCACCAATAACATTTCCATACAATTAACCTTTAATTATGGATCTGTTTTCAAGTGAGTTTGAAATACATTATTTAAAATAGGTTTTTCATATATGATCACCTAAAATTAAATATCATTTTATAGATTTCCATTTTAATTGACTTAAAATTAAAATTATTACTTGGAAAATATTTTACAGGGCTTAAGTATACTTTATTAACATTCCCATTTGGTAACTTATATTAAATCACTTTTTAAAAATATTCTTTACAATTCTCTTTAGAAAATACATTTTACTAAAGAGAGATAAATTCACAAGGATGAATAGAATATAATATAGTATACTAAAATGGAAATAAAATAGGTTTATAGAACTATAATAAAATATATAATGAGAATCTCATATAAATGGTGTTTTCAAATAAGAAATATGGGAAGAACACCCTAAGGGCACCAAGGATAGGGAACCTAGAAATTATAAGTCACTAATTAGGGAGACCCTAAATTAGTGGAAATTGAACTATATCTATTTCATTGGGTAGTTAAATTTATATGTTACTGTACTAGTGAGATATGCACATCACTATATAACTTTTAAGGGAGAAAACTTAACTAGTGGACTAGACCCCATTCGATCTAGTATTTCCTACCCAAGTACATGGGTTTCCCATATGGTTTGAACAATAACAACAACTATGAATCAATAATTCACATCATCACCAACTAATTCCACAAATACCATAAAAATAATTGATAAACAACCAAAATATAATCAGGAAACACACTCAAATACTTATAGAGTGAAATTAAAATCAAAACCCTTGGATTTTCTATTTAGTAATGATTAAGTGTTTAGATAATTATTTTAAAGGTTAAAACCAGGATACATATGTTGAAAATAATTTATCATTCCAGATAACACTTATAGATCATATTTTTGAAATATCAAATAAAAACCAAGTTTTATCCATAAAATTTATGTTTCTAATCCCTGATTTATACTTTCACACTTATTCAACTTTATATATAGATACACTCATATGATTTCACGTATTCACATGTCATTGTGTAAATGTGTGAATTAATTTATCTATAAATTTATATCGGTAGATATGTATAAGTATTAAATGTAAATAAAAATAATCATAAAATTAGTTAAAAGTTGAAAACAATCATCTTTAAAAAAAATCCATCATTCATTAGTTTGAGAAATTTAATAAGTGGTAAGAGCACAAGGTTAGGGAAAATCGTATTTTAACCGACATCTAAAATAGAAATTAGCTTTTATTATTGTGAAAACCAAAATTAAAATCAAATTTATTCCTTATAAATTTTTAAAAAATAATTTATAATATAATTGGATAATTAAAATAAAAATTTAAGAAGTAATAAATCGATGTTTTTAATATTAATGGTTAGGATAAGTGGAAAACCAACATCAAATCAAATACAGGTGGTCCAAAGATTTGAATACAAGTTAAATGAGGTCCGAAAGAGATATTACATGACCTAATCATAAGAAAATAAAAATAATTAGTCAAAATAGATATCATTATGGTTTATCTGATTGAGTACATCAATGAACAAGAAGAAGAAAACAATAAGAAAAGGAGAAAAAGGTAAGAAGTGACCTGTACTAATAAATTTGACCTAAAATCATTAATAAACTTCTTAGATTCATCCGGAAAGAGGGGATATCAGTGGTTAGAAGGTGAAACTGATGGATAACTCATTGATGGGTGTGCGTCAAAAATATTTTAGGAGGGGGGATATGGTGTTTTAGGCATTTAAAATTATATTATGGATTTTTTAAAAGTTAAAAATTTTAATACTGGGTATATCACAGAGTCAGCGCCCAATTAGTTCTAACCATATGGAAACCATGATAATCATATTAGGAACACTAGAAAATTTCTTGATTGGTCCACATGGTTAGAAAAACTATGCAATAGTTATTAAAAATAACTTTGTAATTTAGTAGGCCCAAACGTATGGATTCCGCATAGTTAATAATAATTGTGCATTAACCGTGTGATAGGCTAATTATTTGAAAATTTTAAGGATTTTAGAAACAAAAGGACCTGGAACCTAAGAATAGAAAAAATTACAATAAATAAATAAATAAATTTCAGGATTTTGGGTTGGGATGTTACATATAACACCCCAATATCGCAAATTATTATTTTTTCTTTAAAAATATAATGTGTTCGATATCTAGCTTCACATGAAACACCAACAAACAATAAATTGTGAATCAATATATAACCATTAAAATGTGGACATGGAATTATAGGGTTAAAATAAAGGTTATCAGATTATGAAATATATGTATAAATTAAAATAATTGACATTATTAAGACAAAGTAATTGATAAAATTCAATTAGTGTAGGTAAGTAACCAATATAACTGATTTATTCTTTAAAATATTACCTTTCAAAAAAATATTTTCATGTGTTTTATTTTATGGTAATAAATATATTATGGATAAAATATATTGTAAATATTATTAATATATTAACACTAATTTTATTAGTAATTGATAGGAAATAATAATATGAATAGTTAATATTTTAATATGTTATTTTCCAATGAAAACATTTTTCATTATATATTTATATTTTAATTAAAAGTAAAATTTTAAAATTTAAATTTATTTTGACTAAATTGACTTTATTTTTTTATTTATAATTAAAAAATTATCTTGGGGTTAATTTTTTATATTTTTCTAAAATAATTGATTTTTAGGTGAATAATGAAACAATACCGATATTACTAAAACCATCAATTTTATGAACTATCATATAAAGTAAAAAATTAAATGTTTTTACAATAATTTTAATATAATATACATACTTATAATTAAAAATAATCATATAAAATTACTAGGTTGTATTTATAAAACCCATGTTTATAATTTTGGGAACATAAATAACATTTTACTCAAAAAACTGATTTATTTGCTTATATTAAAAAATTATATTTCATTACTTACAGAAATTAAATCCAAAAAACGGATTTAATATTTTAGATAAAAATTAACATATAATTTAATAATCTCAATTTCATTTTTTAGAATAAAAGTATGATTACTAAGATTAAAGTTAATGACCATGATAACGATAAAACTTTAATTTTTAAAGATTTATTTTATTAATATTATGTATTTTGATCTAATCTTATAAAATAATAACTAAACAAAAATTAAATTAATATAATTTTTAAACCTATATTTAAATAAATTGTTACTCATTAAATTGGTAGTAAATACTAAATATGAGTAAGAACACTTAATGTTGAAAACCACATTTTTCTACAAAACTATTTTTTTATATATAAAATGTTTTAATTTAAAAGTTAGTTTCTATTAATTATAAATTTAATTATATTAATTAGTTATTATATTTATTTTCATAACACCCAAAATTTGGTAATTTTCATTATTTTATATGTTTATTAAAACGTAATTGACTTGGATAAAAATTATCAACCCTGGTAAAAAAAGTTAAAGTAAAAATATAAGAACAAATGACTTCCAACATGTTTAAAAATTGTGGGAGAATTGTTTTTTGAGGCTTTCTTGACCCAATATCACATAAAAATACATTATTTTTAACTTTTGGAGTCTTTGACCATTGAATAGTGTAATGATATCATTAAAAAGTAAAGGGAAATTCACAAAGTGACCTTCTCTTCACTTATAAAAGGGGACACTTCCAACCATTCATGACGCACCAATTCCTTATAATAACTTATTTATAATCTTAATTTTTTATCCTTATTGAAACATATCTAAAATTTATAATCCAATTTTTAGGAAAATTTTACTTAATTCCATAATTTACCAGGATACTTTCAAGAGAATTTTCGAGGTATGAAAGTGAGCATTCCTTACTCTCTACCATTTATTCTTAAATATTATCTTCCAAAAATATCATAAAAACTGTTATATAATATCCTAAGTATAATTATTATACAAAAATTCTTAATATATTAATTCAGCAACCATTATTTATTCATTTTCATCCACTTAGAAAGACAAAATAATGTTAACCATGTTTGTGTGCGGATTACCATCTCTACAAAGAATCAGGTTTTGTTTTACTTAAACACATTACACAAATGATTATAATGTTGAATTAAATATATAAGTTTTATATTTGTAACTTATTTAATATTTATAAATGATGAAACTTATTATATATGTCTCTTATTCTATTTAAAATGAAATCATAATCCATGAGTTTGTGTTGACTACTACCTCCATAGAAAGATTGTATTCTATTTTTATTTTCATAATTTACTTTGATGGATGGTCCTAGAAATTTTTTTATGGATAAATTTTATTGTTATTATATAATTATGGTTATAATATGACTAATTTTATAAAATATTAATGATATGATCAAAAAATGATCATCATTTATTTGATCATTTAAAACAAGCATACTAAGAGAATTTTTTTATTCATACTAGGTAATATTTTAATATATATTAATTATTATTCTTAAAATTAATTCCAATTATGATACATCACACTAGTAAACACTAAATAATATCATTATTCCTCTGGTATAATCTTATTATAGTTAAACATTAACATAATCATCCACTAATCATAGTATGTTCATGTTTGGTTCGGCTTGACCACCTACTTGAAAAATGATTTGAATTTATATCATGGATGAATTTGGGAAATTAATTAATTTTATAATATCATGTAAATATATTTTTTATTTTTCTAGAAAATTAACATTATTATTAAACTCAATAATTAAGAAAACCTCCTTTTGTTCAATAAAAATGACCAAAACATGTTCATCATCGATTTTATCTTCCTGGATTGTAAAAAATAGTACCATGGAATGAAATTATAGGTTTATATATATATCATGTAAAATATATTGAAATGAATTTGATAATCTTTGTATGATGAAATTTTTAATAATAATGAATACTAACACCATTTTTAATGAAACTATTTCAAAATGATCAAGATTACATACACCTGATATTGAAAATAGGTATTAACTTACTAAAAGTAATATATAGATTTACTATATATAAAGAGTATAAATTAAAATTTACATGAATAATGTTATTAAATAATTTATTATTATTTATATTTTTGTGGTACAAGAGGTTATATTATGTTCGTGAAATTTTGGACAAAAGGTAAGGGTTATTGTCTCAATTTTCTATTCCATGTGTCATACTTCTTATTATACAACATGTTTTCTTTGGAATGGTGTATATACTGGAACTTTTATATTTTTTTATCATGATCCTATAATTAATCATGGTATTTATTGTTTCATTTTAATTTATATCCTTCAAGGCGTTTTGACTTGAATATTTAGAATTTTATAAGGTCTTTCTTGGTCTTAATTATTATTGTTTGACACATAAAACATTTTTTACAACATGTTTTCCTTGTAGAGTGTATTTAATAGTCATGGATTTATTTTTTTATCTTGATTTTTTATTTAATTTTATATAATAATCCAAATAATATTACCTTCTTCAAATGGATATTGATTCAATTATTACCCCAATAGTAATACTTTTTAGTAACTAAACTTTCATTCATTGAGTTATGATCATTATCTTTAAATTATTTCATATAAGTTGGGTATATTCTACCCTTGATTGTATTATGTGGTATTATAATTTTTTTCATTGGATTTAAATTCTTACCATAAAAATCCTCGTCAAATATTTCTTACCTTATGGTGTATGTTGCCCATAAGAGATATTGATTGCTCAAATATCCTTTCTTTCATTTATAATTTTTTTTGAACATTGTTCTTTGATTCTTAGGTTCTCACATGATAATAATTTATTATATTTTATTTCACTGTCCTCTATGAGAAAATTATTTTTTAAAACAAATAAGTTTTTATTACTCTTTTTACAATGCAAGGTTACAAAAAAGCTAATTTTAAAGTATTTAAAATGTTCCTTTCAAAATATAACGATTTATATTTGGATTGAAATTTCTTATAGAAACGTTTATGTCATTTTAAAGGCTATATTATTGGATATTATTTATGTAAAACTTTTAAAAATATTTCAAATCACCTTTTCAAAAGTTACTTTTGAAAGTGACATGTAAGTTTTCATTTTACATAAATGATAAAACTATTTTCTAAAAGATCTTTTAAGTTTTTACCCCCATTTTTATTTTCATATTTCAAGAGATTTACACACATGGAATTCAAGTTACCTGATTTATAATCAAATAAATAAATATATTTATAATTTTGAGGTACTCAACTCATGGTATCAAATAATTTGATTCTTAATCCATTTTTGTGTGATACCATTTAATGCATTCTTTTATATGGATGTTTTTAATCTATTTCAACATCCTTATGCGTTTATTTTGTTACACTAGGGATACGTAATTTTGAAACCATACAACTTATTTATCTATATATATTATATAATTTTATTTTATATAAAATATAAAATCCATCACTATCTTTGTCTTTCCTAACCATCCACTATGAATAGGCATAACTTTTCATCAAATGCCTTTGATTTTTAAATGCCTTATTTTCAATTAATTTGATTGAAGGGTGTTCACCTGGATTCCATATGCATATCGATTTAGGAAATTTTTATCTTAACTATTTAACATTAATCCATAATGTTTTATCTTGAAGGATTCTTAAATAGAAATTTATTCCAATTATTGATGTGGGAACTACTGATAATCCATATATTTAATTCTGATATGGATGTTTATTGATTAATCAAAAGAGTTAACTATTTATTATTTAACCATCCAACTTCTTTATTTGGATGGGTTATGATTATGTTATCCCTTCTATTAACATGGTAAAAATTATTAGTGTTCCATATGTTATTATTATAATATAGATGATTATTGAAAATGTTTACTATGTATTTCTTATTATGTTTCTCAAGTGATGAATGCGTTGGACTTATACAACTGGTAGGTGGTGCATGAAATTATATAGTCCCTAGATAAATTAGTCGGTCTCATGAGACAAACATGTTTGGATATTTGGTGTATGATTTCAAATTCAATAAGATGTATTGCCTGTGGTCTTTAAGAAAATAATGATTTCTTGGATATAAATTTGATGATAAGAATGATTTCTTGGATGAAGCCTTGATGGTAAGATCAACATGTCTAATATTATGTATTCCATAACCAAAGATTAAGTTATTTTTATCCATGGGATATATTTATTTCAATTATTGTCTATGGATATATTATGATTATAGTTTCATTCTATTATGGTATTATTTTTTATTCTATAAACCTACAAAATTATTTATTCTCATTTTATTATCACTTGCAATATTCAATTGATATCTTTTATGTTTACATTTACTAAGAATTTGAGCTAACCCCTTATCATGTTTCCATTTTTCTAGGTTATGAATAAATGTATTACAAATGATATGTCTAATAGAATAGCTTGTGTGGAGAATTTTTGGGAGATCTTGAAGACTTATTATTGATTCAGTAGTTTCTTAAATAGTAGGAAAAAATGTCTTTTTGTTGAGAAAGACTTGGCCTTTATTAATTTATTATTTTTCTTAATTATATAATGATATAATTCTTAAATGAATTTGTAATGTATGAAATGGAATATCTTATTTAATTTTTTTAATAATTGGATAGTTATTTTTGGGAATTTATAATTTTTATCGAAGCTAATATGTAATGTATTTATTTATAGAACTATATCTGAGAGTGTGGGTCTGGGGTACCATAGTTGGTATTAGAGCAGGGTTTATATAACATTGGAGATTATGATGTTTTCTAAGGATAATTTAAGAGTTGAAAAGTAAAGGTTTATCACAATTTAAGAGGTATATAAAACCCTTTGGGATAGTATATTATTTAATGTTATGTTAATAATGCACATTTTATTTGAGGATAATAATAGGATAACTTTAGTAAAAACCCTAGGAATGAATCTAAGTGAGAATTATAAGCATAGGATAGAATTTAAATGCTTTCATAAATTACATATTGTGTGGTTATCCTATAAATTACATCCATATGTAGATAAAAAAATTGGATGCATGATGTAATAGAGATGTACCTAGGGGTAACAAACTCAAAAAGGGTGGATTGGGTATTAACTCGATCACCACCGGGTGCACGACAAAGAGGTATAACTTCACACCTAGTTTGAAACATATAAGATATATGTTTTTGTTAAACCCATTCTATTTAAATTATATTATAACAAATTTATTATGTAAAGGAATTAGGTTATGGGGTTTGAGAGAATGCAATGTAAAGAAACCTAGATAGAATTGAGAGAAATTTTGGCTGAACATAAAGCTAATTTCAAAGATTTATTCATTTATAGTTTGAATTTGTTATCTTATAATAATTATATTATAGTTTACAACTCAAATTAACCCCTTATAGTTTTATTAATGGTAGAATCTTATAGGAACCAAGATAACATTGGATATCATGGATGATGAAAATATTTTTCCCAACAAGAAAACTAATGGTATACAATTTGTAGTTCAAAACCTTATAATAATGAAAAACTATATATCAAAAATTATGATTAACAACATGAAGATAAATGAAATAGAAAAACCAAATAATAGAAGTGTAAAGTCTCATGGATGTTTAAGACAGGAATATGGTGAAAGAAATATGATTCAATATCCTTCATATAATAAATGTTTAGAGAATCACCCAAGGGAATGTATTCAATGAATTAAAATATGTTTTATATGTATAAATGGAGTAAATATATATAAAAATAATTTTATTAACATGATACATGAAAAAATTTGTTTCCTATTCATACCTAAGATATGAAGGTATACTCCTCATTCAAAAATATTTATTTAGTTATATCTATATTTTAGATACCCTTGAATAATTTTATTAGTAATTGATAAATAAAATTTCTAGGACAAAATTTATTTAATGGTGGGGGGATGAAACAAACCAAGATCATAAATTATATTTTTCCTTTAAAAACCTAATGTGTTTGACAGCTTGTTTTGTACATAGCACCAAACCAAAATGAAGCATGAAAAAATATATAACCATTAAAATATAGCCTTATAATTTGTGGGTAAAAATAGAGGTAACCCTGTTATAAAATATATGTATAAATTAAAATGAATTTAATTATTAATACTATGACATTGATAAAAATAAAATAGTGTATCTAGGTTACTAATGAAACCGATTTATGCTTTAAAATGTAACATTTATAAATTTTTTTATGTGTTCTATTTTAAGAAACTGAATATATTATAGATAAAATATATTGTTTATATGAATAATATATTAACACCAATTTGATTATAAATTTATAGGAAATAGGAATACGAATAATCAATATTTTAAAATGTTATTTTACTAGGAAAATGGTTTTCATTATATATTTATGTTTTTATTTAAAAGTTAAATTATAAAATTTGATAATTTTAAATTTTAAAAAAGTATTTTATTTTTGGATTTAGAATAAAAATATTAACTTATAGTGAAATATTTATATTTTTCTTAAAGAATTTATTTTTAGGTGAATAGTGAAAAAATACTAATATTGCTAAAACCATCACTTTTATAAGATTATCATAATATAAGAATGACTTAAATATTTTCCAATATTTTTTATATAAAATATTTATATTTATAAGTAAAATAAATAATTTAAAATAATTATTTTGTTTGTATAAAACCCATGGTTATCGTTTTGGGAATATAAGTAATATTTAACCGTAAAAAATGATTTATTCTTATAAATTAATAAATGAGTTTTCATTAATTATAGAAAACAAATAAAAAAGACATATTTCATATTTTAGATCAAAATTATCATATTTAATAATAATTTAAATTTCATTTCTGGGTATAAAATTATGACTACTATGATTAAAGTTAATGACCATGATAATGATAAAACTAATATTTTCAGATATTTTTTATTAATATTGTTTAATTTTTATCTCATAAAATAAATTAATATCTAATAAAAATTGAATTTAATAAAATTTTCAAACCTATATTTAATTAAATTATCACTCATTCAATTGTAAATCAATAATAAATAATATTAAGAACACTTAATTGTGAAACCAACATTTTTCAACAAAACCGTTTTTCTATATATAAAATGTTTTACTTTGAAATTCAATTTTATATCAATTATAAATTGAATTAGATTAAATAGAGAGTAAATTTAGGTTTATAAAACACAAAATTTCATAACATTGGTTATTTTATATTTTTAGTAAAACATAAGTTACTTGGGTTAAAACTAGTTACCCCAGTAAAAACAAAACAAAAAGGTAAAAGTAAAAATATAAGAATAGATGGAGTATGAATTGTTTAAAAAAAGTGTGATAATTATTTTTTGAGGATTTATCGACCCAATATCACCCCAAAATATATTATTTCAAACTTTTGGAGTCTTTAACCATTTAATAGACTAATAATATCATTGAAAAGTAAAAGGGTATTCAAAAAAGTCTCATTCTCTTCACTTACAAAAGGGTACAGTTATACCCCTTCATACCGCACCCATTCCATAGAATTAATTATAGAAAATATTCCATTTTTTTCATCCTATAATTATATCTTAGGTTTATAATACCATGGACACCATAAGTTAGTTTAATCCCTTCATTTTCAATAAGGCTTTAATTAGAATGTTTTGGTTATGAAAGTGAGTATTACTTACTCCATACAATTTCTACTTAATCTTTCTCTTAAAAAACTATACCAACCATAGTTATTTAATTATTTTCGTATAATTATTATACTAAAGTTTTATTATATTATTGTAACAAACATTATTTATTCCTTTCTATCCACTTATAAAATAAAAGGAACATTAACCGTTTATATGACTACCCATATTTTTTATACACTTTACTTCATGATTTAATACATAAATACAAACACAATAAAATAATAAAAGATAGTGAGGGAAATTTTATTTGGGTAATTAGATATATATCATAATAATTTGAAATAGGGATATAACAATATTATTTAAAATTCTATAACACACCCTTGAATCCCATTGATCTTTTAATACTACATAGGATAACCTGGGGATGTAGATAAGAAAGGGTTGATTTATAAAGCCCAATAAGAAAATAATTAAGGCATATAATAAATTAGATAATTACATGTGAGTTAAGTGGAATAACATGATTTAATATATGGGTGATATCCATAAACATAAACATCAAAGAATAATATAAGATGATAACATGAAGACATCATAGGAATGTGACAACAACATAAAACATGAATCATCAGTATAAGTCAAGGATAAACCCCAAGAAATCATAACATAGTGTGCTCGGGATAACCTCCAATGCACCATAAAAGGTATTTCATGTGATAAAATAATTACCCAATGCATCGTATGCCTGTATTATTCTAGGCCCGCCTGTCATATTCATATCATGTACATGGATTTGTGTGCTACATAGATCATACAACATAAGAATGAATTTAATCAATTTTAATCACATGTTTATAGAGTTCGGGTTAAATACATGGAATTAAATAATAAATTAAGGATACTTACATCTAGTTTAATAAACTAGAGTGTGAATGGGGATGGGTATTCATAATACAAAAGTTTGGTATGGAAATTCACAGGATAATTTTTCCACAAAAATGGGTGTACATAAAGGTTCATGGAAGGGTTTAATGAGAGTGAAAGGTGGAATATCATTTCTTGGTAATCATAAGTACAATATAGGGTTGTGTAAAAACAAATTATAACATGAAAAATTCGAAATTAAAAGGCTTTATATAAAGAAATTATTTGAATAAAAATAAAGAGGAAATATTCCCTTACCTCGAGAGGGTGCTTTTAAAATCTGTATAGGAGATTATTAAGAGCTTGGGAAAACCTTGATAGGAATTTATAGTGGGACAGTGTAATAGAAAAAACTAGGTCAACTAAACCATACACCCAATCCATTCCTCACATGGTGAGGTGAAACAATAAAACAGAACAATTCTCAAATAGAAACAAACCAAGAAATACAGTCATAGTAAAAAGAGGGAAAAATGATATAAAACCATCCATAAAACAAAGTCAATAGGATAAACCAGAAATGTATGAATCAGACAAGAACACAAGTCTCCATGTGACCAACATTCATCTCCAAACCAACCTAAATTGAAGGAAAATGCCAAAAGAGAAGATGACATCCTATAAGATACTCTTCCCTTCACTTGTACCCCATCACACAATATATACAACCACCACAAGGGAAAAAATTAGTGTTTGAGAAAAAATCCTAGTAGGATAACACCACAAAGTATGTACACTATCTAATACCAAGAATTCAATAGTTCTAGATTTTAAAATAAAAACTGTTTTATAAATATTTTCATAAATCTAATTATTTTATAAATCATTTTCCATTTTGTTTTCATAAAATACTTTTATATTATCAAAACCAGAAATATGAAAAGTAGTAGTGATATAAATATAAAATAATATCCATGCATGAAGATTTAAGAAAGTAAACACATATACATGAAATAAACTACGATGCAAAGCTATGTGATGAAAAATTATTTAAAAACCTATGCGAAACAATCCACGATAATAAAAATCATGCTAAAAATAACCAAAAATAAAAAATCCCCCCATATTAGTCCCTAAACTATGGAAAAATTCATAATAAACACTCAAGATCCAAAAATAAGAATAACACTATATCCAACCAATATTGAGTCCTGCCACAGTCCATCGATATCCAAAAAGGTTACTTCCTAGTGGTTCTACACACACTAAGGCTACCCATGTCTCTTTATTGATGCACCCAAGTTTCATAATGTGATAATTGTCAAAAATATATTTTAAAAACCACAATAAGAGTTTTATAAAACATTTCCAAAGATAATACAATCCACTTTAGTGTTTGAAAACCTATTTCCATATCAAAAAAATCTGTTTCTAAAGAAAAACCCCTTTTGATTTTTTTTACCATTTTAATTAATCCTATAAATTACATATCAATTTTAGAAAATGAATAACCCAAAATCAAGAGTATAAAAAAATAATTTTATTAACCAGTTGTATAGAAAAACCTACCTTAAACTAGTATAAAACTAGCTGCCTTTGACAATGGTGATTGGAAACCATGAGAATGACCTTCAAATGACAAGGAACCTTAAGAAACTGAAATTAATTGGTAGAATGCACTATCCAATCACAAATAAAAACAAAAAACATGTCCAATTATATTTCTATGACTATATAATGGAATATTTGAAAGGATCACATATTGAAAGAGATGAACCACAATAAATATGATGATGAGTCACTAAACGCAAGATCCAGAGGGAGAGGAGATACCTCAAAATAACATAGGAGCTCTTTGGGTAATGTGAAGGGAGGATGAACATAGAATAACCACTTAATAATCCATCAAACACCCTAAAAGTGAAATAATACAAAAAATAACATGGTGTGTAATGATTTTACACCATGAATTACTTGATTAAAAATATTTTTTCAAAAAACCATTACCATTTTATTAAAAAATTGATTTTTTTCAGTACATGATGGGAACCCAGTATACGACATGTAAACCATTCATTACCTGAATCTATTTAATGGAATCTTCTTAGAAAATATTAAATGAATTTTAATACCTTTACATGATATGTAATTTCACTTCAGAATGCATAAATTATTGGTTTAGGTAGAAATAATCAAGGACCCCACTTTGAGTGTTATCCGAACTTAGGAAGAACCCTGAAAAGTCCTTGAGACATTTATACTTAGAATCTATTAATTCAAATAAAAATACATCCCTGAACTTTATGACATTTTCACCCGCAAATGATCTCCATCCTAGAGAATCCCACAAACTCACCCAAACAAGGGTGATGAATAAAGTATAAACAAAGGAGTATCTGAAAATCTTAATGGGGTGTTATAATATCCCCAACATAAATGATTTTCCCCTCGAAATCCCTTAGATTCCTGGAATCAAAAAAATTGAAGCCACATCTACCTCATCAACAATTCCCTCCCCCACATATCATGGATATCCCATCTGCACTACCATAGTACCTAGACCAAAGGAATCATTTTACCATATAGTACCTTCTCTCAGGGATCCATAATCAAAATTGGATACTCATACAAAGTTTTTTTGGTATCAAGAAAATCATCCTACCATCCAATCATGTGGGAAGGATCTAGTACATACCCCCCAGTTGGTAAACATGAAACATGTCATGGATATGTATCATACCATATAGAATGTCCAACCGATAGGCCACCTTTCCAAAGCGCTCAATGAACTCAAAAGGGCCCACCAACCTCAGTGCCAACATACCTTACTTAACCAACTGGAAATGTACAAAGAGAGGTGGAACTATATGAAAAACCTGATCACCAAACTCAAACTACAGTGGTTAATGATGGTGATCCTCATAATATTTTTTACGACTCTTCCATGATTAATCTCCTCCGGATCAACTGCACCATCAATACCATCTCCTATACGAGACTCGGCCTAATTAGGGACCAATCTACCAACTCTTCAAAGTATAAGGGTCATATACAAGGCCTCCAATAAAAAACTCAAAGGGTGATATCCTGATCAAAACCTGATAGCTATTGTTATAGGAAACATTTACCAAAGGAAAATTCTTTTCCCAAGACTCTCTAAAATAAAGCACACAAAACCTGTGAAAATCCTCTAGAACATGTATTTACCTCTATGTCTATCCATCAATTTGTAGATGATAAGTCATGATAGATTTAATTTGGGAAACAATTCCCCTATAAAAACTTTTCTAGAGCCCAAATTTGAACCTTAGATTCTTTTCAGATACAACAGAAGAGGGAAACCTATGAAGTATCACAATCTATCTGACATAAAAGTATCCAATATGTTACACTTTTGTTGTCTTATTAACTGGTATGAACTATTCCAATTTCATGGGTCGATAAATGATCACCCAAATCGTAGCCTTCCCACTAGGATTCCATGGAAAACCAATGATGAAATCTATAGAAATATCATCCACTTACATAATGGAATGGGAAAGGGATAAAAAAACCCTTAGGTATTTAGTGTTCCACCTTAATTATATGACAAGTAAGAAACCATGATAAAAAATATGAAATTGACCATCTCATCCCCTACCACCAATATCAACATCTCAAACCATGAAACATCTTAGTTTCCCTGGGGTGCACGGGCCAACCAAACCAATACCCACTATCCATCAAGTCCTTCTTTAGTGAAAATAGAACAAACGTCTTACCGTGGAAGGAAAAAAGAACAGTTGTGAGATAGAGACCACTCACATAAGGTATCCCCATTATAAACCCTTTCACTAAAGCATTGTAACTCATTATTTTCCACCTTATTAAGTAGAAATCACTCAAACAAAGATGAATCAACTTTCCTCAAATATAAGAACACCTATCCACCAACATATTCCACTCCCTAGCTCATCTCCGCAAACAAAATCATAGATACCACTCCTTAATTGATTCCTTCATGGATTATGTTAGTAATTTTCATCTCAATGAACCAGAAACCACGTTTCCTTTCCCTGGAGTGTATGAAATATCAAAATAAAAAATTTCAAGATACTATACCCATCATCTTTATCATAATTTTAGAACCCTTTGAGTAAAAACATATTTCAACCTATTATGATCTGAATAAATTTTAGCCACTCCTCAAAAAAGATAGTGACACCAAATTTTTAGTGCATGCATAACCGTTTCCAACACAATATCATGGGTAGGTTAGTGATTCTTATGAGGGTGTAATTGGAGTGAGCTATATACCACCACCTATTTCCCCTAAATCAAGACACATACCAAAACCATACCATAAGCATCACAAAAAACATCATAACATTAACCTAGTTATGGAAGAATCAAAATTGGTGTTATATTCAACCTCATATTCATCTCCTAAAAAGATATATTCCATCTATCATTCCACTCAAAATTTAAACCCTTATAGTTTAAAATAGTCATCGATGATGCAATATTGGATAAATCCTAAAAAACTATTTATTGTAACTAGATAAACCCAAGAATCTATGGATATCAATTTTTTTTGGATTCTCCCAATACATAACAACTATTATCTTTTCAAGATACATTGATACACCCCCCTCAAAAATCACATTCCCTATAAATTTTACTTCCTCGATCCAAAACTCACACTTAGAAATCCAACTATATAGATGATGTTCATTGAAGTTTCTAAAAATTATATCAAAATAGTTTATATACTCATCTTATGTCTTTGGGTACACCAAAATATCATGTATGAACACAATAATATATGAGTCCAAGAACTGATGAAATATTTGATTCATCAAATCCCAAAACACCATAAGTGTGTTAGTCAGACTGAATGGAATACCTAGAAACTAAATATTCCTATACTAGATACTAAACATTGTCTTAAGTATATCTTCTTCTTGGAATCTTAACTGATGGCACCTGATCTAAGATAAATCTTTGAAAACCAACATTCCCCTCTAAGCTAGTAAAAAATATCATCAATCCCATGAAAAGGGTATTTATTCTTAGCAGTCACCCGATGTAACTTTAGATAATCAATACAAATTCTAAGGATCCTATATATCTTATTAACAAAGAGGATAGGCGAATCCCATAATTAAACTCTAGTAAAAATAAATCCTTTATGCTCTAGGTCCCCAAATTGGAACTTAAGTTCCAGTAACTCAGCAGGTTCCATTTGATAATATTTCATAGAAGTGGGCATTATACCATAGAGCAGGTCAATAGTATACTCAACTTATATTTGTGGTGGTAAACCAAAACAATCATCCAAAAGAACCTTTGGGTAAACCCTTACCACATTTGGAAGTCGAGAACCAAAACATGGGTTATCTGCACTAAGAAACATCCCTGAAAACTAACACAAGATACCCTGATAGAAGGAATAACATTCCCTAACCTTCTAGATATGGAGTCACACTCAACCTAGAATACATGAGTGAACCCATCAGTAGATAAGAACTTTAACCATTGGTGATAAAAGTCTATAAAGGACTTAATATTGATCATCCATTCCATGCTGATAATAATTTCGAAGATGTCAAGATCAAACACCAAGAAGTCCTATTCTACCTCAAAGTTTGTTATCATTACCCAACATGTAGGAAACCTGAAACCTTGTTCAAAACTCTTTCCCAAAGGCATAGAAGGATCCAATATGTATGACATAATATTTTAATGAAAAAACAACTCATTAAATAACTTTAATGATAATAAAAAATGAGTAGAACCTATATCAAACAAATCTAGAACCATAAAAGACAAAATATAAACCTTACCTCTAACAGTATATGACCCTACTTCATATTACTATGGTGCATATTTTGATGAATAAAAACTTCTTTTTTTAGACACGTTAATACACCTTATCATAAGGATTTAACCCACCACCCTTGGAATCATCAGTATGAACCTTCCAACCATTGGTGAGAGTGGATCCTAAATTACTACATTGGGAAATCCATTCAAAAAAATGGTTCAGATGGACCAATAATCAAAAATTATAAAAAGTAAAAGGAGTCTTCATACTGTTAGGTCTGGTATGTAAAAACAACCTAAACTGATAGCAAAAAACTTATTTATATCTTGATTAATCCCCTAAAACTAGTCCTAAAGATAACTAACAACAATTACATTTCCTTTTTCTAGTGATAAGATACCTCTTGGATCACAACTCGATAGACTAAAGATCCACCAAAACCTATCATCCCAACTATGTCTGCCTCAACAAATGTTTCTTTATCAACTACCTACAAATAGTCCGAAAGCCACATGAGAATCAACATTGACCTAATATTAGGCATTTTTCCTAACTGAAACTACAAAGGCTTTATGTATTCATTAGTGACAAGATCGAGTACCAGATGCACCAGCTCATCAAAATGGGTAGAATAATCTATAATGGTAAACCCTCCTTTCTCTAAGTTCAGAAACTCTTGAGCCTTTTCCTCATGTAATATCTCAGGGTAAAACTATTTATTAAATATCTTCTTAAAATAATACCAGGTAAGCTCCTCATGAAACTTATATTTCAAAATAGAGTCCCACTATTTACTTCCCAACCCCATGAGCACATACATGAAAAAACCCACCTTAGAATATTCTTGTGTCTTCAAGAAATTAAATAATCTTTCAATCCTAATAAGCCACTCCTCGGATTTCTATAGTCCTTCATTGTAACACCCCAAGATTTTGTGAAATATTGTTTTCCAATTAATTTAATATTTTTGATATTTTTTATTTCACGCACCACTAAATATATATTGTTGAGGTTATGTTACAAAAAAACTTCGATTATCTTAAGGTACATGAAACACTATGTTGGATTAGGTTACAAACAATTCCAAGTTCTTTTTATAGCTTGTGTTACATAAAAGACCAGATTTTACCAAAATATAATATACTATTAATATTGTTATTAAAATATTATTATAGTTACCACATAGACATTGTAATTGAAATTAAAAAAATTAAAAAAATTATTAAAAAATTATTCAAACCAGTATATGAAATTAATATTTTGGGTTATCAATTAGTTATAAACGAAATTAATAACAATTTGAAAATAAAGAAATTCCTTTTCTAAGAAAACTATTTTTCTATGTACAAACAAAATTTTATATTAATAAATTAAACAAACCAATATTGATCAATGTTTTTAATAAAATTTATAAATTACATAATCAATTAACTTTTCACACTCATTTAATTGATTTTATAGGCATAAGATAAGAATAAATCCATTTTTATGTATAAAAAGATGTATTTTTCAAAAAGGGTAATTTAACACCTTTTAATGGAGAGCCCATTTTATATAATTTTTTGATTTTTTTTAAATTTTAAATAAACAAATAAACTTATTATTTGAAAGTGAAATATCAGATTTTACTTTTTTTGATTTACTGGTATTTTTCTGATAAGTTTCAAGTTTTGATGAATAGTGAAAAATACTAAATTTTAATTAAAAACAACATTTTCATCAATATAATTTATAGTGTTAAATTATATAATTGATATTTTTAAAGTATAATTAGATAAATTTTTTATCATTTAATATAATTTATTCCGTTGGAATCAATTTCACATTGAATTTGGATTTAAAAACATTTCAATCTTTCAAATGTTTTCACTTTAAAAAACTATTTTCTCGTTCCGTCAACATGATTAATTTTAAATTAATTTTAGAAAATTATATGCTTTGAATTATGAAAAATTTATTCCATATTTGGAATTATAAGATAAAAAATTATTAAATCAGACCCTTTAATTTTTTACAATACGAATAGTAACTTTAATAATTATAATTACAACGATTAAGGGTAAATCAGAAAATTAAGGGTAAAAATAATATTATAAATATTACAAAACTATCCTAAAACTTTAAAAAATGTTATTAAATGAAGTTAATTCCAAAAATAACACCAAAGGTTTGAAATTTAATTATTTAATTGACAATTTTCTATGAAAATGACTTACATATTTTTAAAATTAAAGAGAGTGACAAAATGTCACACTCTTACTTTAAATAAGTATAATATTTTTAATATTGGATCAAATAGAAGATATGATAAACTATATATATTATTATGGAGGATAAAATTTTTATATAAATCATTTAAATTTATTTTTAATTTTTAGTGAAGAAATAATTTTCATAAATAATTGAAAATTGATGATGTGGAAATTACTCAATTATTGAAATAATCAATTAAATGATATTAGAAATATTAAAATAAATATAATTTCACTTAATTAAGGTCATAAAATTATTATATAGGTATATATTACATTTTAGGGGTGTATTAAATGTATATATTAGAATTTATCTTGATGTATTTATTTTCTTAAATTCAAAGTAATAAATAGTATCAAATTGACACTTATGATATTTTATGAAAATAATATTTCATTAAATTATATAAAAATAATAAAAATATTCAGTAAGGAAAAATAGGATGATATATTTTCATAAATATCATAAATTTTCCATTTATGATCCTATTTAATCTTTATAAGTAAAAATTACATCCTTTTAATATAGCAAAATTCATAACCTTATTTAAAATTAAAATGGGTTAATTAAGGGTTAATCTAAATGATAAGGTTTAAAATTGTTGAAAAACTTGTCTAAAATACATTTTTTAATGAGATTAAGACATTATAATATATTATATACTAATAAATTACCTTTTGGTGGTATTTGTATTGATATTTAATTTATTATAAATTAATCTTTTGAGAAATTTTAAAAAGTGACCCTACCTTCTCTTATAAAAGGGCACCTATCCTTCTCTTATATTCACACTTCAAAACCTATTTAGTAAAAAAAATATCCCAATGACCTCAAGACTTCCCTATATTATTCCTATAAGCCCTAATTTTTGAATAAATACAACGAAATAAGTCTTTTTGTGCAAATCAAAGGGAGATACCCAAAGAAGAGGTAACATTCATCAAGGAATGTTTTTGTTTTATTTCTTATTTAAAACCCATAAATTATTTTTATTCCATGTATATATAACAAAATAGTTATCATAAATATACTAATATTTTTTTATATTATGTTTTACAACTACAGTTACACACACTTCTATCTAATGGGTAACAAACTGACCGTTCTTGTGTACGACGAACTACCGCCTCTCGAAACTATGATTGTTCGTTTTTCCATTACCACCTCTCATGGTGGAAATTGTGATGGAAATAATATTTTTTTGATATATATTAAATTTATTATATTTTATATTTTTAAAATTATTACACCAAACAATCATCCATTCATGCCATTTTGTGTAAATATAATAACTTCATTTGTGGACGGGTAGACTACTACCTTCTAAAAGAGATATGATTCGATCACACTTTACATGAAATGTATTAATGATGGGTTTAGTGTAATTATATGATATATATTAAATAATAATTATAATTTAATGATTATATATATATATTTCATTTACTTTATTTCTTTCAATATGACAATAAAACAGAAACCACATTCATACGTACGCACAACCTACCATCTCCATGAATGATGTATTCCATTTATTATTTGTATAATTTATAATTTTTTATAAATATTTATATACTAAATATATATTATATTTATATCATTTTTTCATTCATGGAATAATAAAATCATGTTCTAAATCAGAGTATCAAGAATTACAAGTCAAAACATATGGAAAAAACAATGAAGATATAACCCAAAACGTAACATTAACATGGAATTGTTAATAAAAAACTAATATAATGTCATAATTTCATAACATATTGTATTATATATATGAATAAATTTATGCGTTCAATTTATAATAAAATTATATTTATTATATAGGATTTTTTAATGATTATGAAGAGTGATAAGACATAAGGTAAGGGGATTTCTAGTCTCACTTTTATTTCTGCGATACTTATACCATATTCACCACTTGTTATTTTGTGTGGTTTATATACTTACCAGGAATGTAATGTATGAACCTATTAATTAAAGTTATGGGATTTACATATCCATTTGGTGATATCTCTTTCTTGGGTTTTATAGTTGAAAAGTTACAAAATCAATAATGGATTTTTGTCTCCCTTTTATTTCTGTGGTACACATGCCTTATACACAACTTGTTTCTTTTTTTTTTGTGGTGTATATACTATCCATGAATGTAATTTATGAGTTTTATTCTAATTATATTAGTATTTTTATATCGATATAATTTTTTTTCTTTCATTGGGCATACAATTTTACTGATTATAATTTGATAAGTGATTATTTCACAATATCATCTATAATTTAGATTATTTTGTTTTAAATCACCATTGTGGAATATTTATATTCCACATCCATGTTTTCTAAAAGTTTTTTAAATTTTTTTACTATTATACTATAAATATTTAAAGTTATTTTTACTCATGTTTTAATTTTTAAAAAATGGTTTCAAAATAAATTTTTTTTGTTTTCTAAAAAAGTCTCTTTGTGACATTGCCGACAAAAATATACAAAATGAATATGGGTCTTAACTTATATATAATGAACATAATTTTTTACCATCATGAATGCTTAATGATTTTAAGCATCCATTATAATCTTATACGGTAATTTTCAAAGAATTTTTTTCTTTAAAATTGTATGAAATTTTAATAAAAGAAAACATTTTCAATGTTGAAAGGATATTTTTCTGAAGAATTATTTTCAAGTGATATCTTAAAATTATTTTCCATCTATGATAAAATTATTTTATGTTACTTATTTTATAATGGGGATATTTTTCAATGATAATATTCCTATTATTCCTATAGTTGGTTAATTTTAATGATGGAATGATATTTATGAAACCTATTTCTTTTCCATGGGTTATGTTATGATTAAATGATGTTTATGAAAACCATTTCATTCCATCGTTTATAATTTGATGAATGATTTAGGTTGTTGAGGAACATATGTATGGATTTTATTATGGTATTGGTGGGACCTATATCTCCATTGAATTAATTGGGTAAATAATTATATATCATGAGATAATGATGGAAACAAGTCAATGAGCTTGATCCACTATGAAAGATGGTGAAAACCAATCCACTATGGGAAGATTAGTAATAATGATCCATTATAAGGAAAGGAAAATGAATGGGGATGATGGTATGTACCTCCCAGTAGGTGCATCCCCCATGAACTACATAGTTAAGTTTTTCAGTGATCCTTGACTTATATGGAATGATATTACATGTTTATGTGTCTGCCAAAAATTTTATGTATTATTTTTATATTATTATTTCCTGACTTATGATCTTGATTCCCTTGTAATTCATGTCTTATGGACTGCCAATATTTATTCCATGAATTATCTATATGATCTTTAATATTCAGGATATGATCTTCAAATATTATTATTATGTTCTCATACCTTGATGTTCATGTTATGCTTAAGTATCTGCCTTGTTTTCTCTTAATGAGCATCTGAGATCACCCTTTTCTTATGTTTCTTTTCCCAAGAATATAAATAAAGGTATTAAGTTAATATGCTATCAAGGTTTCTAGTTATGAATAAATAGGTAGAAGAATAAGTATATGTGTTATGAACCAATTGTTTATGTTTCCATCTTTCCAAAGGCAGTAAACTAATATGATATTTGGGCATGTGTTTATGTATTTCTACAAAATTGATTTAATATTAATGTATGAAAGGAATGAGTAATTATAGTTGGTATCTGAGAAAAGGTTTAGTCAAACTATTGAAACTAAGATGAGAAAACTTTTGGGATATCCCTAGGGATATTTATAATGATATGTCTAGGGATTTATCTAAGTATAAGCATAAGGTGACATATATTTAAAATTAGGTGTCATGATTTAGGAATCCTATAAGTAATTTTTTACGATTATGTGTTTTATGTATTGATAAGTGTTTCTCACACTATACTTTATGGTCTTAGTCAATAGCGGGAACTTGAATGAGCATGGTTAACATTGAATGTTTCAGATGTGGAATGTATATGAATTATGCAAATTGATGTCCTAAGAATAAATCTCATGAAAATAATTTGGAAAGTGGTACAAGTATGGGTTATACTATCGAGGATAAGGAGACAAAAACTGACATGTGAAAGGTATGGGATATTCTAACGATATTATTTACATTAAACATAATAAGTATGATTAGATTGATGTTCAGGAACCATAAGACATGATTCATATTTCATATTTTAGGAAAGATTAAGATAATGAATCATGAGTAATTGTTTAAGAATAAATTTTGATGATTAGTGTGATATTATTTGGAATTTAAAGAGTATGAGAGATATATGTATTTTTAGTATAAGTTTTTATTCATGGATTGCAAATGATATTTTGAATGGTGTTGAAGACTTAGAAAATGGATCTAATAGAAAGGTGAAATTCATGAGAAACACAATATTAAGGTAAATATAACCCTTAATATGTTCCTAATTTTGAGATAATGATGTTTGGGTAAGTATATGTTGGATATGAATAAATAAAATGGATTATACTGATCACCATGGAAATGAGTAAAGATTTTTTGAAAAAGTGGTTTATGCTATAATGGGTGGAGTTTATAAAATTTTTGGGAATAAGAAATATATAATATAATATTTGTATTAATAAATAATTCTTGTTTTCAATAAGGATTTTTGTTAATTACCACATTCCAAGAGAATAAATGATTAAGGTATTTACATGTTTTGTATTTTAGAAACATAATATACTTTATGATATATGAGAGATCAATGATAAGAAGTTTTCTAAAAATTTAGTGGCCTTATTTCTAATGTTTTAGACTTTCATATTTTGGAAGGGTTATAAGGTTAAAAATTTATGGAACCTTTTATGTTAAACTTCAGATGAGGTTTTAGATATTAAAGTATTATCTCACTATATGAGGATTTTTTCTTATTGGATAATTTGTTCTAACCTTTTTGGTGTGATAATGACAAATGGAATGACCTATAATTTTTTTTATGGATCTCATAACCTACCAATAATTCAAGAATGAAAAATTCACCTTCATTTATTGGAATAAGAGATGAAGTAGAAATTGATTAACGAATAACAAAGGGTGATATTGTGATGAAATCAATTAAGTACATATTCTCATGAAATTTTTTCGACATTAGGGAAAAGGGTTTGAAAATAACATTTTTCATGTTATCAAAATTTTTAATGACATCAATGAACGTTTTCAAGCTTATTTGGGTTATGGATTTGTGATTTTTAGGTTTCTCATAACCATGTTCTCTATCACTCCCCATTATAACTTAACAGAGAGATTTCTCTTCCATGTCCATGTTTATCACTTTCCACAAATGTTCTTCTACATGGAAACCTTGTTATGAATTACTTTGGGTAACCATTATGTATCCAATTATCTATTTTTAAAGGGAGTTTTAGTATTGTTTTTTAAAATGTGGGATTTTATGAAATTAACTCTAAAATACCAATCCATTTATAGATGAGATGAATTTCAAGGATGAAATTCATTTTAAGGTGTGTAGAATATAACACCTCAATATTTTGTGAAATATTATTTTTAAAATTAATTTAATATTTTTGATATTTTTCATACTTGTCATTGTTTATCTACACACAACACATAGATTATCTTGTGGTATACAAAAAACTATGTATGTATTTTTTTTACACACAATGCCTAGTTCTTTTGATAGATTATGTTATAGGAAATACTGAGTTTTACCAAATTATAATATACTATTAATATTGTTATTGAAATATTATTATATTTACCACTTAGCCATTAGAATAGAAATTACAAATAATATTAACTAAATTATGAAAATATTATTTAAACTAATTTATAAAATTAATCATTTGGGCTATCAATTAGCTATAAATAAAAGTAAGAACTATTTGAAAATAAAAAATTCATTTTCTAGGAAATCTTTTTTATGCACTAACACCATTTTATCTCAATAAATTAAAAAACCTATATTGGTTAATATTTTGAATAAAATTTATATATTAAAGATTTAACCAAATTCTTTGATACTCATATAATATATTTGATAGGAAAATATAAGAATAAATCCAATTTTATGAATAAAAATATGTATTTTACAAAAAGGGTAATTTTACCACCTTTTAAAAGTAAACCCATTTTAATAAAATTTATGAAACTTAATATTTATATAAAAAATAAACTTATTCTTTGAAATTGGAATATAAATTTTTTTACTTTGGTTTAATTTTTGGTATTTTTCTGATAAGTTTCATGTTTTGATGAATAATGAAAAATATTGAATTTTAATTGAAAACAACTTTTTCATCAAAATAATTTATAGTGTAAATTATATATTTTATAGGTTTTAAATTATGATTGGATAAAGTTTTTATTATTTAATCCAATTTATTCCATTGTAATAAATTTTACATTTAATTTGGATATGAAAACATTTAAATCTTTTGAATGTTTTCCCTTTAAAAACCTATTTTATCTTTTCATCAACATGATTAATTTTAAATTAATTTTAGAAAATTATTTATTTTGAATTATTAAAGATGTATTTCTTATTTAGAATCATAATTTATAAATTTATTAAATGGGACACTTTTATTTTTTACAATATGAATAGAAACCTTAATAACTTATATTACCACGATTTAGGGTAAATCGTGTAATTAAGGGTAAGAATAATATTATAAATATTATAAAACTACCCTAAAACTTGAAAAAATGTTATATTATGAATTTAATTCTACCTTTAGTTCCTAATTATAAAAATTTAATTATTTAATGAACAATTTTACATGAAAATGACTTAGATATTATTAAAATTAAAGAGATTGAAAAAATGTCACACTCTTACTTTTAATAAGTATAATATTTTTAATATGAGATTAAATATATGATATTATCGACTATATATATTATTCTGAAATATAAAATTTTTATCTATATCATAGAAATTTATTTTTAATTTTTATTAAGCCAATAATTGTCATAATTAATTACAAAATGATGATGTCGTAATTACACAATTAATGATATAATAAAGTAAATGATATTTGAAATTTTAAAATAAATATAACATGACTTAATTAATGTGATAAAATATTGTTATAGGCTAATATTACATGTTAGGCATTTTTTAAATGAATTGGTTTGAAGTTATCTTGATATATTAATTTTCTTAAAGTCAAAGTATTGAATAGTGTCACAATTGACACTTGTGATATTTTATGAAAATAATATTTTATTAAATTATTTAGAAATAATATAAATATTCAATAAAGAAAAATAGGATTATATATGGTATAAAATATCATAAATTTTCCATTTATTTTCCAATTGACACATTATATGTAAAAATTAAATCCTCTTAATATAGAAAAATTTGTTACCATAGTTAAAATTAAAATGGGTTAATTAAGTGTTAATCAAAATAATAAATTTTAGAATTACACAAAAATTTGTCTAAAATTTATAAGTTAATGTGATTACAACATTGTAATATTATATATTTGAATCAATTTACTTTTTGCGGTATTTTTATTGATATTTAATTTATTATAAATTAATCCTTTGAGAAAGTCAAAAAAAGTTCCCCTCCCCTCTCTTATAAAAGGAAACTTCTCCGTATCTTGTCTTCAATATTAGGAACCTATTTGAGTCAGACAAAATCTATAAAAATATTCTCCCAAATTACATCCATTAATCATATAATCCTTACTTTGGGCATAAATCCAACCAAAGAAGTCCTTTTATGAAAATCAAAAAGAGTTACCCAAAGAAGAGGCGACGTTCATCAACAAACATTTTTGTTTATTTATTCCTTAAAACCATTAAATTATTTTTATTTAATATTTATATAATAACCTCAGTATCCTAAATATACTTATAATTTTTTATCTTAAGGTTTATACCTACACTTACAAAAACATCCATCTAATGGGTAACAAACTAACTGTTCGTGTGTACGATGAACTTCTACCTATGGAAATGATGATTTTTTGTTTTTCTTTTACTACTTATCATGGTGGCAATTATGATAGAAATACTATTTTTATGATATATATTTTATTTATTATCTTTATAATTATATATTTTTTATATAAAACATACCTTCATGCTTTTCATTTTGTGTAAATACGATAACTTCGTATGTAGATGTGTGGATTACCACCTCCTAAAAGCTATGTTATTCGATCAAAATTCACATGGGATGCATTAAGGATGGATTTAGTAGAATTATATGATATATATGAAATAATAATTCTAATATAATGATAATATATATATATTTCTTATTTTCTTTTATTCTTTCAATACGAATATAAAACAGAAACAACGTTCATGTGTACGTACGACCTACCATCTCTATGAACGGTGTATTCCATTTCTAATTTATATATTTTATAATTTACTATAAATATTTATATAATATATATATATTTATGATATTTATATCTTGTTTTAAATTATTAAAATAATTAAATCACTATCTAAGTAAGAGTATCAATAATAATAAGTCAAAACATATATGGAAAACAACGTAGATATTACTCGAAACGTAACATTAACATGGAATTGTAAATAAATGGGTAATATAATGTAATTATAAAATTATATATGGAATTATATATATGAATATTTTTTATGGTATATTTACAATAAATTATATTTATCATACATGATGTTTGAATGAGTACAAAGAGAGTTAAGACATAAGGTAAGTGGACTTATAGTCTCACTTTTATTTCTGTGAAACTTATACCATATTCACCACTCATTATTTTTTGTGGTGTATATACTACCCATGAATGTAATATATTAAAATATTAATTAAATTTATGGGTATTTAAATATCCATTTTATGATCTCTCTTTCACGGGGTTTACATTTAAAAAGTTACCAAAACGGTAAAGGATTTTTGTCTCACTTTTATTTTTGTGGGACACATGCATTATACACTACGTGTTTAATTTGTGTGATGTATATAATATACATGATTGTATTTTATGAGAATTATTATGAATATTATTCTATTTTAAAACCTATATAATTTTATTTCCTTCAATGGGCATACATTTATACTCATTATAAAGTGATAAGTGATTATTTCTCAATCTCATCAATAATCGGGATTATTTCATCTTAAATAACTATTATGGAATATTTATTTCCCACATAAATGTTTTATAAAAATGTTTCAAAAAGGTTTTTACTATTCTAATATGAATATTTAAATTTATTTTTACCCATTTTTACTTTTTACAAATTAGTTTGAAAATATATTTTTTTCATTTTCTAAACATGGCACTTTATGACTTTACCGACAAAAATATATGAAATGAATCTTTTTTTTAATTGTATGAAATGAATTTTTTTTCCTCCATCATGATTCCTTAATTATTTTAAGCATACATTATAATAATACAAGGTTATTTTCAATTTTTTTCTTTTTAATAATTCACTTAATTTTATGGGAAGAAAATATTTTCAAAGCATAAATGATATTTTCTTCTAGAATTATTTTCATGTGATCCCTGAAAATTAGTTCAATCTACAGTAACATTTTATGATGTTAATTATTTTTTAAGGGGGATATTTTTCAAGGATTCAATACCTATTTTTAATATTATTGGTTTATGTTTATGATGAAATGATATTTATGAAATCCATTTCTTTTACATGGGTTATGTTATGATTGAATGATGTTTATAAAACCCATTTCATTCCATAGGTTCTGACATGATGACTAATTTTTGTTATTGTAAAACATATTTATGGTTTTAATTATGTTATGGGTGGGAACTATATATCAATCCAATAAATTAGGTAAATATTCATATCTCATTACATAATGATGGATACAAGTCGACGGGCTTGATCCACCATGGAAGACAGGGAAACCCAATTCACTATGGGAAGATGGGGAAGCCCAATACACTATGGGAATATAGGGAAACCTAACCCCTTACAAGTAAATGACTATGAATGGGGATTATGGTGCTTACCTCCATGTAGGTATATCCCCAATAAAGTTACTTATTAAGTTTTGGAAAAGATCCTTGACTTATAGGGAATGATATTACATATTTATTTATCTACAACAAATTCCATTTGTTATTTCTATGTTATGATTTTATTACTTATGATATTGATTCCCTTATGATTCATGTCCTATGAATTATAAATATTTATGACATGAGTCATGTATATGATCTTTAATATGCAGGATATTATCTTAAAATGTTTTTATTATGTTCTCATAACCTTATGTTCATGTTATGCTTACACATCTCCCTTGTTTTTCCTTATTGGGCATCTGAGATCAACCTTTTCTTATGTTTCTTATACCCTAGATATGAAGAAACGTATTAAATTTTATATGCCAATAAGTTTTATAGTTATGAAGAAATAAGTTGGAGAATAAGTATCTGTGTTTTAACCTAGTTGTTTATGTTTCCATGTTTCCAAAGGCACTAAACTAATAAGGTCTTTGGAAAGGTGTTTATGAATTTCCAAAAAAATGATGTAATATACTTTTATGAAAAGACTAGGTCATTATATTTATCACCATGGAAGATGAGTGGATGTTTATTAGTAAAATTAGATCCATGATCCACCACATGTCATGGGTTCCCAACACCCACATGACTGAGATTCTAAATGGTGCAGATTACTGCTTCAACCAAGGAAGGGTCCACTGGAGGATTTTCCTATGGAACCTATATCAAAACTTTCTATATCAGATTTGGAAGATATATTTTTGGAGTTATTTTATAATAAATAAAATTCAATAACCAATTAGATCATGAGAACATTCCAAAAAATTTAGGACCACCTTCCAAATTCATGTCAATGATTTAAAAAAAAAATTAAAGCAATCAAGAATTCTTACCAATTCAAGTCATTACCAAAAGGAATAATTAAATTTAGATAAAATTCCCATAAATTTCATTCAAATAAACCCAAAACCCAAATCTCAAACCTGGTTAATTTTCCTAACTACCCATGGTAGCTTGAGTTTAGTCACGAAAGTGATCTGGTCAGGCCCTTTTCTCACTTACTATATGAATTAAGATGGTCCTAAATCCTGTATACCCAAGATACAAAACCAAACTCATGTAGTGTTGAAACACTTCAGTCTAAGAATTATCTTTTATACCCATTCATAATAGATCAACCCATGTAAACCAAACCATACGTCCTAGATTGCGATCACATGGTGATGTGAAGCAAGAAAAAAACAAGTCTTGAATATAAACAAATCATGACATAAGATCAGAGTAAAAAGTGGAAACAAAGGAGAAAAATCCAAATATAAAACCAAGGCAATAATCTAAACCATAAATATATGAATTAGAAAAGAAAAAAAGTCTCTAGGTGACTAACAATCACCTCCAAATCAACCCGAACTGAATTCAAATACCAAAGGAGAATCCAATTTGCTATAATATTCCATTCCCTTTACCTATATCCAAAAATAAAACACCCAAAACTTCCCCAAAGGAAAAATTTGGGTGTGAGAAAAACTCCTAGTAGGACACTACCAAATATTCTATACAAGTTATAATATCATAAATGAATCAGTTTTATCTTTAAAAACAAAAATATTTTTAAAAATATTTTTCTTAAATCCAATTATTTTATAAATCATTTTACCTTTGGTTTTCATAGAATCCTTTTATATTCTATAAACCATAAATATGAAAAGTATAAGTGATATAAATATGAAATCACATCCATGCATAAAGTGTTAAAAAAGTAAACACATATCCATGGAATAACCTATCATGGGAATCTACGTGATGCAACCTCATATAAAAACCTGTGAGAAACAATCCATGATAAAACAAATCATGTGATAAATAACCAAAAATAAAAAATAACCTTATATGGGGCCCTATAATATGGGAAAACGCATCCTAGACACTCAATATTCTAATAAAAATAAGGTTGGATCCAAACAATATCGATTTTTACCACAATCTATCGATATCTAGAAAGGTTACCCCACACACTAAGGATACCAGTGTTTCTTTCACAATGCACCCAATGTTCCTGATGTGCCAATTTCTAAATTAAATTTTAAAAACCATGATCACAATTTTATAAAACATTTTCAAAACCAAGACAATCCTCTTCAATGTTTAAAATCCCATTTCCAAATCTAGAAAATCTATTTAAAAAGAAAACCTCATTTTTAAAACATTTTCCCTTCTTAATGAATCCTTTAAAAACCCATATCACTTCCAAATAATGAAGTAACCAAAGAAATTTATGATGAAAAAAAAATAAATTCATTACATTAACCCATTATATGGAAACACATACCTAAAACCAATATAAACTAAGGACTATTCGATAAAGGTGATCGTAAACAATGAGAACAACCTTAAAAGGAAAAGGCATGCCATGAAACTGAAAGGGATCAATATAAAACAATATTTGATCAAAAATTTGAAAAAAAATTTGTAATTTTTTTTGATATGACCAAATAAATGAGGAACCAGAAGGATTACATACCCAAAGAGATGAACCATAGAAAACATAATGACCAATCACTGAATGAAAGAGATAGTGGGAGAGGGGATCCCTCAAAATTGTATGGTATCTCTCTAGGTTGTGTGAATGGAGTGTGCACACAGAATAAACACATAATAACCCATACAGTTCCCTAAAAAGGAAATAATCCCAACAATTACATGGCATATAAATATTTTAAGCCATGAATTTCTTGATTAAAAATATTCACTCAAAAACCCATCACCGTTTTATTAAATATTTTTTTTTGATAGTACACGATGTGAACCAAGAAAATTCCATGTAAACCCTTTAAAACCTGAACCTATTTCATAGAATATTCATGGAGCATATTAAAAAACATGTAATACCTTTACATGACATGTAATCACCCAACATAGTGCATAAACTAATGATTTAGGAAGAAGAACTCAATGACCCACATCGTGCACTCTATAAACTTTGGAATAACCTTGCCAAGTCCTTCAAAAATTTATACCCAAACTCCATTAATTAAAATAAACACATATCCTTAAAATTTAGTTCATTTTCCCCAGTAAAATATCTCAATTCTTGAGATGCCCACAAACACACCAAAACAAGGACGATAAACAAATCATAAACATGGGAGTACCTACAAATCATAAAGGGTCTTTACATAAATGGAGATAAAATTATTGATAAATGTGTTTTGAGTTAAGAGGAATGAGATTTTAGGCTATTATTTGTAAAAAAATATAGGATAATTCTTTATTAATTTCTAAACTTATGTTTTAGACACTAAGTAATAAAAAAATCAAAACCTCAAACCTTCCCATGGTTATTTCCCATGGTTTCTTCCCATGGTTTCTTCCAAGGAGGAGTATTTTTCAATATTTTATTAGTATAAGAATTTAAATCAATAAAATTAAACCATTCATGTTTGGGAAGTCAGTCATGTTTATAAAGAATTATTTTTAAGATCTTAAAATATAAAATAGGATTCAGAGGATTCAATATAGGTTTTTAAAATTAATAAAATAACTTTAAAATAATTATTTTGAATGGGAAATATATATTTGGTCATTGATTACATTTATATATTATATTATATCATTTTTGGGATATTATTATTTCATAATACTTATCTTATATTTATACTGTATTTAATTTTTACCCAAACATTCAACTATCTCAGATAATTAAGAAAAATTTACCATTGGCTAATTTAAATGTGTTGGTTTCAAAAATAATATTTATTTTAGAAAAATAATATTCTACATATTATAATTTACACTTTTAAATAGAAATACTAATTTACTAGAAAATTCCAGTTATATGACACCAACTACATTTTGATCCTTATAAAAATTACATTGGAGTTCATTAAATTAAATTATAATTAGAATTTAAATAAATATTATTTAATAATATTATTTCATGAAAATATAATTTATTTAAAAACTATTAATTTTATTAAAATAGTCATTTAATTGAAACTACATATTTCCTAAAAATACATTTGTGATTTATTCATATTAAAATCTATTTTTTTATTAAACTCATTATATAATCATGTGTATAAAGTAATAATGAAATTAGATAAATAAAATAATTATATTATTAAAAATTAATATATGAGAATTCATAATATTAAGGTCTAAATACATAACCCCTTATTACACCAACATACACCATAAGGGTAAGGTGTGAGATGTTGTTACTTTCTTAGGGTGGTTTAGTGAAAATTGTTTGGGTGGTGATATCAACAATCTTGAACTTCTCCCATAAATGGTTTCTCTAAAGTTTTAGTTATTGAATATAATATTGTTCTTGGACAAGGTAAAATCCAAGTGATTTCATATCCCTCTAAAGCTTAAAGAAATAGATTTTATAGGGAATGATCATATTGGTCAAGGCTATCACTTATTCCTACTATGTCAATTAGATGTTATTATAACCATTAATATATATTGAACTTAATGGTCATTGGATAATGACTATATTTTCAATGGTTATAATTATTAATGTTATTTTAATTCCGACATTATATATTTTATAATGGTCTTAAATAACCAATGTTGTGTATTTGTTTTCTATAACTACATTACATAACAGGGAATTTATTCATTCAAAATGGAATTTCATTTATAAAAGACATGGGTATTACATTTTACCTCTATTTAGATACTTCACCCATGTTTTTTCAATTCATACCCAAAAATAGATAATGGAACTTCTATTTCACCGCCTCTTCTAGTTCCCATATTACCCCATCAAAATTACTGTTATACCATAGTAATTTAACCAGGTGAGTTATATTATTTCATAGTTTTTTGTCTCTATGATCTAAGGTCTTCACTGGATTCTCCTCATAAGAAAGATCATATTCCTAAGGTACTAGCTATAGATTCAGTACATCTGTGGGGTTTGGTATGTACTTACTTAAGTGGGATACATGGAACACATCATGTACTAGAGATAAGATATGTGGGAGTTCTATTCGATTTTCCACAAATATGATGTGATCAAGGATATAAAAGGGTCTAATATATCAAGGACTAATATTTCCCTTCTTCACAAACCTCATGAATTTCTTCCATAGTGATATATTAAGGAACACCTTATCTCCATCCTTAAAATCTAGGCCACATATATGATTTCCTACATATATTTTCTATTAAATTTTTGTATATTTAATATAACACTAAATAGTTGGAATATTTTATATGGTCACTTGGATGAGATTAGGTTGTACCAACATCCATTTTCTAGATTGATCCCAACACGTTGGTGTCCTACACCTCTTCCCACACAGATCCTTATAAATTTACATTTGAATACTATAATTAAAACTATTGTTATATAAGAATACACTAGGATATGATTCTAATCCCAACATCCTTGAAAATATATTGAACGTGATCTCAACATATCTTCCAAATTTTGAATGGTTCTCTTAGATTGACCATCCATTTGAGGGTGATTAAAAATACTAAAACCTGTCTCTATATCTAACACTTGATGAAGGTTTCTTGAAAGCCTTTTGGTAACCCTAAGATCTCGATTAGATACAATGGAGATTGGTACTCCATGATTTCTTAATACTTCTTTAATGTATATCTTAGTGAGTTATTTAAACTAGAAAATATTCCTGATAGAAATGAAATGTGCTAACTTGGTAAGGTGATCAACAACCACCCAAATTATGTTATTTACTTTAGATTACCTAGGGAGTCATATGAAAAAATACTTGGTTATGTTTTCCCATTTCCATATTAATATGGGAAATGATTTCAACATGACCTTATATTTCTATCATTTAGCCTTGACTTATTGGAATACTAACCATTGAGAAATAAATTATATAATATCCCTATTCATATTATTCATCTATATGTTTTTCTTTAGACACCTATAAATCTTATAGATTATTGAATAAATAGAGAAGGGTAAACTATTCCCATCATCTATAATTTCCATCTTCAGTTTTGGTTTTAATGGGGGTCATATCTAGGTTCCAAACCGTATAACTACATATTTAAAAAATATAAAAACCAAAATATTTTCTACATTTCTCTAAATATCCTTACTTTTTTAGACCTCATAGATCCTCTCAAGAATGGATTGTTGAGAAGTGATTTTTTAATGTAAGGATGAAGTTTATTTTACGATTCTTATACCCATTCTTTTCATGACTAATAATATTGGACACTTTTACTCCCCATCCTGGATAGGGTAATGCGATTCTATTTAATCAGATCATATTACACTTTATTCACCCTCATAGGATGGTAATGTATTGAGTAGTCATAATCCTTGATTAGTTCAAAGAACCTTTATTGGTGCATATTGAGATCATTTTGTGTAAATATATACTTATGACTTTTATGATATGTATACCTGTCACACATCTCCACATAGAGATAATGTCTCTAAATATTCAATATGAAGTGTATTTTATCCATGTCCATATCATGAATTTTTTATTTATAATCATGGATATTTAATTGGTAGGAATAAAATGATATCAACTTATCATCTTGAGGGAGTACACAACCCAAGCATTTTTTGGACACATCACTATAGATCAAAACCCAGTCCCCAATGGTGGGTAATTGAGAACAAGTACAATTATTATCCTCCTTTATATCTATTTAAATCTCTCCTTACAATAATTAATCCAGAAAAACTTAATTAACTTCCTTGATATCTTGGTTAGTTGATTTAAAAACCAAGAGATGTTTCTCACAAATTGAAGATAGTAATCAGGTAATCTAAGGAATCTATGCATATTTTTCATAAATATTGGTCTATTCCATCCTTCAATTACATTTATCTTTATATGATCCATATATTTCCCTTCAATGGTGATAACATGCGCATTAATGTTAATTTCTCCATACAATACTCACATTTATTGCACTTCACATATAAATTTACACTTTTCATAGTCATCAGAATAACATTAAAATTCTCTTCATATTCCTCAGTGCTTTTGGAGTAGAAAAGAATATTATTTATAAATAATACCACAAATTTTTTGAGGGAATCCATAAATAATCTATTCATTAAGTCTATAAAGATATCTATATTATTATTGAGTCCAAATATAATCACTATAAATATATAGTTCCATTACCATGTATGAAAATAAGTCTTTAGGATATCCTACTTCTTCATCTTTACTTGATAATATCCTGACCGAATATCCATATTAGAGAAATAATTGGATCCACATATTTTATTGAAAACTTCATAAATTCATGAAAGATGATACTTATTATTTAACATGATATTTTTGAGCTCATGATAGTCAATACAAATACACATTGACCAATCCTTCTTCTTCGAGAAATGGACCTAAAAACCCCATGGTGAATTACATGGGTGTTTAAACCCTTTATCTATATTCTTCTATAGTTTCTTATTTAACTCTAAAATTTTATTAGTTTAAATTCTATATAGAGTCTGGGATATTGGAAAATCTTTGAGTATAAATTCCTTTGATAACATAACAACTTAGTTATGAAGAATACCAGACAATTCTTTAAGGGAACACATATGAATATTCTGTTTTAATGGTAATTTCATAAATGATGATCTTTTATTTATTTTCAATCATTTTATCTAGATTTAATTTCTCATATGGAAATAAAATTCATTCCTGAGGTCATGATTCCAAATTATATTCATCCTCATTAAAATTTTATTGAATTAGAGGGTGATTCCTAAAATAAAGCATAATTTACTTCTTCCAAAAATTTATGTTGGCTCTATACAAGGAAATACAATACATACTTAAGATAAAATAAAATTAAACTAAATATAGTGTGATAATATTTTCCATAATAACATTCCCACAACTTTAACTTTTGATACAATAATCATAAAAGTTTTTCCTAATGATATAATATAATTTGGGGTGGTGAATCAATGTTATTAGATAACTATCTAGATATTTTTGTATGGAATGAATTAAAACAACACACGAAAAACATAAATATGGATTGGAAGCTATGTTTACTTCAATCATCATGATCCATCTTGGTAATTTTCATATCATAAGACTTTTCTTGTTCCTTTAGTCTTAAAGATTATCGGTGCTCTTAATCCTTATTATTATCTAGGATAGAGTATTGTCGTAGATAATTCCTAGGTTCTCTACATTTAGAATATAGAAATGTTATTGGAAAATTATATTTAACACTATTTCCCTCCATCATGTTAACTGAATTATTTATTTTTCTTTGGAAATTAACAAATTTATGACTTATTTTTCCAAACTCAAAACATCATCCATTTACTTTATGGAATTTACCTTGGTTCCACTTTATTTATTTTCTATACTTAGTAAATTTAATATTCTTTCCTTTATCACCTTTATCAAATGAACTTCCATGAGATTCCATCCTCTTATTTTTTTGATGTGTTTGTATATTAAAAAATTTTATAGTTGTTTTCATAAATTGTGATAGTTTTTTTTCATAATCACAAGACATCTTTATTTAGATCCCATCATGTTCGAAACATCATTTTAGTGGTTAAAAAATTTCCCATAACATTGGTTATTGACATGATTTTTTATTTACATCCATTTAATAAAATAAAGGGAAAAGTAGGGTTGATAATTTTTAATCTATTAAATATATAAAATTAAAAATATGAAAATTGAATGGATAGCCCATAAATTACATGTATTACTTAACCAATAAATTTATAGGAATCAATATAAGTTATCCATGAAAAAATTCTTACCATTATGTTTCATAGGTATTTTGTACTTTCATAATAGGTTATAAATAGATTGTGAATTTACCATAGAATATAACTCAGGAGTGTAAAACTAGGTGTCTATAAAGTACACTTTTCATGCACTAATTGACAATCAAGTTAATACATAATCCACCCTTTTTGGGTTATTACCCCTAGGTATAACTCTGTTAGAGACACATCCACTTTTAGTATCCAAATAAGAATTTTATTATAAAACATTATCTATATAATTTAACAAAATTTAGGGGTGTTTTCTTATGTTTAGTTTTATCCCTATGGTTTTCGATAAGGTTTCTAATAACAATCCCAAAAAATAACTTGACCTTTCTCTAATACCAACTATGACAACCCATATTTTTTTAAACACTTTATTTTATGATTTAATACATAAGGACACAAAAAAATACAATCCAAAAATATCGAGAGGCCTAGTGTATTTAGTAAATTATTTATATATCATAGAAAATTAAAATAGTGATACAAAAAAATATTTAATACTCTACAACATGACCTAAAATTCAATTGATCTTCTAATACTTTACGAGATAACTTGGGGAAAAAATAAGAAAGTGGTGAGCTATAAATCCCAATAAGGGAATAAGCAACGAATAGAATAAATTAAAGTATCACAAGTGTGTCAAGAGGCATAAAATAATTATATATATGGATGAGAATCATAAATGTGAAAATTGATATGTGATATAAGATGATAAAATTAAGGCATCATAGGAATGGGGAAAAACATAAAATGTGACATTATAAGTATAAGTAAGGGCTAACCCCAAATATATCACTACATAGTGTGATTTACATAACCAACCACACACCATATGTGGTATCTCATGAGATAAAAACATTTCCCAATGCATTGGAGGGATATATAATTCAAGCTCCACCTTTCAAATTCACATCTTGTACATGCATTTGTGTGCCACATATATCATACAACATACAAACATATTTCATCACTTTTAATCCCATGATTAATGAGTGTGAGTTACATACATTGATGTCCTAAATAAATTAATTATAGGTATATCAAGTTGAATAACATTTATTGTAAATGTGTACGGGTGTTCAAAACACAATATGTTTCTTGGAAAATCATGGGATAATTTTGGAAGCATAATGAGTGTACAATATGGTTCATGGAATGGTTTAATGGGAGTGAAAGGAAGTCTATAATTATATATGAATCATAAGTAATGTGAATGGATGTTTAACAACACATTACAACATGAAAAATTAAATATCAAAATGCTTAGTACAAAGAAAGTACTTGAATAAAATGGAAGAGTAGAAAGTCTATTACATTGAGAGGGTGATCCTACAATCTTGTAAGAGGCTTCTTAAGAGATTTAGAACACATTATGATTGATTTAAAGAGGTATGGGGAGAGTAAATTAAATATAAATGGGTTTTTAGTAAAGATTAATCGATGTTTTGGTGGGTATTTATGGAAAAATAGTGGGGAATTATTTATTAATTTCTAAACTACGGTTTTGGAATATAAGTAATAAAGCAATAAAAACCACTTACCTACCCAGGAGTTTCCCATGGTTTTTACCAAAGGGGAGTGGTTTTCAATATTTTATTAGGATAGAACCTAAATCATTAAAATAATACCATTCCTGATGTGTAAGTGAGTCATGTTCTTAAATAATTGTTTTTAAATCCTTAAAATACAATATAGATTTTGGAATATTCAATATTGGTTTCTAAAATTAATCAAATAACTTAAAAGAACATTATTTTAAAAGATAAATATATTTTTTGGTCATTTAGGATTTTTATTTCATTTATTACTTCACTTTTGTGCTATTATGATGTCATGATAATTATCATATAATTATATCGTATATAATTTTTACCCAACAATTTGACTATCTCTTAAAATTTTAAAAAATCACCATTATCTAATTTAAACATGCTGATTTCCAAAAATATATTTATTTCTATTTTTTTTAAATATAATAATTTATAATTTTAAATAAAAATTCTTATTTAAAGAAAAAACACAGTTTTTACAAAACTAATAACTTTATGGTCGTTATAAAAATTACATTGGGCTTCATTAAATTAAAATATCATTTATATTTAAATAAATATTATTTAATAAGATTAATTTATGATAATATTATTTATTTTTAAAATATTTAATTTATCCCAATTTTATTTATTTGAAACAATATATTTCCAAAAAAATACAATTTTTATTTCTTCATAAAAAAAATATTTTATTAAACTCCTTATATAATCATTTGTATAAATTAATAATGAAAAGGGATAAATATAAAAATTATTTAATTAAAAAGGAATATATAAAAATTCATACTACTAGGGTCTAGATAAATAAACCCTTATTACATGAGAGTATTCCACAAGGGTAAGGTGCGTGATAGTGGTTCTTTCATAGGTTGTTTTAGAGAATATGATTTTGGTGGTTATCTAGATAATATTGAAATTCTCCCATAAATGGTTTCTCTATGATTCATTTATTGAATTATAGCTTGGGATTATTATAGGAAAAAGCCTCATGATTTCATCTACCTCATAAGATTTAAAAAATGGACTTCATATGATACAATCCTACTGGTTAAGGCCATCACTTATTCATTATTTATTAATTTGATTTTATTATAACACTTAATATATACTAATCTTAAGGGTAAATATAGAATGACTATATTTTCAACAATTATGATCCTTAACAATCTTTTAAGTCTATCATGATTTGTTTTTTAATGGTACAAAATAAATAATTTAGTGAACGTGTTTTATATAACTACATTACTTAAAATGTCATTTATTCATTTAAAGGGAATTTCATATATAGAATTTTGGGCTATTACAGTGCATGTGTACGGATTACCGCCTCTGTAAAGCATCATGTCTTATTTTCATTAACCATATTAAATGGATGATCCATATGTTGAATTTGAAAAATAAGTATTATATTTATACCTTATTTAAGCTTCTAAAATAATAAATAATATTGTAAATTTCTCCCATTCTATATAAAATGAAATCATCATCCATGCACATGTCTCTACTACCACATCTATGGAATGATTGATTTCTATTTTTATTTTCATCACCGCTTTTCATGGATGGTCCTAATAATGGTTTTAATGGAAAAATATTATGTTTATTATATCATAAAGTTTATTTTTTGACCAATTATAGAACTTATTAATGATAGGATTGACAAATGATCATGGATAATTTAATTGTTTAAAACGAGTGAACTCAGAGGATTTTTTTTATTTTATGTAATATTTTAATATCCATTAATTATTTTTGTAATTACTTAGAATTATGATACATTACACTAATAAACATAATATAATATCATTATTATTCAGTATAAGATATTATAACTAAACCACTACATAATTATCCATTGATCATGGTATGTTTATGTTTGGGTCGATTTAACCACTTAGTTGAAAAATGTTATGAATTTATATAATGGATGAATATGGAAACATAATTATAGTTATGATATGATATAAATACAAAAATAATTATTATTTATAGTTCATGAGTGGTAACATTATTATCAAACTCCTTAATCAAGAAAGAACCTTTTGTTTATTAAGAATCAATGAAACATAATCTCGGTCAATTTCAACTTCATGGATTTTAACCAGAACTACCATGGAATGAAATAATACCTTTTCAAATATCATGGAAAATATATTATAGTAACTATAATAATATTGGGATGATAAAATTTGTAAAAATAACTAATACTGACATCATTTTTAATGAAACTAGTTCAAAATGATTAAGATTACTTACACCCAATATTTATAATAAGTAATAACTAACTAGAATTTATATATAGAATGATGATATATGAAGATTATAAATAAAAATTTATATTATTAAGGTTATTAATTAAGTGATTATTATATCTATGTTTATGATACAATTGGTTAAAGTACATTCATGGAAGTCAGAACAAGAGGTAAGGGTTTTTTGTCTCAATTTTCAATTACGTAATACATAATTCTTATTATACATAATATATTTTTTGAAATGATTTATAAAATTATGGATCAAAGTTCATATTAATCTTGTAGTGGTGGGAATTATCTTAAAATTTATTTTAATATTGAGTTTTTTGAGACCCCGAGAAAGAATATTGTACATCAAATTTATAATTAATTTAGTTAATATTAGAAAAAAAATGTGGGATTATGATCTTTATTTAATGTGAATGTTTATCATCCAAAAAGACCCTTTATGATTACCCCCATTTCACTATGATTATCCAAGGATATAATCCCTCAAGAACTAATTCACACGTGCTCCTTTGATCTCTAAGCAACACCAATCGATCTTCCGGTGCAAGCATGGAAAATCGATTAGCTTGAATTGTTTTTGTTGATTGCTCATCATTTGGAATTGAAGTAATATCTATCGTGTTTCTTGTTCATGATAAGGAGAGATATGGGGTATTTGAGAGAGAATTAATTGTGGGAAAGAATTCTTTATATTTGATTAGTCACACAATACAATAGACATAATTTTGTATTTATAGATCTATAGTTTAGGTTTAAATAATTATTTAATCACATGAAAACCCTTAAAAAATATTATAACTCTTAATAAACCAAATTTATCATAATCATAATGATAATAATAATATTATTATTTTTTTGGAGTGTGAAAACTTTCCCAATAACAAATATTATTTAACCAGTTTGTTAATTAATATTTTTTCATCGGACATAGTCTTGGTCCGTTCGAACTCCTAAATAATATATTGATCTTACGAATAAATATTTATTATTTTATTCAACAATAAATATTATGAATTGATAAAAAGTGAAAAAAATTATTTCTCAGTCTGGAGAATAATATGTATTCTATTAATAAAAATTACTTAGAATTTAATTGAGATCCTTGACAACACTTAGTGTGTGACCCTCTAGGATTATTTCTCAGTGGCATTAAGTAGGATTTTGTAAAGTCCAAGATTAATATATATAAATGGGTCAAGGAACCCAATAGAAATAAATTAATTTCATGATTAATAAATCCACATATGAATTTTCACTATGTAATATAATCCCTTTATCACAATATCTCATCAGGTAAGTTGCACAACCAGGTCATCTACCAACATGTTAAGTACGTCTTTCTTTGACTATATGAAATAAAAATGTTGTTATACCATGGAAAATGAATTTAGGTAAATGGTTATTTTCCAATAAAATGGTCAATATATTAGATTACAAAAATATGGAAGGAAAAATCCCTCCTTGACTTATCCATTAATGACATGTCAATCGTGATACAGACAACGTACCCTACCTCACAATGAACTAAAGGAATCACGCTTGTCATCCATATATATAATTGTGTGAGTAAAAACATGCATTAATGATAATCTTAAGGTATAAGTACCATTATACACACTAACAGATAAGAATATTCTATTACACTAAAACATGCATAATTCCTACTGGTGGATTTGTTCTCATAATCTCTTATCACGAAGATTACCAATTGCGAACTGCATGATAATCAGACTCAATTTCTTATGAGTATTCACACATGTTATTCTATATACTATGTGTCCGATCATTGTTTATTATTCAAATGTAATACTATTTTTAAGTATATCATCATAGTACATCAAGGTTCTCATCACAACGTGGAACCTATATGACCTTATCAATGTGATATATGCTATAAGACATTACTACATTAGATCCATAAAGAAAATTGAATAAAATGTAATAATAAGTTTTATTAATATTCAATAAAATGAATATAAATGGAATTAAAGTGTAATTTTTTTGTATTAGGACACAAACTACAACAAACTCCCACTTAGACAAGATCTAACTCCCAATGACTTTTAGTCTGCTGAACCTCACATGATAATCATGCTTCTTTTTAGTCAAGGCATTATTGAATGGGTCCACCATGTTATATTTCGTGGAAATACTTCTACTATAACATCTCCTCTTTGAAAAAAATACCTCAATATATGATATATTCAAAGTAAATGCTTTGTCCATTGATGTGACCTTGGCTCTTTTGTGAGAGCCACCCATATAGTATTATCAAAGTATAATGTGATATGATATTTACTGCTAGGCACCACATCAAGATCTTGGATAAATTTTCAAATCCATAATACTTATTTAGATACCTCATAAGACACAATATACTAATTATTTTTTATAGAATCTATGACCATAGTATTCATTGACCTTTTCTAGCTCACATCAGCTCCATTCAAATTGAATATGTAACCCATTTGTGACTTCATGTCATCTTTATTAGTTTTGAAACTAGAATTGGAATATCCTATGATAACTAGTTCCTCATCTCCACTATAAGTCAGGAACATATACTTAGTTCACTTCAGATACTTAATGATAGTCTTGAATTCCATCCAATGGTAGTCACCAGGGTCATATTGATATCTCATTACCACACTTAATGCATAGGTGTCATCTATTATAGTACGTAGAATAACATGAATGACTGACCTAATCACTGACACATATAGAATCTTTCCCATTATATTTATTTCATAATGTGTTTGAGGAAATTTTTTCTTGGAAATATGAATTATATGTGACACTGGTAATAACCCCCTCTTGGATTGTCCCATACTAAATATCTTCAGTATCTTATTAACGTATGTACTTTGACATAGGCCAAGAAACCTCTTAGATTTATCACGATGGATCTTGATCCCAATAATATATGACAACTCTCCCAAGTCCTTTAAATAAAATCATTTATTCATTCATTCCTAAACAGAGTGTAATACTGGTATTTCATTTCGAATGAGTAATATGTGATCAACATATACTATAAAGGAAATATAAATAACTGACCTTATTACATTACATAATCGTTATTTTAGTCAAGAAATAACTTCATTTTACATTAAGGATCTTTTCAAGTTTATATATTTAGAGAATTGGTACATAATACATTCATAACATTACATATTAATAAAGAGTGGATACCATAAAAATAGTATTCATTTCTTCCAAAATATAAAACTTTTAAAATAAAACATGATTTCTTTGAAAATTATTTAAACCATTAATTTGGATTACTTATTTTTCTTACACATCCTTAAAACCTAGGAAAATAATTTAAAAACCTGGTATGAGCAAAAAAATATCAGTAAGGGACATAAAAAGAAGGAAAGAATACATTAGTCCATGAATACTTGTAACGTATGAAATCATTTTCAAAAGACATACTTGTAACCCATATAGACTTACTTTGTGATTCATGAGATTGAAAAATATTCCCACAAACAGAAGAACATAAATAGGACCACAACGTTATCTTGAGGAATTACTTACATAATCTTGTAACCCTCTCAGCTACCTTATAATTTGTAACCCTCACGACTACCTTACAATTTGTGTAAACATAACAGTTATACTTGGAGTAACCATATAACCGACCTCAAAATTACACACACCCAATGTATTGGAGGGAGATATAGGTCCCACCATTCATAATAATCAATTCCCAAGAACTATAACATAATCATACAACATGAATAATTTCATAAAAACTTTTCTTTGGAATTTTGTAAAATAGAATTTTAAAAGAGGATTTAAAAAGGAAAGTCCCATATAAATATAATAAAATTGAAGTGAGACTTAATAGAGTGGATGGAATATGTATATAAATTTTAAATACACATAATTCAACATAATATAAAGAAAATTAATCTCACAAACAATTTTAATACCACATAAGTAATGAAGTAGAATGTTAACCCAGAGAATAAAAATCAGCTTATGAATTCCCTTACCTCAGGTTTGTCTTACTTCAAACTAATTTAAACCTCATGTATAATGGTTAAAATAGTGTTATTAATATCATAGAGAAACATATTCATCTTTATAATATCTTATATGATCACTTAAGTACATCATTTCACCCTTTAATTGTTAGTATTTTGTTCCTTGCATTGTTTTGGGTGCATTCTTTACATGATTTCCATGATTAGTTCATGATGGATATTCTTGTCGATTGGAATTGAAACTCAATAATTGGAATGGAATGGTATTTAAATATTTCATGAACCATAAATTATACAATTTATCATTTTTAATTCTTACATGAGGATGATTCATAAGTTAAAATATTATTGATATTCGTTTAGGTCATTTTGGCGATTCTTTGATCGCAATGAACTCATTTTGTTTCATAAATTAATAACATGTGTAAAAATGACACCAGAACCTTATATAAGATATAATACATAAATTATAATCTTTTTAAACCGTAAAAATGGTTTCATAACCATTATTTAAGGTAGTAAAATAAATTGAAATCACATTGTCCTTGATGTCTGTAAATCGACACATCAGAGACATTGTTTTAATTTCTTGAATAAGTGGAAGAGGAGAAGAAGTATAATGGAAAGTCATCCAAAAAAATGATGAAATACAAAATATGTAATATAATGAATCATTCATGCACACTACTAAAAATTTAAGATTTATCCACACTTATATAGCCATAGTTTAATAAAATTGTGGCTATAGGTTAAGGTAATGCCATGAGTCAAAAAATACCCATGGATTTACCCCTGTTCTTTCTATAAGCTCGCGATACCCCACCACCTTCCTACCATGCGCTCGTGATCCCCACCCAATTTCTTCCCTACTCTCCGCTCATGATCTCCACCTCCCTCCCTTTCTGCCCTACTCCCTGCAACCCTCCTCACTCGGCGCTGTCACCCAAAACTTCTTCCATTCTACTCCTCCGACGCAGCCACCCACCTTGGGACGATTCTCCTCTAATGATGCAGTCACCCACCTCCCCATTGGCGTTCCTCTATGCGTGGTTCTTATAGAGGCCCATCCTCTGCAGCGATCTTCATCCTCTGACACAACAATCCTACCTCTGTGCTCTAAATCGAAGTAAGTCCGATTTCTTTTAGTTTCACCAACCCATAACGACGTAGGTCGTTACAGTGTTAGGCACGATGACATTGTTGGTATTCCTTAGCTTAAGAGTGGACTTGAAACCAGAGAACTACATACCTACACTTCATTGTAGGTTCTTTTTCTTATTAGATACTAGGGATTTTCTCAATAATGGTTTTTTTTCGATTAGGGTATGTTTTCATGATGTGTGTGAGAATTTGCTGTGTATTTTTCTGAAATTACAAATTTCAATGGTTAGGAAGTTAGAATGACTGAAATTTGGATAAGATGTGGTAGTGCGTATGAGTAACTCTGATTTTTCATATGATTCATATGCTGCATGCACAGACTGAAATTTTTGAAAAGGCATAAAGCCACACTGATTTGTAAAAGTCATTTGAAAATTCATAAGGGTCATTGCTAAGAATCCACAAGTCATTTGACAAATCATAAGAGTCAATTTGTTGATACAAGAAGTTTTGTAAGGGTCAACTACATAGCATAATTTTTTAGGAAAAGATGAATTTCCTGAAGATACTTCTAAAACATAACTAGAATGATGCTATGTTGTTTTTCAATTATAAAAAATATGAACTAATCATTATGGTTTGATTCAAGCTAGGTTTGTGGATAATTAAAATAGATCACTTCTCTTATATTTTGGAATTTTCAAATGAAAATATTTGAAAATTATAAACTTTGGTCACAACTAGATAACTAACAATAATTTTTATTTAAACTAAAATGAGTGGATGGGTATTTGTTGAATTTAAGACCAGGAATGTGGGAAATAGATCCACATAAACAGTTTAATGAGTAAGCTCACAGGAGATGAAATGATTTGCATAAATCAAAAATAAAAATATCATTATCTGACTTGTTGATGAAATGTTTATGTTACTAAAAAATACAAGATAAGGAAAAATATAAATACCAGTCATATTCTATAACATGGACACTTTCAAGATAAAAAATTCCACCAAGGATTGACATGGATCCATTGAGCACAAATTTATTAATGAGATGAAAAAGATTAACCCTATCTTGGAAAAATTGAACACTGGTGTTCGCTAGAAAATCTAAGAAATGGGGATCCACTTCCCATGCATCAACTTCAACACCAGATGATTAACACAGGATGATAATTCTATAGAAAAGAAAAAACAGTTTCTTTTTATTTAACTTCACACCATAAAACCTCCTAATAATAGATTATACATCATTGTCTTAAAAAACAAAGTTGCCAGACTAGTCAATAAGAACCACCAGGTTGGTGTAATCTTTGAGTAGAAAATATTTAGGCTGTATAACATTGTTTACCCCCAGATGGGCCTGATTCTTTAGTAGGGACGCATTTTTATTCTCATGTGTGTTTGATCAGTATTTTTTTGTGTGGAGTTTTTTATTGTTGGTGGTGGTGATGTGCTTTAGGTGTTGTTTGGTTTTTTATTTGATTTATTATGTTTTTTGGTTGGAAAATTCTACAGAATGATGTTTTAGAGTTAGATGATGATGATGATGTTAGGTTTTTTCTTCTAATGGCATTGGCTCCTAGAAGTGTGTTGATATCATTCCATCCCACCTAACTCTATTATAATTTACCAATGCACAAGATAAATCTTTTTCAAGTAACCACATACATGTTTTTAGTAGTTGATTGCATTTTTAATATTCATTTTATTTCCAATAGTGACCTAGAACTCCCTCTTTTCACTTTATTCTCTCCTCTTCTCCTTTGTATCTCTCTTCCTTTGTATTGTTCTGTGATCATTTTTATATAGGACTTTTGAAAAATTCTTGTCACAATGTGACACCTTTATTCATGGTGCGACATGTCTCAAATTACATCCTTTCATTATGAGACCTATTCCTTCACATTTAATTCTGTGTCAGAAACCAGATTCAAGAAATCTAGTTAATATCTTATATTTATGTCCTTGTAAAATCTGGGAGGATATTTTAATCTTCAGTGAGTTGAAATCTTTCTCGATGAATTATATGTTCCTCCGTGGCTATATCTTTTTAATTTCCATGATTTAATTTAATAACCGTGGCTATATTGCGTGTTTTCCTATTTGGTATCAGGGTCCCCCAATTCACTACTCTCGTACTCCTCCCGACTTCTTCTCCTCCCGAATTTTTCTCCTCCCGATGAGTTCTCCTCCCCGACCTCACCTGACCGTGGTGCCCTCATCCCTGACCTCGCATGACCATGACACCCTCCTCCCCCGATGACTTCTTCTCCCCATCATTTTCTCCTCACCACAGCGCCCTTCTCCCTGACGACTTCTCCTTCCTAACCTCTCCTCCCCGACCTCTCCTCACCATGGCGCCCTCCGCTCCGAAGAACTATATCACCGCAGTTCCCACCTCCCGACGACCTCTCTCACAAAAGTACCCTCCTCCCCAGATACCTCTCTCACCGCGGTGCCCTCCTCTCTGACGACCTGTCACCACAGCACCCTCCTCCTGGCTTCCAATCAATGTCGGTATTTTATACCATATTATTTCATCAATGTTCTGATTTTAATGTTGTAATGTTATTTGAATTTCATGTGATGGTTATTTAGATTTCCCTTCCTCTTGTATTTATAGAATACATGGTTAGAGTATGAGTAGAAATTGAAGTCATATTGATGTGATGATGTTGAACATATAAGGGAACCATACACAATGATGGTGATATAATAATTATTGATAATAAAATATATGGTATTGGAGTCCTAGGATGTTTTAAGATTTTTAATGTACTTATTCAATAATTTTATGGATTTAGAATAGGTTCAAGAAGGTTTGAAGATGTTTGGAGAAGGAAAATTTACATCTTGGAAGCATTTATTGTGTTTTTTCATCATTCTTTACGATTATCTTACTCAACTAGTTTGTAGATCAATTTCCTTTTCAAGAGAGGCCACCCCAATATGTTGTCAAGCTTCTCCTAGAATATTTTTCTGGGCTCTACCTCTCTTCATTATGGTTTAATGTGTAAATCCATACATGATTTTTTGAATCATTTGTTAATCAGGAGATGGGATCACATGGAAGAACATGTTTTTTAATGGATAAGTGATGGTTCAGTTTAATGTTTTACCTAGTATTCCTGGACTGCTTTGTATGTAAGCTCATCCAATCTTCTTATTTTATTAGAAATTTTAAAATCATAATTGTCTAGTGCGGTTCAATATCGAGATCATATTTGTGTTTATAAGGACATAAATTGTTGGATATGAAGGTCCGTATTTTGATAATTAGTTTTTGTGTTCCTTTAATTTAATAGCTTTATGGAAAGTGTTCAAAATGAATTGCTAATTTTCATTTTTGAAACTATGTATTACCAAGATAATGCAATTTTACTTCTATATGGATCTTGATCTTTCTTCTAAATGCATTTATAGATTCTTAAAAGATTTTTTATACAAAAACACGGCATATACAAAATGAAAATATTTTATAACATAGGAAAATTATTTATACTTTTCCTTTAAATAATTTTATTTATATTCTTCTTTTGATTTATTTACATTCATTTTCCATTCAGGATAAACTGCTATTTGTTCTGTTATCAATGAGGAATGATGCTTAGAATATTAGTGTAATAGATGGGCTATATAAATACAAGAAGCCTTCAATCCTACCATCCATCACAAGTAAAATATAACCAGTACTTACTATTTCAAAATGAAGGTGACAGGTCAACGACGTCAATTTTACCATCCATAAGACTAATCTATTTGAAAATGTACTCTTAAGGCATTGTACTCTTAATGCGCCATACTGCTCGAAGGTAAAATTTTGTCATGTTCATTTATTTCTTATTACCATACTATAACTATAATATTAAGAGGTGTATTTTCTCATTATTCATTCCTGTGGCTTTCCATATTGAAATTCCTGATAAATATTTAAATACCATTATCTGGATTAAAAACTTTGATATGCCATATTTTATTTTCACTATTTGTTTGTGGTTTGCGATTAAATAGTTCATTCATTATGCTTATTTGGCTAGTATTAGACCAATAATTCATGGTTTTAACATTTTTTCTTTATGAACTCTTATATACATGACTCTGCTTCTGTGTTATATCTCATTAAACATTTGGGTTCAAGTTGATTATTGTATAAGAACTGTCACATAAGTAGTATGGTTGATGCTAAGGGGTGCATACTAGGAAGAGCTACTGAGAGGTCTTAATGGACATCGTATTGACTTCACTCAAGTTTAAGTTCAAGGGGAACTACAATCAACACTCAATAGAAACACGATGAGGTGGTTCCTACTCTGATGACCACACCCACAAATGGACTGGGGTTGACCTGCTGGAACTGTCCAGTTGTGGATAGGTTAACAAAAGCCCCTATTCATGGTTTAAAACCTAAAAATTCTTTCCCCTATTCTTGTCTTTTATTTCCTTTAGTTATTTTACTATTTAATAACATTTTTCTTGTGTTTTTTGGGCAGAAAAAATGTTGTACAACACCTCATGCACCTATTGAAGATTGAATCATACTGTTGTGTGAAGCATAAAAAACATCCAAGTTCGTGTTTCTACTTTGTTTTCAATTTTTTTTTATGTTTTCCACCTTCCTATTTAAATTGTATGTGAGACATTGCCAATTTAATTTGAAGGTTTCTGTAAAATACATTTAATGTGTAGGCTCCAGGTCACTGTTATCCATGATGTGATTTAGTGCACTCTATAATGGAAATTTGTGAGACTATTTAGGTAAATATCTCACATACAATGTGTTACCGTTGATGCTTCCATCGAAGGCATCAGGTAACCCTACCTCCATCAACACTATAAGCCGCTCCAAGAGACACTCAACTAATCCTCCAAATGTTTATACTGTATGATTTATTTCATTCATTTTATTGTATTTTTTATTGTCATATCTCCTTCCTAGTCTTTGTGCCTCTTTCTTGGTATTTTTAAATTGTTTCAGAAGACGGTAACATTAAATTTAGAAATGGTTAATGCTAATCCGTAGGTTTCAGCGTCTGCGGAGTATATGGAGAAGACCAACCAGCTTAACCATGCATTTATTGTTGCGATGTCGGGGGCCTTTTCCGATGTAGCTTCTCAGACTATAAATTCACCTCTTGATGTTATGAAGATAAGATTCCAGATCTGACTATAGTTCCATGATTTTCATTTTCTGCACAACTGCATTCCTAACAATAGATTATACTCTATGAAAACAATAATCTATGAACTTACTTTTGACATTGAAGCATAGATTAGAACAATGTTTATGTTGTATATCAAAGTTTTAAGGTGTTAACTACTGGATGTTACCTAGATAAATTCAGATTTACTAAAATCTGATCATCATCAGATGGTCTAATATACTGATATTTATGGTATATTATATTTTGGAACAAATTCCATATCCCAATGTATTTTTACTGAAGTATTTATTAAAATGAAATATAACATCATTTTATCATTTTTTATTTTTGATGATCAAAATTCAAACATGACATTATATTTCTAATTACAGGTTAGTGAACCATAAGTTTCATGAAACCAGTATGTTGTTCATTGATATTGATGAGGTGGTCTCACTTTTAAGATATAGATTTTAAAGGGGTTCTCTATTTGGGTTTTTAGAACACAAAAGTTTAGTTCAAGTTCTGATTTTATATCATAAATTTCACATTTTTTGACATGGAGGACTTATTTTCCATAAGCATAATTGATGTTGTGGACAATGTTATTATTATAAGTTGATGTCATTGAATCTTGTCAGAATTTTTCCTCCATGTTTCATCTAATATAGAGATTTTTTATGCTTCTATTCTATCTAGGAACTGTACACTAAGATGTTTAAAAATACTAAAATAATTTTTTAATTTGAATTAAATTTTTTATGCCCAGATGCTCTCCCTATCATTAAAATCCATGCAGCCCATGTCTTCCCCCTTCTATGAATTTTAAATAACTCCACAGTATTGTTACTGGCATAACCAAAAGTAGTTTAAAGTGAACATCAAGTGGTCCTTTTCATCTGCTCGTAGATAGCCTCAGAAAAACCACTTCATAATTGATTATCAACCTGAATTGATGTTCAAACTGATGTGAACGCAGAATCTTCCAAGCACCTCACATGAAATCAAGTGATCGTTCAGGTAAACTTATTTTATATTTTTTCTGTTCCTTTAATCATAAATGTTTGATCCCTCCCCAGATTACAAAAACATTATAGATGCCCTTCTGTAAGATGCAGGGGGTGGGTGGAGGGGGTATGGGGCAGAGGGAATGGGGTGGGTGGAGGGGGCAGGAGGTAGGGGGAAGGGTGGAGGGGGGCAGGGTGGAGGGGGAAAGGGCAGGGGGTAGGGGAAGGGGGGATGTATGTAGGGCAGGGGGAGTGGGGAGGTCTGCAGGGCAGGGGGGAGGTTTACAGGGTAGGGGAAAGGGGGGGTGGGTGGAGAGGGCAGGGTGGAGTGGGGAGGTCTGCAGGGCAGGGGGTGGTCTGTAGGGGGTCTGTAGGGCAGGGGGGAGGGGAGTAGGGCAGTGGGGTAAGGGGGGTGGGTAGGGGGTGTAATTAGTCACTATAGGTTTCTTTAATCTTAGATAATGTTGAATAACCATTAAAATCCATCACTAACTCCCACATTTCTTCATGATTAGGTTTCTCCAAATATTCCCTCCTATTTACAACAGATTTCTTTCACTAAATCTTGGCTTGATATTAGTTGCAACAAATCAGATTTTGTATGATACCACTAGTTGTTATTGGTATGGATTTAACACCTTTTCTTTTAAAAATCCAGGCCATTATGTCCACTTTTCTCTTCTTTCACATGTTTATTATTATTTGATAATTGCATATTCACTTGGGTAATTAGAGAACTCTCAATTTTTTTCATTTTCTTGGTTTATCCTTTTATAACTCATCAGACTATATGATCAAACAATGTTTCTTATCATGTTCAACCTTCTTCATAGGCGCAGATCCATTTTTTGTTATGATATATTCTATTTGATTAGAAGTTGCATCCTCCAGTAAACTTTTATTATCGGGTGGGATAAAAACTTGTATCGAACAAAACAAAATTAAGTTGAAAATCAATCCAAACTAATTATATACCATTAACAGGAATAATAATTGTTAATTAATTGGAATGTACTATTTGATAGTATCATTTTGAAACATGGATCTATTTCCACCTTGCTCGCAGGAACATGATTTGACCCTTGGGGAATTGTGGTTCTTATATGTTGGGTGGTGACGTGTATAGTCACAGGGGACGGGCATGTTTTAGTTTAGGTTTTATTTTATTTTCTTTATCGCATTGTCCACTTAGGACTTTTAATTCTTTCTGTGGACAACAGGTAATTATATTCTAAGAAGGGGGGAAAATGGGGTTCATATTGATTCAGTCCGCTGACTTTGATCCGAGGTAAGATTATATGGTTACTACTTGTCTCGAACCTCATGTATTTGGGGATTTCAGTGTTTTTAACTCCATATTATGTTTTTAGTAGGGTGTTGGATCATTTCATGTTGGTTCGGGTGGATTTGGTTCTCCCAATCGAGGTAAGGATTTAATGTCGTTGGTTGGTTTCTCCCTGGTTATGTAGCATCCTTTATGTGTTTTAATGTTCCTAATATACTTTGTGTAGTGCATTGATCCCTACTCATAGGTTTCGAGTATCCAAGTTAAGGGCGACTCACCTGCGTGTGTATAGGTAAGAAAGTATATGTATGTGGGTTCCCCCGTTATGTGTATAGTCAACCATGGTAGTGATTATTCACGTATGGGGCTATGTGTGCCCATGTATATATATATAAATGCATATGCAGGTGAGTGGAGACTGGTATATGCATATAAGCATATGTGCTAGGATCCCCTTTCACATGCTCATGGCCATGTGGGTGTGTGCATAGGGTCTAGGTGTCCTTTCATGTGTGTGGAGGTGCGTATACCCAGTGGGGGAGCAACAACTTTTAGTTAGAAATCTCCAAGAGCCGAAGTGGACGGTTTGGTTCCACCTTGAGGTAGGATCCCTCTTCTAGACTCTTTAATTAAAGAATGCTTTAAATTGAATTTAGCCTCTTTCTTAATTCTGCTTAATTATATTGAATTGCATATCTTGAATAAGTGTTCTTTAATATAATTGTTTCATTTGATAAATAAAGTCATGTTTTTTATAGTAAAACCCCTCCAACGGAGGTGCGCTGTCTGAAAAAACTCACAGTGATAGTTATGTTGATCTAGTTGGTTAAATTATTGCATTTGATTTGTTCTGAATGATTTTTAGAATAAATGTTAAATATAATTAAATGAATTGTGTGATAAAGAAATGTCATGATTTTATAATAAAACCCCTCCAACGGAGGTGAGTTGTCTTCTAAACCAATGATTAGTGATAGTTATTTGTATCACATTTAGATTTCATTTGAGTCTTTCATATGCCTCTTATTGGTGTTTGTTTTATGTCTAGTTAGTTTTTTTATTCGAATAATATAAATTGGATTATCATACTCATTTAACTCAAATGACATTTCCCGAATAGGAATATTCCTTGAACATGACACTCATTTTCATGATTTGAATATTATAAATAAAATTTCCATGCTTAGGACAAGTGAATTAATTTGTAAATGGTTTGTGTAGGGTGTGTTATTGTTTTCTGTCATTTTTTCCCTTTAGACGTTGCGTCATTGTGATGCTCGCTGAAACCTTCTCTAGAGATCTACTATTATAACATATTAAATAGTTGATCTGTTCTATCACTTGCTGGCAGGGTGACGGTTGGAATGTTGACCTGCCTCCTCCTACTCCCTTCACTCCTGGACGGCAGATGCTGCCCCGTGGATATCACTGGACTGAGCCAACACGCCGCGTTCACGCCACGGTCACGCCACCATCACATCGTGGTCACGTCGCGGTCACGCCGTGGTCACGCCGCAGTCACACCGTGATTTGGCCCTACTCCAGGACGACACCCCGCGGCGGTTCACAGTGATAGTATTCCATGAGTCTTGTGATCAATGTTGAGACTGACTAATCATAATTTCTGCCAGTGGGGTGATGATCGGAATGTTTCCACGCCTCCTCCCGCTCCCTTCACTCCTGGCCAGAATATGCTACCTCGTGGATGTCGCTAGACCGGGCCAACACCCTGCGGTCACACCGCGGTCATGCCAGGCTCACGCCACGGTCACGCCGCCGCGGTCACTCCGCCATCACACTGTAGTCACGCTGCGGTAATTCCATGATTTTCCCCTGCTCCAGGACGACACCCCATGGTGGTTCGCAGTGATAGTATTCTATGAGTCTTGTGATCAATGTTGAGACTGACTAATCATAATTTCTGCCAGTGGGGCGACGACCGGAATGTCGCCCCGTCTCCTCCCACTCCCTTCGCTCCTAGCTGGAAGATGCTACCCCGCAGATGTCTCTGGACCGGGACAACATGTCGCGGTCACGCTACGGTCACTCGGCGGTAATGACGTGATTTGGTCCTGATCCAGGATGAAACCCTGGATTACTTCGCAGTGATAGTATTTCATGAGTCTTTTGGTCAATGTTGAGACTGACTAATCACAATTTCTTCCGGAAGGGCAATGGCCAAAATGTTGTCACGCCTCCTCCTTATCCTTTCGCTCCGGGATGGAAGATGCTTCCCCACGGATGTCGCTGGACCGGGCCCACATGCCGCGTTCACGCCGCGGTCATGCCATGGTCACGCCATGATCACGCTGCGGTCATGCCGCGACAATGCCGTGATTTGACCATGCTCCAGGATGAAACCCCACGATAGTTCACAATGACAATATTATATGAGTCTGGTGATCAATGTTGAGACTAACTAATCACAATTTATTCTGGCAGGGTGATGACCAGAATTTTTCCCCACCTCCTCCCGCTCCCTTCACTCTTGGCCGGAAGATGCTGCCCTACTGATGTCACTGGACTGAGCCAACACACCGCGGTCACGCCGCGGTCACGCCGCGGTCACGCCGCGGTAATGCCATGATTTGGCCCTGCTCTAGGATGACACCGTGCGGCGGTTCACAGTGATAGTATTCCATGAATCTTGTAATGAATGTTGAGATTTACTAATCACAATTTCTGCTGGCGGGGCGATGGCCAGAATGTTTCCCCACCTCCTCCTGCTCCCTTTGCTCCTGGCTATAAGATGCTGCCCCGCGGATGTTGCTGGACCGGGCCAACACGCCGTGGTCACACCACGGTAATGCTGTGATTTTTCCCTACTCCAGCCACATCCATCCCACACCAACCCCCTTCTACCTTTATTTCAGCCCACTGCCACCAGCATTCCAGCCCGCAAAAGCCCCCCTGCCACCTTTGAATCAGCCCGCACCATCCCCCCAACACCTGCAACCAGCCCCCTTCCACCAGCATTCCAGCCCCCTTCCACCTGCATTCGGGCCTGCACCATCCCCGAGCCACCTGCAATCCAGCCCACACCAGCCACCACCCCCCATCCTCCTACAAAACACTCATGCCAGCCCTCTGCCACCTTCAAAACAACCCCAACCACCAATCCCAGCCCTCACCAACCTCGGCCTCCAATGTCATGGTGGGATCCTGATTGATTATCCCCCTTCCCCTTTTATTTCCTTTTCACTTCTTTTAATTTATATTTTTACAACTTCCATCACTTATGTTTCCACATTTCATATAACGAATACCCCATATATATATATTTTATCATATCAATAGCGCACTAGAAACCCACCAAATAGCATAAGATACCATCATATGCACCACTTACAAACCAGAAGAAGGAATCACATAAGCTCCCAAGCACAAAACCAACAAGCACTCCTAGGGGATGTATAACCAAGGAAATAAGGTGGCTAAAGGAGAAATATAAAAACCCCAAAATAAGTAGTCACAGACGATAGAAACCAACAACACACACACATTAATGACATCACTCACAACTACCCACAAACACCCACCCACCCACCCCCATACACACAAGTTTCCAAATTCCATCACAGATCCAAAATTCTAGCTTTATCCAAAGAAATAGAACCACTAAACCCCCAGACCCTTAGCCAACATCAACCAACTAGACCGTGATCCCTATCCAAAAAAAGCCTAGAGTGAAAGACCTCTAGACAACCATGCCAACTAATGGCCACTACACCAACACCTACATGCACAAGAACCCTAAACCACACCAGATCCAACCACAATAAGCACCTATAGTAGACACAACACCCAAAATATTTGCTAGAAACCAAATCATCCCTAGACCACCATTTGGACCGTCCATCACCATCTGAACACCTTGCATAAAAATGGACCACCCACCATAAGAAAGTATAAAAAACCATCAGTCAACTAGTACCATCCATCCAAAGTGCCCCACATCACCCATGCGTAACCCATCATACAACCTAAAGAATCCCCAAGCAGTCCCTGATCCAAATGTGAGCTAATACCCACCCTGAATCCAACACCTCTAGACCCACCACGTGGTCAACATGCACCCACCCTTGAATTAGAACCAACCCTCTACCAGAAACATGCATCCCAACCTACAACATCCAACATCTCAAGGGAATTTTAGAATATCCACCATAGAAATCCCTACACCATCAACAACCAGAATACAAAAGATGGGGAAACTGATCACAAGCCAACTGAGCTTAATCCAAACCACCACCTGAAGACCCACCCCAAACTATATCCACCACACTAGACAATCAAGAGAACCAGAAGCCTACAATAGTAATCCAAAAAAAAGAAGAAACACCAGAAATCCAACCCCTATGCACCCAAAACATGTTACCAACAATAGTATAAATCACAAACCAACCAGCACCATGCGCCATGTAAGTGTATCCTGTACTACACCATGTTGAAAAATCCAAACAGAAACACCCCCAACAGAAACCCATCTTCAAAGGTCCTATAATTCCAAACAGCAACACGAAACTCACAACCCCACCTCAAAAATCCCCCACAAGAAAACTATAACCCCACTATGAGAATATCTGTAAGTTTCTGTTGGATAAACCTAGCATCTCCCAGCCTTAACCTTAAGAAGCATCCAAAGTAACCTGCATACCACTCCCTACGAACATACACCCCTCCACCTGAGTATCCCATCCCCACCCAACCTGAAACCAGGAAGAACCACAAAAAACACATATACACCTCCATATAACTATACACACAATAGGGGGGGTGCAAGGGGTGTGTGTAAGGGGTGTCCCGTAGGGGTGCAAGGGGGTGTGTGCAAGTGGTGCAAGGGATGTGTGTGTGTGTGTGGGGGGGGGGGGTGGCTGCTGTCCAGGGGGTGCAGGGGGGGGGGGGCAAGGGGTGTGCAAGGGATGTGTAAGGGGTGGCTGCTGTCCAGGGGGGTCCAACAGGGGGGAAGCTATTTAGGGGGGTCCAGCAGGGGGGTTCTGTCCAGGGCGGTTCAGAAGGGGGCTGCTGTCTAGGGGGGTCCAGGGGGGATGCTGTCCAGGGGGGTCTAGCAGTGCAGGGGGTGGGGAGGTGCTGCTGTCCAGTGGGGTCCATCAGTGGGGGGGGGGGGTGATGTCCAGGGGGTCTAGGAGGGGGGAGGGAGGCTGAACTATTCTTTTTTATTGAGTTATATTCTTTGGAAACATTGAAAGACATTTTGTCTTACCATAATGTTAGGGGATGAGCACTACTATGTTCTACCTTATGTAGAAGGTACTTTTGAGCTTGTTCCAGAATTCTTTGATAGTTTTTCTTATAGGGAGACTCATGTAAGTGAACTTATGTGTTTTTTATATTTATATTTTTTTAATTCTTATTATGTAAGTAGATTTCGTGTATAATTTAATTTGGAGGGGTCTGGCAGGGGTAGGGGGAAAACTGGCAGAGGGAGGGGACTGGCAGGGGGGTGCAAGTGGGGGCTGGTAGGGGTAGGGGGGAGGGGAAACAGGCAGGGTGGGGGGGTGTCTAGGTTCTGGGGGGGGGGGGGGGTTCTAGGGTCTATCTATGAGGTTGGGGGGGTGGTTGTCCAGGGGAGTGGAGGTCTGGGCTGTCTAGGGGGATCTATCCAGGGTCTGGGGGGTGTCTAGGGCCTGGGGGGTATGGGGGGTGTCTAGGTTATGGGGGGGGGGGGGTCCAAGGTCTATCCCAGAGGGTGGGGGTGGGGTGGCTATCCAGGGGAGTGGAGGTCTGGGCTGTCCAGGGGGATCTGTCCAAGGTCTGGGGGGTGTCCAGGGTCTATCCCGGGGGTGTCTAGGGTCTGTCTGGGGGGTGTCCAGGGTCTGTTCGGGGGGTGTCCAGGGTCTGTTCGGGGGGTGTCCAGGGTCTGTCTGGGGGGTGTACAGGGTTTGGGGGGGGGGTGTCTAGGGTCTGTCTGGGGAGAGGGGGGGGGGGTGTCTAGTGTCTTTCTAGGAGGGGGGCTTTGGAGGGGGCTGTCTAGGGGGAAGGGGGATGTCCAAGGGAGGGGGGTTTATGTAGGGTGGGGGTGTCCAGTGTCTAGGAGGGAGGGGTCTGCAGGGGGTAGGATACTGTAGGGGGGGTTGCTGTGTAGGGGGGTGGGGGTCTATTTTTTTATGGTTTTTCAGACCCTATTTCCACAGTTTCTAACCGTGGAAATAAACTGTGTCCCCCTTCTAGTATAACCATGGTTTTAAACTGTGGCTATAGAGATATTACCACAGTTAGAAACGTGGATGTATACCTATAGCCACGGTTTGAACCATGGCTCTAGACCTATAGCCACTCTTCCAAACCGTGGCTATAATTCAAGTCATATAGCCACGCCAAACTTAGCCACGGTTCCTCAAACCATGGCTACTACCTATAGCCATAGTTTTAAACTGTGGCTATAGCCTGAATTTCCAGTAATGTAATTTGGATAAGGGGAGGTGGGGAAATAAGATGAATAAAAAATAAAAAGAAAAGAAAAGAAAGAAAATAAAAGAGGATGTTTACCTCTTGATCTCTTCTCCTTGAGATTCCTCTTAAAGGCTTTGGTTTTGGCATTTTGTTGAGACCAGAAGCTCTAGTATTTGGGGAAGATCATTAGGAGGAGTATTGGGAAGAACTTAGAAAAGGATCAAGGCTTTTGAGGTGTGGGAGGAAGAGGGTAATGAGGGTGGTATTTATATTGGAGGAGAGGAGGTATTTTACACTATTTTAATCATTACTATAATAGTTTTTCTCAAGACTATGAATAGTCTTAATTCATGTGACCCTAAATAGTAATAATGACATGTGAGATCAAACCAAGTGGTATTACATCACTTATTATATATTAAATAGTGTATTTAACTAATAATTTTAATATACAGAATTTTACCGTATTTCACTATTCATTAAAAATTCAAGAATTTCTGAAAAATACCAAAAAATCACCCCAAATATTTTTTGACTTGTAGAATTCAAAAATGAACTCTATTTTTTGAACATAAGTTTCTAAATATTATTAATTTAACTTTTAAATAAAATCATACTTTTTAAAAAAATTAACAATTTTAATTCAATAAATACTTTTATATCACATTGAAAAATTAACCAAGATGTCATTATCTTAAAACATTAAGAAAATAAAATAATAATACAATTTACTATTCATTAGGGTCATATTACTATTAATATTACTATTCATAAGGGTATGTTACTATTCACCACAAATCAAGTTAGTTCCATCAGACTCCAAATAACTTACTTAGAAAAAATGTAGATAACCGTTTTTCGAAATTCAAAACATAGAAGCAGAAAAATTATGTTTAAAGTATAGTTATAAATATATACTTAAAAAAAAGTTTCATGCATTTCAATTTTTTTAAAACCATGGGGTGTTACATTATCCCACCTTCTAGAAAATTTTCCCTCACAATTTTATTTACTCATTAGAAGGTGATGGTACCTTTCCCTCATTGAATTTTGAGATTCCCAGGTTTCTTCTTCTACCATGGGGTTTTTCCACAAAACATTTACCTGGTGGATTACCTTATTCTGCAATACCTATTCCCTTCGATCAAGAACATGAATTGTTTTCTCTTCATAAGAAAGGTTCTCTTTCAGCTGAACTGCTTCTAGGCTCAAGACATGAGATGAATCTGGCACATACTTTCTCAACATCGAAACATGAAAACTACTGTGTACTTGAGACAAACTCGGAGGCAAAGCTAATCCATTACCGAATGGTCCAAATTTATCCAATATTTTGTAAGGTCCAATGAATGATGAACTTAGATTTCCTTTCTTACCAAAATGCATAACACTTTTCCGTGGTGAGATTCTAATAAAAACATGATTACCTACCTTAAAAAGAAAATTCTTTCCTATTGTTGTTTGCATAACTTTTCTGCCTACTCTGAGCTATCATCATGTGTTTATGGATCATCTTCACTTTCTCAGCTACTTCCTATACTAATTCTGGTCTCATCAACTTCCTTTCCCTGTCTTCATCCCAAAAATTTGGAGTTCGACCCCACTTTCCATAAAATGCCTCAAAATTTGTCATCAGTATACTAGAATGAAAATCGTTATTATAAGAAAACTCAACTAAAGAAAGATGTTGATCCCAACTTCCCTATAAGTCCATTGAAAAAGCTCAAAGCATATCATCTAAAGTCTAAATCATTAATTCTGATTTCATATTTTATTAAGGATGAAAAGTTGTAGTGATATTTAATTATATGGCCAAAGACTCCTTAAGGCCCTTCCAGAAATTAGAAGTGAACCTGGGATCCCAATTAGATACAATAGAAAGAGGAACTCCATGTAACCTGACAATCAATTTGAGGTATAATTGAGAAATATGATCCAAAGTCATTGTATATCAAATTGAAATAAAATTTATAAATTTTTTAGTCGATCAATAATAACCCAAATCACATTGTTACCTCGAGAAGTTTTAGATTGTCCCACCACAAAGTTAATGGATACATTCTCCCATTTCCGCTCTGGCACTGGAAAAGGATAAAGCATCCCTTTTGGTAACTACTGATCTGCTTTAACCTGTTGACATGTCAAAAATTTCATGGTAAAATCAGCAATATCTATTTTCATTCCATCCCCCCAATAACACTCCCAATGGTCTCTGTATATCTTAGTACTACTAGGATGAACTGAAAATGGAGAACTATAAGCTTCACACAACAAATATTTCTTCAACTGGGAATCACAAGGCACACATACAATTTTTCAAAATCATAAAACACAATCTTTATCAAGTTTAAATTCTTTCAACTTATTCATTTTAACCAATTATACCTTTTTTTTGTAGCTCACAATCTTCCTTCTGTGATTTCTTAATTATATCTAATAACGATGATTACATTGAAACCTAAAACAAAATAGAGGTATTTTCTACACCAACAACTTCCAATACAAAGTTTATCAAATTAGTAATCAAGGGATCATGTTCCAAACATAACATGGTTAACGATGAATGATGTTTTTGAGTTAAGTCATCTACCACATTTTTTTCTTTTCCCGGATGTTAATTTATCATAAAATCATAATCCTTTATCCATTCAAGACATCTTCTCTGCCTCATTTTTAATTCTTTCTAAGGGAATATATACTTTATAAATTTATGGTCAGTATATATTTACATTTCGCTCTATATAAATGATAACTCAGAAATTTTCTAAGAAAAAACCACATTTTCCAATTCCAAATCATGTTTAAGATAATTTAACTCATGAGGTTTTAGTTGTCTTGGATCATAAGCAATTACCTAATCATTCTGCATCAAAACATAATCAAGTCCATTCAATGAATCATCACTGTAGATAAAAAATCACCATTTAAGGAAGTCAATTCCAAAACTAAATAATTCACCAATCACTTCTTTAGTTTTAAAAAAAAACATCGCATTCTTCTATCTAAATAAATTTAACCCCTTTTTTGCATTAAATTAGTTAGTGGGATAGATAACCATGAAAAGTTTTTAACAAATCATCGATAATAACTTGCTAATCCAATAAAACTATGAATATATGTTCCATTTTTTGGTCTTGTCCATTTATCAAACACTTTTGTTTTGGAAGGATTGACTTTTATTCCATCCTTATTTAAAATGTTCCCAATAAAAAAAGTCTATTGTAACAAAAAATCACACTTGATGAATTTTCCATATGTTTTATTTTCCTTTAATGTTTTCAAAACAACCCTTAGATTTTTTTATGCTTCTCTTTACCCTTAGAAAATAAAAAATTTTCATCAATAAAAACAAAAACAAACTTATCCAAGAACTCATGAAATATTATATTCATAAGATTCATGAATATAATAGGTACATTAGTTAACCCAAACGACATAAAAAAATTCATAATACCCACATCTGGTATGAAAATCTGTTTTTGGGATGTCATCCTCCTTCACCTTCAGCTGATGGTATCTGGATCTCAAGTCCATCTTGGAAAATTACTGAGCTCCTTGGAGCTAATCAAATAAGTCATCGATATATGGTAAATGAAACTTGTTTTTAATAGTGATGTTTTTCAAAGGACTATAATCAATGAAAATTCTCATGAAACCATCTTTCTTTTTAATGAAAAATAGGAGCACATCATAGTAAAGTGCTAGGAAAAATGAAGCCTTTATCAAGAATCTCCTGAAACTGATTTTTCATTTCAATAAGTTCCAGTTGATCCATTATATATGGTGGTTTTTAAATTGTATTAGCATCAGAAACTAAGTCAATTGTGAATTCGACTTCCTGATCAAGTATGACAATGGGTAACTCATTAAAAAAAAATCAAGGTATTCATTTTCCACTAGAACATCATTAATCTGAACAGTTCCATTGTTTTCAATAATATGAGAAAGATGAATTTCATTTCCATATTTCAATAGTTTCTCAAATTCCTGATATTTTATCAATTTTATGTGTTCATTCTAGTATAAAAACAAAAACTCTTTCTGAATGACAACTTATTTAGAAATGTAGTCAATCTTAGCATGATAAACAGAAAGCCAATCCATTCCTAGAATGTCATAAAACTCTAATAAAGGAAAACAATAAGTATTTCACGTAAATTATTTTCGTAGACCACAATAGAAAGATTATTATAATTCCTCTTTTCCATAATATTTCCACTTGATTTTTTAACAATAAGTTCTGGTCTCATTTGTTGTGGTGATATTTTCAATTCCCTCGAAAATTCCTCCAAAATAAAGGAACGTGTAGACCCCATATCAAAAAAAACTTTTGAGTAATATGATTATACATAAAAAGTACCTGATACATCTTCATTGGATGGCCCGACATCTACTGACATAGTCGCAAAGGATCTCACTACACCTTTCTGCTTAGAGTCTGGCTTATTTTCATCATTCAGATCTCTCTTTGGGAAGACATTTTCATAATGACCAATCTCTCAGAATTTAAAACAATTAACAGTTTGATTGTTAAGATTATTCTTAGGATCATTTTCATTAGCGTATCGAGCCATATGTCCACACTTACCACATCGTAAACACATCCCAGTTTTGGTAAGGCATTCTCTAGGGTGTTTCTTTCCACAATTTTCACAAACAAGAAATTGGATTTCCTTACCATCAGATTTATTTGGTTGATTCTTACCCATAACTTTCCATCTTGACCTATTATTCTCCTTGTTTTCTAAATGCATGTGATAATCAGAAAACTCCATCTCTACCCTCTCAACACATCAGAAAAGTTTCTAGTAACTTTTGATTTCACAGGAGGCAAACACCCTTCGATACCTTGGATTCAATCCTAAGTAAAAGAGGTTGATTTTAATATCAAGATCCAGAATAATATTTGGAGAATACCTCTCCAGTCGAGTGAAGTTTTCTTCATACATATCCATTGAATCTTCCCCCTTTTTCTTCAACTCAAGGAATTGATTCTCCATCCTCAGTCGCACCACCTTAGGAAAATATTTTTCAAGGAAAAGAATTCTAAACTCATCCCACTCTAATGCATAAATATCCTATCTATCCATGATATTCTTAACCCTTGGACAAAACTGATCATCTTTACATTTAAAGTGATAAATTGGAAGTCTTCCCTTCGGATTATCTGAACATCCCATAACATTGAATATATTTTCAAGGGATTTAATCCATCCATCAACCACTACTAGGTCAGAGGATCTATTGAATGCAGGAAGGTGTTGTCTCATAAAATGTTCCAATATTATCACGTTTCTTTGTGGTATATCTGGTTTTTCTCTTTCATGGATTCCACCACCATTTATTTCCTGCGTCAGGTGAGCCATTGCTGCCATAATATGCTCAGTTCCAATCCCTACAATTCTGAGCTACAAATTCAGAAGGATATCGTTATATTGGGTCTTATCCTCTTCATCTTCCCTCTTTCTTATACAGACTACCATTATAAAAAAACATAACTTAGTCTAATAAACATGGTAATATTTAAGTTCTATAACATTTCAAATTAATCATTGAGTAAAAATCATTTATGGTATTATATTAACACCACCATAACCCCTAAAGTTATCTAAACAATCCACTGATACCAACTATAAGGACTCAAACTTATTACATTAAATAATATTTAATTTAGTCAAGAAATAACTTCTATATTTTGTTTTTTTAAGTTTATAGATTTAGATAATTGGGACATAATACATTCATAACATTACACATTAATACAGAGTGGATAACATAAAAAATAGTTTTCATTTCTTCCAAAATATAAAACTTTTCAAACAAAACATTATTTCATTGAAAATTATTCAAACATTTAAAATGAATTTTTTATTTTTCTTACACATCCTTATAACGTATTAAAATAATTTAAAAAACTTTTGATGATCACAAAAATCTCAGTAATGGATATAAAAAGAAGGAATGAATACAAAGGTCATGAATCCTTGTAACGTATGAAAACATTTTTAAGAGACATACTTATCACCCATATATACTTACTTTGTGAACCATGAGTCTTCCAAAAGATTCCCAAAAACATAAGAACATAAATAGAACCATAAATTTATCTTGGTGTATTACTTACAAAATCTTGTAACCCTCTCAGCTACCTTATAATATGTAACCCTCACGACTACCTTACAATTTATGTAACCATCATAGTTACACTTGGAGTAACTATATGACTGACCTCCAACTTACATATACCCAATGAATTTTAGGGAGATATAGGTCCCATAAATCATCATAAAAAATTCCCAATAACTATAACATAATCATACAACATGAATACTTTCATAAAAAAACATTTCTTTTGAATTTTTTAAAATAGAATTTTAAAAGAGGATTTTAAAAGAAAAGTCCCTTATAAATATCCTATAATTGAAGTGAAACTTAATAGAGTGGATGTAATATGTTTATACACTGTAAATATAGAAAATTAATCATAATATAAATAAAATTAATCTCACAAAAAAATTTAATACCACATAAGTAATGAAAAAAAATGTTAACCCAAATAATGGAAATCGGGTTATGAATTCCCTTACCTTGGGTTTTCCTTACTTCAAAATAATTTAAAACTCCTATATAATGGTTAAAATAGTGTTATTAATATCTTATATAAACATATTAATCTTTATAATACCTTATATTATCACTTAACTGCATCATTTCACCCTTTAACAGTCAGTATTTTGTTCCTTGTAGTGTTTTGGGCGCATTTTTTACATGATTTCCATGATCGGTTCATGATGGATATTATTGTTGATTGGAATTGAAACTACAGAATTGGAATAGAATGGTATTTAAATATTTCCAAAGCCATAAATTATAACATTTATCATTTTTAATTCTTATATGTGGATGATTCATAAGTTAAAACATTTTTTATATTAGTTTAGGTCATTTTGGCGATTCTTCGATCGTAATGAATTCATTTTGTTTCATAAATTAATAACATGTGTAAAAAATGACTCCAAAACCTTATATAAGATATAATAAATAAATTATAATAATTTTCAACCATAAAATTTTTTTAATAACCAGTATTTAAGGAAGTAAAAGAAATTGAAATCACATCATCCATGATATCGATAAATCGACACATTACAAACTGTGTTTTAACTTCTTGAATAAGTGGGAGAGGAGATGAAGTATAATATTGAGTCTTCCACAAAAATGATGAAATAACGAATATGTAATATACTGGATCATTCATTCGTCTTAGATAAGGGGAGGTGGGTAAAGGAGAAGAATAGAGAAGAAAATTAAAAGAAAAGACAGAAAACAAAATAGGATGTTTACCTCTTGATCTCTTATCCTTGAGATTCCTCTTAAGTCCATTGGTTTTAGCCTTTAGGTGAGACCAGGAACTCTAAGAAGTGGGGAATAGAGTTTGGGGGAGTATTGGTCATAACTTAGGTAAGGATCAAGGCTTGGAGGTCTGGGATGAAGAGGGGAATGAGAGTGGTATTTATAGTGGAGGAGAGGAGGTATTTTACATTATTTTAATCATTGTTATAATATTATTACAGAAGACTTTGAATAGTATTCATTCATGGGACCCAAAATAGTAATAATTTCATGTGAGTTCGAACCAAGTGGTATTACATCACTTATGAGGTCATAAATAGTCTATTTAACTGATAATTTGAATATACGGTATTTCACCGTATTTCACTATTCATCAAAAATTCAAGAATTTCATAAAAATCCAAAAAATTCACCATAAATATTTTTATATTTGTAGGATGAAAAATGGAACTCAATTTTTTGAAAATAATTTTTTTAATATTATTAATTTAATTTTTAAATAAAATCATACTTTATTCAAAAATTAACAATTTTAATTTTATAAGTGCTTTTATATAACATTGAAAAATTAACCAATATGTCATTATCTTATATCATCATTAAAATAATAATAATAAAATTTAATATTCATTAGGGTCAAATTACTATTAATATTACTATTCCTAAGGGCATGTTTCTATTCACTAAAAATCAAGTTGGTTCCATCAGACATCAAATAAATTTCTGAACACAATTGTATATTACCGTTTTTCAAAATTCAAAACATAGGAGCCAAAAAATTATGTTTAAAGGATAGTAATAAATATCTACTTAAATCAAAGTTTCATGCATTTCAATTTATTTTTAGAACATTGGGGTGTTATAGAAAATGACTACACTCTCACTAAACCATTTGTAGACACAAGTTTCACACTCATTCCTTATGAAAGAAAATTATGTCATAGATTCATGAAAATGATTATTCCTTGAACTATATACTTTATTTAATACATAAATGGGGTTTTTTCAATTTTAATATCTTTTTGAAAACCTTTTTAGTCATAAAAACTTCAGGTTTTGTCATATAGATATCTTCCTAAAGGTTCAGTTAAAGAAGGATGTTTTGAAATCTATTTTCCAAATCTTATAGTCATGGTAAGCCATAATGGAAAGTAAAATTCTAAAGGATTTCGTCATTTCAAATGGACAAAAGGTTTATTCACAATCAACACCATGGTGTTGTTTAAACCTTTTTGTAACCAGTCATTACTTATAGGTACTGACTTGTCTATCCACATCTAGTTTTCTCTTGAATACTCAATTGAAACCAGCATGTTTTACATAAATTAGAGGATCTACTAAAATACAAACTTTCTTTGGGTATAGAGAATCAATTTCAGAATTCATAGCTTATTTCCACAGGGAAATATCTTTTCCACTTACTAAATCCTTTTAGGTTATATGATAATTATTTTAAACTAATAATGAGTCACCATCCTTGATTAATAAGAAACCATACCTGTAATGGAATATGCCTTCCCAACCCATTACTTTGTCAATTTTGGGTGTTGGAGGTCTTTTGAAGGATTCATGAGGAGGTTATGTGATGGTTTGGGGTAAATCAGAGCTATAGTGGGAAATTTACATCCTGAATGGGATACACGATGTGAATTGGTGGATCACGACTCATGTAGCCATCTAGTTTCACGACTTGTATTCAGCTAAGGGGGAACCCATGAAAAAGATTCACATCATGAAAGTAATTCATGAAATATAATTAATTTAGTTTATGGGGACACTAATTTTGGAAGAAGATGGATATTTTTTGAAAACACTGGGAATAAACACCGTGAAAGGGTTACATGACATGAAAGTGCTGATTTTCACATGTTAAATAGGCCTTTTAGTTGAAACTATCCTCACTTTGGCCATATCTTTCTTCCTCTCTTTTTTAACAAACCCCTTGGATATTTTGAGGGATATTCCATCCCTCATTCCCTCACCTTGATCTGTTGGTCTTTGTGGATTACCATTGTAAGTCGGTGGCAATATCTTCTCTTATTTATAGTTATTTCCTTATGTTCTTGTCATGGGGATCTGCTATGATGGTATAGTTTTGGTTTATGTTGTGAATTGGGATGTGTTTTGACAACCCTTTATTATGGTTTAACACCCCAAGGGTTAAAAAAATTGAAATTAATGAAACTTTGTTTTATTTAGATATTTATAACTTTCCTTTAAAAATAAATTTTCCACTTCTATGTTTTAAATTTTGAAAAATGGCCATCTACAATTGTGTTCAGTATGTCATTTGGAGTCTAATAGAACCAACTTGTTTTTTGGGGAATAGTAACATACCCTTATTAATATTAATATGAATAGTAAATGACCCTTATGAATAGTAAATTTTTTTATTATTTTATTTTATTATGTCTTTAAGATAATGGCATCTTTGATAATTTTTCAATGCGATATAAATGCAGTTATAGTTTTTAAATTATTAATTTTTGAATAAGATACGATTTTATTTAAAAATTAAATAAATAATATTTAGAAAATTATTTTCTAAAAATGGAGCTCATTTTTGAATTCTACACATCGATAAATGGTAAGGGTTAATTTTGGGGATTTTTCTGAAATTCCTGAATTTTTTATGAATAGTGAAATACGGTAAAATACCGTATATTCAAATTATTAGTAAAATACACTATTTATGACATCATAAGTGATGTAAGGAAACTTGGATAGAACTCCCATGCCTTTATTACTATTTTGGGTCACATGAATAAATATTATTTAATGTCTTGAGCAACAATATTATAATAATGATTAAAATAATGAAAAATACCTCATCTCCTCCACTATAAATACCACTTTCGTTCCCCTCTTCCTCCCACTCCTCTAAAGCCTTGATACTTTCCTACATTCTGAACAATACTCCCCCCAAGGATCTTCCCCATGTCCTAGAGCTTCTGGTCTCACCAAAAGGCCAAAACCAAAGGCCTTAAGAAGGATCTCAAGGAGAAGAGATCACGAGGTAAACATCCTCTTTTTTTTCTTTGTTTTCTTTCATTTTATGTTATTATTTTTCATTCCCTTTGGCTCATGTTGGGATATTTCATTCCATATACCCATTAATTCCCATATAATGTATGATTTATGAGATACCCCCTTTCTCTCAACAAACTATTTTATGAAATTTTATGTTACGCTGTTAGGCAGTTGAATTTTCGTAAGGCATTTCTTAAATTTTGTTTTATTTTGAGTTCCTTTATTTTCTTCTTATTTCCTCACCCCCTCTTATACAAGAGGAATGAAAGCTCAAAAATCCTATATATTCTGTATGTTCTCATGTTCATGTAAAATTTCTCATCAATATTCTTATCCTCCCCCACTTATTCAATGAATTTAAAACATTGTCGGTGATTTGTCGAATTACCGACATCATGGATGATGTGATTTCAATATGAATTAATTCCTTAAAATATGGTAATGAAACAATTTTTATGGTTTAAATAGGTTATAATATATGTTTTATGTCTCATTCATGGTTCTGTAATTATTTTTTACACATGGTTTTAATTTATAAAACAAAATGAAGCCGTTATTATCAAAGAACCACTAAAATGATCTAAAGGAACATCATTAATATTTTAACTTATGAATCATCCTCATGTAAGAATAAAAAATAATAAATGGTGTAATTTATGGTTCTGGAAATATTTAAATAATATTCCATTCAAATTATAGAGTTTCACTTCCAATCGACAAAAATAATCATCATGAACCAATCATGGAAATCTTGTAAAGAACTCAACCAAAAACTGCACAAGGAACAAAATACTAACAATTAAAGGGTGAAATGATGTAATGAAATGATCATATAAGGTATTATAAAGATGGATATTTTTATTTAATCTATTAATAATACTCTTTTAACCATTTTACAGGAGTTTTAAACAAGTTTTATGTAAGACAAGCCCGAGGTAAGGGAATTCGTAACCCGATTTCCATTCTTTAGGTTAACTTTCAACTTTGTTATTTGTGTTTTATAAAATATGTTTGTGTGATGATTTATGTTTATATCATGTTTATTTTTATGTATTTATAGGTTATATACATATTCCATCCACTCAATTCATTCTCACTTGAATTATATGATATTTATAAGGGGCTTTTCTTTTAAAATACTCTTTTAAAATTCTATTTTACGAAATTTCAGAGGCAATGTTTTTATGAAAATTTTCATGTTTTATGATTATGTCATGGATATTTGGAATTGTTTATGATAAAGGGTATGACCTATATTTCCCTCCAATGCATTGGGTATGTGTAATTTTTTGGTTGTCTATATGGTTACTCCAAGTGTAACTGCAATGGTTAGACAAATTGTAATGTAGCCGTGAGGGTTACAAATTATAAAGTAGCTGAGAGGGTTACAAGATTATGTAACTAATTCCCCAAGATACCTTTATTGTTATATTTATGTTCTTATTTATTCTTTAAATCTTTTATAAATCTCATGTTTCACAAAGTAAGTATATATGAGTGACGAGTATGTCTTTTGAAAATGTTTTTATACGTTACGAGTATTCATGGACTAATGTGATCTTTCCTTATTTTACATCCCTTAATGAGTTTTTTTGTGCTCATCCAAAGTTTTTTTAAATTATTTTCATATGTAATAAGGATGTGTAAGACAAAGAAAGAATCCAAGTTAAATGTTTGAATAATTTTCAAAGAAATCATGGTTTAAGATTTACTGTTTTATATTTTGAATTAAATGGAAAATATTTTTATAGTATCCAATCTCTAACAACATGTAATGTTATGAATGGATTATGTACCAATTCTATAAAGATATAAACTTGAAAATAGACTCAACATAAAAGGAAGTTATTTCTTGATTAAAATCAAGATTAGGTAATGTAATAAGGTTTGGTCATTATATATGGCGTAGGTTGATCTAAGATCTCATGGCATGGTTGTCGTTTCCAAGTAGTTCTTCTTTGACCTATGGTGTGAAACGATATCAAAAATATTCATTGAGGTAGTGAATTTGTTCCTTTCTCTTTTTTATGAATTATGTAGGAGGGGTTTTATCTTTTTTATTTATGGGGTATGTTTGTGATGTATTAATTAATGTTAAACAATTAGATAATCAAAATCAAGGGAGAGGGAATGATTCACATGATTTTACTGCTTTGATTTTACTTTTATGTTGTGTTTGTACTAGTTGAATGCGCCATTGAAAATCATGGTTACTGGGAGCCTTTTCTTGTCTTGTAGTTGTTATGATATAGAAACCATGTTATATGTTTTTGTGATATCAACCCAAAATGGAAATTAGATATCCACTTATATTTGGGCAATGAAGTGGTTTCCCCTATATTTATGGCTTGTGTGAAAATTACACTAAAATTAAGTGTATTGTGATAAAATCCCCTTTGTTGAATTTATAAAATGGTCTTTTATGTGTTGTGATGTGTGGACAAGATTTTGTGGTGGTGGTGTATGGTTGTGATGCACTGTGGGGTGATATATTGTTTGTTTTTCCATTATTTTTGGAAATTAAGGTGATGGATTGTTTGTCTGTGCTTTTGGGGTGGAAATATGGTGGTTTTTTGGCCATTATTCTAGGACGGTGAGGAAATAGTATGATGGGGATGATGAGATTCCTATGAGGTGTACTTTCATTATGCTAGATGATTGAGTAGTGATGAATAAATAGTCAATAATGATTAAAATTTCATGGGATATTTTGTTTAGTGGGATGAAAATAATTCATGAACAAATAAATAATGGGTTGTGTGGTTAAATGTTATTGATTCTTAATAATTAAATGAATGAGCTAGATAATGGGATTTTCTGGAATTGAGAAATTTTTCTTGTGTCTTGGGTGGTGTTATGAATTTAGTGGAAGGATCGAGAGTGGTGATATTTTGAGTTATTTAGTGTTTTTTATGAACTGATAGTCTAGGATTGTCTGTGGATATATGTATATAATTTTATATTCCTTATGATTTCTACATGCACTCCACCCATGTTGAGAAATATGTGTTGACACCCATATTTTCATATAGAGGGTGCTTTTTCCAACATCCTAGTGATAAGGATGAATGTAAGAATATTCTATATTCCATGATATTTCTTTTATGAAAGTATATATGTATATGTTATTCTGGTCAGAGGTCTATTAGTGAAATAAGTGATGGCCCGTGTGTATTCAGGCGGAAAGTGATATGACTGTGCTATGCGGTGGTGGCCCATGTGTCTGCAGGTGGGATGTGATGTGATGTGATGTGTGTCCTAGGTGTCTGTGGGTGAGATGTGTTGTGATATGAATATAAGGGATGTGAGTATAAGATGTTCAATGTTGGGGTGGTATAGGGGAAAATTAGTGGTGAAGTGGTAGTAGGGAATCTTGATTTGTCTTGATCTCGATGCTATATTATTATATTGGATGCATGATTTGGAGAGCAAGCCATGGTGAGTCTAGGTTTGTTTAGATGACATGTATAGGTTCCTGTTGTCTCTATTGTTTGTTCACAAGAACATTAATATGATTCTTTCACATGTGAACAAGAGATTTTTGTGTTTCTATTGAGTATATTTATACAATCACCAAACATATATAGAATTATTTTTATGTTTCTAGGAGGAATAAATTGATCATTCTAGATAGTACTAGCTCAGAACTTTTTGGAGAGTTGTTGTGTCACTAATTTAGTATTACTTTGGGGTATTTACTTTTAGAGTCTTTTACCTGTATTAGTTTTATTTATGTATTCATTATGCGTTTTTTGGTATCTTTTTATATTATGCCAGGGAGTTTCTTGTGGATAGTTCATCTTATCTCTAAATCCAATATTATTATATAAGGTAATGACTTTAAATTCATGATAATTTTATACCCTCAGTGAAAGTATAAAACTCATGGACTGCTGAAGGTAGGACTCAGGGGTCATTTTCTCTCTCCCTCCATTGTGGTATAATTGGTGGGAGTGGTTCATGAAATACCCTTTCTGGTTCTCTAACCTCTCTATTAAATCTATGTAGTACTTTCATACCTTGAACAAATTATTCTTCCATAAGTATTTTTGGAATTTGATCTTATGCCAACTCTTTTGTATCTTGACCCTGTACTTCATTGAAATCTATCTTGATCGCACTATCTCTTTTAGAAATACGATCCTTTAAAAGAAATTTGGGTCATCTATCAACCAAATCCTTTCTTTCAGAAGGATTTTATAGGTATTATCCCTTGGTTTCTTCGGTATATCCTATAAATACACTTTTTTCGTGGGTGTGCTTGATTTTTAACTGAAGGCGCCTTAAAAAATTCATCATATCCCCAAATATGTAAGTAAAAAAATACATGTTTCTTTATATTCTATAATTGGTATGGTATATTTTCTGTCTCTTTAGTTAGCACTTATTTTAGTATATATGTTGTTATTTGTAAATCATATCCCCAAAAAGATAACAGAATACTCATATGACTCATAATTAATCTCACTATGTCATACAAGGTGCATTTCCTCCTTTCTCTTACACCATTACACTGATGCATATAAGGAGGAGTGAGTTGAGATAGTATCCCAAACTCTGGTAAATAATAAATTAAGGCTTGATTAATTTATAAAAATAATATGAATTATCTCTCATTAAGTCAACATATCCATATGTACTAAAATCATAATTAAAAGTTATGAAGTATTAGTAACCACCCCTTACATCAATAAGGAATTTTCCACACACATTGGTATGAATTAATTCAAGAAAATAACTATCCCTTTCACCATTCCCACTGAATGGGGATTTAGAAAATTTTCCTTTTAAACAAGTGTTGTATACACCAATTGGTTTAGTTAAAAATAATCTAAATATCCATCTTGATGTAATTTAGTCAAAAAAACTTGGTTATATGACATAGTCAATGATTCCAAAATTGGGTTTGGTATGAGTCATGTTAATTAACTTCATTATCGGTTGTAATTACTTATTTTATGTAATACAACACATAAAGACTTTTATTTAAATGTGCCTTACCATAAAAAATAATATCTTTATAAAAGAAGAAAAAACCATTTCAAAAAATAAAAATAAATCCATTAATATCAAGTTTGGTTATAACTATAATTTATTTGGTAATAGATGGGACATAATAAAAAACATATAAAACCAAGATCATTCTAGTTGGAAACATGAGGTTGTTGTACCCGATAGCTACAATATCAAGTTTAGATATGGTGGCTACTCATAGATCTACCCCCCTCCGTTAATCTTTCTGAATCTTCTTGGTTTCTATATTTGAATACATATGTTATAACTATAAGCTATATCTAATACCCAATTTATATAAACAAATAAATTTTACTCAATAAAAATGCACCTAAGTCTTACCCTTAATTATTTGGATAGGTATATTTTTATTACAATGGACATTCTTTCCATGTGTGAAACATATAACATATTATTCCCTTTCTCTCCCCTTGAACTTCCTATAATTGGAAGTGAGTGAAAAAGATTTATACTTATAGATATTTTCTTTCCCTCTCTATTTGTTCACCATAAGGATGAAAGGTTTTTCACACTAAATATCATTATCTAATTAGATAAGATGAGTGAAAAGATATAGCATAGAATTAGTAATGTTGTTTATATTAAAATTTACAAAAAAATATAGAGAAGTTATGAGAGAGTGATTCCAGAAAGAGATCTATGTCTAGCTATTCAGAGAGCTTAATCCCTAGAACCTCTAGGAACTTAGTGTAGCCAATGATCTTGACCACGTGAGACCCAAATAGGTAACCCTCTCTTTGTTTTCTTTAAATTAGAGATTTGGAAATATCAAACCATTCATGTCTAGCTCTATCATAGTAAATACCACAGAGGTGATCAAGAATGCTATACACATCTATGTTTTTGTGAGACATCATGAGGTCACAACAAATAGAATAAACAATTAAACATTAAAATTTTACCATGTAACTAAAATATTTTTTCATATATAAGAAACTCTTCATTACTCACCTCCTTAGTAGGCAGATCATGAATTGGGGATTCTAGCATGTAATATTTCCATTCATGACATAACATAACTTGAAGGTGTCTAAACCACTCCAAGAAGTTACTACCGATGAGGATGTTGTATTTCTCCAATATTGATTATTGAGATAGTTTTGATGAAGAGATTTTCATTTTATTCTTCAATTAAAGATAATATTATTAATAATTTTCTTGATTACAAATATCATGAGAAATAATAAATTAATTAATTTTATTAATTAAATCTCCCACTATTTTTTCAAGTACCAATAGACCTCACCATTTAACTTAAAATGTATAGTTTCTAAGACATTATAGTAGAAAGGATCCCCATTACTTTTCTTAATGATCCAAATCTTATCCATAAAAACCAAAATAAAGTATTTAGTTAGGTGATCTCTCTAACCACAGGCTTGCAACTCCATTATCTATTGAGTGAATTCTCTTCTCCTCAAATCCATACTTTGATTACCTCAACACTTGCCTCTAAATTTCGATTGAAAATGATTTTTCTGTTAAACTCAATAAAAGTTTGGTTAATTCAACCGAAAACCCACAAGAGAACTCTGTGATAAAATAATGTGTCTTGAATTTTTCTATGAAATACACTTAATTATATGGTTTCTTTTCCAATTATGTAATGGAAGTCTTAGTCTAACTTAATATTAGGTTGAGGGATTTTAATTAATTATGCATAAATTTTATCCTATTTTACCCTTTACATGTCTTGTTAATATTAAGTGGGTGTAACTTAATTAATTAACTATGTGAGATTAAACATTTACACATAACTCAATTTTTTTATTTTTTTATTTTCACATTAATTAATTAATTTATTTGATTGCGATATTGCATTCATAAAATAAATAATTTCATAGATGGAAATAAATAAATAATTAACTAAACCATTCATGAAATTTATCTAATTGTTGATTTAATGAGAATACATTAATCCAACTAATAACCTAGGGAAAATAACTAATGTTTCTGGTCTTGACATGAGTTACAACATTCCACCTGTCTACTTGTGTAACACATGAGTTGGAATCATTATAGTTCCATATTGAACAACCTCCACACACCTTGTGTAACTGCATTAATTTCAAGTATATATAACTCACACGTATGTGAGGGGAACCAAACGATTGGTTAAATGGGGATTACATAAATATCCATGTACATGTATGTCCTATATAATAATGGAAAACAACCAACATAAACACAGGTCTTGGTCAAGCCCATGAATGGTCATACATGAAACATATGTGAAAAATTAAATAGATAACATTAATTTATTTATCCATTATTTATTATTAAGATAATCATGCTTGTATTACCTAATTAATTAATTAATTAATCAATTCCCTTATATCTTAACGAGCATATGAATCCTCTTAAAGATAATCAGAATAAAATGAATTAATGTAAATTAAATGGTATAACTAATAGTTACAGGTTTATTACAATAATTTTTTCATGAATTTAATATTATGTAAAAGACTTATTAAATTTTCAAAACACATACAATGATAATAAAATTAATCATTTTTAATGCTAAAATTGTCAATTTAATGTAATTTAATTATTCTAGTAATTGGGAGACTACATATTATATACTGTCCAGCTACACCCTATGTACCTCTGTTTTCATGTATCGGTGTCACCTTCATAGGGATTCATTGTGTTGACTCAGATAGACTACATGGCGTTTACATGCTATCTACATGCTATGTATCCATTTAACATGTGCCCAAGATACACTATTAGGCCCTAGTCATGTAAATCGGAGGATTAAACATCATGTATGAGCTAGCTACTTGGTGTGTGGTCTGAATGGAATGTGCCTGTGCAACCCACTAAAATACACAACATGTTATCAGATGAGAGAATACATGAAATGTGTCACTAGATACTTGTCATGTATCACTATTATCATGTGTCTCGATAACAGATTAAGTACTCAGTGTGTATCTAAGATGCATGAATTGATGAACTGCAAACCGTTTACACAACATATACACAAGTATATCATAAATTCTCTAGGTCATTAGTCTCACCTAGTTTGACGATGTATAGGGACAAAATAGATTGTGTGATTTTTGTCACCAACCCGTACAAAATACATGACATGTATTCCTTATACATGCCATGTAATCTGACATACCGTGTAACAGTTTAGCTAGTCAACATGTGATGTACACCAAATTTTTATAGCATGAAATGTATCCTCTGGAATATCCAGGTGCATTATACTAGGGCACACGACATATACTCGGACTACACACCATGAAACCCTATTTAATTATCCAAAAATTTGGTAGTTCCTAATGGAATCCCTATTTGTTCTTTATAAGACCTTATACCTTTAAGAAAATGAAACAATAAATAAACATGATTAATATGTCAGTAAAATTTTAATTCAAAATATATTAAATAAAGAATAATATGAATTGAAAATTCAACTGTGATTGTGAATGAATAAATAATTAAAAAATAATTATAAATTTAAACATTCCCCCTATAATACCACATAATGGTTTCAGGTGTAGTGGAAGTGTGTGGTGGTGGAAATATATTAAAATTTATTTTAATATTTAGTTACCTGAAACCCCAAAAAATATCATTCATATCAAATTTACTATTAATTTATTTAATATTAGAAAAAAATACATGGGATTAGGATATTTGTTCAATATGAATGTTGATCACTCAATAATACCATTTTGGATTTCCTTTATTGGGATATGAGGATCCAAGGATAGAATCCCCCTAGCGATGATCCACCCACACTCTTTTTATCTCCAAGAAACACCAACAGATCTCCGAGTTCCAGTGTGGAGAATCAATTATCTTGAGATGTTTGTGTTGATCACTTGTCCATCGGTCTTGAAGGAATCTCTATTATATTTATTATTCTTGAGAGGGATATATAATGAGTCGAGGGATAGTTTTTTTCTGTAAATATTAATTCTATTATTTTTTTATACCCTACACAGTAGACATAACATTATATTTATAGACCCCGGTTTTAGGTTAAAATAATTATTTAATTTCATGTTGGCCCTTAAATAATATTATAACCTTTAATAAACCTCATGTCTCATAATAATAATAATAATAATATTATTATTATTATTATTATTATTTTGTGGTACACACTATCTTGTGAAATAAAAAATATTATATAACTAGCTTGTTAATTTATATTTATCACCAAAGACGGTCTTGGTCCATTCAAACTCTTATAGAATATGCTGATTATTTGAATATATATTAAATATTTTATTCATCAATAAATATCTTAGATCAATAAAACATGAATAATATTATTCCTTGGACTTGATAAAAATATTTATTCTATTAATTAAATTCACTTATAATTTAATCTAGATCATTAGTAACACTTAGTGTGTTCCCATATAGGATTCTTTATCATTGAAATTAGAAGATTTTCCTAAAGTCAAAGATTACTATCTAGAAAAGGGTAAAAAACCACAGTGAAATAAATTAATATCACAATGATGACATCCACATATGGACATTCACTGTGTAATATAATCCCATTAGCACGATATCCTATCAAGAAGGCTGCACAATCATGTTTCCAAAACTATATTCCCAATATGTATTTCATTGACTATATAAAATAAACATGTCATTACACTATAGATGTGTAATTTAGGGAAATAGTTATGTTCCAATCAAAGGGCTAAGATATCAGCTTCTATAATGATGGAAGAGACAAATCCTTCCTTGAATTATCCATTAATGACATGTTAATCAAGATGCACCCAACATACCCTACCCCACCATGAACATATGGCATCACAGTTTTCATCAGTAGATCTAATTGCCTGAGTTATGAAATACGTGAATGATAATCTTAATGTATGATGACTATTAAACACACATATAGATGGGAATATATGATGACACCAAAACATGTGGAATTCCTACTAGAAGGTCTGTTCTCATAATCTCCCATCATGGAGATTAACAAGTGAAAACTTCATGAGAAGAATCACCATATTCTTATGAGTACTCGTATCTGATAGTCTGTATACTATATGTCCAATGATAGTAATTTATCCGACCGAAAAACTATATATAATAGTATTTTTATATAACTTCAAGGTTCTCATCATAGTATGGAACTTCTATAACCTTATCAATGTAATTTATACTATACAAAATTATTACATTAGAGCCCTGAAATGAAAAATATATTATAATAAGTTTTATTAAAATTCAATACATCAAATATACATATAATTAAAGTACAAACAATAGGCCCTAAGAAACCAAATACAAAATCTTCAACCAATTTTATGTTTTGTATCACGATACTCTCATTATAGATGTTATTTAATGTTTTATTTGAAATCATAACCTTAAAAGGGATTTCAACAGTTTCTGTGTTTGTAAGTGTTTTTTTGTCTCATTTATGATTCTTTGAGACTTAAAACATTTTGTGCATTATTTTTTGCTTATATGGTGTGTTGAATACCAATAAATATATATTTTTATCATATATATATATATATATTCATGGGATATATTAATCAAAATCATATTAACTTCTCCAAATGGTTGTTAATTCAATTGTTTCCCTAGTAGAAACGAATTTTGGAAACTCAACTTTCATTCATTGAGATGTGATCATTCACTTGAAATTATTTCATATAAGTTGGGTAAATTATATGATTAATTATATTATGTGGTTTTATCACTTTAGTTGTTTATTTACATTCTTACCACATATATCATTTTCAAATATTTCTTATCTTATGGAGTATTTTTCTTATAAGGGATGTTGATAGCTCAAATATCATTTCTTGGAGTTATAAAGTTTTATCTTGAACATTGTTCTTTCATGATTTGGTTCTCATATACAAATAATTAATTATATAATATTTTATAATCCTCTTTTTGAAAATAATTTTTTAATACAAAGAAGGTTTTATTACACTTTTTTTCAATTTTAGTTTTCAATAAAGGTAATTTCAACATATAAAAAAGGTTCCATTCAAAATGAAACTCTTTGTCTTTGGATCCAAATTTCATATATAAAAAATTGTGTCATTTTCAAGGTTCTATTAATGAAGATTATTTTTAAAATTAATTGGTTTAAAAAAATTCACTTTGCCTTTTCGAAAATTTATTTTCTATGGGAAATTTATGTTTGAATTTTATGTCAATGTTAGAAGAATTTTCTAAAATATATTTTAAGTTTTCACATATATTTTACTTTTTATATTCATAAGGATTTATAGTCAAGGGATTTATGTTCTACGAGTGATCTTATAATAGATATATTAATTTATAATTTATTGGACTGAACTCACGGTATCAAGAAATTGGATTATTGATCGCTTCTTATGTGATAGCATTCAAAATATTTTCTTATGTTTTTAATCTATGTCAACATCATTATAGGCTTCCTTTGTTAAATTATGGATATATTATATTATGACCATCCACCTTCTTTATTTGGATACCTTATGTAGTGTTATTTTTTGTCAAATATATGATCCATCACTGCCTTTTCATTGCCTAATCGTACACTATGAATATGGATAATTTTTCTTCCAATTCATTTTATTTTTTGAATAACCTATTCTTGATTACATTTATTAAAGGGTGTCACAATTATTTCATATGTTTATTGATTGGGGAAATTACGAACTTAACTATATACCAGTACTCCATATGGTTTTATCTTAAGGGATGATCATAGAGAAATCTATTCTATTTATTGATTATGGTACTATTAAATATATATACATTTGTTATTTTGATAGGAATGTTTTTTTGATTACTTAGTAAAGTTTATTATGTATTTTTTAATCATCCACCTTCTTTATCTAGATGAGTTAAGATCATGAAATCCCTTTTATTGACACAGGGAGATAATATTGGTGTTTTTTATGTTTTTATTCCAATGTGGATGATTATTGGACAAGAAAACTATGTATCGTTTTTTCATTTTCTCATATGATGAATGCCTTAGTCTTAAACAAGTTTGTAGTGGGGCCAAAAATTATATTGCTCTTTGATGAATTAATAGGTCTCATGAGAATTTTTTTTGGGTATTTGGTGTACGCTTTCCTAATTGACAAGATTTATTAGCTACAGTCTTGATGACTAAACTGATGTCTTGGATATGACCTTGATGGAAAGGATGATGTCTTGGATGGGGACTTCATGGTAAGATCAAAATGTCAAAAATTGGAAATTCTATCACTATAAATTCAGTTATTTTTATTCATGGGACATATTTATTTCCATGGTTATCTACGGATATATTATGCTTTCAATTTCACTCTATTATGACATTATTTTTTTATTATCCAGTCCTTCTATATTATTTATTCTCATATTATGCTCACTTATGATCTTAAATTGTTTTCATTTATGTTTACCCTTACTGATAATTTTTTATCACACATTCTTATGTTTCCATTTTCCCAACTTATGAAGAAATATACTACACATGATTTGTATAATAGAATAGCTTGTGTGGAGATTTTTTTGATTATATTTAAGTCTTATTATGGATTAAGTATATTTTTATAAAATTAGGGAAAATTTCCATTGGTTGAGAAAGACATCAGCTTTATTATTTTTTGATTTTTCATAATTCTTGAATACTCTAAACCTAGATGTTGTTGGGAATCTATGTAATGAAATATTTTGTTTATGTTTTTTAATTATGATATAGTTATATTAGTGAATTTATAGTTGGTATTTAAGCTAGTATGTAAAGTATGTTTTATGGAACAAGATCTGGGGGTGTGGTTCTGGGGCACCACATGAAAAATGAAAACTACTTCAAATATGATATGAAATAAATTCCATGTAGAAAAAAATATTTTAAAATATAAAATTAATCTCATATATGAAATGAGATAAATTTCATATACCCTCATGCATATTTTATGAAATAAAATTTATTTCATGTAATGGATTAGATGAATTTCAACCATAATAATAAATATTATAAAAACTAAAATTCATATTATTTGTGAGATGAAATAAACTTAAGGTACAATGATATATCTTTTAATAAATTAAATTCAACTCATGTATCACATGATCTCAATTTCATGTACAATGATATATCTTAACAAATATATCTTTCATACATATAGTGATATAAATTTCAAATATAAGTATATATTCTAATAAATGTAGCTTATCTCATGAGGTGAGATAAAAGTTAGTTACAATATAAATTTAATGAAATGAAATTTATCATATGTTTGAGAAGAGATAAGTTTCATTTGATTAAATTAAAAAAACGAAAATTATCTAATATTAAATAAAATTTAGCTCATGCATGAGATACAATAAATTTCTCTAACAATAATATATTTATTCAAATAAAAATAATCTTATGTATGATATGAAATAAATTAATTATATTATGATATATCTTTTACAATTTGGAATCTGTATATTGTAAAAATAAAATTTATATCATGCATGGTATGAGATAAATTTCATATACAATGATATATCTTTTAAAAAATGAAGCATATTGCATCCAAAGTAAGGGATATATTTCACGTGTTATGCTATGAGTTTAAGAAATGAAATTTATTTTAAGTATAATATGATATAAATTTAATTAATAATGAATCATATTTTTTAAAATTATTTTTATCTTATATGAGTGACATGATAACTTTTACCTACAATTATATATATTTTTAAAATATAAATTTATCCCATATACTATATAAGATAAAATCCACATACTATATATATATATTAAAAAATGAAATTTATCTTATGTGTGAAATAATATTAAGTAGAGATAAAATGATGAATATTTCATAAAATGGTATTCATATAATACTTTACATGAGATAAATTTTAATCATTATGAAAAATTTTACCCACAAAGAAATGTATATCACATATTAGATGACCTATATTTCATATACAATAATATATCTTTTAAAAAAAATTATTTCAGGTATGAGATGTGATTAATTTAAATTAAAATGAAAAATATTTGATAATTTAAAATATATTTCATGTATAAAATACATTTCATATAAAAAATTTATCTAAGATAAAATTAAATTCTGTATTGTAATGTGATAAAGATAAAATTTGATAATTTATATTTTTTTATTATATATAATTAATCAATAAGTAAAATTTATTACATGTAATAGAATTTAGATTTACTTTAAGATTATAGGTTTTCTCTCAAGGTTTTCTTTTCAAAATTTTCTTGCCTTTTGGTCTTCATAGTTTTTAACTGACATTGTGAACTTATGGTGGTTATTCTTATCTAGCCTTTCCTGCCATTAGATTCACTAATTCAGTCTTCACTGAAGTCAATCTAATTCCATGATTTTTAATGGATCTCAACCACTAGTGTCAATTATATCCTAGTGTGGAGGATTTCTTTGATAGCAACAAAAATTGGCATTTTTGGTTTGATCTCATCCCAAGTCTCAGTGTCCCTGATAAATATTGGTATTAACAGTGGGTCTTCCAATCTAGAGTATTGTTAACTAGTCTACCTTATTCCTAATTTATATAGTTAAATGGTAAGATATGTCATTATCATTATAATAAAAATTATGGTGTGTTCCAAATTTTTTGGTGTTGGAAGTAGATTCAGTCTGTAATTATCTAGGAATTACCCTTGGTTTTTTTACAAGGCAGATGCTGTTAAGGTGTCACTACAAGATATGTAAATTTTTCCAACTGGGGCATATCTACTAGTAAAAGTACATTTTCAAGAAAAACCTAGGTAAATTTAATAGTAAATTAATTTCATGACTTATTAGTATTCATAAATTATATATTATAGTGTTATATTCATTATTATAATATTAGGTAATTTTTCAGTGAAAAGGAAAAAAAATTATTTCTAACCAAATTGGGTTTTTACACATTATATGGTTTTATTCAAATGATTTTCCCAACTAATAGAATTTTAATTTGAAAAAATAAACATCATTTTTTAATTCAACATGTTAAAATTATCTGAATATTATTTTTGATAATTTTTTGAAAATTTTGATTTTTCAATGAATAGTGAAAATAATGGTTTTTATTATAATCTATCATTTAGTTTCAAGTATTTACGAAGTACATTTTTTTTGAAATGGTTTAAAATTAAGATTATTTCATTTATGTTATTAATAATCCAATTAATTTCATTATAATAAATATTATACCTAAAATTAGAATAAAATCATTTTTTATAATTAACATTTTTCTAAAAAATATTTTTTCTCCATGTTTTGCAGGTTTAATTTTAAATTATACTATTCCAATTATGTGAATTAAATTTAAGAAAATGGAATCAATATTTTAATTAAGAATAACTAACATTATTTAATATTACCAAATTAAATTTTGGTCATAATTGATAGTAAAAATAGTAAAACTTTGTTACCACGATTATGGTTAAAATAGGTTTACCAGGGGTTAAACTTAAGATATAAGGGTTAAAATGACCTAAAAGCTTTATAAATTATATTTTATTGAAATATTTACACCCTATATCACACAATAATATTAAATGGTCTATTTTGGAGAATTTTTTTTGAATGTAATATTAATATATTTTAATCATTTTAAAAATTACATGTGTGTCCTCTCCCCCACTTATAAAAGGACACACACTCTACTCTCCTATCGATAATTCAAAAAAAATTCTTATAAAATACTTACCCAAATCCCTTACATAAATCCCACATGATCTAGAGTCCTTGTTTTGACCATAAATCCATATAAGGTAGGCTTTAGGTATAAATGTAAAGTGGTTTTCTGAGAAAGTGGTATAGTTGTTAACACATGTTTTTAATTTCATTACTTATTATAACTAATTAAAATATTATTAAAAAATATCAAATAATAAAAAAATTATATTAAATATACTAATATTTTTTTATGTTAATGTAATAACCTATATCAATATTTTCTTCCATCAAATGGGAAACAAAACTGTCATTTGTGTGTACGGTGGACTACCACCCTACGTACCGATGTAATTCATTTTCCATCACAACCTCCCATGGATAGATATAATGATGTATTTAATATATATATATATAAAATATATTGATGATTTTTTTTTCATTTTGAAAATATAATATATCATCTATTTTCTTACCTTTCTATTTATTGGAAAATGGTAACGTTATTTGTGCGTACGTGTGGACTGCCACCTCCAAAAAGTGATATGATTCATTTTTCATCACCACATAACATGGATTATATATATAATTTTATTTAAAGTTATAATATGATTTTTATGAAATAATAATAATTATTGAAATATAATATAATAATTACCTCTGTTCTATCATGATTGTTGAAAAATGGAAACATAACTCAACTATACTTAGAATTTACCATTTCCATGATTGTAACGTAGTTAATTTTTTATAAACATATTTAATTATTGGTTTTAAAAGTATACTTGATTTATAAAAATGATAAAAAAAATTCATAAATATTATTCTAGTGATGATGGAATAATGACCCCTCTGACCATTGTCAACATACCAAAGTCATTTTGGACATATAAGTCTAATAACATCAAAATTTCAAACATGAACTTAATTGATTATGTAATTGAATATAACATTGAAATAAATAAAAAAAACAATAATAAACTTCAAAAATGTTCCTAATAAAGTAAATAATTAACATAAGTTTATTATTCTGGTAGATAAAGAGTGTACGTGAATATTTAGACTCAAGGTAAGGGACACTTTAACTTAAAACCTCATTTTAAATATTTTAAAGATTTTTTTTCTTAATATTTTTCTTCTTTTTAGATATTATTAAAAATTTAATTATAGATATATTTATATGGAAATAAAATAATTATAAAGTTATTTTTCTTCCACTTTTAACTTTATATCAAAGGTTTTGGAAAGAATTTTTTTTATTTTATAGGCACGTTTTGACTTTATTTACAAAAGGTAAAAAGAAATGTTCAATTTTAATGTATATAACGTCAAAGGTTTTTCTTATTTCCATAAACATTATTTTATCATTTGGTAACTTTATAATATTTCATTTATTATCCAAAGAAAAATATTCTTTCCCTTTGTCTTGGGAATTTTAGTTTTGAAAATGGATTTTAAAAGGAATGTGTATTTTGATATATGAAAATATTTTGTATACGAGTTCAAAAGATATTTCAATGGATTTTTGATGAAAATGTGAAAAATTTATTTTTTATTAATTATATTTAATTTGAGTATTGTATATGATGATGGGTGAGACTCATACTATTAAAATTATGGGGGATTCTGATACAACTTATATGATGGGTGAACCCGATATTTATAGATCTTCAATTCATTAGGTAATGTTTATTATCTTAAAAGGAAATAAAAAATGTGTTAATGGGGGGGGGGTTATCGTATGGATTAAACTAGTCACTAGTTATTTATGATGTGAGTTTAACATGTGTTATGAATATAATTGTCTAAGACACATATGATCTAAGTTTCATAAAAGGGTTTCTATTTTATTTCTATTTGATTAAAGGTTTTCTTTATAAAAAGGTGTGTGTGTTTTTCATGAGGTTATGATTTATTCCAGATGATCAAAGAAAATTGTGGAAAATGTATTCATTTTATGGGTTTTAATATTTTTCACTAGAAAAATGGATTTATTAATTTTATGTCCCTTATTGAGAGTTTTTTTCTCATCCCACATTTTTAATACTTTTTTCACAGGGTTTAAGGATGAGTGAGACCAAAGAAAAAGTAATGTTGAAATTCAGAAAGATTAGTAATCAAAATAACACATTTTTACTTTTAAATGTTGTATATTATAGGAAAATGGATGCTAAATATATGTTTCCACTTTTAATATATGGGTTTTTAAGAGTTATGATCTAATTCTCTAATAATATAAACCCAAAAGATATTTTGGAATGAAAAAAGTGAATTATAGTCTAAAGACACCGGACTACGTAATGTTTAAGGCTAGTTACTTATAGTATGTACCAAAGAAAATGTCTATAAAATTTTATATGTTAGGAAAATGGATGTAAATAATATTAATAGATTACTATAATGACTTGGGTTTTTGGAATGGGTCTAAATCCCCACCAGGTTTAAAATTTTCAAGTAGGGGCTATGCTACTTTTTTGTTTCATTGTTCAAAACTGAATTTTGAGAGTTATTTTGGACTTAAATGGATTTTTTTGGGTTAGTTTGGATGGTATGATAGTGTATCAGGTGTTTGGAAGGGTTTGAAGAGAGTCAAAGGCTCGAAGGCCTAGTTTTTGGAAAACATTTGCAGACGCACAATTTAGGGAAACCGTGTAAGTAGTGGCGCACAACTGTGCGACCACCTCGGTAGTTTTGAGAGAGGTTTTTTGATGGTTTTTACATGATATGGAAAACTATGTGGGGTGTTCATGCAGTTCTCGAGATCATAGTCATTGGCTTTCACACATTTGCTGCACGATTTAGGAAACCGTGTGGGTAAACCGTGCAACCTGTATGGGTTTGTTTTTTCTTCTTTTTTTTATCTTTTTTATTATTTCATATATTTTTCCCTTTCATTTTCCCATTATTTTTCACAAACATAGAAGGGGGTTCCTTACTCATCTTCTGATGCATTTTTATCCAACCCCTCATTCATACATCCATTCTTCGATCCGTCATAATCTATAGGATCGTCTCGGGTTTAAGATGAAAAATCTAATCTAAGTCGGTCCACTTTAAATTAGACTTTGATAATAGACGTTCCTACATCTACCAGTCTATGTTAGGTGGTTCATACCTTGTTTTTTATTTTTCTCAGACTTTTTTGCATTGCATATTTTTAGAGCAATAATGGGTTTTGAGCAGAACCCTGTTAGAGCATATTGACTTGACTGTTAGACCATGTGGGATGTCTTGGGCATGAAATATACACATTACTATTGAGTGAGGCTGGGATATAAGTTGTTTCTCCTTGGAATATTTTTTCTAGTGGTGAAAAATTGTTTTGGAATATTTGTTTCTGATTAAAACTAGGATGTTTAAATTATTGAATCTTGATTAAGTGAGTTAGAGGCATTCATGACCTCTGCGCTAATGTACTATACCTAGTAGCTTGTGAAATTAAATATCTTAAATTGAATTACTTTTTTAATGTGATTAAATTTGTTTTATATTTATTTAATACATGAGATTATATATGATGATACATTGGGGTTGTGATGGGATATGCCCGAGGCTCAGATGGCATGGCCATTGGGATTGAGTGATGTTGATCACTGGTTGGGCATGGCCCAGATTTTCTTTAGTGGTTTTAACCGCAATATTGGGAATCATGGATGTTGTTTTGTGGTAGTATGACTATCAGGTTGGGCATGGACCATGATACTTGGATGGAATGACCATTATATTGGAGCGACATGGTTATAGAGGCTCGAGGTGCAAGAGATGGTGTGGCTTAGGTTCTTATTTAGTGATTTTCGCTCACTCGTGATGGCCAAAGCTCTGATTGAGTCATGTGCACAAATTTGGACTCCATAATTAGGTGGTTTTGACCCCTCATGTGGGTAGAGGCCCCAGATTGTTGTGACTTTGGTATTTATGGTTGGGAGGGTGCTTTCCGTAGAAATCCATGTAGAAGGTGAGGAGCCTTCGGTTGATAACAATGAGGTTATTGGGTTGGGGATGAGGATAACCCTGATTGAGGCCATAATAATGGATATTTATTTGAGGACATAAATTTATTATCCTCAGTTTTTCATGATATGGGCTAACATGAGCTTTTGAGTAGGGGTCCTTGGGACTGGGACACTATTGTTTGGGTGTGCCTTTGGGACATCAATACTTTGAGACACGATGTGTCAGGAGGCATGTGGTGCAAGGATATATGATTGACGTGGAACCTGATGGTTCGCTAGGACTTTCTGACCATAGGGGTACCTTCGGCCATGAGATAAGGACTCTCTTTAAGTCTAAGATTCTGCCATTGTCCGAAGTGTGTGGCACTCCCAAGTGGTTGCTGAGCACTAGTGGAGGTTGTGTTTATCTATTTCGTAGTAATATTTACTTTACTTATAGATTAATATACTCTTAAACACTTACACTATGTATGAACCATTGGGTGGTATCCTATTGAGATTTATTTTAATCCCTACACGGGCCCTTTGGGACGTGTGTAGACTTTATAGATTTATGTATAGGTAAAGTATCAACCTTAGGAGTTGTATTATAACAATGTTTGTTATGGATATTGGCATGGACCATGAGGTCGTACCTAGATGGAGTTTTACTTTTTTTAGTTTCCTTTTCTGTTTAAGAAAGCTTATATATGTAGCTAATATGTTCTACCATGGGTATCATCTAGGATATTGTATTTTATAACCTGATATAAGATGTTTTCTTGGTTTGTTTTTAGTGGATACCAGTAATTTTCTGGCATGTTGTTCTATTTTATTTCTACTACATGTGTTAATATTATGATCAGACTAGTATATTATCTATTCCCAGAGGGTATAGTCTCCCCACTATACCTCTTTACACCATTTCTTATTGTCAAAAACCATTGTCATTCGGGGAGGTGTGCCTAAGGCTAGTGGCACCCGACCTATTAGCACTGTTCGGGTGGGTGGCTGGGTTAGAGACAATAAAACTATAATTTAATGTTATCGTGATATATCATTTAAATAATACCATGTTTCACACTACAACAAAAATGGGTTTATCAAGCACTTGGGCTTTAACAACGCTATCTAAAAATGTTGTTAATGACCCCCTTTATCAGTGCTAAAAAAGCGCTTTTAAAGGGGGTCTTTAACTATGCTAAAAAAGCACTATTAAAGTTGGACCTTTATAAGTTATTTTTTACAAGAATTGATAAAGGACCAAAATTTATCAGAACTTTTAAAAAATTGTTGATAAATGAGGTCATTTATCAACACTTGTAAAAAATAATTGATATGGGGGTTATCAATGCTTTTTTAGAAGCGCTGATAAATACCCACCTTTATCAGGGATTTTTTACAACCACGGATAAATGTATACTTCAAAAAAATTATATTTCATTAAAAATAATATATTAATATATAAATATATTTATAGTGATATAAATATAATATATATTTTTTAAAGTATGTTTTAGATAAGGTAAATAGGTATTTAAACTTAATATATAATATTTTTAGTGAAAATGGATTACAAAATAAAATTTTTAATTAATAATTCCTTAATTTTTCCAATTAATAGCTATTTAATATCAATTTAAAGACAAAAAAATCAAAAAATTTATAAAAGATCTAAAATAAGTTGACAACGTAACTTAAAATTCAAACGACCATAAGTTTTGATCTGGGTGTCCGTTTAGGCTCTACTACATATCAAATTGAATCCTGTGATGAGATCTATACAATATAGGTATGTGACAATATCTTTGATCATTGTACCCCTTTTTTTCTTAAAAGACCTAGATGTCCTCCAAAGTAGTGTTTTTAGTCGCTGACCCTGATTTCTTGAAATTCAAATGGCTATAATATCTGATCCATGTGTCTGTTCATCCTATACCACATATCATATCGAATATCATTTCATGATCATTGATTTTACCAATTATGGAGATGAAAAAGGACACCCAAATGAGATTTTATGGTCATTTCAGTGTTTTTAGGATTTTCAGAGTTTCTTAACATTTTAGGGTTAATTAATTAATTAATTAATTAATTAATTAATTAATTATTATATATTATATATTATATACTATATATTTAAATAAATATAATTATATATATATAACACATATATAGTATAAATGCATTTAAAAATAATTATATAAAAATAGGTTAATATATATGTCAATATATATATAAAGAAACATATATATCATTAAAAAGACAGAAAAAATATGGTGTAGTGGTAAATTCATTCCATCATTGAAGGAGAGGTGCAAGGTTAGAATCTAGGTAGGCGCACATGAGGCTGGAAATTTTCAAAGCACTGATAGGGGGAAATTCCAATAAAGGTGGGGTAGAGCACTTTTGATGGGGTCATAGAAGCACTGATGAAGGGGTCATACACTCATGGATGTTTGGAAAAAAAATTACCCACTTTTAACAGAATTGATTTTATTAGCGCTAAAAATACTATTAAAGGACTGTTTTAATAGTACTTTTTTAGCGTTGATAAAAGTTTCTGACTTTTAACTATACTAAAATTATCAGTGCAATTTAGCATCAATAAAGGCCTTTTTGATGTAGTGTTTCTTCATATAAACTATTTTTATTCCGAATGGTTTTCCATAGAGGAAACATGGAAGCTTAAGTAGGAAGGAACCAATAGGATAATATCCTTCTAAATCAAAAACCTAAAATTGTTGGAATTGGAATATAGTTGTTTTTTTAGTGATAGATTGGTTGACATTGGATATAAATGGTTGTGGCATCCTTTTTATAGGGAAACCATAATTAACATAGAGGTACATGTTGATAGTTGGGAATTTTATGAAACAAAACCCTCTAACATTCTATTGAACTTCAAATATAGTGGTCGCTGAAGGATGGATCAATGATATAGAAAATATATTTGAAGTCATGAGACATTCAGAACATCAAAAGGTTACTCATACCATTTATCATTTTGAAGGTGAGACTAATAGGGGGTGTTCATCAGTTAATAATACCAAAGAGAGATGATCATTATTCCATGAAAAAAGACACAATATTTTTTTACTAGATAAGTATTCCCCTATTTTTTTTCAATTTTGATGTCGAATCAATTATTAGAAGTTAAGAAAATTAGATGAAGATTCAATACTCATTTATGAAGAAACTTTTACAAGATTGGCCTAGTACCCATTGGATTTTATTTAGGACCTTGAAGGTAAAATTAATAGATTTTACTCAAGATTCAAAATAAGTTTACGAAGAGATTAGGACTCATGAGAATTTAAGAGTACTGAGAAAGTTGTTATTTGTGCTAAGAATGTTGAGATAGAGGTTGTTGATACTTACGTTCCTCAAGATGAAGGAAGTAAGAAGTGGTAAAGGTCAAAAGAAATGAAGAGGTAGAAAAAAATGGAGAATAAATTAACTAATAAATCTATAGGTAAGCCCACAAAATTTTGCAAAGTTTGTAAAAAATATTTCAATGAATGTTTGATATGATCTGGAAAGTTTTATCAATGTGGTATGTTTTTTCATAGGGCCATTGAATAAAAAGAAAAGAGTCCTGAACAATCCAAGAATGGGGTAATAGATACCCAGCCAATGGTGAGTTGTTTTGATTGTAATGTGTTGGGTAATTATTCTAATTTGTGTCCAAATTTAGTTACTCAGCGTCGAAATCATCCAAATATCATAAAAAATGTTGGGGAAAAATCATTTTCTACTACTATGGTCGATGTTGGGTGTATAACCTCCTATTTTAGGTACATGATCCTTTATTTTTTTCTTTGAGATTACATAAAACGTGGGTTGAGTTTCAGATCATTGAAAAAGGTTCTGGAATGATTTTAAAGAATTTATAGAGGCAACCATTTTTTTCATGGTTAGAAGAGATCATGAACCACCTTCAGAGAAATCATAAAAACCTTTTTGGGGTTACTAGGTAGGTAAAAAGTTGGCACACAATTTAGTCAAACCATGTAAATACCCAGGAAAACTGTGGACCGGTTAGTAGTGGGAAAATAATGGTTGGTTTATAATTTAGAGAGACATTTTTTTCCTTATAATAATTTTTAATATTTATATATATGTTTCCAGGGTTTGGCACTGAGATGGAGTGTGATTTTGAGGCCCGGTGTTCCCAAAATTAATTTTATAACAATATTAAATATATTTTATATTTAACGCTTGTAGATTCTCAAAGAAAATATAAAAATATTAAATAGAAGATTGGATCATAAATTAGAGTCCAGGGTTGAGTCTAGAACATCGTTTTTACCCTAGGTGCAACCTAAAATGGGTCGGTGAAAGGCGTTTGGATCCTTCACCCATTGGCAGTACGTTTAGTGGGTTTAATTAATTTATTAAATTAATTAATAAAATCCATTTGACCTAATACATTCTTATAAATTTGTCATCATGGAAAAATATATAGGGTTGGACTCATAGTCCTGAAATTCTCCCACAATGCTCTCCTCCCTATGCTATTGGTGGATCACATTAGATGACAACCAAACTTCAGATCAGATCAGATCAGAATGAAACAAATGACATGACATATCTCAATCATTGCAGAACACATTATTCATCAATTAATGATCCATAATTGAGGTAGAACTCATCAATTTGGTGATTTATTCCCTTTTTATTAAATTATTGAGGAGATCGATCGTCGTTTTTTGATCATCTCCCCTTTTTGCATCCTTTTCATGTGCCCGAGTATTAAAAAATAAGTTTATTTGGTTTCTTATAACCTTGGATGATAAGTTTTTTATCTTTGTCCAAGAAATTTTGTAAAATAATGTTTATCCCCTATTATTGTGCTTATCCCCCTTATTTCTTTGCATTCATCACCAGTTGGTCCCTGAGGTCCTGATTCAACAATTTCTAGGTGGTACTAAGCTTGATCAGACCCATAGATTCATAATGGTTTTACAAAAGAAGAGTGTATCAAAAACTGATCTTTGATATGGGATCTTTTCAAGGTTAGGATGCTCATTTTTCTAGTTATAGATCAAGAAATCAATGTTTGAGGTCATAGGTGATTGTGGAACAAATGCTAAAAACCCCACAAAGAACAGAGGCCGATTTTCAGGAAACAATGGACCAAATGATGATTTATGACTAGATCAACCACTATTTACCATATAAAACATTAGATTTGAAGTGGGGGGACCCAAGATGAATCACCAGATGCAGATCTAGAGATCTGGATATTCTGGTGAAAAAACCGACTACACACAGTGATCAAGGATGAACACACAGTGTATAGCCCTGTCAACAACAATGGCTAGGGTTTGGGAAAACTAAGGATGGCATGGAATGTTAACCCACTACATGAAGAGTACCCCTTACCTAGATGGGAACCCATGTAATGGATCACATGGGTGGAAAAATATGTGGAAGTACATGGCTTGAGTACACAAACATGGGGTCTAGTATACAGACATGGGAAACAAATACATGGAATGACCCCGATTAGCTAGGACATGCTGTGTAGTCCACTTACATGGAATGTACAAATATAAGGACATGGAGCTATGTAATGGACTAGGACAAAGCTAGGTGGTGGAGTGAGACCACACACCATATGAGTCCCCTCATACGCTATGTACCCCTTGACATCTTTTGAGGAAACTTTAGTCATGTACATGTCCTTTGTTTAAACATAGATTTTTGGCCAGTGAGGAGCCTATCCTTTGTGTTTTTCCACGTACAAAGTGATTCTTCCATTAATCGTGGCATTAGAGATATGATCTGAAATATTTGGAGCATGTTTCTTACTTAGTAAATGCTCGACGATGGTAGTGATCACATAGGATCACCAGAGACTTTCCGAGTGGCAGCCTCCTACAGTGAAGGTCATGGGTCCTCGATGACTTTGAGTGGAACCCTCCAGCTAGGATGGGCATGGGTCCTATAACATTACAGAGGAAACTTCCTATGGTATCAGGGTATGGGTCCTCGATGGATTAGAGTGGAACCCTCCATCTAGGCTGGGCATGGGTCCTCAACCTTTCAAGTGGAACCCTTATGCAATATCAGGGCATGGGTCCTCAATGACTGAGAATTTCACCCTCCATCTGGGCTAGGAATGGTTCCTGAAGAATTATATTGGAAAAATCATGTTGTACAAGGGAATGAGTCCTATACCTATATATTGTACCACTCAAATTTTCATTATAGTTCCGAGGTGTGGTTTGACTTGGATGATTACCTTTTGGGTAGACGTGTGAGATGATGGGTATCATTGATAGACTTTTTGAACTGTTGGATGATACTCTTCCTGGGATGATCTGTGATATGGATATCCCCTACTCTCTCATTTGGTATTCTTTGAATAAGAATATATATTTATATCTTTTTGTGTCCCCACATTGGATTTGGTTACTCTCGTTCCTAAAAAGGTAAAGACATGTGGGGTATTCTATGCGGTTTACTTGTTTTCATCTCATGGTTGGATGAGTGTACTCTCCTACAATAGGTTTGAAAGATTCGATGGGTAGTTCATCTACTTATTGTGTTTATCCCATTATTCTTGGATGATCTTACTTTCACTCTTTTTTGGGTGGAGCTATTCTCATTGATTGTACCTTTCATCTTCTTTCTTTCTCTTCCAATTGTATCTCTTACTATTTCCCCTTTAGGTTTTGGGGTGTTATAATAGGTATGTATATAATCACCTTTGAATGGGATTTTCCTGGACATGTGATGTCTTATTCAAATGATGGATATGTCAACTGTGACTACAAAGAAGCTTAGGGATACTTGGTACTTGTACTACTGTAACTCCTAGAACAAATTTAATTTGTAATAATTATATTTTCATTATTATTATATTGGTTTTTTTAACAATGGTTCATCTAAAATGAAAATACTTGTAGAAAAAAAATAAAATACATGTTTTATTGAATAATAATGCTTTAAACCTTACATTTCCATAAGGCCAAGAGAACCTCACTAACCTATAATGCATACTAGGAGACCTATCAGAATTACCCGGAGACCTCCAAACACCAAAAATAGACCAAGAAAATATTGAGAGTCCTTCGATTCTATCACAATGAAGAACATTATGGAAGGTGCTACAAAAACCATACTAAGCATCAAAGGTATGTATATGACCATCTTCACCAAGTTGTTTCTAATGTTTGGAATACCCTGAAAATCTATTTATAAGTCCTTTGTGACCGTTAGTATCCATTTTTATCCTTAGGTGACTTTTTGTTTTGTAACAGTACTAAAATCTTATAACCTTAGGGTATTTTTAAGAATTTTGATTATTTTATTAATTTTAATTATTTAGGTATATTAAGAAATCCGAATGTTTTATAATGCTTTAATGATACATATTTTAACATGTTTTAATTGAACTTATCTTTATATTTTGAAAGCATAATGTTTTAAAGCTTAAAATGAATTTGAAATCATGACTTTTGTGTTTTAATGAAAATATTAATAGAAGTACATATGTTTACTTAAATTAAATAAAATATAAGTATACATATTGTTTTGATAGAAAAGATACATATTTGAATTTAAAAGCATGTTTTTAAATACTCATATTAATTAAAAGTTATACTTTTGGCTAAGTGATGACATGATATAAATTTTATGTCGGTTTGTGTATTATAATGTTCCAAAGTTTAAAATGAAATTGAAATCATTTTTAGACTAATAAAATTAATGACATTGTTTGTTTTAATGGGAATAAATATTTAATACTTTATTTTTACTTTCTTTGGTTTAAAATGAAATTATGTTGTTTATTTTATTTGAAATATTTTAATCAAGAGTTATATAAAAAATAGGTTACCATTAGGCCAACCTTCTAGTGAACTGATGGAGGGAGCTCACACCACTCCTTAAGGAGTAGGAGACCGAGCCTCATCCCCCATCCAGTGAAGGCCAGCTGTGAGGGTATGCGTTCCCATAGGGATGCATGGAGGAACCGAGGCATCGCGCCACTGTGCGGGGTGGAATGATGGTTGAGAGTGGGCGCATGAGCATGCTGGTAGGGTGAACCGGTACAGGGAAGTATCAGGGAGGGTTAAGGGAGATAATTGGTTGATGGATGGGAGCTTAATTTTTATAAGGTTGGCTTAGAATCCCCTTCGTTTCTATGTGGGATGAGTTTTTTTTAGTGGAGATAAAATCTCAACTATTCGATCTCATGGAATGATTATCTGGGCTGTACGATCCGGTCAAGGGTTTGAGTCCTACTCCCATGAACCTTTCCCCCAAATTTTATTCAGTTTTCCAATCAAGGAATCATCTAATCTCGGCTGCCCATTTGTTTTAAAATTCCATATCAAACTACGGTCTTCTGATCAAAACTGAGATTTAATCTCATCTATCCATTCTTTTTTATAACTATAGAATCATCCTCATCCTTCTGATCGACTTCAAATGATCTGGACCGCCTGAGCTTTTCCAAAATTTCTCCTAGATTCTTCTTCTTCCTTGTGCCAAACCAGTGTCTTGACCCACACTTTTTCTTCTTTTCTTCTTCTTCTCTCGTGATCCTCCACCACTCTCCTTGGGTCTAGCCTGTGGTTTCTACCCATAAGACCTCTTCTGGTCTTCTTTGTATTTATTATTTATTTTATTTGACATTACTTTTTATGTTTTACAAAAGCTTTATATATATGTATATATAATATAATTACTAAATAGTTTCAAGTTTATTTCTTAATTAGTGTGTTAGACCAAGTTTCCAGTGGTTTTTTGTGTGGGTATTTGGTTGTAATTTATATCAAAACCTAATTATATAAAATATATATATTTTCAGTTTATATAAAATCCCCTTTACACATAAACCCTATGGGTTCTCTTTTTTCAAACTCCTCTCCAAGACTCTACTCAGCTCTATCTCTCTCTTGAAGCCAAATATGGATTAATTAGCTTCATTTTCATTATGAAAAACTCTTATAACTTTGTGTATTTTTAGATATATATATATATAGTTTTATACAACTTCCAAATCCTAACTCATTTTAGGTTTTCTAAATGTTTTTATCAGTGTTTTTAAAGTGTATAACACATTTAAGGGTTTATTTGATATTGTTTTCCATATAAAGAACACTTTTTTACAACTTATGTATACACATCTACATATATATGTATATATATACATTTATTTATATAAAAAATCTATTTTTATTTTATGATTTTCAAAAAATGAATGTTTTTTTAAAAGGTGTTCTTAATACATGTTATACATAGAAGGGTTTACTTAGTTTTTGTTTAACTAAACCCTATGTATATACTTATATATATATATATATATTCAATTATAAAACAAACCTAATCAGTTTTTATGGTTTTCAAATGCTGAAGATGTGTTTTAAAATAATTTCCTTATATACATGTAAATCATGTAGGGATTTAACATTGTTTTTTTATTTGGACCAGGTAAACATATATGTGTATATATGGTTATGTGTAAATATATATATTTAGGTTTTAATTATAATCTGAATTAGCTTTTCATAAAACCTATTTTATTGATCAAATTTGGTTTTTGAAGTGTAAAACATTTATAAGTATTTATTAAACCTTGTTTTGGGTTGTGTAAATCCCAAGAATACATATATGGTTTTATATAATTTTTAAACCCACATATATAAATATATGTATTTTAAAATTTTTTATTAGCTATATTAGTAAGTTGTAAACTTGTTTCCATGTTTAAGCATAAATATATATACACGCATAAGCACATATGTTCAATTATTAATACTTCACATGAAATAATGGTTTTACATCCAGGTTTTGTATTTCAATTTTCCACAAGGAATGGATTTAATTATTTAAGTTTATGTTTTAATATATTTGAAATTTTAATTAACAATGAATGGTTTAAACAATAATAATAGGTATCACAAAGTCAAAACATGTAAATCGTGGTATGAAAAGGTTCACATTCATGAGAAAGGGTTTTAATGCAAGAGTTATTATTTTATGTGCGCTAGTTCTTATCACATGTAAAAAAGCATTCTATTTTAGTCCATGAATGTCACTATAAAATATGATGCATCTATAACGAAAAGCTAACAAAACTAGTCATATTTATTTATTTATTGAATAATTCACTTATTTATGAATATGTATGTGAGAATGAGATTATCTCTCATGGATAAAGAATTTAAGTATCCATTATATAATAGGACACTTTGAATATAATAACATACTAAGACATATGAGGAATGTATTGGAATTATAATATGTGATGGGTGAACATAGAATTATATAGTGCAATATTAATGTTATGATGTGATGGGTGCGCCCAAAATTATATAACGCTTCAATGCATTGGGTAAAGATAAGTATCATGAGATGAATTATGTTGGGTTTTTACCCATATAGTCTTGGCATGAGGCCTTGACAATATGATTATATATGGTCTTAGTTTAAGTCCGTGACAAAGTCTAGAATTATACATTCCCTCATTATGTATTAGTATATGATCATCCAATGGATTATTCGACTAGTATAGTATCCCTTGGTTAAGAATCTTTTTCCTATGATAATGATGATGAATGAATATGTCTTAATGAAGTATGTACATGAAAAGTTTTATAAATAAAGGGTATGGTTAAGAATCTTTTACTTATGATAATGGTGATTAATTCTTATGGAATAAAGAAGTATGTACATGTCAAGTTTTTATAAGGAAAGTGTAGAATCTATTAACAGAATCATGATACTATAGTTGATATTACATTTGTCATTTCATGAATAACATTTTAAGTGTTATGTGAATCATGATATTGTTAGTTATGAAATTATAAGAATGTGTTAACGCATATTCCAATCTGTACATGAAACCTTGCATGTCACCTTTAAATTAGATTGATCAATTTCTAGTTTATGCAGCTTTCTAGGAATTTTTGTATTTGTATGCACACTCTGATATATGTTTTAACTATGACTTTTATGTAAATAAATATAATTCTTGTGTAAGAGATTTTCATGTAATTTCTTCAAGTAACCATTGAAATATGTTGATGACGTGCCTCAAGAAGTGAAGTTTTCCTTATAAGAAACTCTTTTTATTTCAAAGGTTGTTTATTATAAAATGGAATTTTATTAAATTTTTTAAAAACCCCTTACTGATCATTTAATGTTCTCACCCTACGTTTTTAATTTATTTTTTTACATAGTCAGTATATTTATAAGGATTTTTGTACACTTATGTGATGGAAACAAATTGAATTCTATCTTTTTACATGTACACACACTCTGATATATGTTTCTACCATGAGACGATAACCAACAACCTTGAATTCTGCACATCTCATGTCTTTTACCCTTAACTTTGTTTTTCTTAAGCTAATAATTTTTAGGTATTAATCATTACCAAATCACACAATACCATCATCTTCATATATTATTCTTACATCTTGTTACTTATTTGTTATCATATGGTTTTGCATCGACAATTAATGATCCACATTCTAATGTGATCCGATGCCTTGAAATCAATCTCTAACACTAATTCCTATTCTAAAATCATCATTTTTATCCATGTTTTTGGCTTCATACCCAGTAGAAATTGATCATCTTGATCTTCCTCTATGTGTGACAGACCAACTTCATCTGGCAATGCTGTAATCCAATTTTTTATGTTCAACTCATATGATGATACATTGAATTACTATGTATTACCACATTCATTATACTTGGGAACATTTATCCACATTGTTGATGAAAAATATATTGACATGCGGCCAAATCATCTATAGTTGAAATAGTGTCCATCAAATTATGTTTAAGAATATTGAGTTCGGCATGGTTGCCTCAGTTGGTATTGTTCCTTTAGTACCTCTTGGCTATGGAACATACTCTTTTTGAGTGTCCCATATTTCTAAAATAATAACATATCATCTGGGGTGAATTATTTTTTGTCATTATAGCACAACTAGTTTTATATTGGATTCTTTAAATCTTATAGTTTTCATCTATACCCATATCAGTCTTCAATCATGGTGTGTGATCTTTCTCTCTAACATCAATAATTATTATTTTCTTTTTGTGATCAAGCCTCAGAACAGCTATATCATACTAATTAGTCATTTCACTTCCCCAACACACCTTTTTATATTTCACTCAAAATATGAATTATACTTTTACCCTTTCCATTTCGTTTGTATCCTTGTTTTCTAGAATAAAGAGTTTCTTAAAATCTTTCACATTCCTTCACATACCAAAATCTTCCTCATCAATTTCATTGATACATTTGATTTTATATTTTCTATTATTTTTCAAACTATCAATCACTATTTTTTTCATTTATTTTGAGTATTTAATCAGTATCCTTTTGAGTAATCTTTCATTGAATTGTTAAGCCTTTCAATTTCATCCTATATCTCAGAATTTTCTTCTTACGGTTGATGCATATAGAGTTTTTCATCATTTTACACACTATTGAATTTCCTGGTTTTTTCACTCCAAACATCTATCTCTTCAAGTAAAAAAATAAAATCTGATCTTAAGGTCAAATTTTCCTTTGAACACTCCTTCATAATTTTCACTATCATTATTTTTTTTTGTAAATTTCAGAAAAATTTCACCACAGCATCTGCTTCATGATCCTTGTAGTCCTCTAATTATTCTTCCTCATTATCTTATGAAATTTCATCTTCTTTTGAAATAAGATTCATCTTTTTAAAGAAATTTCCCTTGGTACTCCACCTATCATTCACATTGGATAAATACATGTTCCTAGGAATTTAATCATTTTTTTGTTTTCATCATCAAACTTATTAGAACAATTTTTTGTGCGATGTCGAATATTTACACATCAAAATAACGCAGGTGAATGTTTCCCTTTAAACATTCCTCTTCATCTTTGTAGATTTGACGAGAGAAATTTCATGACATCATCCACATTTTCTTCCTCCTGACTATCTTCAATATTGATCTTCTTAATGGACTTGAATTCCAATTCTTTGGACTACCCCTTTTCCACCACATCATTATCGTCATTTCTCATCTCATATGTTAAAAGAGTATTATGCAAGTGATCCAATGTCATATCCTTCAAATATGTATCTTCCAATATAGAAACTTTTGGTTTGAATCATGTTGGAAGTTTTATCAAGGAATTCATAAAATTATTAATATATTCAATAATTTCTCTAAGACCATGCATGTCTTCTACAACAACATTTACCCAGTGAAAGAATGTATCAACAAGCACATTAGGGTACATTCTAATATATTCATATTTTTTCCATATAAAAGTAAGTTTTTCTTTTTTGACTTTTAAGTCACCCTCATAAATATTTAGTAACATTAACCACATATATTTTGATGACTTACTTGACATCATTTTTGTATATATTTTATTGGATATGGCTCCCAATAAAGCATTTATCCCTTTATAATCAGTATCCAATTCTCTATGTTATGCTTCAGATGAAACAATAATATCTCTTCAGGTAGAAATAAAAAGCATTATAACTACAAATACATCCATACCCAATGATTGGAAGAGCGGTTTCATTTGACTTTTTCATAGATGAAAATTGATTCCATCAAATATCCAAATCCATTTGTGAGTAACAACTTCCATCTCTTCAACTTAGAGAGAACCACTAATTTTTAACCTTTTTCTATGTTACTAATTGTTAGACCAACTAGTTTAAATACCCTAGGAGGGGGTGAATACGGGTATGACATATAAAACAACTTCCCATTTGTATATTTTTCCATTATTAGAAAAACAATCTTCTATCTCTTTATCATAGTAATGCTTGAACTTAAATGATATCATGCATGAGACACAATGATTTTACATGGATCACCATCACTGGGTTATATCCAAGGAGCATACAATAGTAAAATGTCAATGTATAAAATCCACTAATGCTCACTCCAAAAATACATGGTTTGGGCTAGGACACATATATGCATAGGCTCACTGCCTTTACAATGTTTAGGGTTAGATCACTAATTTCCCATGGGTCACTCTCTAAATCTATTTTTAGGATCCATTACCTATGTAAAGGATCTTCTTCTTCCTCTTACTTTCACAACTTATCTGAAAATTATCCGCACACATTTTATGGACATGTAGATCCCTTTATTATCAATAATAAATTCATCCTCAGCTATACGTATATGCTTTATTAACATCCACTTTTCACATGGTAGATTAAATCCCCTTTTCCTCATACTGTTAGTTTGCAGAAATTGCTTCCAATAACTATTTTAGCCCTTAAAAATTTTCCCTTCACTCACCATAAACTATCTTACATCCTCTGTGAACTCACTTCCACCATGTGTTGTGATTGATTCACGGATGGGTGATACCTCAAGAACCATTGATGCTTCACGGACCACCTTTTTTCAAGATTAATTTTCCATTTCGAGTTTCCAATCTCTATAAAACCCTTTAATTTACTATTTTCACAAACTTCTTCCTTCACATATTCCATCTCTTTGAAACACTTCTTCTTAGAACCCTCCCCCGTGAACTACTTTGAGCATCCAAAAATTCTTCGAGAAATAATAATGTTCTATAATGAAATTCACTCTATCTAATGATGTGATTTAGGTCCATTATATAGAGAAAATAAATCATTTAAAACTCGCAAATCACAAATACCCAAAACCCTAATGTGGTACAACATTCACCATGAACTATTATGTGATCCACATAACGCCTTTATCCTTTGTGGGGGTTATTTTCTCCCATGAACAAAAACCCTTTGTGACTACTTAAATCTGTACCTCAATTACAAAAGAAAATATCCTTCTATAAATGAAAATACTCCCAAGAATAATGATCCTCCAATGAACTGATTTCTCTATGCGGTTAATATATTAGGGTTCACAGTACCCAAATATCCATTAAGGTTCACATAGCACAACTTCCCTACAATGCAGTTCATGAACTCCATGATCTGTGGTCTGTGAACTATTGTTTTTGAACTCTTTTTCATAAATCCTTCATTTTCTATAAAACAAACTCCAGATATTGTGGTCTAAAAATTTGAAAATCTCAAGGAAACTACACCACCATAATCGTATACTTCAGAAACACTGTACATACTTATTTGTAGTCATCTTGCTTTTTTATAAACCTAATCACCCCAAATAACAGTGAGACAAAACGTTGTGGGATTTTTCTTGACATATTTCCCTAAAACTATGAACACTTTCCATATGTGTGTCCATTATGTACATATTCATATGTTTTATGATATGGGAATTCATTAGAATAATAATACTCAAAAATTTAATATTTCCTATAAGTGTTCAGCATTATTACCTTTATGGGAGTTTTGGAAGATGAGTGTTGTTTTGGGAACTTCTTCTCTTGTAATTATTTCTCTTAGTTATCAAGATTTTACCATATTTTTTATATTCAATTACTTAATATATAATGGATTAAAATGGTCTTTTTACCCTATTTCTATATCTTTGGAAATATTCATGCCTCATTAATTGGCATTTTCTATTGATTATTGGAGTTTATGGGTTTGTACATGGGAAGAAATTAGGGTACATTTTTGAATACATTGAGTGTTGCATTGTTTTGAGTTGGGCTACGGATATCACTAGGTTGTGCATTCAAACATGGAAAAGATATAGATATTTTTGATAGAGATATTTCTATTAAAGGGACAATAGGAACCTAGAGAAAGTAATGGGTACCAAAGATCATCTATGATTAAATGAGATGTGTAATTTTTATCTGCATGTTTATAAGAAAAAAATTACACACCGTGTTTCAGGAACATACTCCAGGCTTCTGGGGTCGGGGTTACTATAAATACATATGTTGGTTATAGCTTGGGATTTAGGATATGGTCTCTCTCAACTGTTTAATTTTCCAGTTTTTTTAGGTTGGGACATATTTTTGGTTGGACATGTATTTTTTCACTTTACTTTTTAGTTTACACTATGGTACATTTGTACTATATAGAGGTTCATGCACGGTTGGTTTACTTTATAGAAATGTTGCATCTTTCAATATTTCCCTCTTCACTTTTGGATCAATATGGTTATGTGTGTTCATATAGGTAATTAGGAAAAGGATTACCCATGTCAGTTATGCCTATGGTATTAGTTTCTAGCTCCTGCTATATGGAGGTGGTCTTGGGGTAGTTGCGGATTGAGCACTTTTTGGGGCTAGGTCATGATAGATTAGTATCAAAGGTGGTTTGATCCGTGGAACACTATTCAGACTAGGCCACTTAAAAGTATTTTTATTGGGTTTAGGGAAACAGTGTCGAAGTGTCTCAAGTATGGATCTCATGCTAGGGAATCCAGTGACGATGTGGTGACCAACGTACCCATTCACCAGGACATTGACTAACTACTTGTTGAATTAGCATACCGAGACATTTATTATTAGGATTAATGGTGCATGCATCATATAGGTTTGAGTATTTGACTGTATTTCATGATTCATCTCCCGATTATTGTTAATATATATATATATATATATATTATCATATGACCACCGTATATTTTTGGTAAATCTTAGGATGCCTCCACGATGACAGCCAGCAATGATACCAGCTTCAGATCGTAACGAAACACAATGAGAGATGAGGCCTTAGATTGGGGTCCATACTAGGATCTCCTTCCTCTAGGTGGGTAGGTAGTAGCATCTATACCGTTCTATAAATAGATCATACTAGGTAATCATGTTGACGATTCGTGTAGGCATAGTGCACTCCATGAGTTCTAGTTCCAGAGGCTGTTGAGGTTCCATAGTGAGCGAGATCATCAGGCAATAGAGGATTGGATGGAGTAAGTGGTCCATATCTTAATTATTGTTCACAAGCTAATGGATTAGGTGGTTGAACTAGTATATATCCTCTTTCATGGAGAAACTATGCATTGGTGTATCCTTTTCACACAAATTCATGATGTGTTGACACTCTCATGGACTGAATTCTAATAGATGTTTTAGGAGGAGTATTACCCATCCTACTTGCACTCAATCTAGATCATGGAACTTCTGAAGCTATAGTAGGGATAGATAATAGTGTATGAGTATGAAACTATGTTCACAGACCTTATGTGGCACTCTCTTGACATGACCTGAGATGGCTACCTTCGATAACTGAAGATTGAGCAGTGAATCCATAGAGATATTTCTATTATAGGGACAATATCCCGGAGTTGGTGCCTAAAAAATGGTGGGTAATCGTTTTAGATAGAGATATTTCTAATAGAGATATTTATATTAGAGGGAAAATAGGCACCTAGAGCTAGTAATGGGTACCAAAGAGCTGAGTCGTCTGCTACAGCTAGTAGATTCCATGCACTAGGATCTCAGTGCATGATATCCTCTGGTGACTAGGTTCAGACATGTGGTATGAGTTAGCATAGAGGACCAAGCCATCCTGGATAGGGGAATTTCTTCACTTGTGATGGGTTAGGTCACATGGTATGATACTACCTAACCTAATTTAATGATAAAAACAGGTAGATTGTCGATGGACCACTATGTCATAGGCAACACTGCAATCAAGGATCTCCCAGGTGAGGACAGGGTCATCCATAGGGAGGTGGATCTGGAAGAGGAGTAATAGGAGCTAGGGGTGGTGGAAGGTGCTATGAAATCCTTCCACCACCACCAAAATTCAGCCCATGTAAGGATAGGGAGCTGGTGGTCGAGGCCATATATAGTTTCAAGTTTTGGTGGTCCATGATCCCAGATTGCATGAAATTATAAGAAGTATGATCTATGTATTTTCTACTCTTTCTTCAGTGTTGTAGACACCATTTTGGTACAATACTTTATCTTTATAATCCTAGTGTGAGATTTTGAGGTCCCAATTGTGGTGTTATCCAACAAGCTTTATCTTAAGATTCATACAGGGAACGATTCTTCAATATCGTTCATTTGACGATAGTGTGATCTATGATTTAGTAGAAAGAGGTTCATATGGGAACTTTTGGTCATCAAGATGGAACCCTATGATAAAATCTTGGGTATGGATTAACTATCCATGGTCCGAGCCTAGATTGACTGTCACCACAAACAAATAAGATTCCTACACACTAATGGGACGAGATTCTCCTTTTCTGGTGAGAGAGATCTCATGATAGAGAAAGTGAGTTTTGTGATAAGGAGGCCACATACCATCACCATTCAGTTAGAAAGTATATCCCTCGGTGAAATAGGCTCTTCAGGCATCTTGTAACACCCCAAGATTTCATAGTACGTTATTTCTTCAAATTAATTCAATAACTTGCACTACACGCAACACCGAGTTCAAGTGCACCACAACTTACCAAAATAGCCATTCAAAAGAGGTTATGAATAGTAATAACTAAACTTTTAACTTTATATAATCCTTAAAATTTTAGAATCCATATTATGAGTTTCTTAGACATAATGAAAAAACAAATTCATTTTTTTAGAAAGAAGAAGTATTTTTTTAAATGCAATTTTACCGCCTTTTAATGGTGAACCCTTTTTAAATTCAATATTTGAAAATTTTATATATTAAATTTGAAAAAATAAACTTCTTGTTTAGAATCAGGATGTAAGAATTTAGTTTCAATAAATTTTTGGTGTTTTTTTGATAACTTTCATATTTTGGTGAATAGTGAAAATACTATATTTTAACTGAAAACAACTTTTTTTAATCAATATAATTTTTAGTGTTAAATTATACATATTAATGGTTTGGAAGTATAAATAGATTATATTTTTACCATTTAATCCAATGTTATTCATTGGAAATAATTTCACTTTTAAATTGAATATAAACAAGTATCAATCTTTTGTAAGTTATTATTTCTTAAAAACATGATTTTTGGTTTTGACAACGGGAATTAATTTTAAATTAATAAACTCAACATCTATGTTTTGAATTTGGTAAAATAGACTTAATTTTTGAATTCATAATATCAAAATTATCTTAGGGTGAAATTTTGGTATTTTTCTGAAAACATTCAATTTTTGATGAATAATGAAAAACACCGAGTTATTGGTTAAAACCGACTTTTTATTTAAATAATTATTTATTTTATTTAAATTTATTTTAGGTCAAAATAGATAAATAATACCCATATAAGTTAAATATAATTCATTGGAGTCATTTTATAATAAGTTTAGATATATAAAAATTTTATAAAACTTTTTACCGTCTTTTACCCACCTCCTAGGAGCATTTGCAAATTTGCATAAAACATAATTTTACCGCTTCTGTGAGTTAAATTTCAAAAATATTATATACAAGTTTAATATCAGTATGTAAAATGTGGTTGAATAAGAGGAAAATAATTTTTGGTGAATAGTATCATTTTACTTTTATTTACCACGGTTAAAAGTAAATAGGGTAATTAAGGGTAAAAATGATATTATTATTACCCTAACACATGTCCTAATTCTATTGAATAAGTATAATTCGACCAAAAAAACATTAGGAATAAAATGAGAACCTCTTTTTTCCACATGGATTAGATTAGGACATTTATTATTATTTTATTTAAAGAAGAGTTAAAAGAGTTAAATTCAAAGTTTAATAACTAAACCCTTTTTAATATAGGGTTACACACAATATAAATTCTACTATAAATATTCATTATAAAGATAAAAATAATTCCTACATAATTTTATTTTATTTTTAATTTTTATACATTAAATAATTAAATTTATTTATGACACAATGATGATGCAGTAATTACCTTATTAATGAAAGATTAAAATAAATGATATTATAAATACCCAATTAAATTTAATTTGAGACTTTTGATGAATTCCAATAATTTTATAGGTTAATATTACATGTTAGGGTTGATTCAATCGATTATTTTCGAAGTAATCATGCTGTTATAAGTTTTACAAAAAAATAAATACCAAATATAGTCAAAAATGACATAAAATATTTTTTAAAACAAATACTATATTATTGGTTGATATAATATTTTTAAAAATCTAAGGTTCATCCAAAAGGCTTAAATAATGTTATATATGTCATTAATGAACCACTTTATGTTCTCTTGGAAGTTTGGAGTATGTTTATTAACCATATAGTGTAGGAATACAAGAAGACACGGTAAAAGTTAAACTATTTGACTAAGAGTTAAATCTAAAAGATATGGTTAAAATGGAAACCTAAACTTCTCTAAAACCTATTTTTTGGGATTTTTTCGACTAATACCCACATTAGTCTTTAAATAATTAATTTTTGAGCCATTATAAACTAATAATGATTTTATTATAAAATATTATTTCAAACTTTTCCTAAAGTGACCCTCACCTCTCTTATAAAAGGGCACTTCCCCTTCTCTTAATTTCACATCTCCAAATCCATTTGGCTCGGCCAAACCCTACCCAAATATCCTCAAAAAATTCCTACCTTCATCCTAGAGGCCTTACTTTGGACATAAAGCCAACCTAAGGGGATCTTTTGATCAAATCAAAAGGAAGAACCCGAAAAAGAGGTAAATATTTCATCACATTTTTCAAGTTCTTTTCTTCTTCCAATTACTCTTTCTTTTTTGTTTCCATTATAAAATAATAAATCCAGTATCATATATATACTATGATGTTATTATAGAAATTTTACACACATATTCATTATTCTATCCATCCTATAAAGGACAAAGTAACCATACGTGCGTACGTACGGATTACCGTCTCCACGTCGTGATGTAGTTTGTTATTCAAACACTTCATTATTTGTATGGGTATAATATTGAGTGTAACTGATGTAAATAATAAATATAACATGTTAATTATTCTTTACATATGATATACCATCCAATTACATAATATTTCCCCATCAATATAATGATATTATCGCTCATGTGTACGTACGGATTACTGTCTCCACGACGTGATGAAATTCATTTCCACGTTCACCATTCAACGGTGATTATAAAATATATATCATTAATAATTATGTAATATAAGACATAATAACGCTACTGGATATATATATATATATATATATTTTCTTACATATATCTTATTTACTTAGTTCGGTTCAATACGATATGAAAACGGAAACAACATTTATGTGTATGTACGGACTACCGTCTCCATAAACGGTGTTTTCCATTTCATATATATGTCTATTATACGTATTTATATTCTAAATATATTTGATATATAAATCATTTTTTATATTATGGAAGTATTTAAATCTTTATCTAAGTGATACAATGAATAGTAACAAGTTAAAACACATAAGATAAAGAAAACAATTATTACCCAAAATGTTAATTTAACATGGAAATTATTATTAAATGGGTAGTATAAAGTCATAAATGAATCATGTATGATATAATAAATATTAATATAGTTCTGTTATAATTTAATAACATACTACGGTCTTCATACATGAGGTTAAACGTACCCTCGACTAACGGAAAGTGCAAGGTAAGGGTTAATTTCACAATCTCTTTATTATCCCAGGTTGTTTTTACGTAAGTACCTATTAGGACATATTTATAATCCATTTCCATATTTCATGAAAGTGTTTTCAAAGGGATTATTTTAAGGGACTTTTTTATACTAAAACATCAATTTAAATGTTTTAAATATTTATTCCTCTAAATCATTCTCATTAATTTCCATGTTTCCAAAATGGTTTTTAAGGATTTATCTATATGAACATGAATGTTTTTAAAATGATAATTCTTTTAAAAAGTTTCAAAGTGTTATGGGAAACTTTGATTCAATTTTTTTTAAATTTCTTCCTTTTTAAATTGTGTGACTTTTAAATGTTTTCATAAAAATGGATATTTCTCTCAAAGATTTTTACAAATCATTTTAATCTATGTCAAAAACCTTTGATGGATTTTAAACTTGTTTGAAGTTGATTTATTATGATAAAAATCTTCTATATTGTATTGAAGGTTTTGTGATATGTTTGAATGTGGATGTGTTATTTTTATTCCATTCATGGTTTATGGATAAAGCATTGACATTTCGTATGCTAGTTTTAATATGAATGTTTATGTCATGTTTAAACCTTTTTCATATAAGGAATGCATTGGACTTAGTAAGTGACGGGTGGAGCCCTCTATAGCTCCTCGATGCATTGGTAAGTCTCATGAGACAAAATAGTGTCTTGGCACAAGGCCATGAAAAATATTTTTTGTATTCTTGGCACAAGGACTTGACTATGTGGTTATGATGTCTGGTATTATGCATTCCATCATTATGAAAGTGGCTATTGATATTTCATGTGATTATTCAACTAGTAGAGTATCCATGTGAGTAAGTAAATAGTATTATTTTGATTTATATTTTCCATATTATGATGAAGTTTATTTTGAAAAGGCTTTTGTTTAGTTTTATACATTGAATTAAATGTTTATGCTTATTTATGAAAGATTCCGCTGTATTGTTATCCTTACTGAGCATCTGAGCTCACCCCTTTCTATGTTTTATTTTTTCCAGGATTCTAATAAGTGCATTTTTATGGATATGAAGGGTTAAGATAAGGGAATAATGGTATTCATAAAGGATTATTTATGTTGTTTTGTATGTTATAAAGTGTAATGTAATATACATGTACGTAATCTATTTTACAGGACTGCTAAATCGATCGGTCTTTCGGGACTTGATTCCTTGTAATCATACCAATGTATTAAAATAATGCACCGACTCTGGGTAACTGGGGTCGGGACATTACAGTTGGTATCATAGGAATTTTATCAATAACCTTAGAAACTATATTTTGATAAACTCTGATTAGAGCACATTACCCTATGATAGACTTTGAAGATTAGTATACAAGAACTTTCTAGAATTTTGGTACTGTAGAGATTTTTTGAGTTTTCCAAGCAATACAACCCTGTCTGGATATGAGCAGGTAGAGGTGGATCTGGCATAGATGTACCTATAAGTAATACCCAAAAACACCACTTTGAGGTAGAATCGAACAAGAACTGGTGCACAATAACGGGCCTTGATACACTCTTGGTTACGACACTCCTGAGGGACATTCTTAGGATAATTCCTGTTTTCTTTACAAAACAGTATGAAGGGTTTATGAGTAAATACCTCCTAAAAAAACATTTTTTTTATTATTGATTATATCCATAAACTGTTAAATTTACGTTAGGTATTTTACATGTTTGTAATTATGAATTGTGATTCATAAACTAACCTAGTGTATGTCGTTGTTTAGAAATGGCGCCCAGTAGAAGGAATGAGAACTCCAGAAATATGTCTGATCCAAAGAGTAAGAAGGGTCATATCATTCATGGTATTAAGCCAAAATTTATAAGGGAAATATTCTACCATGTATTCTCAACATATGAAGAAATAATATCATGTGTTAGTAAGATAAGTAAAGAATTCACTAAGTCCTATGGCTTTGAAGGGAAGCAAGAGAAGAAATGGATGGTAGAGATAAAGATAGATAAAGGGATGAGGGGAAAGAATGATTTTCTTATATGTGATAAATGTAGAAATAATCACCTTGGTAAATTCTTGAAGGGAATGGGAGTTAGTTATAAGTGTGTAGAAAAAGGACAGAAAGTATGTGATTGCAAGGGTAAGAAAAAGTTTTCAAATGTAAAATGCTTCATCTGCAAGGCGTTGAGACACTACGCGAATCAATGTCCCAGTCATAAGAGTATACCACAAATGATGTTATTGGATAATAATCAAGTTATGATACTACCTCAGATGAAAAGGAATGACTAGTCTTCTTCTGTTGTTATTATAGAATTATTTCATTTGAGTGTTGTATCAAGAGTATACTGGTTATATGAATTATGGAGATAAATAAGGATTGTACTGCAGTACTATTTTATTAATGATTTGAGATTATATGGTTCTAAGAAAAGTGACTTAATAGTAAGCTACAATTTTTTAAAAATACAGGGTTTAAGAAAAGTTAATCCTTAATATGGTCCTGATAATGAGGTAGTGGTTTTGGAATAAGAGATGGTTGATTTGGATAAATTATATTGGATATTCTTGACTACCTTGAAACTGATTAATGATTTTTATATTCCATCATTGTTGGAGTTTAGAACATTTTTTGATAGAAGTAATATATCCAGTATTCTATAAGGAATAAGGGAGCATGAATGTAATAAATAAGGTTTTATGGTAATTTATGATGTTTAGTGTTTTAAAAGAATACGTGATAAAGGAGTTCATAGGTTATTACCTGGAAAAATGATCTTCGTTGTGTTTAACTTCCTTATAAATTTTGGATTGTGAGTTTGGATAGAAGTATTTTGTATAAGTCTAAAGTTTGGAATGGACTAAGTTCGAGATTGGATACAATTGTTAAGGTTATTTTTAGATTGTTATAAAAAGGATAACTTATAGGTCGGACAACTACTAGTCACGTCCGAAAAGGCCGCAAGATTTGAACTCACAACCGAAGAGTGATGAAGGTGCATCACCTACGACTGTACTATGTGATGTACTGGTTTTTATAATTATGTTTTTTTAAATAGTCTGACAAATGAATAATAAATTCATTATTTTTGGAACCCTATACGATTAGGATAAATAGAATATATTTTTTGAAATATCTTGGAGTGAAAGATGTGTTTTTGGTAGGAATTAGTTAAAGGATGAAACTCTACTTGCCATATATATATATATAATTTTTTTCCTCTTATTAAGACTAAATTTTATTAACCCAATTTCCGATATGGGTATTCCCACAAAAGTATTTTCTATTTTCAACATTTTATTTTAGAAGAACAATTTCAAATTGTGAGGACTCAATTTATTTAATTAGGGAAGAATGTAACACCCCAAGATTTCATAGTACGTTATTTCTTATAAGTAATTCAATAACTTGCACTACACACAACACTGAGTTCAAGCGCACCATGACTTAACAAACTAGCAATTCAAAAGAGGTTATGAATAGTATTAACAAAATTTTTAACATTATATAATCCTTATAATTTTAGAATCCATATTATGAGTTTCTTAGACATAATGAAAAAACAAATTCATTTTTCAGATAAAAGAAGTATTTTTTTAAAAATGCAATTTTACCTCATTTTAATGGAGAAACCTTTTTAAATTCAATATTTGAAACTTTTATATATTCAATTTAACAAAATAAACTTCTTCTTCAGAATCGGGACATAAGAATTTAGTTTCAATAATTTTTTGGTGTTTTTCTGATAACTTTCATATTTGGGTGAATAGTGAAAAATACAATATTTTAACTGAAAACAAATTTTTTTAATAAAAATAATTTATAGTGTTAAATTATTCATTTTAATGGTTTTTAATTTTAAATAGATGATATTTTTATCATTTAATCCAATGTTATCTATTGGAAATAATTTCACTTTGAAATTGAACATTAACAAGTATCAATCTATTGTTAGTTATTATTTCTTAAAAACACGCTTTTTGGTTTTGACAAGGGGAATTAATTTTAAATTAATAAATGAAACTTATATGTTTTGAATTTGGTAAAACAGACTTAATTTTTGAATTCAGAATATCAAAATTAGCTTAGGGTGAAATTTTGGTATTTTTTTGAAAACATTCAATTTTTGATGAATAGTGAAAAACACTGAGTTATTGGTTAAAACCGACTTTTTATTTAAATAATTATTTATTTTATTTAAATTTATTTTAGGTAAAAATAGATACATAATACCTATATAGGTTATATATAATTCATTGAAGTCGTTTTATAATAATTTTAGATATATGAAAATTTTATTGAACTTTTTACCTTCTTTTACCCACCTCCTAGGAGAAATTGAAAATTTGCATAAAACATAATTTTACCACTTATGTGAGTTGAATTTCAAAAAAACAAGACAAAAGGTTAATATCATTAAGTAAAATTTAGTTCAATAAGATGAAAATAATTTTTTTTATAAATAATAACTTTTTACTTTTATTTACCACAGTTAAAAGTAAATAGGGTAATTAAGGGTAAAAATGATATTATTATTACCCTAACACATGTCTTAATTCTATTGGATAAGTATAATTATACCAAAAAAAACCTTATTAATAAAATATGAACTTATTTGGTCCACATGGATTAGATTAGGACATTTATTATTATTTTATTTAAAGAAGAGTTAAAAGAGTTAAATTCAATGTTTAATAACTAAACCATTTTAAATATAGGGTTACACACAATATAAATCCGACTAAAAATATTCATTAGAAAGATAAAAATATTTCCTACATAATGGTATTTTATTTATAATTTTTAGACATTAAATAATTAAATTTATTTTTGACACAATGATGATGCAGTAATTATCATATTAATGAACGATTAAAATAATTGATATTATAAATACCCAAATAAATGTAATTTGAGACTTTTAATGAATTAAAATAATTTTATAGGTTAATATGACATGTTATGGTTGATTAAATAAATTTCTTTCGATGTAATCATGCTGTTATTATTTTTATAAAAAAACAAATACCAAATAATGTCAAAATTGACATAAAATAGTTTTTAAAACAAATACTATATTATTGGTTGATATAATATTCCTAAGAATATAAGGTTCGGTAAAAATACTTAAATAATATTATATATGTCATTAATGAACCACTTGAGGTTCTCTTGGAAGTTTGGAGTAAGTTTATTAACCATATAGTGTAAGAATACAAGAAGACACGATAAAAGTTAAACTATTTAACTAAGAGATAAATCTAAAAGATATCATTAAAATGGTAACATAAACTTGTATAAAACCTATTGGTTGTGCTTTTTTTGTCTCATACTCACCTTATCCTTTAAATAATTCATTTTGGAGTCATTAGAAACCGAAAATGATTTTATTATAAAATAATATTTCAAACTTTTCCCAAAGTGGCCCTCACCTCTCTTATAAAATGGAACTTACCCTTCTCTTAATTTCACTCCTCCAAAGCCATTTGTATCCTCCATCACCTAACCAAATATCCTCCCAACATTCCTCCATTCATTCTAGAGGCCTTCGTATGGAGAAAAAGCTGACCTAAAGAGCCCTTTTGATCAAATACAAAGGAATAACCCGAAAAAGAGGTAAATATTTCATCCCATCTTTCAAGTTATTTTCTTCTTCCACTTCCCCTTTCTTTGTTGTTTCCATTATAAAATAATAACTTCAGTTCCTTTTATATAATTTTATGTTATTATAGAAATGTTACAACAATATTCATTATTCTATCAATCCTATAAATGAGAATGTCACCATATGTGCGTAGGTACGGATTTCCATCTCCACGTCGTGGTTTAGTTTATTATTCAAACACTTAATTATTTGGATGGGTATAATAATGAGTGTAACTAATGTAAATAATAAATATAACATGTTAATTATTCTGTATATATGATATACCATCCAATTACATAAAATTTTTCTATCAATATAAGGATATTATCGCTCGTGCGTACGTAAGGATTACCGTCTCCACGGCATGATGAGATTCATTTCTACATTCTCCATTCAACCATGATTATAAAATATATATCATTAATAAGTATTTAATATATGAAATAATTATTCTACTGGATATATATATATATGTACTTACATATATCTTATTCACTTAGTTCTGTTCAATATGATATGAAAACGGAAACAACGTTTATGCGTACGGACGGACTACCATCTCCATAAATGGTGTTTTTTCATTTCATATATATGTCTATTATAAATATTTATATTCTAAATATATTTGATATATAAATCATGTTTTATATTTTGGAACTATTTAAATCTTGATCTATGTGATACAATCAAGAGTAACAAGTTAAAACACAGATGATAAAGAAAGCGATCATTACCCAAAATGTTAATTTAACATGGAAATTATTATTAAATGGGTAGTATAAAGTCATAAATGAATCATCTATGATATCATAAATATAAATATGGTTCTGGTATAATTTAATAACATACTACGGTCTTCATACAGGAGGTTAAACATACCCTCGACTAAAGGAAAGTGCAAGGTAAGGGTTAATTTCAAAATCTCTTTATTATCCGAGGTTGTTTTTACGTAAGTATGTACTGGGAAATATTTATTATCCATGTCCATGTTTCATGAAAGAGTTCTCAATGGGATTATTTTAAGTGACTTTTTTTTATTAAAACATCATTTTAAATGTTTTAAATATTTATTCCTCTAAATCATTCTCATTAATGTCCATGTTTCCAAAATGGTTTTTAAGGATTTATCTACGTGGACATGAATTTTTTCAAATGGTAATTCTTTTAAAAAGTTTCAAAGTATTATGGAACCCTTTGATTCAAAAAATGTATTTAAATTTCTTCCTTTTTAAATTGTGCGACTTTTAAATTTTTTCATGAAGAATGGATATTTCTCTGAAATATTTTTACAAATCTTTCTCATCTATGTAAACATAATTTGATGGATTTTAATCTTTTTTGAAGTTGATTTATTATGATAAAAATATTCCATATTGTATTGAAGGTTTTTTGATATGTTTGAATATGGATATGTTATTTTTATACCATTCATGGTTTACGGATAAAGTATAGAAATTTCATATGCTAGTTTTAATACGAATGTTTATGTTATGTTTAAACCTTTTTGTATGAGTAGTGCATTGGACTTAGTAAGTGACAGGTGGAGACCGCTATAGATCCTCGATGCATCAGTAGGTCTCATGAGACAAACTAGTTTCTTGGCACACGGCCTTGACAAAATATTATTTGTAGTCTTGGCACATGGCCTTGACTATGTGGTTATGATGTCAGGCATTATGCATTCCATCATTATGAAAGTGGCTATTGATATTTCATGTGATTATTTAACTAGTAGAGTATCAATGTGAGTAAGTAAATGGAATTATTTTGATTTATATTTGACATATTATGATGGAGTTTATGTTGAAAAGGATTTTGTTTTAGTTTTATAAATTTCCTTAAATTTTTATGCTTATTTATGAAAGTTTCCACTGTATTGTTATCCTTACTGAGAATCTGAGTTCACCCCTTTCGATTTTTTATTTTTCCCAGGTTTCCAAGAAGTGCATTATAATTTATATATAGGGTTAAGCTAAGGTAATAATGGAATTCATAAAGGATTATTTATTTTGTGTTGTATGTAATAAAGTTTAATGTAACATTCATGTATGCGATCTATTTTCCAATAATGCTAAACCGATCGATACTTCGGGACTTGATTCCTTGTAATCATACAAATGTATTAAAATAATGCACAAACTCTAGCTAACTGGGGTCGGGGAATTACACATCTGGGTTCCTTTATTTGTGGAGGATTACATATAATTCTTCCTTGATGATGTTCTAGGACTAACTCTGAGGCAGGATATGGAGTTTTTATTGACTTGCATCCCAAAATAGATTTGATATCTTATGCGGTATATCATATGGAAACTATTAATCTCTTGAAGATATGATTGCTATTATAGGACCTTTAGGAGAAATGATTCATCATAACCAGTGTGTCCTGATGGGAAACTCCAGTGTAGTTCATGAAAAATGTGGATGGTAGATTACGACTTTTCATAGATTATCATCACCTAAACTAGGCCAAAATAAAAAATAAGTGCCCATTTTTGATGATTGATGACCTCTTTGACCAGTTTCAAGGTGAAATATAGTTCATGAAGATGGATCTTTGGTCTAACAACCATCGGTTGAGGGCTTGCGAGGGTGATATTTCAATATTGGCATTATAATGTTGCTACTTACATTATGAGTTCCTAGAGGTACCCTTTATTGTAAAAAAGGATGCCACCATGTTTACGGCTTTGAAGAACTAGGTATTTCAACCAAACATGGACCGGTTTTTTATTTTCATCATCGAATATATTCTCATATACTCTTCATCGGTAGAGGAGAATTCATAGAACTTGAAGATGGTTCTATATTTTCTTTAAGAGAACCAAATTTATAAAAAACTCTCAAAGTACTAGTTATAGATTCATGAGGTTCACTTTCTTGGTAATTTCATTTCTAATCATGGTTTATCCATAGAACCAAAATATATTGATGTAGTACATGCTTGGGATCCACTAAATAATGTGTTATAGGTGAGAAGATTTCTTAGTTTGGTGGGGGACTATATGAGTATTGTTGTAATATTCTCTAGAATCATAGCCCACTTGAATGCCTTGAATAAAAAAGGGAATCCATTTACCTAGCCTGAGTAGTGATAGAGGGAATAAGAAAATTTGAGGCTCAGGTTGAGGAGTTCTCTAGTTTTGAGACTAGAAGAGGAAGGCATGAAGTTCGTAGTGTATTGCGATACCTCAAAAGATGGGCTCAATTTCATGTTGATGTAGCATCAATTGGTTATCACAAATGGGTTAAGGAAGTTTAGACCCCATAAGAAGTACTTTGTGACTCATGAACTATAGCTAGTAGCATTAATCTTGACCCTAAGTATGTTGATGCACTACCTTCCGGGGGAGTGCTTTGTGGTTTACTCAGACCACCATAGTCTTAGGTATGTCTTCACTCAGAGAGACCTAAAGATAAGACATCGACATTGGTTGATTTTCCTACAAGCCTATGAATTTTAGATAGTCTATATTATAGGTAAGGGAATTTTTTTAGTAGATTACCTTTGCAAGAATCCCCAGAATCACTTAGTGTAGGAAACTTCAGAGCAGTTAGCTTCCCTATAACTGACCATAGTGAAGCAAGAGGGTGTGAATTTTCTATAATCAATGGTGTTGACTCATTCTCTTCTTGAGCATGTGATAGAGTCCCATATAGGAGAAATCAACTATGAGGTATTACATGATCATATATCCATAGGTGACTCACTGGATGGATATTATGAAGGGGGGATCATGTCATCCAGTTCCAGGGCAGACAAGGGTTCTATTCATGTTGCAGGAGGAGGTGATGCAAGTGTTATAAACTTCCCCCCAAGTTGTACATCCATGTGTGGTAAGATATACATATAAATTTAGAGGATGTTTTGGTGGTCCGTAATAAGATGAATTTTAGCTGAGTTCATCTCTTGGTGCCTCACCGGACAGTAGATGAATACTAAGAACCAGGTTCTGGTAGGTTTGTTACACCCCCTTGAGACCCCCAAGTGGAAGTGGGAAGGAATCTCAATAGACTTTGACATAGGTATTATACACACAATAAACATACATGACACCATATGGGTGAATGTTGACCGACTCATGATGTTGACTAACTTCCTTGCTACCAGGGTACAATGTTTGGGGAGAATTTTGGGTAGTTGTATGTACGAGAGATCTTTCATCTTCATGGGGTGACCTCAATGTTTGTATCTCATCGTGATGTGCAGTTTACAACATGATTATAGAGAAGCCTTTAGGAGGAATTCAAGACCCAAATGATTATTATTATAACATTTAACCCCTAGACGGATTGGAAGACTGAGTTCACTATCCGGGTGTTGGAGGATATACTAAGGGTGTGTGTATTAGACTTCTAATAAGCTAGGAAGATCACCTGACTTTGGTAGAGTTTGAATACAACAACATATACAACTATAACATCAGCATGAAACCTTTTGAGGCCCTGTATAGGAGACCCTGGAGGTCACCCTTATATTGGACATAGATTGGTGATTTGTCTCTTGTTGGCCCAGATATGGCACAAGTGATGATAGAGAAAATCTAATTCATTGATGAGAAGATGAGGATAACCCTGAGTAGACGAGAATATTATGTAGATCATCATCATAGTCCCTTGGAGTTCAAGCTAGGATACTATGTTTTCTTTAAATTATCCCCATGATGAGGATTGCAAATGTTCAGATAGCGAGGAAAGCTATCCCTATGGTTCATCAGGCCATTAATGATCATGTAGAGGATTTTTGAGGTTGTTTACTACCTCATCCCACCCCCACAAATAGAGCGGGTGCACAATGTTTTCCAAATGTCATAGCTAGAAAGATACACGTAGGAACCCACACATTTCATCAACTAGGGTGAGCTAGACATCATGAATAGAGCCACATTTTTTGAGCACCTAGTTGAAATCAAGGATTGGAAGGAGAAGACTCTATGTGGATGGATCATCCCCTTGGTCCATGTGTTGTGGATGTACGAGAACATGCATGAGAGTTCTTAGGAGTTGGAGAGCCAAGTTTGAGCTCAGTATCCCAAGTTTTGTTTCCTAGTTTTTCTTTTTGGGGATGAAAATCCTGGATGATGGAATTATTTAGAGACATTTTTCCTTAAATATTTTTGAAATCTTTCTATATTTGTTTCCAGAGCTAGATGCTGAGACGTCGTGAAATTATAAGGCATGGTGTGCCCAATATTAATTTTATAAAAATATTAAATATATTTTATACTATACATATAAAGATTCTCAAAAAAGGGATAAAACTTAAAAGGAATCTCAGATCAAAAATCTGAGGCCACGGTCATGTTCATAATGTGGGTTTTACCCTAGCTGTCACCTAAAATGGGTTAGTGTGAGGTGCTTAGATCCCTCCCTCATTGGAGGTACGTTTAGTGAGTTTAATTAATTTACTAAATTAATTAATTAAAACCATTTAACCTAATCCATTGAAATAAATGTGTTTTCATGGAAAAATTGCAAAATTTAGCCTCATAATCTTGGAATTCACCCATGACACTCTCCTCCCTCCCCCCCTGCCAGATCATGACAGATAATGATGAAACTCTAAACCAGATTAGATTAGGATGTAGGAAATGCAACAAATTATCTCAATCATTATAAGACTCATTATTTATTAATGAAATATCCTTAATTGTGGAAGGAATCATTAATTTGGTTATTTATTCACTTTTTATTAAATGATTGAGTAGATCAATTGTAATTTTTCAAGCTGCTTCCGGTTTTGCAGCCTTTGTATGCACCCAAGTATTGAAATCTAAGTTTATTCAATTATTCTCTAACTCATGATTCTTGTTTTTTTTGGCCCCGAAAACCTTTCCAATGATATTAAACCCTTATTATTTTTCTTTCCCTACTTTTTCCTTCTTGTTTTTCACTAGTTGGACCCTAAGGTGCTGGTTCAAGAATTTTTAGGTGATACCGAGCCAGACTGAACCCCCAGATTCGTAGCAGTTTCGTGAAAAATGATAGGATCGATGAATTGGGCATAGATATGGGATCTTTTCAAGGAGTCGATTTTCATTTTTGTGATTACAGGTCAAAAAATAAATGGTAGAGGTTGCATGCGTGTGAAAAATAAATGACATAACCCCCACTATGAATAGAGGCTGATTTCCGACGAACAACGTCCCATAACCATGACTTTCTGATAGATCCTCCCTTTTCAGACATAGATAACACCAGATATAAACCGTAAAGACTACATTTAAAGCAGTGTATGTGGATATGGAGATATATAAATTCTTGTGGAAAAATTGACTACACATTGTGTTCAAGGATGAACAGATGACATGTATCCCCCTCAGCATCAGTGGATAGGGTTTGAAAAAAACGTAAGGATGACATCATAGTTGACGCCCACCAAATAAGCATTGGAAAAATAAAAATGGGAGAAATGCCTAAATATAGGTATTATTTTCCCCTTGAAAGTAATGATTAAGGTGATGGTTGAATAATTGTGAAGCCTCTGAGCGACTCACGATCACATGACCATTTAAAGGTCATGCGAAGGACATACACATGGAACATTGCCCATGACTAGTCCCACAAATCCCTCTTCAAAAAACCTACCTACCCTTGTGAAGGACCCCATAAAACCAAATGAGCACCCCCAGGCTGCATGGTTTGTCATTGGAATGTGCCTAAAAATACATCCAAAATCCTTAGAGAATAAAGATAGACAACATTTTAAAGGAAGAGATCCCCAATGGTCACAAATCACATGCGCCAAGTCATCCTTATGAATAATAAAATCCCTTGGTGATATCTAGGTAATCTTGCCTGACCTCCGAGACTTATCTATATGAAAATAAGGATATAAAATAGATGAGGTGAGAGGGGTTCGCGGTCGCTTAATGACAAGCGACATGCACCCCTGACGACTCGGAAGGCACTGTGAGTCCTCGACGACACGTCCACCTCAGTACATGGGATCCCTATGGTTTTTCATCCTCATCGCACAAAATTTCTCAGGCATGACCAGAAAAATCCATGATGATTTAAAGATATACGTATAGACATATCCGCTAAATTATTTCACACCCTCCATATGACCCATGTTGGTCAGGCGAGATGACATCGAAAAATCAAGTAAAATTTAATGGAATTACTCGTTCTAATTCCGATAACCTCTGAACTTTCACTACATAAAACAAAGGAGATAATGTTAGGAGGTGAGAGAGGTTCTCAGTCGCTAATGGACATGCAATGTGCACCCCTGACGACCCACAAGGCACCACAAGTCCTCAACGACATGCCCACCTTGCATCAAGAAATCCCTTTGGCTTGTCATCCTCTCTATGCGAAGTGCCTCAGACAACTCCTCAATTCTTAAGAAAAAATGGAAATATTCGTCCATTGAATTCTCACGCACCCTAATGTGACACTTATCAGTCACATGATGTATCTCCAAAAAATAGAATAAATACCCTTGAAAACACACATTCAATCTTGCATGACTCCAAACCTTTGATAAATCGAATAAAGGGGATTAAAATGGATGATGTGAGAGGTAATCATGGTCACTGAAAGGAATGTGAAAAGCCTATCACACCCACAACACTGTCCAATGAGACCCCAAGAAAAGTCATCAAAGGTCTCACAAGTGTCTTCCCATAGTAATTTGAATCTTGTGAACGCCGTCACACATGTAAGAATAACAACATGGAGGTCCTTAAACAATACTGAATGATTGAACAAATCTTTGATAATAAAAAATAATCTGATAAAGGGTGAATTGATGAAGGATACTCGTGGTTGGTGAAAATCAGGTGGCATGCTTGAAGCAGTCCACATCAAAGACTCATGAAACTGCATAACACTAGGCCCCTTCACTAACTCCATCCTGGACTTGCGCTAGATACGCCGCATAAACCGGTGAGTATCAGGGGGTGGTGATGCATATAAATTCCCCACACCAACACAAAGAAAGAGTTGGATTTTCAATTGACTGGATGACCATGATCTATAGGATTCAACTCTTGACTTTTGCAGACCTCTTGAGTCAGCCAACCATATGACCAACCAACTTTCTGTCAGGTAATATAACAGCAAGTAGTCGGATTAGTCAAGAACTAGACATAAATTGATTCACGTGATCACTCAAAGATCATGCAAAGGACTTATGATAGGACATATGAAGAACATACCACATGTCCTCCAAATCACGCAAGACTCAAAGAAACTGACACTAAACTAAACCAAGGCATTTGTAATACAAGGGGTATAACCAGGATCAGAGGCAGAAGGCTTAAGAGAAAGACATTCTCACTTCCCCTTAAGAACTATGAATGTTTCATATGAAGACATGCGATATAATAGGGGCACATTTCCTAGATTTTGAGACACCCCTTAGAAATGTCATCTGGGACATGCGTAGTCCTCCATAAATGTCAGGGTACATCATAAAGTGCCCCCATGAGTGCCAATTTGATCTTGGGAACCCTATGGGTTTATCACCCAGGACTTGTGACACCCTTCAGACACATCGCATGACACATATAACTGTGCCTTCTCACATCATCCGAGTCCAACAAAAGCATCTTGGCATGAAAATCAATAATTCGTGATACCCCCTACTCATGTCAGCCAAGACTTGTGATTCCCTTCAGAAATGTTAGACGAGACACACAAAACCTCATGAACTATGCTACACTATCTCTCTCAACACCATCCATGTGTGTCAATCCTGGTCATACGATAACCCTCTGGATATTCCAACTAGTAATTTCGACGTCTTCCAAAAAATAAGGCTTGATCATCAAGGCATCCCAAGATTTGAAAATGCTATCTATCCTCAGCATGTAATCCCAGATCAATTGGATAGCCTCAACATATAAGCCCCGATAAAAAATGAACTATGATGAATTTGATTCAAACCATATTCAGGATATGTAGACCATCTCCCTATGAGGCACAAGCTCTATATTGATCATCCAGGGATGGACTAGTATTTTAGTTCCTTGTCCAATTAAATAACATTGGTTACTTACTATCCCTTGTTTCTCACATTGAGCAAGGCTCACGTTAGCATAAGGAGTTGCGATAATCATGTCATCTACACCGTGAGACTCTATAATGACACAGGTGGCCCCAAAATATAATTAATTAAAATATGAACTATGATAAATCTAATTCCATCCATAACCATGATACATAGGATGCATTCCTAAGGCTTGATCTCTTTGGAAAAAACCCCATGGATTGTCCCAATACATAGGTCCCTTATCCTTACACCATGAGGCGGATAATATTCTCCCCCTTGTTTCTCACACCCAATATATCTCACATGAGATTAGGGGGATGTAACAAACACCCCATTAGGCATCATATATCTCCATGATATAGGAAAACTCAGTGTGAAATCCCTAACATAAAGGGAACTACGACAAATATGATTTCATCCATATTCAGGATACGCAGCTACATCTCCTTGAGGTTCGAGCTCTATATTGATTACCCAGGGAAATCCTGATATCAAAGACCACTTTATCTGAATCAATGAATTTGATCACTTTATAAACCTTGTTTTTCACAATGATAATGGATCACGTGGGCTTAGGGGATTGCACTGATCTTATCATCTGCACCATATACCTCAAGGTTATAAGGATAACATCAGTATGTAAGCCCCAACTTCAGCTGAACTATGATGAAACCAATTCGTACTATAACCAAGACACACATGAAATCTCTTTGATACTCAAGCTCAAATATATGGCATCTTAGTACCTTAAAATGAGTCTAGCTGCATGATGTTGAACTGCACGGGTCAAAAAAACTATGTGGGTTTTGATTCCTACAATAACTATGATACTTAGGATGACTTATACTAGATCAATTCCATCCTAAAAATATTAACCACCTCCTCATATGGGACCACATACCTAAACACTTGGTTATACGACTTCAATGTATAAGAAACCTCCATTAAGAAGTGAGTGATGAAGAACCTTGGATACATACAAATGGACTCACCCAATAGATCCCAGTCATGTATATATAATATAGAATTAACCTATAGTCATTTCTTTAGGGTAACCGGTCCTGTATCAAGATTAGGAACAGATTCATAGACATATCTTAAAACTATATGAGAGTCCCAAAGTAGGAAATAATTCCCCCCAAAAGGGTGCAATGAGACCGACCTCCCATCCTCTCAAATAATGTTAATGCCAAAAAGTAACTCGGCTTAAAAACCTAGATAACCACTAGTCTTTGGAAAGTAGGCCCATACCCAACTATAGATAAGGGAACCATTGGGTGTTTCTATGGAAGGTAAAAAAAATGGAGGACCTGATGCACATGATTGAGTGAGGCCATAAAATACCCCTCCATAAAACCATCAAGGGAAATCCCATTCCCTATTCTCCATCTAAACCCTAACGAAACAAAAATGGTAAACTCGATGGGAATCTCTCTAATAAAAAAACGATTGGGTTATAATGTGTTAGGACACATTCTTTTAAAAAACCTATACAAACAATGAAATATGGTAGACATAATCTTAAAAACGTTCCTCTGTAGCTAGGGTTCTCATGAGTCCATCCTAATTTTGATAAATCCAAATGAGTGGGATGTCCACATTGGGAATAAAAGAACAAATGAGTTAACCATGTATATATGATTGATCATATTATTCCTATGATACTGCAGTAATTTGTAACCTTGTTCTTTGTTATTTTCATAATTTTAGACATTTCTTCAGCATCCCAATTCAAGATGATGTTGTCATCATCCATCATTCTTTCCAAAAAGTCGTCCGTAACTGCAACTTCCATATATCGCAAGAAAATATCACCTTTAAAAAGGCTCCAATGGAAGATAAAAAATATGATGGTTCAAGAGTACCAACGATATGGTATATCCCAAGTATGAAGGTTGCTCAGGAAGTCCTCCAGATGTGACATATAGTGATCCCACATTACTCAGTGAAGGTTCCTACTAAACCTATGGCTCTCGTCACCATAACCAACAACTTTGGGAGATTATCCATGGAGTGAAATAACCACCACCTTCTGTATATGAGGAAGGTAGAACAAGAAACTAGATACATATCCCTTTAGGATCAAGAGCCGCCCAAGAGGTCTCTTACTAACCATCGATACCAACACCATTTTGTCAGTACCCCTGAGTTTCTTGCTGAGGGTACCATATGATACATAGTGTTCTTTGACGCCCATGCATACGCTGAAATGAAAACTAATCAGAGGATAAATGTGTTAGATATCCCAGAGAGGGTTCATATACCAAATCCTACTGATGATGAATGCCTGCATAATCAGGCAGGGACCAGCCAACAAGCTCATATCCCTGCTCGCTATGAACATGTATGTAGGAATATTCCCAAAGAAAGAATGTGGGAGGATCATATTCAAGCCCCATTATATGAATCCCATCAGCATAATCTGATGGAATAAGGATTAAATTAGAGGATGCATATACCTTCTTCAATAGAAGGAATTTTCTAGTTCATCATGGATAAATAAAATGTGTAGACTCATATCCTTGCACAAACTTTTCTAAAATGCCAATACATTCTAGCAACAGCTACAGAACTCTACTGGAATATTCTAGAACTATTTTAGATGAAGGGACAATCACATACTCATATCTCTATAGCGAGGACAACACACCACTCTAATCATCGTGAACAAGTGGCTGTACTAGAGGAACCACACACTCTTTTTTCTACTCGAGAGGATTATTAGCATATTCCATTGAAGGGTGAAGCATCAAATTAGGCTCATATCCCCATTCCAAATGGGGAAAACCAGGTGAGAGTCGTACATTTTTCCCGATAGGGGAACATTCCAATTGAAGAAGTCTAATGGCATACTCCAAAGGCCTTGAATAAAGTGCATATCTTTGTTATGGATGAGGATGACCAAGTGGGAATGGAACAAGCCTTAGGATAGACTCATATTCTTATCAATGGATCCTTCCAACATATTTTGGTAGATCATTGAAGTTAGGTTCATATTCCTAATTCTGTTGATCAAATTCTACTCCAACATCATTTCAAGGCAACATAGGGGAAGGATCATATTCCTTCTCCCGTTTTGGAGGGTTTTCAACAAATTATGATAAGGAATGCATATTTGGAGCATAATCATATAACTAATCCAACTAGGGACAACCAAGTGAAAACAAAACATGCCTTAGCTAAGGATCATACTATTTCCAAAAATGGTCATTGACATATCCCAGAGTCTCAAGATTAGGCTCATACTACCCTCTTTATTGAGGATAAATATGTGAGAATAGAACATGCCATAATATAGGCTCATATACCTATAAATAATGAGATAAATTATTGACATATTCCAATAGATTCTCAGTAGTGGTCTTATACTACCATAGAACCTGAAGGTTATATACATGTTTCAGAAACCTTTATACAACAAGCACATACTCCTACACAACTACAAAAGGCAGGTCGACATATTCTGACCATGATGAAGAACATGGCCCATACCACTAAATTTCTCAGTTCCAGTGTCCTTTGATTAATTCTAGACATGTTATCAATTCCACAAGGTCCTATCACCTCTTCTATTTAAGTGTAATCAGGAGACGTTCATTACCACAATACTCCTCCTTGTGGTCGTGTGGATATGGATTGCATGGACTCTACTCCTGACATCCACCATGGTCTACCTCCCCATGGAGATATGTCCCATTGGCAAGGAAATCATCCCTTTTTTCTAGACACCTCATTATAAATAAGTGAACCAAACCTCAACACCTCTGTATTGAGAGGTTCTCAAAACACCAATGTCAATCGTATATGGTTCCCCATCAACTTCCAGCCACACCCCATTCTCAAAAGAAGATGAAAATCAGAGCCATATTCTATGGTCTAAATGGGTGGAGGCATGTAAGTCCGATGAGGAGGAGGTTGAAATTGATATATGGAGAGAGTTATCTAGAAACTACCTCCCCATCATGTTATGAATCCTTGCTACTTCTATCTATGAGATCCTAGATGAGCTAGAAAAGGAGTGCATTTCTTATCTATGCTATATTATATGAGATACTCATTATCTACTAAAAGAACCATTTCTCCCTTATTCTAGATATGAGTGTCACCTTTAGATAATTAAGATATTCTGTTTCCAACTCAACCTAGCTTCTATCTCCATGGAATGGGATCCAAAACCAAAAAAGCACAACACACACCAGCAACAGGATTGCCACCATTTCATTGTGATACTTCAGAAGCTGATCTCCAAATCTATGTTAGGAATATGCATTCAAGGATGGGGACACTATAGAGAGTTAAACTTATATGATCCCTTGAAGTATCATAGCCCTTTAGATATGGAATCTTGTAATGTTATATCCTCTATAAAGATTAAGGGATCGGGAAATGATTGGACCAATTTTTCACTACAATAGAATGCCTAATCTCTAATAGTTTCTATAAATTATGGAAAGAGAGATAGGATGTCCAATGTGAGTTCAAACTATGACCCTCAAAACAATAAGAAGACATTTCAAATAGGAATACCAAAGTTGAAATCACCCAAAAAACTTCATGTGATAAATTATTATCATCAAGGGTCTCCATCACACCCAAAACCTACACGAGCACAATTAAACCACATTAAGTGGGCCACTATTTTCAGTTGTAGTATCATACATCCAGTAGCAGAACTAGACTACCGAGCCAAGGGAATATCTACCACCACTTGTACCTCTAGGATCGTCAATTTATGATAGAATTTGGGTTGCATCTGTAGCAGTAGTAAGTGAACCCCAACCTGCTGGGATGGTAGAATTTATATATCAATCACCATCCTTGGGTTCATCATCTCCTAAGAGGACCCTGGAATAATCATTGGTGATCTCATAAAAACCCCACCTTACTGGGATGGGGGAATTTATAACCTCATGTCCATCCTGGGAGTCATCAAATCCCTGACTAGATCCATTGGATCCTCAACAATGGGACCGATCAATAACAATTATAGCTCTGAATTCCCCCCACCCTATAGGGATGGGGGAATTTTCATCATTGTCACCATCGTAGATAGAATTAGTCTTCTTTATATTGGTAGAAATGATTCAACGGTTGGCATCCCACCTACTACGAGAAAAACCTATACTGGTTGGGGCCCGTTCTAAAGCCCTGACCTAGGAACTCCCTTGAGATAATTATTAATAGCCGAAAGAGGGAGGTTTTTTTAGTGGGGATAGTTATGAATCACCAAGTACGCAATCCAAAAGACCCAATAAGTCTAGGGGTTCAAATAAAAAACATGATGGAAGTAGTGAAAAATCATTCTATTGAGTCGAAAGTAATTGAATGACCACCATTCCCCGATATGCCTCTGTGAATTTCATCCCTATAAACATGATAGATATTGATCGTGAAAGAAGTACCTAGGATCACGACATGGAAAACATTCCTCAGGAGGGGTTGACTTGAATGCACCGAATGAGGCTATGTGCACTAGGAACCAAAAAGGGATCCAAAACATGGAAACTCTAAATATTGAGATGCCACCCAAACAGAATGTTGCAAAGGGGAAGGGTATAAAAAAATCTCAATCAAATCCTAGGAAGACCAAGGTTCCTTCCTCAAAGTATCAATTGCCATAATATGATAGTGAAATACAAGCTCTTTGGAAGCTTAATTAGGAGTTACTCAGGGGAAATATTCCCACAGGGTATCGTCTCCAAGAAGAGACAAAGGTTCTCCCTCCTAGAGCTGATCTATAATCAAGGGAAGCTTTTGAATATCAGATTGGATCCACGACTAATAAACCAATCCAAATTCATGAGGAAGTCAAAAATGATCATGAATTACCTCCATTGTGGCAACAAACACTTACCCACCAATGTAACCATTCAGTCCTTGGATGAATTGAAAATTAGTAGGAGATAAAAATGGGACCACCTCACTAACTCTCACTGACACCCTATGGGTAGGAGATGGTCTAAGAAGTAGTGTCCTCGGAGCATCTTAATATCATTGAGTCCTTGGATACTCTAATGGAATCCATGGAAGGGTGGTGCACACCTATGCATCCTGAAAGGAAGCCATATCCTAAATGGGTCGATGATACCACACCTCTACCCAACTTTGAAAATCCTACCTTCTCCACCTTTAAATGTGTGAGTGACCCCAAACAAAATCTCATACACTTTTTATACTAATGTAGGCTGATGATGGGCCCTTGATATCAATAGGAGGAAACCAAGATGAGGTGTTGTTTATAGACTCTGAGAGGGCCATACTTCATTTGGTATAGTAGTCTTCTATCGAGATCTATGTTAGGAAGGGAAGACCTTTGTTGTCAATTCCTTTACCAATTTAGTTATATGCTAAGGAAGACAAAGTTAGATGAACTAACAAAATTAAAACAATCTGAAAATGATAGGGTGTATGATTTCATAGCAAGGTGTAAGGTTATGACGTATTCACTTAGCATCGCTCTCTCGCAATAGAAGTTGTGGGAACTTTGTGCCAAAAATATTAAGGATGGTTTGCAGAAAAACCTGATTTTAATGAAATATCTATGCAGATTCAGAATTTTTTTTTGAAATAGCACAACACATTGAAGAGAATATTCATTTAACCTAATCCAAAGCAAGACTAATGCCTGCAGCATAGGGAAAATGGATATTCAGAACAAAAGATGTAAATATAACTCTCATACTAGAAATGACACCTATACAGATGCCTAGATAGGCCCCAATCCTCCTAGTACCTCCTGTCGAGTGGTGAAAACTACAAAATCACACTCATCCAAATCCGTAGAGAAATCAGAGTCATCAATGATTTGAAGAACAGATGAATAAGGTGTATTTATTCTGGAATGAACAAGTCCCCAGTAATTTCTTTGTATCCATAGACAATAACCTACTCACACTTCAGTAACCTAGCAATCCCACTAAGGTCAACCTCAATGAATGACCTGATTACTACCCTTTCCATAGAATGATGGGTCATAATATGTAGAACTGTTTCGTCTTCAAATAAGTCTTTCAAGGAAAGATAAATTCTGGAAAAGTAGTGCTGAATAATTCCCTAGATGAAGTGGCTTGAGTAACCATAGTTTAACTCGAATAAGAGGATGATTGAAAAGAGGTCCCAACCATATGTGTATGAAAATTCAACAATTGGATGGTTTATAAGATAATTTATTGATGCCACACCACTCTAAGAGCATAGCTGCACATGCTGGAAGCAACTCCACCACCCAAGAACAAGGTGTCATATGCACCTCCCAAAGGTGGGCATGACCACCACTAGTGGAATAAAGTAGAAGAGGTAGAGTCATATTCTCTTACAAAGTGGGCATTAAACCTCTTTGATTTCTTCCCAATAACATCGGTAGCACAGGCACAACCCCACCAAATGAAATCATTGTTAGATCAGGAGCTCATATTTGGTTCTTTCAACACAATACACAAGACATAACCATTCTCTGATAATGAGTATGCCCTTGAATACAGTTTTCCCACATATAACCGAGGAGTGGGTGGATACATGTGTGAGAGACAAGGGTATAGGGGGTAGGACAGATGTTGTTGGAATCATTTTTTTGGTAATGTCCACATAGAGGACATATATATTGCCGAGACTCATGGGAAATCACTCCACCGGGACCAAAGTAGGTGATGAGGTGCCTCAGAGCCCTCTAGCAGTTGACCTCATTTGATTGTATTTCCTGACTACCAAGATGGGGTCTAATTTGATCAAACTAGGCAATGAGGAAGGTCAGCACAACCCGCACCAGTGATAGAGAATATTCCATCAACCTCGGCACAAGAACCTAGTCCATATACCTCATATTTTATAGCTCCTAAACCACATTCCCAAGAGCATCCCTATATTAGGAATCACCTACCTTTGGTGAAGGAATTTGATGTTCTGAAATAACTAACTATGGTCCCAGCCAAGATCTCAATCATGGATGCACTTCTTCTATCAAAATAACTCAAGGATGCACTTGTTGAATCCATCCGGAGCCCATGGGAGTTCAAAACAGAAGTTACTTCTACAAAAGTATATAGAGTGGAGACTATGTCCTTATGATGACATGTTTCTATCTTGTTCACTAATCAATATCAAGATAAGGCTATCCATAGGCACATCAGACACTTATACATTTCAGGAAGATGCAATAATGTGAATGTATAAGGGATGGTAATTGATAACAGATTGGGGATCAATCTTATCCTAGTATGGACCCTATGGCAACAAGGTTATAGTGAAGGAGGGTTATCCCCTACAAAGCTCACTATCCAGGGATATGGAAAGTTTGAGCAGAGACATTTAAGGAAGATCAAACTCAAATCCCAATTTGGGCAGCTCACGTCGGATAACGAGTTCATGGTTATCTAGAAAGACACTACATATAATGTCCTTCTTGGAAGGACCTGTCTCCATATTCACCTTGTGGTACCATCAATATTCCACAAATTTCTGAAGTATGAAATCATTTGAAAGGTAGGTATACTAAATGGTGATAGATCCCCCTTTAAGACTTTCACAGCCACATATGCCGAAGTATATTTATATAATAAGGAAGGTAAGAAACCAATGGGAGGATGATTATGTTTAGGTTGGAGCCCCCAATGCCATAGGGACCAACCCTATGAATCCCTGTAGTATGATCAATGATGACTTTGTGCTCCCCATAAACATTATCGAAGTAGAAAATCTGACTTGAGAGGTCCAAACCTCTCCAGTTCTCAGTGAAAATCTTCTCCAAAATCTCTCTACAAAAACCGAAATAGAAGTGGAGGGTGATATCTCTTCTAATGATATCCCTCACCCTAATATTGATGGAGAGCCCCCTAGATTATCATCTTCTTCTGAATACATCTTTACAGACTCAGAAATGGATAAGGATGATATCAGAAGTTACCCTCCATCAATTGAATATGGAATCTCCACTACTATATATGATCTTAGGCAGATAAATCTGGGGACATAAGAAGACATTTGAACTACCTTTTTTAGTGTTGTCAATCCTCTTGAAGAAAAGAGATGTACATTGAATTTCTGAAGAAGCACCGATATGTGTTTTCATATAACAACATAGAAATTCATAGATTGAATCCATATGTAGCTATTCATCATCATGGACTACCCTATGAGAATCAAGGACTCAAGAAAGTATCAAAGAGAATGCACCCCTCTCATGCCACCAATGTAGAGGCAGAATTCGATAAGTTGATCAAAACCAACTTTTTTTGAGAAGTGCAATACCTGATCTGGCTTGCCAACGTCACCCCATCAAGATGAATGAAAAGATTAGGGTATTTATTGACTTCAAAGACCATAATTGATATTTACCCAAGAATTATTTTTCATTGTCGATCACAAAATTCTTGATCGATACAACTGCTGGATTCCAAGACCTTTTATTCCTAAATGGGTACTCAGGGTATAATCAAATCAAGATTCCCCCCAAAGATGAAGAATTAAATTCCTTCATAGAACCTTAATGGATCATATTCTATCAGTTCATCCCATTTATATTAAAGAATGGGGGATACATATATCAGCATGCCAGGCATCACATCTTTAAGCTACTCTTGGGAAGGATAATCGAGTGTTATGTCGATGACCTGGTCATTAAATCCCAACAACGATGTGATAACTTCACAGATCTTAGAGTAATCTTTGACAAGATAAGACAGTGAAATATAAAGATGAATCCATTGAAATATGCATTTGGGGTAACGTCAGACAAGTTCCTCGTCTTCGTGGTATTCCACCATGGCATTGAGGTTGACCCAGATAAGACTAGTGCTATTCTAGTAATATCTCCCCCAAAAAATATGAAATAAATAAGGGGAATCCAAATACACCTCTCTTACATTCGGCAATTCATAGCCAACTTGGTTAGAAAACTCTCCACTTCATGAGCCTAATGAATATGGGAGTATCCTACCAATGGGATAATGAATGTTTGAAAGCCTTCTGAAGTCTCAAGAAGTAATTTCCGCACCCACTGTTTTTAATGCCTCTGGTGGAAGGAAGGCCACTCATCTTATATATGGTCGCTATGGAATTCTCATTAGGTGCCCTTAATATGTAGAAGAATGATGTGGTAAGTGAAAATTGTATTTACTACCTTCATCGGGCCATGATTAGAACTAAGATCATATATTATGATGTTGAAAAGAACTACCTTGAACTCATCATTATAGTGAAAAAGATGAGGCATTACTTGCAGAACCACGAGGTCCACCTAGTCTCTCGTATTGAACCGTTTAAGTACATCCTTGGATGCCCCTTATTGACTAGAAACATTGCTCAATGGGTGTTCATTCTAAATAAATGTGACATTTAGTTCATATATCAAAAGTCGATGAAAGGGAAAGCCCCGACTGATTTCCTCACATCACACCACACCCCAAAAAATACACCATAATACACTGAGCTCCCCGATGAAGAGGTCTTTTATACCCATGAAACTCCTTAAACATGGTAGATTTACTTTGATGGTGCCTCCTGAGGTCCTATCAGTACCAGAATGAATAATTTGAAACTCAGCCGGGTTGGTATAGGGATTGTATTTTTCTCCCCAGATAGAGAAATTTTCCGTACATTTTCTATTTATTCAAATGTAGCATGAATAATGAGGAAGAATACCAAGTTATCATATCTGGAATGAAAGTATCCCTATAAATACACATATCCTTCCTAAAAAGAAAATGGGATTTAGAGTTAGTGATAAAGCAGTTCAATGGAAAATCTGTCATAAAAAAGGAGGAACTCCCCCCCACTATATATGTTTGGAGATTAATGGTATAATTCCCTTTCAATATGACGATGAATTATGTTCCTTGACTATAGAATTCTCATGCCGAAGTACTAGATAGTGCATCCACCATCCTGGATGACCCTGATCAGGAAGAAGCAACCTTCTGTATTACACATCGAATAATGGTGTCATCAGTCATCATATGCGATAAGGAAGAGCTAGATCAACCAAGTTAGCACTACCCAAGAGCATGATGAACCAATGATCACCCTTGGATGGATGGAGTTCATAATCGGCTATCTTTGAGACATGAAAATCCCAGTAAATCATGCCAAAATGGAATAGATTGAGCACCGAGAAGCAAACTTCACTCTATATGATGGCCCAAATGAGAAAAAAATACTCTATAAGCACGACTTTGATGAAATTATCCTCTAGTGAATAACTGAAGGGGAAGTTCCCTCCATCATGGAGGAAGTCCACAAAGTCTCTTGTGGTTACCATCAATCTAGAACTAGGCTCTCCCACCAAACCAAGAAGTTTGGATATTACTAGTAAACCATGATACAAGACAGTGAGGAATTCACCATGAAATTTAATGCATTCCATATCCATGATAACTTTATCCATCTCCTTCATAATTTCCACATTCCACTTAACATTCCTAGACATTTTCTATTTGGGGGATGGATGTTGTGAGGCCATATCCCTTGGCCACCACCAAGTAATTCAAGTACATCCTTACTACCACCTACTTCTTTTCTTGACGGGATGAGGTAGTAACCCTCAAGGAAATCAGGATGGAGAATATCATCAACTTCATGAAGTCCTATACCATCACCAGGTTTAGATCCCCTCACACAATATTGACGAACAATGACACTATCTTCTATTCCACAAAGTTGAAGAATATTTATCAGGAATATAACACTGAGTCCAATCACTCGTCCCACTCTCATGAAATGAAAAATGGATAGATAGTGGCCTTCAAGATAACCCTGTCAAACATACTCCAAAAGATGGTAAACAAGGATAAGAAGTCTTGGCCATATAAACTCCTCCATGATTTATGGTCCTACCGTACCACCACACGTACTGATACACAAGAAGTTCCATACTCACTAGTGTACGAGGCCTAGATAGTGTTTCCCATAGAAGTTCATATTCTACCACTCTAAATAGCCATTTTTGGTCTTCTCTCAGATGGTGAACAATCAAAAAAAACGACTGGATGGGTCAGAATGGTTAGATGAGAAAAGGTTTCTCACGTTTCACATCCTCAAAGTCCACTATAATTGGATTAAATGATCTTTTAAGAAAACTTTTTAAATATGATCATTCCTTTTGGGAGAACTAGTGTTGGATCTCAGAACCCCAATGATACTGGGGAAGAATCCCCTGAAATTAGAGCCCAAGTGGGAAGAACCTTAAATTATATATAAGGTCTATCATAATGAAGCCTATTCGCAGGACACCATGGATGGGGATAATGTAACACTACCCACCAATGTGATATTTCTCAAGAAAAACTTTTCATAAGATATTAATAAAAAGTGTTTCCACATCAGAGTAAGCCCATCATTCATCATTTCTGGTTGATGTTAAATTGAATGGAACATTTCTTCCTCACCACATGATGTTACACTACATGGAACATTTCATCCTAACCACATGACGTTAAACTATATGGAGTTCATCCAAACCACATGATGTTAAACTGAACGAAATTATTCCTTACCATAAGACATTAAACTACACAGTGAATGTCCTCACCGCATAACATAAAAATTCATAAATCCACAACTCCCCTTCCCCTTCATATCGGGTAATCTATCATCCTTTCCACATGAAGTTGAACAACATGGTTCCCTAAGAACTATGTATGGATTGATTCTCATCCCCATGAGATACATAGGTATTCCTTGATTCTACATCCTGGACCAACCACTACATCATGTAAATTACCCTTGTTATAATCCTCTCTTGTCTCTTAACTATAGGGGAACCCATGTCGCTCCTTGTTTCTCACATTGAACATAGCTCACATGAGTTTAGAAATCATGGTAGGGACTTACCCTCAAAAGAAAGCAACAGAGGTACATAATGGTTCCATTACGATCTTGAGTGTAAGACCATAAAAGGCATACTGTGAGTCCTCATCGTATGACATTAAACTGCACGGTCAATGTCCTTTCCAAAAATATTAAACTGCATGGTACTCCAAGAACTACATGTGATTTTTTTCTCATCCCCATGAGATATTTAGTAACACACATTCTTCTATCCTTGGGACCAATCTTGATGTCCCCACCAATTCACATCGACCCACATGTGTCCTCACCACATGACATTAAACAATATGTAACTTCAAGAACTACATGTAGCTTGATTCCTACCCATATAGGATACGTAGTGATGCCTAGATTTCCAATCCTAGGCATAGTTTCAAATTTAAAAAAAAATAATTCCCCCATATACATATGGGTTAGACCTAAATAAAGTATTTTATTTTCCATAACTAAGTGTGGCTTGATTTTCATTTTCATGAGATACATAGTGACGCCCAAAAATTTCTTCTTTGGGACCAGCCGTAGCCATGACGCTTTTTTCCCTTTGGCTGAAGTCTTCCCAGAAAGGTTCATGGTGTGGTTGAGACTTCATTGGTCCTCATTCATGCTGGATTACTTCATTAAATCACACCACGCACCCCCACATTAATAACCCTATCATACTATCTGGTCCACATGACCCTAAAATATATACACTTGTCCCTACGACATGACATTAAATTGTGCCGCATCATCCTCATCACATGACATTAAACTCATGGAACATTTTATATTGACCACATGAAATTAAACTGTACGGAGTTTTTCCTTACAATAATATATTAAACTAAACGAAAATCCATAACTACTTGTAGCTTGATTCTCATTTTCCTGGGATACATTGTGAGTCCCAAGTTCCCTTGTTTGGGCCCAGTCACAATATTACCACCTTTCATGATTGTTCCTACGTCCTTACTACATGACGTTAAACTGAATGGAATCATTCACTCACCGTATGAAGTTAAACTACACTGACATAATGCATCCCCACTACATGAAAATATATTATTTAGACCATCTATAATTTTTTACTCCCCATCAAAGGACTGCAAGAGACTTACCCTGGTCAACCAAAGTTCAAGGTGCTTCCACCACCCTTTAATAGCTCCTCGAATCCATATACAACACTTCATGTCTGGAGAATCTCAGACAACCATCAACATTCCATGTCCCTTGGAAAGGATACCCAGCCTCAAGGACCCTTTACTTGACTATACATGAATTCCCATTTCTCCTTCATTTGAACCTATAGACATCAACCAAATGTGTCACTTTGAAAAAGGACATTCAATTTAACGTGAGCCTTGAAATCATCCCAACAACACTCAACACCCTAGTGTGTCTGAACCACTCCTTGTATGACTATCCTACATCATTAATCATGACCTGAGAAACTCAAGATATGATTTACATCATTTACCTTCCATTCATGAAAAGATATTGGATCACTATTAACCCGGGGTATCCTAATTGGCCTCTTGGGTAACATCCTCTATGTTAGGTCCATGCAATTCATGACCCGAAAATGTATGTGCTTTGGTAAAAATTGTATGATCTTAACATCTAGCATATAATTGTCCAAATTGATAGACCTTAAATTACTAATGGAAGAGACACAAAACTTGTCAGGATAAATAACCGCAAAGGGAGACTTGAGAAAAATTCAAGTCTCTTATAGTTAAACTATTTGTTATCTGGGTTTAGGAAAAATTTATGGCACAAAATTAAAAAGCTTAAAGTTCATAGTGTCCATAACCTTAGTAAAATCCAAGCTAGTATCAATGGATTCACTAGTCCAATAAAAAGTTAGGGAAATATTTTTCACACCTCCTCGCTGCGAGAATATGTTCACTAGGTGGTGTGATAACCTTTAGGGAATTCGAACCATCCTTGGTTTTTAAATCTTCCACAAACCAACATTCGTGATTTGGGGTGTCTCAAATCATCATAGACTTCCATGTTCCTGGGAATGGATATCTGGCTTCAAGGAACTTTTTCTTGACTGTGCATGAATTCCCATGGCTCCTGCATATGCGCCTATGGCCATCAACCAAATGCGTCACTTTGAAAAAGGAAATTCCAATTATCATGAGCCTAGATGCCATCACAGAAGAACTAAACACCATAGTATGTCTGAACCGCATCCTATATGACTCTCCCATACCATTATCTGTAATTGAGCACTCCAGATCATGATTGAAAATTTCCATACCAAACTATCCAAGCAGATTCAATATCGTATATAGTATTTCACAGTGTTTCATACCCTTTCTAAAATATAGACAGTGACACTTTATCTCCTATAATTTTATGGCTGATGCCTCATGATTCGAAACCACTTGATGTAGAGCTCGAGCTTCATTTTAATAGCTAGCTTCCCTAGGGTGCTAGAACCCTTTCTGGATAGCTTTCTTCTCATATCCAACTTCATCATCTAGATGTTTGAGTCTTCAATAATATTCTATATCCCTCAGAAAGAAGTGGATATCATCTTTTTCTTGGAATGCTACTGACACATAAGGCCCTTCACCAGCCAACTAAATTCATATTTTTATTTCCAGAAAGAATATTCGATCCTTTTGAGTCTTTTCAACACCGCATAAGAACCTGACATTTCAAAATTTCAAGGGACATACCCGGAATGTTTTCCCCATCTCATATTCATGGAAACAAACTCCCAGAACATCTGTATCCCTTGAAAACGATTCTCGGATTCAAGGGACCCCTTGGATTGAATATTCATACATCCCCAGTACTCCTACACATACTCCTATGGCCATCAACCAAGCATGTCACTCTGAAAAAAGGGCATTCTGATCCTCATGAGCCATAGCAACACGAAGGTAGGATCCAACACCTCAGATTGTTTTACATCACTCCTGGCATGTATGCACCATTTCCCATGCTCATATAGAAGTTATAAGATAAAATAACTTAAATGAAAGGAATAGATGGTTTGATCTAAATGACATTAAACTAAATAAATAGATGGTACAACCCAAAAGACCTTAAACTAAGCAAAAAATAGTTTGAGCTAAAAGAACATAAACAAAATAAATAAATGGTTTGAGCTAATAGACCTTAAACTAAAGAAACATATGGTCCAAGCTAAAAGATATTAAACTAAATTAATAGATGTTATAATATAAAAGACCTTAAACTAAAGAAACTGATGGTCTGAGGTAAAATACCATAAACTAAAACAATAGATTGTCCAAGCTAAAAGAACTTAATCTAAAGAAATGGAAGGTGTGAACTAAAAGGACTTAGACTAAAGTGCATGGAAATCATCACGATGACCCTTACGTGGACAAATTATGATCTAGCTTCTCTCCATGGATATGAAAATCACTCATTTTATAGGTCATATCTCCTTCCCATACAATCCCTCTTTACATGAGGTGATCTCAAGATAGTTGGAAAACATTACTGATACAGATCCTTATATGGGGTGAGCCTCCATGAGAGTCTATCAAAGGAAATTGGTTTGGATTTCAACATCCAATTATAAGAATTCATGATCATTAAATATAGAGAAAGGGATGGGTGTTGACAGTAAATAACTAGAATATTGTGATTTTATACAAGGAAGAAAATTTTAAAGTTATCTCATAAAAACTCATCCATTCACAGTATAAAAAATGTTATAATCTCCACATTTAGGAGTCTCTCTAAAACATAAAAAAATGGAGTGCAGTGAAAAAGTATGGGATGAAATAAAAAAACTGAGTCATAAAAAAAAGATGGCCGATTGCGCTATCCTGGTCTGCAAGAGTATAACAGGAGGTGTCAATTGAGTGTTGGAGTGTCTCCTTCCCCGCTTCTTCCACCTCTACATCGGGGATGATAAATTCAAACAGAGAATTCAATTATTCAACGCTCCTATGAATAGTGTCCAATGAAGTCAATTATGTTGAACTATTGAACTTCAGATGAGTGATCATCTCTTCATGCCTCTATATCTGCATTGACCAAGCATCCACATGAGATTGTAGTTAAGACGACAACCGACAAACCTACTCTAGTTCCAATACTTCCTCCACGATTTTCTTGGAAAGGGAGGCCTCATCCATGAGTCCGTGTGATCCCCTTTCCTATGTAGACAAGTCTCATTAGGTCAGGATGATCTGCTACATAATTTCCTACAGAGGCTTCCGATCAAATCTGCTAGACCATAAATCATGAAATAACTGATGAAGATGCTCCCCTTGATGGAAGAATGTCTCTAGAGGGTCTCCATAATCAATACATGTATATGCTACAAGACCATCTTATGATATGATTGATCCTTGATAGCTGATGAGGAGTTTGAAGTAGAAGGATGACTAGCTGGCAGAATCAATGTTGAAATCAGAGAATAAGCCCTAAAAACCTCTCTATCAAACGGAACACCATACAGAGCCTGAACTAGAGGACTAGTATCCTCATTAGAACCTGAATTAACATCCAATTAACCTTCAGCAAATTTATGTCACTTAATTGACATCTTTCCTAAATTCTCATCCAATTCCATTAGTTCCACAGATAGGGGAATTGGTGATGCAAGGGGCCTTTCCACATGGGAGACCAGTTGTCCTATCACCCCATTAGGATAAGCCATCACCAAAGACTAAGAATAATCCCAGGTGAGGATAGTGGGAGATTTGGTAGGCATAAATATGATCATATCTTTATTATCTTCATGGGATAGTATCTTCCAAAATTGGAGGATGACACAAGGATGTTTCTTCTCTCAGACGCTGGTCAAAGGAATGAGGAAACTCCCTAAACACAACCAAAATATCGAGAAAATTGGTATGGTGTGTATGGATCAAAGATAATAAGACCATCCACCCTAACTACAAGAATCCCATCCCAAAGAGATATCAGATAAGACCTATCATCAAGAGACACTACTGGAAAATGGACCTATCCCCACGGTTTTCCTCAAAACCGTGGGGATAGGTACCCCTATACCCACGGTTCTTGAAAACCGTGGGTATAGGTCAATTTTCAAGACCTGTACCCACGGTTTTCAAAAACCGTGGGCATAGGGGGGTCTATCCCCACGGTTTTCCAAAACCGTGGGGATAGGTGTTGAAAATTGACCTATACCCACGGTTTTCAAGAACCGTGGGTATAGGGGTACCTATCCCCACGGTTTTGAGGAGAACCGTGGGGATAGGTGTAGGATAAAAAACCTATACCCACGGTTTTGAAAAACCGTGGGTATAGGTTTCCCATGTGTGCGCGGGAAAATTTTTTTTTCCGCGGGAAAGATTTTTTTTGGTGGGAGTCCTATACCTACGGTTCTTCCCTCTATACCCACGGTTTATATAACTATATTTAACTAAATATATATATATATACACATAATTGATAGTAGGGTAGTGGTAGACGCGGTACTTTGCAGCGAAGAGGTCGTGGGATCGAAACCCGCCTGCAGCTTTATTTTAGGATCTATACCCACGGTTTTGAAACCGTGGGTAAAAGCCATTGACACCGTGGCAATTGGGAATGTTTTGTTGACACGGTGGCAGAACACCTATACCCACGGTTTTGGAAAACCGTGGGTATAGGCTGGGGACCTATACCGACGGCGTTCCAGCCCACGGTTCCCAAAACCGTGGGTATAGGCCTTTTTTCCAGTAGTGAGAGTCACTTCCATCATCAATAATCAGACTCCTCGGTGTATGAATGGTAGAAAATTTTAAGCTATTAGATCGGTATAGTGAACCTTTGACTTCTGCATGGGATAGAGACATAGGTCAAACCCCAAAGATATTAAAAAATATACGGATGGATACAAGGTATGGGATCCTAGATATATTTTAGTACTCCTAACAGTGGAAGTACTCCCCTATCCACCCGAACAGGAACTTGAGAGGACCACTAAACCTATAGGGAGTGCTGCCTTGTGGGATATAACCCAACATCTGGTAGAGGCGTGCAAGAACTATCACCTCTAGGTTAAGGCCTCACCCTTCTTTAATATGCATCACTGTTACCAATGTGCCAATGTGAAGCCTTGAACGTGTATCTCTAGCTAGGAAGAGCCACCTATTTAGTAACATTACAAGAAAACCATCCAACATAAAGTCTGATGAAAGCTAAGGGTTCACCCAATAGCCCCATGAGGTGTACTCACCAGCTTTTAGAATGTCTCAATAGGAGCCAACACTATCGCAGACTTGCTGTGAATGACATCAATAGGGGCATATAACATTGGGTCTCACCCCACTACCACATAGAAAAATATTCATTCAGTCACTGAAGGAAATAAGTGAACACACTGTCAGCTCTCTCCATAAAATTTTCATCATAATAAAAAGAATATCATTCTCTAGGAATAGAGTCTATAGAGGATCATACCATACATCCTTAGTTGGAATAAATTTTTTATACATCTCTCTGAGAGGAGGGATGCTACCCAGTTGATGGACATCCCATAAAATTATACCCACATCAACTTGAGGAAGATGGAACATGTTGGTTCTGGGACACTGGTGGATAATAATTTCATAAAGGAGGCCTGGTTAGTAATAAACGATGAATTGAGATATCCACATAGCTTTGTGGAGATGAAACCTCTATAGATCATCAAAAAATTGTGAACAACTCTGCGTCACCCATAGTGGGCATGAACATTCATCAGAGAAATTTCCTCTAAGATGAAGACCCCATTTTAGGTACCATCCGCCATCAGAGGCATCTAGAAAAAATAAAATAGGATTGATTAACCCTTGGAAATAGTTTTTTCAGCAAGGTAATGATCATCCGGACTCATGAGAGAACTGAAAAATAGATAAGACAAGCCCTGAGATTGGGCTGTAACCAGCTGACTGTGATCAATAATCATTGCCTAAATGTAGTCCAAAGAACTAGATACCTAGAAAAATGGCATGTTAAAATTTTGGGGAGGTATAGAAACATAATCCAAAAAAGAAAAAATCTTATAGTGGAAGTCGATCAGATAAGGGATATTTCTGAATGCCTGATGAAATAAATCTCTCTAAGACCGCATTATTAGTATGCACGTGATAGCGAGGATCAACATTGTGATTCCTGGAAATCATGGCCCTCTAGTTGGTTTCAGTTAAGAAACCTTCATGAGAACTGGAATCCATATGAAAATAAGTATGTGCCATATGATAGAAAAAGAAAACATAATGTCCTGGACAAATGAAATAGGGTAAAGAAATTTCCATTGGAATCAGGTGCATCACATGAATCAATAAGGGATCTACGAACCACAATGAGGGTTTGCGGATCGCCTGATCTTTAGAGGACTCATGGAGTGCGTAACCCATGCTAGGAGTCACACACATCGCATGAACCCCTAGAGACTCATGATTTCCTTACTTGAACATGGTCACACGAATCTTTAATAATTGAACAACCAGGAAAAAGGATCATACACAATTCTCTAAAAAACCATTTCCCTCATAACCAATGTATGAGTAATTACTAAAAAACATGTTTGCGGTCAAGTTAGATGAGAACCTGAACAGAAAGTATCCCATCACAAGAGATTTGGAGAGATGAGTTCATGATGCGGACTTGTAGACATGGTTCGTGATAGGGTCTTATGACATGAGAAATAATGGGAGAGATATAAGGATAATCAGCCAGTGGAATGAATTTTCCTCCACCCCTATATATAAGAAGTTTTTAGAACCCAAAAGGTCTCCCAACAGACCAAGCATCACCAGAAGCACTGGTTTGAGACATCATGAATGGTTATGTAGGGCATTAGTTTTCCTCAGACATCACTCTTGAGGGGGGGGGGATTTGTTGACTCTTACCAAATAAGAATTGGAAAAATCACAAGGGAAGAAATACCAGAATATGAGGATTATTTTCTCCATGAAATCTAGGAACAAGGGGATCGTCAAAGAATCATTAATCCTATGAGAGAATCACGATCACATGACCTTTTCAATGTCACTCAGTGGACCCACACATGGTGCATCACTCGTGGAAAGTCCCTCAGAGCCGTCTTCTTCAAACCTACCTGATCTTACGAAGGATCCCTAAACAACTGAATGAGCATCCCCAAGATGCATGGTTTTTCATTTCCAAGTGCTTGAAAAACCATCCAAAATATTTTAAGAATAAATAGGGATGAAATTCTAAAGGAAGATACCCCCATTGGTCGTGAAGATCATGTGACAGTTCATCATTAGTAAGAATAAAATCCCTTGGTGATATCTAAGTAATCTTGCATGTCCTATGAGACTTCGCCACATAAAACACACAAGATAAAATAGAAGAGGTGAGAGGGGTTATCGGTTGCTGAAAGACATGTGATGCGTGCCCCTGATGACCCACAAGACTCCATGAGTCCTCGGTGACACATATGACTCAACATGTAGGAGCCCTCTGTCTTGTAAGACTCATCGCATGGAAGTGCTCAGGTGTGACCAAACAACTCCACAACACTATAAAGATAGATGGATAGACCAATCCGCTACATGCTCAAACGCTCTCCATATGACCCATATTGGTAATGAAAGATTTCATCGATAAAACAAGTAAAAATAATGGGAATTACTAGTGCCATCTCGTATGACCTCTGAGCCTTTTCCGTATAAAATAAAGGAGATAAAGGGAGAAGTTGAGAGGTGTTTGTGGTCACTGAAGGACATCCAATGCGCTCCCCTGAAAACCCGTAAGGTAGCATGAGTCTTCAGTGATATGTCCACCTTGCCTCGTGAAACCCCTTTGGATTTTCATCCTCGCTATGCGAAGCACCCTAGATAACTCCTTAGCGCTTAAGGGAAAATAGAAAAATTCATCCATGGAATGCTGACACCCCCCATGCAACCTATATTATTCATGTGACGCATCTAAAAAAATAGAGGAAATACCCTCAAAAACACACATGAAATCTCACATGACTCCCGACCTGTGTTACATCTATTAAATGGGATTAAAAGGGAAGAGGTAATAAGTACTCACAATCATAGAAAGTAATGAGATGCACCCAGTGCCCTTACAATAATGTCCTATGAGACCCCATGAAAAGTCACCCATGGTCTTGCGAGTGTCTTCCCACATGCATTTGAATCATGTGAAGGCCCTCATACATGTCAGCATAAAACATGGAATTCCTTCGATATGACCTCATGATCAAACATGTATTTGATAATCTTGAATAATTTAATAAAGGACATCTTGATTATGGAGACTCATGATTTCTGAAAATTAGGTGATGTAATTGAAGCAGTCCACGATAGAGACTCGTGAAACCACATAGTGCTAGGCCCCTCCACCATCTACAACCTAGACTTGTTCTAGATACACCACACAAACCGGTGAGTAACAGGGGTGGATATGCCTATAAATTCCCACCCCAACATGAAGAAAGGGATGGATTTTTGATTGAACAGATGTCCAGACTCTACATGATTCATCTCTTGACTTCTACAGACTTCTCCGAGAAACCGATCATAAGACCCACTAGCTTTACATTAGGTAATATACTGGAAAGTATTAAGAGTATCCATGCACAAGAAATAATGTGCTTTACGTGAACACTCATAGATCATGCGAATCACTTATAGTAGGACATGTTAAGAACATACTGCATGTCCTCCAAATCATACAGGGCTCGAAGAAACCGACACTGAATGAAACCAACGCATTCAAAATACAAGGGTTAGAACCAGGATCAGATGTAGAAGTCTTAAGAGAAATACACGATCACATCCCCTCATGCACTTCACGTGTGTCATACTAGGTCATGAGATAACACAAGGGAACATTGCCCAGATTTTTCGACACCCCTACATCATGTAATTTGGAACACATGAATTCCTCTTGACATTTCAGGGAACATCCTACAATGCCCCCCACAGGCGCCAATTTGATAATGTGTACCCTCTAGGTTTATCACCTTGGACTTGAGACACCACCAGACACATTACCTAACTAATATAACAATGCCCGATCATGTCAACCGAGTTTTGCGAATAAATTTCGTCATGAAAACCAAGACCCCGTGACACCCCCTACCCATGTCATTTGAGACTCGCAATTCCCTCCAGACAAGTCATCCAAGACACGCGACACCTCTTAGACTATGATACACTGTCTCTCATGACAACATCCATATGTGTCAATCCAGGTTATGTGATAACCCCTAGGACGTGCCAACTAGGACTTGCGACATCTTCTAGAAAAGAAGGCTAGATCACTAGGGCTTCCCATGATTTGACAATCTTTTCTATCCTCAGTGTATAATCCCCAATCAATAGTGAAACATCAAAGTATAACCCCCCAAAAAAGAGAAATACAATGACTCTGATTCCATCCATATTCAGGATACACAGGCCACCTCCCTCTATGGCTAGACCACCATATTGATCATATATAGAGGGAAAAACATATGAGTCCCTTATCCAAAGTAATAACATTGGTTACTTACTAACCCGTATTTCTCACATCGAGCATGGATCACGTGATCTTATAGAGTTGTGGTAATCATGTCATCTGCATCGCGAGTCTCTATAATGACACAATCGACCCCAATATATAAGTCTTGAAAATATGAAATACAAGAACTCTAATTCCCACCATAACTGGGATACTTATGATGCATTCCTAAGGCCTGATCTCTATGACAAACACCAAAAGGACTATCCAAATACACAGGTCCCATATCTATATTCCATGAGGTTGATCATATGCCCCCTTGTTTCCCATACCGAGCATAGCTCACATGATCTTAGGGGGATGCAATGAACACCTCATTATGCATCATAAATATCCATGATCTAGGAAAACCTCAGTGTGTAAGCCCTAACATATAGGGGACTACAATGACTCTGATTCCTACCATATTTAGGATATGTAGGATACCTCTCCCTAGGGTTCAAGCTCCATATTGATTACCCAGGGAAATCCTGATATCTAAGATCCCTTTATCCAAAGTAATGGCATTGATCACTTTATAACCCTTGTTTCTCAAAATGAGCATGAATCACATGGTCTTAAAGGATTGCACTGATCATGTCATTTTCACTATATAGATCATGGTTATAAGGAAAACTTCAGTATGTAAGCCGAAACTTCAGTCAAACTACGATGACTTTGATTCCTACCATAACTAGGATACGCAGGATGTCTCCCCGAGACTCAAGCTTAAATATATTTCATCTCAATACCCAAACATGAGTCCTCCATCATGATATTAAACTGCATGGGTCGAACGAACTACATGGGGTTTGATTCCTACAATAAAATAGATATGTAAGATTCAATATACTAGCTCAATACCATCCTCAAAATATTAACCACTTCTTCATATGGGAGAACAAACCAAAGCACTTGGTTATATCACTAAGGGAAAAAAGACTTTTTGCGATGGGAATAAATCTCGTCGTAAAAATTCTGTCCAAGAGGTTATTTGCGATGGGGGTAATGACCCATCACAAATAACCGATTATTTGCGACATGATTTCGTGTCCCGTTGCAAAAGGTTTGGCAAGGGTAGCACGCCAAACATCGCGAAGGTTATTTGCGACAGTGGGATCCCACTGTAGCAAATAGTGAAGTATTTGCGACGGGATGTCATCCCGTCGCAAAAGGTGTGTCGACAGGAACTATTTGCGATGGGACCAGTCACAAATAACTTTTTAACCGCCGACTGTAATTAAAGCAGGCATAGGTATTTGTGACGGGTCCCGTCGCAAAAGACACTATTTGCGACGGGCTACCTGTCGCAAATAGTCTCGTCGCAAATAATCTAACCTATATATACCCCCATCCATTTTTCCTCTCATTCCTCTAAATTCTTAGATCTTGTTTCTCTCTGAATTATAATTTTAGAGGGAAAATTTTTATAAGTTAATTTTCTTGTTCACGAAGAAGTTGTGAAACCGTCTACATCAATAGAAAATCATGTTTAAAGGTATTTATGTTTTATTTAATTTATTATTTATTTCAAAGTTTTTATGTTAATTTTTATTATTGTTGATCAGTTGTAATTAAATTAAATTTAAATTGTTTTGTCAGGAATATTTATTTGTACTAATAAATTGAAATTCTTAGTACTAATTTTTAATAATTAGTAGTAATTAATAATTATTAACGATAAATAGTGATGTATATAATTAATTTTTAGTAATTAATAATAATTGGTAATAAATAATAATAAATAATAATAATTAGTAATAAATATCAATAATTATTAATAAATAGTAATAAATAGTAATATTGATTAATAAATAGTAATAATGAGTAATAAATAGTAATAAATTGTAATAAATAGTAATAAATTGTACTAATTAGTATTAAATTGTAATAATTAGTAATAAATTGTAATAATTTGTAATAAATTGTAATAATTAGTAATAAATTGTAATAATTAGTAATAAATTGTAATAACTAGAAATAAATTGTAATAATTAGTAATAAATGGTAATAATCAGTAATAAATTGTAATAATTAGTAATAAATTGTAATAATTAGTAACAAATTGTAATAATGAGTAGTAAATAGTAATAATGAGTAGTAAATAGTAATAAATAGTATTAATTAGTAATAAATTGTAATAAACTGTAATAAATTGTATTAATTAGTAATAAATTGTAATAATTACTAATAAACTGTAATACATTGTAATAAATTCTAATATTTAGTAATAAATTGTAATAATTACTAATAATTACTAATAAATTGTAATAATTATTAATAAATTGTAATAATTAGTAATAAACTGTAATAATTAGTAATAAATTGAAATAATTACTAATAAATTGTAATAATTAGTAATAATTTGTAATATTTATTAATAAATACTAATAATTAGTAATAATTAGTAATAAATATATACAATTAGATATAAATACAGATAATTAGTAATAATTAGTAATAATTAGTAATAATTAGCAATAATTAGTAATAATTAGTAATAATTAGTAATACTTAGTAATAATTAGTAATAATTAGTAATAATTAGTAATAATTTGTAATAATTAGTAATAATTAGTAATAATTAGTAATAATTAGTAATAATTAGTAATAATTAGTAATAATTAGTAATAATTAGTAATAAATTGTAATAATTATTAATAAATTGTAATAATTAGTCATAAATTGTAATAAATAAGATTAATTAGGAATAATTAGGAATAATTAGTAATAATTATGGATAATTAGAAATAATTAGAAATAAATAGGAATAATTAGAAATAAATAGGAATAAATAGAAATAAATAGGAATAATTAGTAATAATTATTAATAATTAAAAATAAATAGTAATAATTATCAATAATTAGCAATAATTAGAAATAATTAAGAATAAATAGAAATAATTAGTAATAAATAGAAATAAGTAGTAATAAATAGAAATAAATAGTAATAAATATTAATAATTAGTAATAATTAGGAAGAAATATTAATAATTAGTAATAAATACTAATAATTAGTAATAAATACTAGTAATTAGTAATAATTACTAATAATTAGAAATAATTTGGAATAATTATAAATAATTAGTAATAAAAAGCAATAAATAGCAATAAATAGCAATAATTAGTAATAAATAACAATAATTAGTTATAAATAACAATAATTAGTAATAAATTGTAATAATTAGTAATAGGAATAGTTAGTAATAAATATGAATAGTTAGTAATAAATATGAATAGTTAGTAATAAGTATGAATAATTAGTAATAAATTTGAATAATTATTAATAAATAGGAATAATTAGTAATAAATATTAATAATTAGTAATAAATAGTAATAATTAGTAATAAATAGTAATAGTTAGTAATAAATAGTAATAGTTAGTAATAAATTGGAATAGTTAGTAATAAATTGGTATAGTTAGTAATAAATAGGAATAATTAGTAATAAATATGAATAATTAGTAATAAATAGGAATAATTAGTAATAAATTGTAATAATTAGTTAGGAACAGTTAGGAATAGTTAGAAAGAAATTTTAATAAATTTTAATAAATTTTAAGAACATGGAATAATTTTCTGTGGATTGACGACACTCCTTTTGCTTGATGACTTTTCTCCTTTCAACTCTCACCGAATCAAAACATTATGAAAAATTTGCTGCTACATAGGCATATTCAATCTCATATGCACGAGATTGGATATGCATTCGTAGGATCATATCTTCTATAATGTTTTTAAGCGGTGCAGTTGGAAGAAGACGATTCATTGACGAAAAAGGGGCACTTTTGTCTGACAGCTCATTTACATGCATCTTTATCACACTGAAATCACAATGAAGAATCTGGTCGGAGATACACATATTCATTCCCGTCATAAATAGTCTAAATAAATATTTTCAAAAAAGTATTTGGTATGGGATTACGGGCCCATCAGAAATACTTTTGTGATGGGTCCGTCGAAAAAATGTTTTTCAAAAAAGTATTTGCGACGGGATTACGGGCCCATAGGAAAAAAGTTTATATATATATAAAGTATATAATAGGAGACTTATTTGTGATGATGAAGTTTCCCATTTTAAAAAATATTATTTGCATTGGGCCCGTCGCAAATAATATTTTTTGTCACGCCGTTTTCTACAACGGGCTATTTGCGACGGGATCCCATCGCAAATAACCCGTCACAGATAGATAGAATTCTAGTAGTGTATGAATTCAACATATAAGTAACAAAACATTACTAGAGAGTGATGGAGAACCTCATATACATATAGATGAACTCAATCAAGGGATCCCGATCATCTTCATATAAAAGATAATTAACCTACAATTTTTTTGTTAGGGTAAATGGACCTGTATAGGGATTAGAAAGAGATTTAAGAACCTATATTAAATATATAAGAGAGTCCCAGAGTTGGAAATAATTACCCCCAAAAGGGTGTGATGAGCCAGACCTCCCATACTACGGAACAATGCAAGTCCCCAAGAGTCATTGAGCCTAAAAACTCAGATGACCACTGGCCATTGGAAAGCAGGCTCGTACCCAACTATTGATAAGGGAACCATTGTGAGTCTCTAGTGAAGAAGAAACAAATGGTGGTCCCATTTCACATGATTTAGTGAGTCCATAGAATACCCCTCAATCAAACCATCAAGGGAAACCCCATTCCATGTTTCCCATCCAAAACCCGACGAAATAATGATGTGTATCCCTAATATACACGGTGTACCCCTTCTCCAAATGGGAACCCCGGTTATGGATCACATGGGTGGAGAATCAGGTGTATTTACACTCCAGTTTGAGTACAAGGACATAGGGTCTTGTATGTGGACACGACTAGCATATACATAGCCTAGTCCTGGTTAGCTTGGACACACCGTCTAGTTCACCTTCACAGCGTGTAATGCTACACGGATAGGGATACATGTAGTATCTAGGAACCTGAATAGGTGGTTGAGCATGTAAACACACCATATGAATCCCCTCACACGTCGTGTACCCCTTAACCTCTGTTGAGGAAACATTAGTCATCTGTATCTTCTTCGCTTGAACTCAGATTTTGGCACACGAGTAACCTGTACTAAGTGTTTTCCATGTAGAACATGATGGTTCCTTTGGTTTTAGATTTGGATATATGATGTGAAATGTTTCAGGAATGGTCCTTAAGAAATTATTTATGATGATAGTGATCAAGAATTATCACTAGAGACCTTTCGAGTGGAACCCTCCTATGGGGTAGGGCATGGGTCCTCAATGACTTTGAGTGGAACCCCCCCTGCTGGGCTGGGAATGGGTCCTCAAACTTCCGACCCTCCTATGGTATCAGGGTATGGGTACCCAATGACATTGAGTATCATCCTCCATATGGGCTAGGCATGGGTCTTTGACCTTCCGAGTGCCACCCACCTATAATATTTGGGCATGGGTCCTCAGTAACGTAGAGTGGAACCCTCCAGCTGGGCTGGGCATGTTCCCTCATCCATCACAGTGGAACCCTCCTAATGTACTGGGGAATGTGTAATATACCTATAGATTATTCCCCTTGACTATGAGGCATAGTTCTGAGGCATGTTTTGACTTGGAATATTTCCTTCTAGGAAGACACATGAGATGCTCGTCATTATTGATGAACCTTTGAAATTTTTGGTTACTCTTCTTCCTAAGCTGAGCTGTGATATGGATATCCCCTTACTCTCTCATTTGGGATTCTGTTATTGAGAACATATATATATATATAAGTCCTTTTATATCCCCTCCTTGGATTTGGTTACTCTCCTTCCAAGAGAGGACAAGATGCATAAGGTATTCAATGTGATTTTAATGTTTAGATTCTCATGGTTGGATGAGTCTACACTTATACTATAGGTGGCTAAGAATCTATAAGTAGTTCATATACTCTCCATTTTTATCCCATCATTCTTGGATGAGCTTACATTCACTCTTTTTTGGGTTGAGCTATTCTCTTTGATTGTACCTTTCATCTGTTATCTTTGTCTTCCTATTGCATCTCTTAATTCTCCCCCTTTTACTTTGAGGGTGTCCTATTGGGTATGTATATATTCACCCCTTCATGGGATTTTCCTACACATGTCGTGTCTTATACAGATAATAGACAGGTCGACCATGACTACAGATGAGTTTAGTTATACTGAGTGCTTGAACCGTGTAGGGTAATCATAGCTTGGTATTTAGGATATGGGCTCTCTCAGCTATTTAATTTTCTAGTTTTGTTAGGTTAGGACATATTTCTAGTTGGGTGTGTATTTTCCCCCTTTAGTTTTCAGTTTTCACTACCTTACTTTTTTACTATTTAGAGGTTCATGCATGCTTATTTTACTTTATAGTAGTGTTTTATATTTTACTCTTTCCCTATGCATTTTTTCATCATGATGGATGTGTGTGTACGTACATGTACTTAGGAAATGGCCTCCTTGTGTTAGTTATTCCTTCATCACAAGTTGCTAGCTGCAAGCATAAGAACGTGGGATTGGGTTAGTTGCTGCTCATTCCCTAGCTTGGGTTGGTTCATGACAAAATGTTTTTCAAAATCTCTGATCCAATCGGGGGAGGGGTTTCTATAAGGAAGTATCACAACATGGTTTTCCCATAGTTTTCCATACCGTTCAACCTAACCATGCGTCATGCAGATGAAACACCAAAATTTATGGATCTAACAAAAATTAATCCCCATATACCTCTTTAATCCCCTATTCTTCTTATATCTCGAAGTCCCTTTACTCCCAAGGCTTGATATACCTTTCCTTTTGATCCTAAAGTGATTCTTAGGCGAATAAAATTTCATTAGAGAATTAGATTCCTTAATAAGTGATCATTATTCACCATTCTTCTTTGATCTATTCTTCTCCCCTATCGAGAACCATAGATCTTGTCCATAGAGGATAGATCTAAATTATTTTATGGAGATATTTATAGGATATAATTAAATCTTTTACTGGGAAGAGTATCCATGATCAGATATAGAGAATTTTTTGAGAGGTAGTTAGATTCTCTCGCATTTCCACTTGACTTAGAACTTGAAGATTTAGTTTTAATTAAATGTTTTTCTTGAAATTGTCATTAAATCAGTGTTTTATTCTTGATAGAACCCACTTTTGTCTTATGGATTTGAAATTTATGAAATTGGATGGTTTCTTGGAAAATTATCTTGGGTTATAATTTTCAAATACAGATTTTCAAATCATTTTTTTGGATGCATGGTATTTTTTAATGAAATTATTTAAAGAAATAAATGTTTTATGTGGAATGGGATTTCATGGTATTTGGAATACATGGTTATTGTGAGTGAAGTCAGAGACATGAACTTGTGTAATGGGAATATTCCGTTGGGGAACCTTGTATTATTCACCTTGTGATGACTTGGTGGATCTATGAGAGGCCGCTCATGAGTATGAAACTATAACATAGGCATGTATGGGTTTGTTTGTGTGGGGACATGGTTATGGGTATGTGAAATAATTAAGAAAGTTTTTATGTTTGTAAAATATTTTCCTTGGAACTTGTTTACTATTTTGATATAAACTATTATGTCTAATTTTAAAAATGTTTTATCTAGAATGTGTTAATCGGTTATTTTCCTAGTGACATGAGTTAGTGTGTCTTTGGGGAAATCCTATTATGTTTAGACTCACCCCTTTATTGGGAATAATTGTTCCTTTATAGATGTCATCAATAATGACATAAGAAAAAGAAAGGTATCTCAATTATTTAGTGATTATACTTGATTTCATGGACATGGCATGTGGAGTTGGATCTTGAAGTAGGTTGGATGTTTCTTATGTTGATTTCACTTGAGAGTCTTCAATTTTATAGTATTTTGTTTCTTTTTCATGTATTTATTTTGGTTTTCCCTTTTACTCTGATAATGTTTAATTTTTTCGTTATTTATTGAGTTTTATTTTTTACACATGAATCATATAGAGGATTGTAGTTTACAATTTATGTTGTTTGAGTGTTTTATATTTAAAAAGAAAAATCATCCCCCAAATGTTCTTGAGGCCATTGAAATTTATTTACTAAATAGGTTTCTTGGTGATGTCACCTAAGTTTGGTAGAAACCCTCACTTCTCTAGCCAATGAGGAGGTGTTTGATGTTACAAATGGTATCATTCTCGGTCGACATGTCAATATTTTTGGGATGAATGGTATTAGTCTTGGTCAATTCATATATTTTTTTTTGGAAAATATGGTATCATCTAGTTTGGTCTTTGAGCTGGAAATGGAATCTATCCGTATTTGGTTTGGTAGAAAGAATATAGGATCATCAAAACTTAAAATATAAAACATAAAAATATATAGCCAACCTTTTTATACTGAACTCCATGTTACCATTTTTTTGGGTATATATGTGTTTTAAGAAAATTTAAGGTGACTTTTCATCTATTCGTTGTGGGTTTAGATGATGAGAATTTTATGCCATGCATTCACTACTGAAAATCCGGCCTTTAGCGGTCGCTGTTGCCTCATCGCTAGAGGCTTTCAGCGACCGCCAATGGCGGTCGCTAGTCTAAAAAAAAAAATTTAACTTTTTTTTTATTGAATTGAATATATATATATATATATATAAATATTCATATATATACTATTAAATACAATATTTTAAATATATATATATATATAATATTTTAAATGTTTTAATATATATATAATATATATATAATATCAAATCATTGTGCTATAATAATTTAAAAACTTTGATTCAAGAAATAATCTAATTTCAGGTCTTTCGGAGCACGTTTGCTCCGAATGGGACTGTCGCACGCCGTTTTGGTGTTTTATGGCGCCGGAAACGCGTTTCCGACCGCCGCGGTCAAACGGAACCTCCGAATGAGGTTCCGTCTGGCCGACCCTTTCACAATTCACGCCCCGGATGTTGTCGTACGGTTTCGTGGCATTCAGAGGTCGTTCGGGTGGTTTTGACCCCCCAACGCGCCATTTCAGCGCGCGCCGCGCTGCTGAAAAGGACACAATCGGACGTGCCGCGCGCACCGCACATCCGATGGATGTGCGGCCTCCTCCTGCATCTTAGGAATAATATTTCTATCGTTCCCGTGCGGTTTTAGGTCGTTCGGAGCACGTTTGCTCCGAATTGGACCGCTGCACGCCGTTTTGGTGTTTTAGGGCGCCAGAAACGCGTTTCCGGCCGCCGCGGTCAAACGGCACCTCCGAATGAGGTGCCGTCTGGCCGAACATTTCAAAATTCACGCCCCGGATGTTTTCGTACGGTTTCGTGGCATTTTGAGGTCGTTCAGGTGGTTTTGACCCCCCAACGCGACATTTCAGCGCGCGCCGCGCTGCTGAAAAGGACACAATCGGACGTGCCACGCGCACCGCACGTCCGCTGGACGTGCTGGCTCCTTCTGCATCTCAGGAATAATATTTCTATCATTCCCGTGTGCTTTCAGGTCTTTCGGAGCACGTTTGCTCTGAATGGGACAGCCGCACGCCGTTTTGGTGTTTAATGGCGCCCGAAACGCGTTTCCGGCCGCCGCGATCACACGGCACCTCCGAATGAGCTGCCGTCTAGCCGACCATTTCACAATTCACGCCCCGGATGTTGTCGTACAGTTTCGTGGCATTCGGAGGTCGTTCGGGTGGTTTTGACCCCCCAACGCGCCATTTCAGCGCGCGCCGCGCTGCTGAAAAGGACACAATCGGACGTGCCGCGCGCACCGCACGTCCGATGGAAGTGCGGCCTCCTCATGCATATCAGAAATAATATTTCTATCGTTCCCGTGCGGTTTCAGGTCGTTCGGAGCACGTTTTCTCCGAATTGGACCGCCGCACGCCGTTTTGGTGTTTTATGGCGCCGGAAACGCGTTTCCGGCCGCCGCGGTCACACGGCACCTCCGAATGAGATGCCGTCTAGCCGACCATTTCACAATTCACGCCCCGGATATTGTCGTAGGGTTTCGTGGCATTCGGAGGTCGTTCGGGTGGTTTTGACCCCCCAACGCGCCATTTCAGCGCGCGCCGCGCTGCTGAAAAGGACACAATCGGACGTGTCGCGCGCACCGCACGTCCGCTGGACGTGCGGCCTCCTCCTTCATCTCAGGAATAATATTTCTATCGTTCCTGTGCGGTTTCAGGTCTTTCAGAGTACGTTTGCTCCGAATGGGACGGCCGCACGCCGTTTTGGTGTTTAATGGCGCCGGAAACGCGTTTCCGGCCGCCGCGGTCACACAGCACCTCCGAATGAGGTGTCGTCTGGCCGACCATTTCACAATTCACACCCCGGATATTGTCGTACGGTTTCGTGGCATTCGGAGGCCGTTCAGGTGGTTTTGACCCCCCAACGCGCCATTTCAGCGCGCGCCGCGCTGCTGAAAAGGACACAATCGGACGTGCCGCGCGCACCGCACGTCCGCTGGATGTTCTGCCTCCTCTTGTATCTCAGGAATAATATTTCTATCGTTCCCGTGCGGTTTCAGGTCTTTCGGAGCACGTTTGCTCCGAATGGGACCGCCGCACGCCGTTTTGGTGTTTTTTGGCGCCGGAAACGCTTTTCCGGCCGCCGCGGTCACACGGCACCCGTGAATGAGGTGCCGTCTGGCCGACCATTTCACAATTCACGCCCCGGATGTTGTCGTACGGTTTCGTGGCATTCGGAGGTCGTTCAGGTGGTTTTGACCCCCCAACGCGCCATTTCAGTGCGCGCCGCGCTGCTGAAAAGCACACAATCGGACGTGCCGCGCGCACCGCACGTTCTATGGATGTCCGGCCTCCTCCTACATCTCAGGAATAATATTTCTATCCTTCCCGTGCGGTTTCAGGTCGTTCGGAGCACGTTTGCTCCGAATTGGACCGCCGCACGCCGTTTTGGTGTTTTATGGCGCCGGAAACGCGTTTCCGGCCGCCGCGGTCACACGGCACCTCCGAATGAGGTACCTTCTGGCCGAACATTTCACAATTCACGTCCCGGATATTGTCGTACGGTTTCGTGGCATTCGGAGGTCGTTCGGGTGTTTTTGACCCCCCAACGCGCCATTTCAGCGCGCGCCACGCTGCTGAAAAGGACACAATCGGACGTGCCGCGCGCACCGCACGTCCGCTGGACGTGCTGCCTCCTCCTGCATCTCAGGAATAATATTTCTATCATTCCCGTGCGGTTTCAGTTCTTTCGGAGCACGTTTGCTCCGAATGGGACCGCCGCACGCCGTTTTGGTGTTTAATGGCGCCCGAAACGCGTTTCCGGCCGCCGCGGTCACACGGCACCTCCGAATGAGGTGCCTTCTGGCCGACCATTTCACAATTTACGCCCCGGATATTGTCGTACGGTTTCGTGGCATTCGGAGGTCGTTCGGGTGATTTTGACCCCCCAACGCGCCATTTCAGCGCGCGCCGCGCTGCTGAAAAGGACACAATCGGACGTGCCGCGCGCACCGCACGTCCGATGGACGTGCGGCCTCCTCCTGCATCTCAGGAATAATATTTCTATCGTTCCCGTGCGGTTTCAGGTCGTTCGGAGCACGTTTGCTCTGAATTGGACCGCCGCACGCCGTTTTGGTGTTTAATGGCGCCGGAAACGCGTTTCCGGCCGCCGCGGTCACAAGGCACCTTTAAATGAGGTGTCGTCTGGCCGACCATTTCACAATTCACACCCCGGATGTTGTCGTACGGTTTCGTGGCATTCGGAGGTCGTTCGGGTGGTTTTGACCCCCCAACGCGCCATTTCAGCGCGCGCCGCGCTGCTGAAAAGGACACAATCGGACGTGTCACGCGCACCGCACGTTCGATGGACGTGCCTCCTCCTCCTGCATCTCAGGAATAATATTTCTATCGTTCCCGTGCGGTTTCAGGTCGTTCGGACCACGTTTGCTCCGAATTGGACCGCCGCACGCCGTTTTGGTGTTCTATGGCGCCAGAAATGCGTTTCCGGCCGCCGCGGTCAAACGGAACCTCCGAATGAGGTGCCGTCTGGCCGACCATTTCACAATTCACGCTCCGGATATTGTCGTACGGTTTCGTGGTATTCGGAGGTCGTTCGGGTGGTTTTGACCCCCCAACGCGCCATTTCAGCGCGCGCCGCGCTGCTGAAAAGGACAAAATCGGACGTGCCGCGTGCACCGCACGTCCGCTGGACGTGCTGCCTCCTCCTGCATCTCAGGAATAATATTTCTATCGTTCCCGTGCGGTTTCAGGTCTTTCAGAGCACGTTTGCTCTGAATGGGACCGCCGCACGCCGTTTTGGTGTTTAATGGCGCCGAAAACGCGTTTCCGGCCGCCGCGGTCACACGGCACCTCCGAATGAGGTGCCGTCTAGCCGAACATTTCACAATTCACGCCCTGGATATTTTCGTACGGTTTCGTGGCATTCGGAGGTCGTTCGGGTGATTTTGACCCCCCAACGCGCCATTTCAGCGCGCGCCGCGCTGCTGAAAAGGACACAATCGGACGTGCCGTGCGCACCGCACGTCCGCTGGACGTGCTGCCTCCTCCTGCATCTTAGGAATAATATTTCTATCGTTCCCGTGCGGTTTCAGGTCTTTCGGAGCACGTTTTCTCCGAATGGGTCCGCCGCACGCCGTTTTGGTGTTTTATGGCGTCGGAAACGCGTTTCCGGCCGCCGTGGTCACACGGAACCTCTGAATGAGGTGCCGTCTGGCCGACCATTTCACAATTCACGCCCCGGATGTTGTCGTATGGTTTCGTTGCATTCGGAGGTCGTTCGGGTGGTTTTGACCCCCCAACGCGCCATTTCAGCGCACGCCGCGCTGCTGAAAAGGACACAATCGGACGTGTCGCGCGTACCGCACGTCCGATGGACGTGCGGCCTCCTCCTGCATCTCAGGAATAATATTTCCATCGTTCCCGTGCGGTTTCAGGTTTTTCGGAGCACGTTTGCTTCGAATTGGACCGCCGCACGCCGTTTTGGTGTCTTATGGCGCCGGAAACGCGTTTCCGGCCGCCGCAGTCACACGGCACCTCCGAATGAGGTGCCTTCTGGCCGACCATTTCACAATTCATGCTCCGGATATTGTCGTACGGTTTCGTGGCATTCAGAAGTCGTTCGGGTGGTTTTGACCCCCCAACGCGCCATTTCAGCGCGCGCCGCGCTGCTGAAAAGGACACAATCGGACGTTCCGCGCGCACCGCACGTCCGCTGGACGTGCTACCTCCTCCTGCATCTCAGGAATAATATTTCTATCATTTCCGTGCAGTTTCAGGTCTTTCGGAGCACGTTTGCACTGAATGGGACCGCCGCACGCCGTTTTGGTGTTTAATGGCGCCCGAAACGCGTTTCCGGCCGCCGCGGTTACACGGAACCTCCGAATGAGGTGCCGTCTAGCCGACCATTTCACAATTCACGCCCCGGATATTGTCGTACGGTTTCGTGGCATTCGGAGGTCATTCGGGTGGTTTTGACCCCCAACGCGCCATTTCAGCGCGCGCCGCGCTGCTGAAAAGGACACAATCGGACGTGTCACGCGCACCGCACGTCCAATGGTCGTACGGCCTCCTCCTACATCTCAGGAATAATATTTCTATCGTTCCCGTGCAGTTTCAGGTCGTTCGGAGCACGTTTGCTCCGAATTGGACCGCCGCACGCCGTTTTGGTGTTTAATGGCGCCGGAAACGCATTTCCGGCCGCCGCAGTCACACGGCACCTCCGAATGAGGTGCCGTCTGGCCGACAATTTCACAATTCACGCCCCGGATGTTGTCGTACGGTTTCGTGGCATTCGAAGGTCGTTCGGGTAGTTTTGACCCCCCAACGCGCCATTTCAGCGCGCGCCGCGCTGCTGAAAAGGACACAATCGGACGTGCCGCGCGCACCGCACGTCCGCTGAATGTGCTGCCTACTCCTGCATCTCAGGAATAATATTTATATCGTTCCCGTGCGGTTTCAGGTCTTTCAGAGCACGTTTTCTCCGAATGGGACCGCCGCACGCCGTTTTGGTGTTTAATGGCGCCGGAAACACGTTTCTGGCCGCCGCGGTCACACGGCACCTCCGAATGAGGTGCCGTATGGCCGACCATTTCAAAATTCACGACCCGGATATTGTCGTACGGTTTCGTGGCATTCGGAGGTCGTTCGGGTGGTTTTGACCCCCCAACGCGCCATTTCAGCGCGCGCCGCGCTGCTGAAAAGGACACAATCGGACGTGCCACGCGCACCGCACGTCCACTGGACGTGCTGCCTCCTCCTGCATCTCAGGAATAATATTTCTATCATTCCTGTGCGGTTTCAGGTCTTTCGGAGCACTTTTGCTCCGAATGGGACCGCCGCACGCCGTTTTGGTGTTTAATGGCGCCCGAAACGCGTTTCCGGCCACCGCGGTCACACGGCACCTCCGAATGAGGTGCCGTCTAGCCGACCATTTCACAATTCACGCCCCGGATATTGTAGTACGGTTTCGTGGCATTCAGAGGTCGTTCGGGTGGTTTTGACCCCCCAACGCGCCATTTCAGCGCGCGCCGCGCTGCAGAAAAGGACACAATCGGACGTGGGTGCGGGGGGCTGTACGGGGGGTGCGGGGGGCTGTACGGGGGTGGCGGGGGGCAGTACGGGGGTGCGGGGGGTGTACGGGGGTGCGGGGGGGGGGGGGGGGAGGGGGGGTTGTACGGGGGTGCGGGGGGCTGTACGGGGGTGCGGGGGGCTGTACGGGGGTACGAGGGGGGGGGGGGGGCTGTACGGGGGTGGAGGGGGCTGTACGGGGGTGCGGGGGGCTGTACGGGGGTGGAGGGGGGCAGTACGGGGGTGCGGGGGGCTGTACGGGGGTGCGGGGGGGGAGGGGGGGGGCTGTACGGGGGTGCGGGGGGCTGTACGGGGGTGCGGGGGGCTGTACGGGGGTGCGGGGGGCTGTACGGGGGTGCGGGGGGGCTGTACGGGGGTGCGGGGGGTTGTACGGGGGTGCGGGGGGCTCTCCGGGGGTGCAAAAGCCATCCCATTGATTACAAAAGTGAAAAATAAAAGTGATAACATCTAATTAATACATATTTCTTTTATCGATACCATACAGAAATTTATAAAAAATATATTGGATAATACATAATCTATAATATCAGATTTATTGATCAGTTGGAATTAGTTCGACTTTTTCAAATGTAGAATCATTCAAGATTATCTGATCAAAAACTCAATATGTGTATAAAATATTTAAAAGACCACCATGGATGGTAATAATGCATTACTTAAATGAATAAATACAGTACATCAATGTCAACCCTACCAGTAAAAACAAAAAACATATCTCGTGAATATATGGTGCGTCACGCGTTGTCATCACTGCTTCCTCCTTCTGGTGGGCCAGGTGCCTACAACAAATAAACATTATAAATATTTTAATAACAAAAATAATTTAAATTAAATAAATAAATACAGTATATACCTGCGTCGTATGATCCCCTGTACCATCAGCTCGATGCACATATTACCGCAGTGCTCTAACCTCAGCTGTCAATTGCGCATTTGTCTCCTCGGAAGCGCGCAGCCGTGCCTCAAAATCTGACATCTGCTGTGTCATATGAGCAACATCAGGACCGACAACTGCAGCGCGTGACACTACAGAAAGAGGAATCCCTGCTCCATAGGTCAAACTATAGCCATGCCCGTCCCGACCAATAATGCGATGAAAGATCTCATCCCGTCGCATGGGAATCTGTCGCTGGTCCTCTGGCAGATGTTCTAACTCAGCTTCAAATTGATCCTGTGAAATATTTAAATATATATAAATATATATATGTTAATATATAGATTTATGTAATTATTGGTAAGTACAGACACTTACTATCAATGCTGCAACCTCTGGATCATTGCGATCATGAGTCCTTATCCACACCGACATTTTATCAGTTGCTGCACCTTGCCCTCGCAACTGTATATTAAAAGAATATAAACACAACACCATATTAATTAATAAATTAAAAAATGAATAATATATACCTCATGTAGGATCTGAGACACGTGACGAGTCCCGAGCATGTGAGCTGGTCCCTGCAACGCTCGATTCTCCGAATGGCATGTTGACACCTCCTACATTCAATTCATTCAAATTTCAAACAAATCACATATTCTTGAAAATATATATACAGCAAAATAATTAATATACAAACCTCAACACCCTCAGTAGACCAATATGCAACCAAGTCACGCCACTGAGCCGGGAGGACACCTCTCGGGACTTTTTCCAAAATGTCAAGGGCACCCACATTTGGTACCCAGTGGTCCCTCTTCACTTTGCCTTTATAATCTTTCCACATCTTACGACATTTTCTCATACACACGGGCCGAAACTCTTCAGGGCATACTTTCAAATTTTGCTATAAAGAAAATAATCAAACATATTAGTATTCTTTATAAATAGATAATAAAGTAAAATTATTTTCTTACCTGAACCTCCCTCCATAGACGATCTAATGTGTCCTGAGGGATAGAAGCCCAATCACGCATGGTCAATGGAAATCGATGTGGGTCACGTATGATATGACCCAGCTGACGAATAAATGCCGGGGCATTCGGTCCCACGGGATGAAATACCTCATCAAATGAAACATCATCGTCGTGTCGGAATTCCATGATAATATGCCACGACCAGGGCCTCTCCTGCGAGAGGAAGAAGCAGCCGAGTCTGATCCTGTTGAAAACAATTTTATATATAAATTGAAAAATGTTATATATATATATATATATGTCAATTACATAAAAAATATAGACAATGACATTCAAACATACCTCGACCCTGAGACGTAGATGCCTCAAATGGATGATGTGGATCTTCTGCCTCTTCCCCTGACATGTCTGCAGTCATATAAAATATCAGTAATGAGTCCAAAGTGTTTAAAAGATAAATTGGATTGTTCTTAATAAATCAAACTTGTACAACTGTAAATCAAACAAAAAATGGATTGAATAATTAGTTGTGAATGAATTTTAAAAAATCAGAAAGTTAATCAACCTAAATATTTATGACTGAATTAACATACAAAAGTGAGGATTAAAACTTATAAGGATTTATAAAATGATTAGATAATTTATGATATCCTAGGACATTCTACTGAATAGAGGGAAAACAATTATACCTTTCATTAAGCATGCAAATCGACCGTTTCTCCTTCAACAGCCGCTATGACCCAATAAATATCTTCTTCACGTTGAACTACGGTATGTTGATCAAGTTGTTGGTAAACAAACGGAACAGTCTCGGGTTCATCTTCTTCAAATAAAAACACTCCTCGCCGAGACATTTTGACAACAACTTGCCAACTTGGATCCGAAGGCAAAGTAACGAAGAATACTTGTTCCGCTTGTGATGTCAAAATGAAAGGTTCATTCTCAACTCGTTCATTATTTCTGTATAACATATTGTTAAAATTCACCAATGAAAACTGATATTGATCGACTTTACATCCACGCACTGGATCAACCCAATTACACTTTAACAATATGTACTTCAAACCGTGTGTGTATACAACTTCAATGACGTCTATCAATTGACCATAGTAATAACCAGAATCGACAAAGGGACAACCGATGCCACTGTTTTGTGTTGCTCGTTTGTCGTCAACATCTTTAATGCGAAATCGAAAACCATTAGCATCAATAACTTTATAACGACGAGCCGTTATAGATGGACCCTCAGCCAGTTGGATAAATACTTCAGGTAGCGTGGGGTCCCCTAACTCCCTCAGCTTACGAACCTACATAATTTATAAAAATCAATACTGATATATGCAGAAAGAATTAGTTTAATACTTCACTCATAATAAAAATCAATTTATACATACATAATCCTTGAACCAATCATGAAATGCCGCATAATGAGATTGTTGAATTTTCAACTCAGTCGCACGATGCATCTCTTCTTTTATCTCATTAATGTGTTTCCTGCAAATGATTACGCGATGTTTAAAAGATAAACTTATGAAAACAAAACATGTAAAAGTTATACAAGCACATCGATAAGATACTTACTGCATTAATGGTGCAACTGATGGAGTATTGAACAAGATATATCGATGTGCTTGTATCCACTCGATGTTGTCCATATCAAATGTGGTTCCTTCTCCAACTGGACCATCATGAATCCGAGAGGTCTTATCTAATTTTGTTTCAACATCCGTAAGATATTCTGCACAAAAGGTAGTACACTCATCCATCAAATAACCACTGGCTATTGATCCCTCTGGACGAGCTCTGTTGCGTACAAATCTTTTCAATGTACTCAAATACCGTTCAATAGGATACATCCACCTGAATTGCACTGGACCAGCAGCCATTACTTCATCAGTTAGGTGCACTGTCAAGTGGACCATAACATCGAAAAATGAGGGGGGGAAAAGTTTCTCAAAGTGACAAAGCGTAAGTACAATTCAGTCCTGCAAAATTTTTAAATCACTCATTCGTTGATTTCTTAAACAAAGCTGTCTAAAAAAACTACTCATCTCAATCAAGGGATGAACAACATTGGGGGATAAACAATCACAAATTGCGATTGGAATCAACTGATGAAGTAATATGTGATTGTCATGACTTTTCAACCCTTGCAATGTCTTGCTCGTCAGATTCACACACTTTGAAATATTAGAAGAGTAACCATCAGGCACCTTGACCATCTTCAAAATGGAAATAAATGTCTCTTTCTCCTCTGTAGTCGTCGAATACATTGCAGCAGGCATATATGCCTTGTTTCCCTCAGCTAACTGTAAATGCAACTGTTTCCTTAAACCCATTTCTTCCAAATCACGACGTGCATTAACATGGTCCTTTGAATTTCCACTGACACCTAAAATGGTCCACAATATGTTATCACAAACATTTTTTTCAATGTGCATGACATCCAAATTATGCCTCAACATGTTAGTTTTCCAATACGGAAGACTATAAAAAATACTTTTCTTTTTCCAATTGTGACTGCGCTGCCTACCCGCAGCACGAATATTACGTACTGGAGGAGCCACCAAATCCTGAATTTCATATACCGTGCGGATGTTTTCTTCCTCAATCTGCGATAACATTTCGACTCCTGTCATGATCTTTGGTGCTGGGCTGAACTCTCTAGAACCATCAAATGCCACTCTGTCCTTTCTGAACCTGTTCTGAGGAGGGAGAAAACTCCTGTGACCCATGTATGCCCATTTTTTGGAATGTTTAATCCATAACGATTTTTTACTTTTATTGCAACAAGGGCAAGCAAATTCCCCTTTCATACTCCAGCCTGATAAATTTTCATAAGCTGGGAAGTCATTGATTGTCCATAATAAAGCAGCATGCAGTTTGAACATTTCATTCGTTTCGCAGTCATAAGTCATCACACCATCGCCCCAAAATTCATTCAACTCATCAATCAATGGCTGAAGGTAAATATCAATCTTATCCCCCGGACTTTTAGGTCCATCAATAAGAGTGGAAAGTAATATAAATTGTTGCTTCATACAAAGCCACGGAGGAAGATTATATGGAACCAACACCACGGGCCATGTGCTATGAGTTGCACCAACCATAGACTTGAATGGATTGAAACCATCTGCTGCCAATCCCAATCGGACATTACGAACATCTTTAGCAAAGTCGGGATGTCTCTTATCAAAATCCTTCCATGCATGAGAGTCTGTCGGGTGGGTTAACATGTCACTTTCATGAACTCTTTCTGCATGCCATCTCATTAAATTAGAAACTTTAGATGACATAAAAAATCTTTTCAACCTTGGTTTAAGGGGAAAGTAACGCATTTGCTTTACGGCAATCGGTTTCCCCTGTATCGCAATCTGACGTTTATGAGTCTTATTTCCCCTGTTCTCTTTCCACCTGGAAGCACCACAAACCGTACAAATATCCAAATGAGCAGTTTCATTTCTAAACAACATACAGTTGTTTTCACATGCATCTATAGTCTCATATGTAAAACCTAAGTTCTCTGTCAACTTACGAGCATAGTAATACGACTCAGGAATCTTAGCGTCGACAGGAAGAACTTTTTTCAATAAAACCAAAAGCATGTCGAATGATGTGTCTGGCCAATTATTCAAAGTCTTCAAATGAAACAACTCCACGATAAACGACAGTTTATTGTAAGAAGTACATCCAGGATATAATTCTGTTTTTGCATCATCAAGTACTTCATAAAACCTCCCCGAATAACGATCTGCACCAGAGCGAAGATTTATCTCACCGGTCTCAAGATTCTGGATGTCAATGCCTTCAGGATCAAACCCACGTACCATTTCAGTAAGCATTTCATGCATTGGATCAGTCATCCTTGCATCAACATCCATCTGAGCTGCATCTGTATTTTGACAACGAACATATTATTCTCCATGACGAGTCCAACTCTTATAATTTTTCAGAAATCCATTAAAGAAAAGGTGCTCCCTCACAGTATCTCGTGTGAATTGATATCTGTTAGCACATTTTCTACATGGACAACTAATATAGTCACTTTAAAATCCTCTCGTGAAGTCAATAAACTGCATAATTCCATTGAAATATTCTCTAGACGTTCGATTTGGAAGATCAATCCAACTCTTATCCATAATAATATCTGTATAACAAACATTTACACAATACTTATTACATTTACATTTTTCAAATCAACTATATTCAAAATAAATATTAACCATTTGTTTATGAACCATTGATAAAATAGTAATGTAACTGAAAGCTCATGTTACCTGATTGAGCTACAAACCTGAAAGGGAGGGGAGCCGAAGGCGGTGCTGCAAGGGAGAGGAGGCAGCGAAGGGGAGCCGGAGCCAATGGCGGTGCGGCAAGGGAGGGGACGGGCGACGACGGCGATGGGGAGCTGGAGGAGAGGAGGCGGTGAGGGTACGGGGGACGGGCAGCGAGGGGGGGGGGGTGTCCGGGGTCGGGGGGGGGGGGGGGGGCTGTCCGAGGTGCGGGGAGGGGTGTCCGGGGTGTCAGGGGCCTGTCAGGGGTGCGGGCAGGGGTGTTCGGGGTGCGGGGGTGTCCGGGGTGCGGGGGGGGGGGGGGGGGCTGTCTGGGGTGCAGGGGGGCTGTCGGGGGATGCGGGGTGGGGTGTCCGGGGTGCGGGGGGCCTGTCCGGGGTGCGGGGGGGGGGGGGGGGGGGGGGTCTTTCCGGGTTTGGAGGGGGGTGTCCGAGTGCAGGGGGGGCTGTCCGGGGTGCGGGGGGCGGTCCGGAGTGCGCGAGGGGGGGGGGGGGGGGGGGCTGTCCGGGGTGCAGGGAGGCGTCCGGGGTGCGGGGGCGGTCCAGAGTGCGCGGGGGGGGGGGGGGGGGCTGTCCGGGGTGCGGGTGCCATCCGGGGTGGGGGGGGGGAGGGCCGAGAGGCCGGAGGCCCGAGGGCGGCGGCCGGAGGGCAGGCGGCGAGGGAGGGCGGGCGGCGGGGGAGGGCGGGCGGCGGGGGAGGCTGGGCGGCGGGGGAGGTCGGACGGCGAGTGAGGGGAGGGCGGCGAGGGAGGGCGGCGAGGGAGGGAGGGGGTTAGGGCGACGAGGGAGATCGAGGTCGAGGGGGAGCGGGGGGGGGGGGGGGGCAGAAGCCCCCCGTTTTTTTTATGTAGGTTAGCGACCGCCATTGGCGGTCGCTATTGGTTAGCTATAGCAACCGCCAATGGCGGTCGCCCGAGTCTGGGGGGCTTCAATGCCCCCTTTTCTAGTAGTGATTGATCATAAGACATACTCTTCAGATTGCATTTTCATTTTGAGTGTAATTATTTATTAAATGATGAAAAAGTATTGATTTTGGAAATAGTTAAATGGTTTGATTTTGAACAAAATAGTTGTTGTATTTTCAAGAATGATTAAAAGGATGATAATTTTTGGATTTTAGAAATGTTTAATTTGAAAATGTGTTAATATTGTAATTTGGAATAGTTAATCATTCACTTAAAAATGGGTGTAGATTTAATGGATTTTTTTTTTCTGCTTATAGATAATTTCACTAGGTAGAAGTCATATGAATAAAATGAAAGAGGCTACTAAATATGTGGTTGTGCCTGATCCATATGTAAACCAACAACTATACCAAATAATTTTTACAGTATTTTCAAAACATGGATAAAGGTAATTTGAATGATGAGCCTCATAAAATGGACCATTAGGTTCAGTTCCAAAAGTAAAAACAACCCATATTTTAATCAGAAGATTTTTTGAAAATGATGGACTGAATTTTTGAATTATTTGGAATACCAGATGAGTTTAAAGTTAAGATAGGAATATATAAGTTAGTGGATTTATCATGAAAATGATGGGATTTAGCTATCCAAGACAAAACTGACCAAGGAATTTATTGGGAGAATTTTAAAGAATTTTTTATTAAGAAATCATATCCTCACACATTTTAGATTTCTAGAATAATAGACTTTTTAGTTTGAAGGAATATAATCTCTTAGAAATAGTGAATGTGAATAAATTTATAAATTTAGTCTGATTTTCTCAGGATGTTTCTACAAGTGAGTTATTAAAGGAACAAATTTGTTATCTAGGTGTTACGATCATGTATTCACTCAAAGATTTTTGTTATCTGTATTATAGAATATAAAAAAATGATCATTTTGGTTAGACCATGGGATCAGAAAACATTCCACCTAGAACAAAGTGTAAGCCGTGATATTTTCAACGTGGTTATTTTTATCATATGAAGTGAGATTATAAAACACCAACTACTGCGTTTCATAATTGTAATCATATAGGACATCCAAATAAATTTTTTATAGTGATCCATGGTCAGGTGCTAGAGACACATCTCATGGTTCCAAAACATCATATGATTAGATGAGATGAGTGTATTAGAATAATTGTCATTACCATAATAAAGTGATCCAAAGTGATTATAGAAAACCCAAGACTCCTCAGTCAATGCCATATCAATAGGGTAAAAAAAGAGAAATTTAATGAGTAATAATTTTTATGGAGTTGAGAAAGTGAACATAAATTATCAATGAGATCCATCAATGGTGAGAGGTATGATTATTTTTAATTTTATGCATACAAAAATATTTTTTTGATACAGGTTCCTACCAATCATTTATTTATTCTTTTGTTGTTGATCATATATATTTTTATGTTGAGATGAATCCTTATATTTTGAAACTTCAAACTCATATTGTATATAGTGAGTGTCAATCCTTTGTGTATAATGATTATTCTATAAAAATAGACGAGGAAGAGTTTTTTTGGGACTTATCTGTTCTGAAGATGTATTTCTGTGACTTGATTTTGGGTATAGATTAGTTGAAATCTTTCAATTACTAGAGTAAATGTTATTCTTAAAAGGTTGGTTTCTAATCACTCGATGGCATTGATCATATTTTTAGAGTAGATTGAGATGTTAAGGTAGGTAGAGAAGGATTGTATTCCATATTGGTTGGAACTATCTATTATAAGTTGGAAGTGTTTAATTTGGAATCTATGGATGAGATCATAAATAAATATTTTTCCAATATCATTGAAATATTTCCTGATGTTTTTCTGAATATTTCTTTTGATTTTTACCAAAAATAGAATTAGAGTTTATGACTGATCTCCTATTTGGGATCAGTCTTATTTCACTTAGATATTATTGGATGGAAACTATATTACTAAAGGAACTAATGGTTTAGTTTGAGGAGTTATAAACTAATGGGTTTATTTAACCAAGAATGTCTCTATAGGTAACACCAATTTTTTTAAAAAAGGTATATGTAAATCTTAGTAGTTTTTAGATTATCTTAAGCGTAACCAAGTTATAATAACAAATCGATATCAAATTCCACAAATAGACAACCCGCTTGATCAATTAATGTGTTCCAAATAATTCTCTAAAATTGACGTATGTTTGGGATATCACCAACTTCATGTTCAGAAGGGGGATATTATGATGAAATATTTCCAAAGTAGATATAGCCATTATGAGTATATAATTATTCCCTATAGTGTTAGGAATGCACTAAAAATATTTATGGAATTGATCAATCAAATCTTTCATAGGTATCTCTATTCCTTTTTGTGTTTTTTATTGATGATATTCAAGTGTATTCTAGGGAAAAAGTGAACCTTGAGAAATACTTGGCTATAGTATTGGGTATCTTACAGGAGAATCACCTTTATGATAAGTTATAAAAGTGAGATTTATTGATACAAGAGGTAAATTTACTTGGCCATGTCATTTATAGAAAAATATTTTCTGTGGATTCAGAAAATATAGAAGCTATTTTAACATGGAAATAACTAAAGAATATATTTGAGATACATAGTTTCTTTGGTTTAACAGGATAATAAAAATTATTTATTCATTATTTTTCATGTTTTTTCTCACTGATGATAGAGTTGAATAGGAAAGGAGTTCCTTTCAATTAGAATAATTAATTCCATATTTCCTATCAAGATCTTAAGTGTATACTTAGATAAACACATATCCTAACATTTATATAATCTGGATAAGTCTATTTAGTTTATTGTGAAACATTTGGATCAAGATTGGTATGTGTTCTCATGATGAGTGATTGTGTACTTTCTTATGGCTCATAGTAGTTATCGGTGGATGAGAAAAATTACCCAACACATGATTTGATGTTAGGTGCATTAGTCCATACTTTCAAAACATTTAAAAATCAACTTTTTAGTGATAAATTTATTGTGTTTACAATTAATAAGATATTGAAACACATTTTATCACTGTTAGATTCGAATCTGGGACAATAAAGATGAATTAAATATCTAAAAATGATTGACTTTGACCTGTTGTATACACCGGGGAAAGAAAATTATATAAAAAATTCCTTGAGTAGGAATTTATATACTTATTGGGATAGAGAGGCTTCAGATCAATGGAAGCTTATGTACACCATAGGTAAAATGAATATGGATTATACAGAACAAGGAAATATTATAGTTTTATGTAATATTTTTAATATTCATGATTTGTTTGATAAAGATGGATTTTCTCAAATTTGTAACCGAGAATGCCTCTATATGAGGTAAACAGTCAATGGTGGGGACACCATTGAGGGATTGAAACTAGATAGAAGTTTACCATTATATTTTAAAGATCATATCATGGTGCCTTTAGCTTATCAGGATCAGTTTATTTCTACCAACCACCATTCATGGTGGGCTATCCATCCTGGAATTCATTAGATGTATAAATATTTGAGAGTATAGTTTTTGTGGGATGGAATGAAGATGATAGTGTTAGAAATTTTATTGAGATTCATCACCTATTATAAGGTCATGGTAGAGCATAAATAACCGTTTAGTATGTTATAGTCTTTATCGATTACTATGTGGAAATAGGAGTAGATAGCCATGGATTTTTAATAGGTCTACCAAAAAATGGTTAAGATAAATGATTTAATATGGGTGTTTTTAGATCACCACTATCATCACAATTTATTTATTATAAGTAAAAACAGGATAAAAAAATAGAAAAATGATAACTTAAACTGTCCGCTTAAGGTTGTATGAAGTGATGGAGACTGAGGGAATCACCTCTAAGTAGATTCACCCCCTTAGGGGTTAGATGCTTCTCATCAGGATAGAATGAGATTTAATACTTATGGTAGGGTAGAGAGGAAAGGATATCCTCAAACTAATTTCCCTTAATACAAATATGTAGAAAATACTCCTAGTTTCACAAGAGATACCATCACCTTCATACTATATATGTAATGGACCAAGGGGTATCTCAAGTATTTTATAGGGAATTACAGAGAATTAGGGAATTTGTATCCACCACCATCAAACTTGCATTACATTGTATACATATAAAAAGACCCCTGAGCATATCCATAACATCATCATGGACAGAATGAACGTCCCTAAAAAATTCTGAATAAGAAAAATGACATTTTCCTTGGAATCATGGAAAGATCCACCTCTATGCATGAGACCCATGGAACATGATCCATCAGAGTTTAGTTATAGTCTTGTTCTTTGTTGATTCCAGGGAACCTGATTTCCTTGAGGGATATCAAAAGTTTAGTGACTAGAATATATACATTTTTGAAGAGTTTTGATGTAGGGATATGTTTTCTAGTTCTTCACGAGCCTTGTTATGTATAAGAGTAGATTTTTTGTTCTAATTACCTGAGTATCATAAAAGAAAAATACCTCCTTTAAAATATATATTGTTATGAGATTTAAAGAAACAACATCATATAGAACTAAAAACCACAACTCTCTCTTTCCTTTTAGGACCTAGCTGATCCACACCCTGAAACCAACTATTGAGGAAGGGAACTCCAGAATTTTTTTATTTATGAATTCCAGTGAAATCTCTGAAAGCATTCTAGATGGAGAATGCCCATTCTCCTTAAAAAATAAGTGTTTTTTATTTCTTCCTGCTTCTACCCCAGTAATCATTTACCACTTAATGGTAACATTAAATATCCTTCCATGACTGGGATTAATTTAAGCAATCTCCTCCATCATGGTCATGTGAAAAAGAAAGGAGGAGTGGAGAATGATTAGATATCCCACATACCAGATGAGTGAAATTTTCATGAGGAAAAGCATCAATGGAATGGATATTTTTTGGGCATATCTCTAATTGGAACCATGATCGATGAAACCCTTGTTGATTGTTACACCACATAAACCAGTCTCATAAGAACCCCATATCTAAGATACCACATCTTTCCATGCACTACAAAAATCCTCATTTTCTTTCCAAGGGAAATATCCCTCCCTTTATTCTCATATGGGTTGAAAATTATGTTAAAATATCATTTGATGATCCATGGTGAATGAACTCGGTCAAAGGATTCCAAATCTTTCTATAGAATCTTTCTAATGTGGGGGTCACAACTTCGGTTGATTAAATAAACAAAGAAGGCATGATACATTGCATAAATTTGCACTGTAACTAGTTGATCAGACACTGCAACCAGATCGAACATGATATGATTGTTCTATCATAGAAAAATGTGAAAATTAAGAGGATTGACATGCATATTTTTATGCATTAGAATATGATGCACATACTTTGAAAATTTACATGGGTTTTTGGTTCATTTATATGAACTAGAGATGCAGAATTCTTTTGAATTTATATAGAGATGAAATATATTTTAACTGTGATCATAAGATATGGGATTTCATATTAGGAAGGAAACAATTTCAAGTAAAGGTGATTGGTTTTTTCCATAGGATGAATGGATCATTTCAACTTAGAATGTGATCAAGCGATTCTGATTCTGGACTGAGATCTTGTACACATCCTACGTGACATAGGAGAAAATGATATTGGACCGGTTGGAGTCAAAGAATGAGTATATTTACAATTAAATGACTCTCTGGGTGTCAAGTTAGAACCAGATGAAATAATCTTAGGAATTGAGGAATAAAACTTACCTACCAAGACCAAATATAGAGGAGACTTCTGCTGATCATGATCCATATAGGAGGAAAAAGTAGTGGGACAATCTAGATGATGTTGGGATGGATTCTGATAGCTATGATTCTTGTATGAGAACAAGGAAGAAGAAAACTCTAGGAGAATCTGAGGCTTCTGCAAAAGAGGGGAGTATGCTAGAATATGAATCTTTGTAGGGAATTACAGAACAGAAGGGCTGAGATCACAGATGAGAAAATTAGGAATAGGGAAGCTTATAATTGGTCTCTTACCATAATCCTTTTGAAGAAGAATAATTGAACAAAATTTAGAAACACCATAGCTAGGAGGATTAGGAGGCGAGGCTATAAAAGGGATAAGTGATAAGAAAGGAAGAACATCTTCCACAAAAGGTATCCTTGGACCCAGGGCTGCTAGAACATGACTATCCGATCTCTTAGAAGAAGCCTGATTTCCACTCATCCCCCTCAGAATGAAAAGCATTCTTATACATCGAAGGAGAAGTATTTGAGAAATAGGGTCCCTACATATTCCTCTTGGACATAGCTGACCCATGTTTCCTAAAAATAGCTATAGAGTGAACTTGAAGATGAAAGTAGGTGAAAAGCCAGTGGTGAATATAAAACCAAGTATTTTCTCCACTCAAAAAAATATTTCAATCAATGAAAAATTATATCTGGAAGAGTATGAGACATGTCCATATCAACACATAAGTGAGTTGTCAAAACATATTCTATATGAATAGTCCTCTCATCATCACACGAGAAGGACCCTAGAGTGTCACAAATGGCTTGAAAAACACATTATTCAAGAAAGGAATAGGGATGCCTAATAGTGAGACCCAAATAGCCACAAGGGGAAAATACCTACCTAAATTGGAATATATATCCTAATGGGACAGGTTTAATCACAATATCTCCATTGATATGGGTGACTTACTCTAGGCTAGCACAAAATCATCCCACAAGTTGAGAACCATACAAAACTATTTTCAATTTAGAGTAGAAACATAAGTTGAAAATAACATCCACCATATATCTAAAAAGTAATGAAAAAGGGGAGAGGAGGTTTGTTCTCACCAAACCTCATGACCAAATTCCATTTCAAGAGACCTGAGGTCTCCTGGAATGATGTGCGATTTTGGATCAACTTAAAAATTCATCTCAATTAATCCCTATTTTTGAGACCAATATTGTTGAAGACACATAAAAAATATTCATTTGATATATTGTAAAGATTCAGGGTGCTTGAGTATCAATTGTATCTATCTGAGACCCCTAGTTCACCTCTTATTTTTGGAAGTCCTTACAGTAAGCCAATATAACTAACTTGACAATGAGAATGAATTATGTTCATAAAATGGATGAAAATATTAAAGGAGAATCCAAAAATTGGAGGAGAAGATTATAGAATATGTAATGTATTTTGGTGTCTCAGGGGAGGATAATATACCTTTAGTAGAGTTATCATACAATAAAAATTATTATCCCACAATAAATATGGCTTCTTTTGAAGTATTGTATGGTCATCCTTGTCATTTTCCACTTTGTTGGGTGTAAAAAGGTGATTATTCACTCATTAGACCCAACCTTGAACATGAGACAATAGAGAAGATTTATTTGATAAGAAAGAGGATATATATGGCTCAGAGTCATTTGAAACCATATTTGAATCATCTTCAGTGAATTTTTTTTTGTTTTAAGTCAATGATCATGTCTTTTTGAGAATCTCCTATAGACTTGTGAATAATCATTTTGGTAAGTAGGGAGTGTTTTCCCCATGATACATAGTCCCTTTAGATATAATTAAATGAGCTAGTGAGGTGGAATATTGGTTTGTTTTTTCACCATGTTTTAGTCTAAGGCACAATGTTTTTGATGTATCTCAGTTGAAGAAGTGCCAACTTGATTTTCACCATGTGATTTGATGGGATCACATTGAACTAGAGCCATATGCTACATTGTTTTATTTGACATTATGAATTGTGGTTAGAAAAGAGAAAATATTACACAGGAAAAGAATCGATTTGTTATGAGTTTTATGGAATCATGCTTATATTAAAGAAGAAACATGAGAGTGATAAAAGGAAATGTTGGAGTAGTGACTTGAACTATCCAAGGAAAAAACCAGTTGTCTACTTTTTTGGAAGGAAATACCAATGGTGTGGATAATATAACACCCCCTATTTCAGAAAAATGACCATTTATTTATCTACTTCTATCTTACATAATTATGGGTTGAGTTTCATGGGCTTTGGTAAGGTTTTGTCATTTTTTGGGGGAATTTCTGGTGGATCACCGTTTGTGAATGGTTAGAAAAAACTATGCACCAACTCCAAGAAACCATGCAAAATTTTTGGGTTTACTAGGTGGGTGCATGGTTATCACATAGTTTGGACAAAACATGTGGATGCCTATAATAAACCATGTTCTTGGTAATAGAAGTAAAATTAGGGCAAGCACATGGTTTTTTAGACAATGTGAGAAAGGAATACGAGGGTTGTACTTAATGTAGTAATACAACATGGTTGGCTCATGGTTTTCCAAACCATGTCGCCTAACTGTGCGATATAAAAATGGAACCCAAAAATTTGTGGAACAATTTTTAATTAATCCCCATAGCCCTCTTTAATCCCTTATTTTCTCTAGATCTTGAATTACCTCTTCTCCAAAGGCTTTATGGACTTTTCCATTCAATCTGAAATTGATTCTAAGGTGAATCAAAGCATGTTAGAGATTCAAATTCAATGGTATGTCATCATTCTTCACTATTATTCTTAGATATATTCTTCTACTCTCTCCCAAAACTATAGATCTAGTCCATAGAGGATATATTTATGTTCTTTTATGGAAATATTGATGATATATCCCAAAATATTTTGAAGGGATGAAGATCCAAGATATGATCTAGAGAATTGTAGTGTTGTTCTTCATTTTTTCCAACCATTTAGATGTCGGTGGATTCTCTCTCATATCCAATTGACATATAACTTAAAGGCTTAGTTTAAATTAATTGATTTTTTTGAAATTGTTTTTAAATTAGTGTTTTATTCATTATGGAAACCTATTTTGGTTTATGTGTTGGAAATTATTGAAATTGAATGGTTTCTTGGAGAATTATATAGGGTAATAATTTTAAAATGGTGACTTTAAAATTAAATTTTTGTTTTGATGCATGAAACGTGTTTATTGAAATTATTTATAAAAATAATGGTTTTATATGCAATGTTTTTTATGGGATTTGGAATACATGTTTTGTGTGAGTTCATTTATAGTTGTGACCCTATGGAAGGGTCATGTACCACTGGGTCACCTGGTATTGGTCACCTTGTGATGAATTAGTGAATAAATGAGAGACCACACATGAGTAAAAAACTATAACCTAGGAAGGCCTGAGGGTGTGTGTGTGTGTGTGTGTGGAGATATGGTTATATGTATTCCAAATAATCGAGAATGATTTTATGAATGTAAAATTATTTCCTTGGAACTTGTTTACTATTTTCATATAAGCCGTTTTATCAAATTTTAGAATTGTTTTGTATAAAATTTGTTAACTGAGTCTTGTCCCAGTGTCATGAGTAGCGAAGAATCTGGTGCAATAATAATATGTTTAGAATCACCCCATGTTTGGGAAATATAGTGCATTAATAGATTTCATCTATTGAGATACAAGTAAAGGAAAGGTATCCCAGTATTTTAGTGATGCTACTTGATATCAGGGGATGGCATGTGGAGTTGGATCTTGAGATAGATTGGATTCTTCTTATGTTTATTCCACTTGGGTGTATTCAAGTTTTGTGGTATTTTGGTTCTTTGTGAGTATTTTTTTGGGTTTAAAATTGTAATATGATAATTTTTAATGTTTTAGTTATGTTTTGTGGAGTACTTTGTATAAATGTATCACATAGAAGATTGGTTTTTTATTTTTTACATTGTCAGGGTGTTTTATCCTTAAAATGATATAATCAACCCACAAATGTTCTTGATTCCCATGGAATTTACTTCCAAAATTTGGTGTGTTATGGATGTCACCAAAGTCCATAAACAACGTTCACTTCCCTAGATAATGAGGAGTGGGATATCATATTGGGCCACCAAACAAAGTGGTGAAGGGAAAGTGAATTGTTTATTTTAATTATGACAATACCCTTTTTAACTGTAGATGTCCACATTCCAGTATTCATGAATAATTTTCATGTAAAATGAGAATATAACTTCATGATAGGAAGGTACAATTTTTTTGTGTAGACTCTGGGTGGAAGTATTAATGCAACCTAGATTTATTAGAATCTTCATATATCAATGTGATGAAATTTACTAAAAATCTGGTTGAACATATCATAGTATATTTTTATGTTATTCATGGTATGGATTATATTTTATTTAACCATGAAAAGATTGATTTTAGAGATATTAAAGTTATATTAAATGTTTTTATAACTTTTATAACATACCAAGAAGATGAGAAATTTATTAGAGATGGTAGTGGAAGTTACCTAGATCATATTGTTGATAAGAATGAAATTGTTTAAATTAGTGATGTGCTAGTTGTGAATGAATATACAGAAGTTTTTCTTGATGAATTTATGATTTTCTTTTCACAATCGGGGGGTTAGAATAACCATTGACTTAGTACCTAAAGATAATACAAGTTCAAATCCCCTATACCAAATGGATCAAGTATAACTTTTGGAATTAAAATTGTTTTTGAAATAGTTTCTAGAAAATGTTTTAATTAATCTAGTAACTTCACTAGGGGTTATTATATTATATTTATAAAAAAGAAAGATAGTTCAATGATACTTTAAATTGATTATAGATACTTGAATAACATCATTGTTAATAACATGTATCCTTTTCCACATATGATTTGGACGATCTACTCCATGGAGCGCAATTATTTTCAAATATTGATCTCAGGTCAGGATACTAGGAATTGGAGGTGAATTAGGAAGATATTAATAAAACCATATTTCAAAATAGATATGGTAATTGTGAGTTTTTTGTTATGCCTTTTGGGTTTTCTAATTCACCAGTTGTATTTCTAGATATAATGAATATATTTTTCTAGATATTTTTAGATAATGTTTTCATTGTGTTTATTGATGATATATTAGAATATTCTAAAATTCCCAAGGATTGGAAAAAACACCTAAGGATTGTTTTTAAAACCTTAAAATAAAATAACATATATAGAAAATTTAGAATGTGTGGATTTTTGTCACCATAAATTTCTTTCCATGGGAATATTGTTTATTAAGATGGAAGAATTGTTGACATGCTAAAAATAATATTTTCAAATAATTTCAAATACATAAAATGTCATATATTAATAGTTTTATTGGTTTATTTGGTTAATATAATCCATTTGTTGAAAAATTTTCTCAACTATCTTTCCCACTAACTAAGTTAACTTGAAAATGAGTTAAGTTCATTTTGTCAAAAGAGTGTAAATATAATTTCTATGAATTGAAAAAAAGATAGGTGAATGGACCAGTTTTGGCCCTTCTCTCTAGAAATTGTGAATTTCTCATCTACATCGATGCTTCATTGAAGGGACTTGGTGGTAATCTGATTCAAAATGAACTTGTAATTTCTTTTTCTTCAAGTCAACTAGAACCTCTTATGTTAAATTATACTACACATTATATTGAATTAACTACTATGGTTTTTTCTTTCAAATTTTTGAGGCATCATATATATAGATTAAAGTGTGAAATATATAATGATAATTAATATTTGATTATATAATCATTCAAAAAGAGTTAAACTTGAAATATAGAGGATGGGTTGAATATATTATGGATTATAACTTCAGGAATCATTATCATCCTAGAAAATAAAAAAAATGATACATCTTTTAGTAAGAAGGATAATGTTATATTAATAATATTATATATATAACATATCCCTTTGGTTAATGATTTGATTATATTTTTCCAAGAAAATATGCATGCAATAAGTTCCTCTATTTTGTTTCTTGTTTTAGTAGAGTGGAAATATTCAAAATTAATTAATCACCCTTAAAAGGAGGATCATGTTTTATAGTAAAAAGTATAATCTATTTTGAAGGGTAAATTTTAAGATATTTTTGTTATTGAAGAAGGTGTTATTAAATTTGGGAAGAGATTGTGTGTCACTTATGATTCAATATTTAAAAGATAATTATTGAGTTACTATCATAGTTATTTATTTTTCATTCATTATGAAATCACTAATATGCATAGATACGTTCAAGATTATTACTGGTGGGATGGAATGAAACTTTAGCATGAGGTGTTTGAATTGTCAATAACTTAAATGAGAATTAAAATTACTGAAGGGGATGCTTCAACCTTTATTAGTTCTTGAGTGGAAATGGAAAAATATAACCATGGATTTCATGGTGTTATTGCCATATATTTCTCAAGGTAATAATGAAATTTGGGTTATTTTTGATTGACTAACTAAAATTTTAAATTTACATTCCATCCAAGATACTATGTATCAAGATCAACTTTAACAAATTTACCTCAAGAATATAGTTAGGTTACATAATGTTACTAGTACTATTATATCTTATCTCTATACCATATTCACCTATAATTTATATAAATTAATTCAAAATTAATTGGGAACTGAATTAAATTCTAGTATATACTTTCATACACAGTATGATGGATAGTTAGAGAGAACATTTTATTCCTTTTATGACATGATTAGATCTCGTTCAATGGGATACCAAGGTATTTTAGATCAAAATTTTCCATTAGTTGAGTTTTATTATAATAATAGTTTTGATTCAAATATACAAATTACATGTTTTGAGGAATTATATGGAAAGAAGTGTCAAACTGTAGATTTTTAGTATGAATAAGGTGAAAGGAAGTTATTTGGACTATAGTTTGTTGAAAAAAATAATGAGAAAGTGAAAATAATTTAGTAATATATTATAATGAATCATCACAGGAAGACAAGTTATGCATATAATTTGTGGAATGATCACTCTTTAGAGGTAGGAAATATTTTTTTAAGTATCTCTTGGAAAAAGTGTTTTGTGTTTTGGTAAAAAAAAGTTTAGTCCACAGTTCATTAGATTTAATGAAATCCTAGATAAATTTGGATCAGTTTCCTATCAAGTATAATTTCCTCAAAGCTTATCTTAGGTACATGATGTATTTTATGTTTCATTATGAATAAAATATGTGTATGATGAATCTCATGTTTTGAGCCCCGAAGTAGTTTAGTTGGAAGAAAACATTTCTTATAAGGAATAGCTAGTACAAATTATTGAACATAGTGAGCATGTTTTGTAGAATAAGGTAATTCATCAATTTAATGTTTTTTTGGAATAATCATATGGTTGAATAATTGACAAGTAAATCATAAAATTTTATGAAAGAAAAATATCCCCACCTATTTAAGTAATGAATAAAATTTTGTGGTTTAAATTTCCAAAATGGGGGAAGAATGTAAAAAACTAGATAAATTTAATATTAAATAAATTTTATTCTATTTTATTATTCAATAATTAGATCATATATGTTTTTATTCATTATTATAATATTAGTTAATTTTTCCATCAAAATGGATAAAAGCTTTATTTCTAATTAGATTGGGATTTCATGCATGATATGGTTTTATTAAAAATATTGTTTTAAAAATTTTATAACATTAATTTGAAAAAATTAACTTAATTTTATAATTAAAAATATATAAATTAGATTAGGATTAATTTTTTAGAATTTTCTGAAATGTTTGATCTACCATTGAATAGTGAATAATGTAGATTTTTATTAAAAACTATTTTTCATTTCAATTATTTAAAAATGTACATATTATTTTGAATGGTTTAAATGTATAATTAGTTCATTTATATTACAAAAAATCCAATTAAGTTCATTTTAATCAATATTATACTTGAAATTAGTATAAAAACATTTTCTATAGTTAAAAGGGCATTCTTCTGAAAAATCATTTTTCATCGCATTTTGTGAGATTATTTTTAAATTAAATTCTGAATATTTTGGGAATGGAATATGATATAATGGATAAAATATTTTTAATCATCATAATTAAAATTAGCTAATAAGTTCAAATTAAATTTTTTTCATAATTAATAGTAAATACAGTAAAAATCGCTTATCATAGTTGAGGTTAAAACAGGTTTACCGGAGGTTAAATTGAAGAGATAAGGTTTCAAATTACCTAAAATTTTAAATAAATTTTATTTTGGGAAATATTTAGGACCTATGTTGTAAAATATTTTAAAAATATACATTTTTATTCATTGGGTGTTAATAAGACATTAATATATTATAAATTGTTTAAAAAATCCAAGTGTGTCCTCTCCCCAACTTATAAAAGGGAACCCTTATCCTATCCTCTCCAAAGTTCATGTAACTATTGGTTTGGACTATCCTGAACCATATTAATTCTTTACATACCTCACCTTGACCTAGAGTCCCTGTTTTTATTAGAAAACCATCTTAGGAGGGATTTAGGTATAAACCAAAAGATGTTGTCTGAAGAAGAGGTATAGTTCTTAACCAAGATTTTACATTTTATTTATTCTCATAAGTCATACAAATATTATTTCAACATGATAAAATAATTACACTAGTATATTACCTATACTAATATTTTTAAATCTATATCCATCTTATATTCCATAAAATTAGAAACAAAACTGTCATTGGTGTGTACGACAGACTACCTCCTCATGAACCGATGTAATTATTTTTCCAAAACCACCTATCACAGATAGATAAAATGGTCGATTTAGTTAATATACATATGTCATCTTCATGATATATTTATCATTACATAAATTTAAGATATATATTGACCCTAACCTTTTACACATAACATTACATGATTTTAAGCATACCAAAATATCAAATTACCAGACCCAGATCATACAGTCTAGTGTCTTAGAAGACTTGGTACATAAAACTTAAAACATGGTACTGAATATAACATTTAGTTATTTAGTCTTCATAAAGAGCTGATAAATTCCTTTTTCCTAAAAAACCATCATAGTTTAACTTGGGGTTAACATGAATAAAGGGATGACCTAAAAAGACCAACAACGGAATAAACTTGAGAAATTAAACTTTAGCACATGTGTTAGAAGGCATAACATAATGATATAAAATGGAATGTAACATATAGAATCATAAAATATAAACATGTGGACTTATAAACACAAATTCATAGCAATGTGGAATCAATATAAAACATGTATTTAGCAGGAGTCAAGGCTCGTTGGACATAAAGGAGCACAAGTCAAGTTTAACCACCAAGACCATTTCTTATGGTAGCATGAGTCAAGGTTAACCACCAAGACCATTACAGAAAACATCTCATGAGAATCAAATTTACCAAATACATTGGAGATATTAATGTGTTCCCATATTACCATGTTTATGAATATTCTTTCCACATACAGAATCATACAAAATCAATCATACATAAACATTATGGTACTCATAGAAAGAAATAGCTATCATAATCATGTCATAAAGCATAATAAATGGGTGTATCATACAAGAGTCCATGAAAGAAATGAATTAAAACATGGATTGAAATTCATAATGTAATTTTTCATATATAATGGTTGGTGATGTCAAAAAAAAGTGAAAAAATATAAGAATATTATTTAAGAAATTTTAGCATCAAAACATTTTAATGCTGCTTTAAGGAAAATAATAGAGTATTTAAAATAGAAAAGGGTATTATATTTTATATAATACAATAAGTGAACCAAGAATGTTTTAATAATAAAAATACTTATTTTATAAAAAATAATTATGTCTTAAAATAGATGATAGAGTTCCCTTGAAATTGGGTAAGAATTCTGAAAGTTCCCGTAAAACGAGTTTACTTTTTGGGAAGTATTATAGAGGGAACCATTTAAAATCATGTATAACCATGAAATATAATGATTAATGGAAATTGGTATATGCGTTGGGATAATGTAAACAAAATTTATAATATTTACATGAAAATAACAGATAACTTCAATTGGGTAAAAAGAAATTTAGATCAACCTGAAAGAATAATGGAGGTTCGGGTAGAACCCCTTACCTTAATTCTGATAGTGTTCTCCAGATGACATTAATGACATGAAAAATAAAATTTGGTTAATTAATTGATAATCACAAAACCTATTTTAAATTTAATCAATTTTTTATAACCTTTTTAAGTTCATTCAAAACCTTTTTGACTGGTTATGAGGTCAATTTCATTATTCAGGCACGTTTCTTTCATGTTTGGTTTAATTATATACATGAATGGATAATCATGAAAAATGAGGATGGTTTTACAGAATTGGAGTTATATTTTATTATTTAACATACATAAGGTTACATGGTTGTAAATTTAATTTGGTTACTTGTAGGGAAGATGAATCATTATATAAAACATTAGTGGTAACCTTTTTGGTTAATTGGCGGTTTTTAATCATAACGAACACATTTTGATTCATAAATCAAAACCATGTGTAAAAAAAGAATAAAGAACTATAGATGAGAAATAATAACTATATTATAGTTTTTTTCAACCATAATAATTGTTTCATGACCAGAATTGAAGATGGTAATGGAAATTGAAATCCTATTATCCTTGAATGTGGTAATTTAACACATCTCGAATGGTGTTTTTACTACTGTTATAAATGAAGGGTAAATGAGATATGATAATAAATTATTCCATTTTCATAACAAAATTAGAGTACATATAAGGTACTACAGTTTTCATAATATCTATATGAGGAGAGGTAATTATTGAAAAGAAAAAAAATGAACTTGAAAGGAAAGTAAATGAATTGAAATGAGGAATTTACCTCTTGAGTTAATCATCCTTGAGAACCTATTAAGGGGGGAGGGTTTAGTCTTTTGAGGATACCAATGGATTATAGACATGGGGAAGGATATTGGAGAGATATTTGAGCAAAATTTAGGCAAGGAAAAATGGTTGAGGGGAGTGAATATAAGGGGAGAGTGTGGGTGGTTTTTATAGTGGAGGGGAGGAGGATTTTTTTAATATTTTAATCATTAGTTTATTTTTTTTCATAATACAAGAAGTAGTGATGATTAAATGAACAAAAATAGTAATATGTGTAGGTGAGTTAGTAACATAAGTTATTACATCATCCATGAATCAATAAATAGTGTACTTAACATATAATGTATATATATGGTAAATTACTGTATCTCACTATTCATAAAAAAATCAAGTATTTTAGAAAAATCCTAAAAATTCACCCCAACAATTTTTTGATGTATAGAATCAAAAAATGAAGTACATTTCTCAAAAATAATTTTCTAAATATTATTATTTTAATTTTTAAATAAAATCATTATTTACTTGAGAAATATAGATTTTAAAACTGTAACTGATTTTATAATGTTTTAGAAAATTACATAAGGTCTTATAAAATTATCTTAAAATAATAATACATTTAAACAATAATTTATGAAAATTAATTTACATTTTTAATTAATAAAATAATTATAAATTTTAAATTAAATATTTATGACTTATTAAAGTACCAACACTATCATATTATCACTTATAAGATGGATAAATTTTATTTATACTTCCATTGTTAAGGTTACTATTTAATTTTCATAATTACTATTCATAAGGGTTATATTTCTATTTTTAAGGGTAACATTACTATTCATAATGGTAAATTACTATTCATAAAAAAATGTTTGTCTTATCGGACTCCAAATATCACACTGATGGCAATATGTATGTTAGATTTTTGAAATAAAAATCACAAAAGTGACAATATTATTTTTAAAGGTCACATAGTACTTAGTAGTTCATTATGTTGGGATTTTTTGTGATTAATGACATAATTATATGAAGGTAATTTTGATTGTTAAAATGTCGGGTTATTACATTCTCTCCCCCCCCCTTATGAAATTTCTCCCTTGAAATTTTGTTTTATATTCTAATCTATAAACAGGTTTGGGTACTTTTATTTCATTACCCCTATAGTTCCCATTTTTCCTCTTCATACATGTGGTTCTGGCAAAGTACCTTTACTAGGTGAGTAGTCCTGTTACATTGAAATTTATCTCTATGATCTAAGATCTTCACTATATGATTCTTTTAAGAAAGATAATTCTCCAATTGTACCACCTCTGAATAGAGTACATATGAAGGATATGGTATGTACTTATTTAAGAGGGATACATGGAACACGACATGTACTTTATACATGGTAGATGGAAGTGCTAGTCGATAGGCCATAACTCTAACACAATCAAGAATCTTGAAGGGACCGATGTACCTGGGACTTAGCTTTCATTTCTTTCCAAAACTCATGACCTTATTCCATGGAGATGTGCCTAGAAATACCACGTCTCCAACTTTGAACTCAAGGTCTCATCAATAGTTGTCAACATAACTCTTTTTTCATCTTTGGGCTATCTAGATGTGATACTGAATGGTTTTCACCTTATCCACCATTTCTTCGACCATTAAATGTCCAAGAAACTTATTCTCAATGACTTCATCCCAACATGTCGGTGTTCTGCACTTTTCCCATAAAGGGATTTGTATGGCGCCGTTTGGATGCTTGAGTAGAAACTATTGTTATATGATAATTAGATCAGTGGAAGATTTTGGCCCCATACACTTTTTAAGTACATAAAAAAACTCTTAACATATCTTCTAGTGTCTGAATAGTTTGCTCAGATTGGCCATTAGTTTGAGGATGATAGGCTGTAATGATGTTCAATTCAGTGCTTAGTGCATATTGGAGACTTTTCTAGAACACCGGGGTTACTATCGAATCTCTATAGGTTATAATAGATAGTGGTACTCCATATGGACTTACCACCTATTTTATATATATCCATTAAATTTGATTTAATGATTAGTCCTATCAAATTTTGAAAAAGTGATATTTTATTGTAAGACAATCCATAATGACCCATATAGCATTGTTTCCTCTGGATGTCCATAAAATTCAAGTGAAAAAGTCCAAGATGATGTTCTTGAACTTCCATGTTGGCATGGGTAGTGGTTGAATCATCCCACTATAATTTTTCCTTTCAACCTTCATTTGCTGACATACCAGGCACTTTGATATATACTATGAAATATTATTCTTTATATTGTCCCACCAAAAGTTCCCCCGATGACATCGATATGTATTTTTGCCCCCTCTGTGAATAGAGAAGGTTAAGCTATGTGATTCGTTCATAATATCCCACTTTATCCATGGATCAAATGGTACACTTAATATGAACCAAATCTTACAACTCCTTCCTCGTCAATATTGAACTCATAGGATCTCCCATTTCTAATGTCTTCCCCCATTTTCTGAATTTCCATATTTTTTATTTGAGAATCATCTTTTTTATCCATGAGGAATGGTTGAGAAATCATTTGAAAAATGATTAATGATGTTAGTCCATTAGTGATTCACATGTCCATCTAGTTCAAATCTAAGAAGATGTGATTCTTTTCAATTTTCATCATTGATAAAGATGTAGGATCCTTTCTACTTAGAGCATCTACCACCTTATTTTCCTTATTAGGATGGTAGTGGCTTGAGACTTCATAATTCTTGATGATATGTAACCATATTCACTAGAGCATACTATTCTCTTTTTGTGTTAATATATATTTGAGACTCTTGTGATTATTATATATCTGACACTTCTCCCCATAGAGATTATGCCGCTAGATTTTTAATGCAAAGATCACCGCTTCCAACTCCAGATCATCCATGGGATAGTTTTGCTCATGTATTTTCAACTATCTTGAGGCGTAGGCTACGAATTTATCATTTTTCATTAGTACATAGCCTAATAGTTTCTTTGAAGAATCACTATACACCACAAAGAGTTCTCCTCTCATTGGGAGTGTGAGTATTGGTGTAGTGATAAGCCTCCTTTTCAACTCCATAAAGTAGTCTTCACATTCATGAGTCCAGAAAAACATAACTCCCTTCCATTTCAGCATGTTCATTGGGTTTGAAAATCATGAGAAGTTCTTCACAAATGGTCGATAATACCCAATTAGACCTAGAAAGCTGTAGATCTCTATTACAGATATTGTCCCGGGCCACTCTTCAATTGCCTTTGTCTTGGAAGGGTTTATAGATATCCCTTTTATGGTGATGACATTCCCCAAGAATGATACTTCCTCTATATCAGGCTCACATTTAATATACTTTTCATAGAGATTCTCCCTTCACCAATTATTTATCATAAAATTAAAATGTTCCTTGCATTCCTCCATGCTCATGGAGTATATCAGAATATCATCAATAAAGTATACCAAAAATTTTTTAAGGTAATTTCTAAAGACTATTCATTAAATCCATGAAAATTGTTGTAATATTAGTGAGTCCAAAGGGAATCACTATGAACTCATAGTTTACATACCTCGTTCAAAATGCAGTCTTGTGAATATCATCTTTAGTCAGCTTTAATTGGTGATATCCTAACCGGAGGTCCCCCTTAGATATATAACTAGCCCCATGAATCTGATCGAACAATTCATCTATCCATGGTAGGGGATACATGTTCTTTATCATGATTTTATTGAGCTCACAATAATAAATGCATAGGTGCATTGATACATCCTTCTTCTTGATGAAGAGGACTGGCACATCCCATGGTGAAGCACTCGGGTGTATAAAACCCATCTCCAGATTCTCTTGTAACTACTTCTTCAACTCTCCCATCTCTATGGTAGATATTCTATAAGGTGTATTTGAAATAGGCACAGATCCAAGAATAATTTCAATTGAGAACTAAACCTCTCGATCAGGAGGAATACCAGACAACTCTTTAGGGAATACATTAGTGCAATCCCTCATGATGGGCATGTCTTTAGCATGATTCTCTCATTTGTCTCAATCATTTGATCTAGATATGATTGCACGTAAGGAATTAATATCCACACTTTATACAATTATTATAATATAGATTCATCTTCCTCCTTACACTTGTAAAGAATTGGAGGATGCTTTGAGATGTTAAGAGCGATCTATTTTTCCTAACAGTTGATATTGGATTTGTATAAAGATATTTAATCCATGCCGAAGATAACATCAAACTGCACAAAAGGATGTATTACAAGATTTTCTAGGAGGTTTAGTCCATAAAAATTTACCCGGGAGGATTTATAAACCTTGGATGTAATAATTTCTCCATTCACTATTCTCAAAGAATATATTTTCCTCCAAATTTTGAGGTGGTGTTTGAATAGTTCTACTAAACCTTCAAGATATTAAATAATGCATAAAACCAGAATCAAATTGTACATTCTCTATCCTTGAATGAATAACTAAAATACCTATCACCACATTTTTTTTCCAGATTCACCTGAGTAATTGTGATAACATAATCCCTTACTTGTTTCCTAGGAGGTTTTTGTTGATTTCCTTTGACAACTCTTGGCATAGGGAAATTGTTCACATAATTACCAGGTTCCTTGCAGTTGTAATAGTGCACCACTAGATGAGCATTTATCTGAACCTTCATTTCTTATTCCACATTAGCAGGGTTGTTCATATCCATTTGGTAGTTCATTGATGGATTTCCCATCTTTCCACATTTGAAGTAATTCCTAGTCCCCTTTAAAAAGTTCCCAGGATGCTTCTCCCAATAATTTTGACATGTGGGATGTTTGATCTTCATTCCATCATGGGGTTTATTTTCTGGAACACACATATTAGAATCCATCTTATACTTTTGTTCATTCGATCCAGGAGACCACTAGGAGTCTCCAATATTCATTTCAACCATGAGGGCACAATGTAAAATCTCCCCATAACTATAAAAGTCTCGAATCGCCAAATATTTTCATATACTCAACTTTATTCTTCTAAAGAAGTGATCCACCTTGGTTTTGGTGTTCATGAAAAATCCAAAGGTGTATCTTGAAAGCCTTGTGAATTTTTCTTCATATGATCCAATGGAATCATATTCGTTCTACTTGAGTCCAAGGAACTCCCTTTCCATATTGATATGGAGGGTTTATGGAAAATATATTTTGAAAAATATTCTCTTGAATTACTCCCAATCCATGTAATCAATTTTCTCTTTAAACTTCATATCCTCGATCAGTGTCCACCATTGATTAGCTTCGCCATCAAAACGATAGACCACTAGTATGAATTTCTCTTCTTCTAAGAACTTGAGGACAAATAATATCTTTTCAATGGAGTTAATCCACTATTCCGTGAGGAGGGGATTAAAAGATCCATTGAACATGGGAGGCCTTTTTGGTATAAATGATTCAACAAAAACATTCCATTTCCTTGGAGGAGGAGGGAATTCCACATGATTAAAGTTATTATTCATAACTTGATCCGGTTGAGCAAGTACTCTCATGATGTTTTTAAGAACCCACTCCCATTATATAGGGCATATCATTAGGGAAATTGACACATTTACAATCACATTGATTATTAAAACACGTTCTTCTATTTCCTTCCATTAACTAAGAAAAAGACCATACAATTAGAGTGCTTGAATACTTTGTTATTAAGTATAAAAAGGAAACTTTGAACACAAAAGGATGAACTTGTAAAGAAGAAGTTTATATTATCTTCTGATTCCCTAGATTTAAATCATGGTTATATTTGATCTATTTCTTAACATATATTCTCATGGGATCATTTTTTATTCCCTTAATAATGGTTTGTACTATGCTCATGAATTTACCAAAGCATATTCCCCTGAGAGTGTCAAACCAAGAGTGAAACAAGGCCTGTTATCTTACACCAGTTCCCATTCGAGTGTAGATAAAAGAGGTATTTTTGGGTTTTACCAATAGATACAACTATTATAGATCCACCTCTAACTATTTTTATCCTGAAATGAATGTATTTTATTGATAAACCACTTACTCTATACCTTCCAAAATTTAGGGGTGTTTTCTTATACTTTGTCTCATCCCAAAAGGTTCTTACTAAAGTGCTTGATTCAGAATCTCAAAAAATAACTAGACCATCATATGATACTAACTATAGAAACCCAAGCCTTTTACACATAAAATTTTATGATTTTAAACATGGTAAAACATCATATTACAATCCAAGGATCATAAAGTCTAGTGTCTTGGAAGACTAGGTACATAAAACATAAAACATGGGAATAAATATAACATTTATTTATTTAGTCTTTATAAAGAGATCCTAACTTCCATTGTGCTCATACATATTTATAGGATAACCTGGGGATAACATGAACAAAGGTATGAGATAAAAATACCAGCAAGAGAATAAACCTGAGAAATAAAGCTTTAGCACGTGGGTTAGAAGGAATAACATAATGTTATAAAAATGCATGGAACATATAGAATCATAAAATATAAACATGGGGTCTTATATACATGAATTCATAGTAATGTGATATAAATATAAAACATGGATTTATCATGAGTCAAGTCTCATTGCACATATAGGAGCAGAAGTCAAGGTTAACCACCAATATGGTTGCGCATGGTAGCATGAGTCAAGGATAACCACCAAGACCGTTGCACATAACATCTCATGAGACTCAACATTACCCAATGAATTGGAGAAATATATAGGTACACCCATATTAACATGTTTATGAATATGCTTTCCACATACATAACCATACATAATCAATCATACATAAACATAAGTGTACCCATGGAAATAAATGGGTATCATAATCATGTCATAAAGCATAATAAATGGGCGTATCATATAAGTGTCCGTGAAAGAAAATAATTAAAACATACATGGTCATTAATAAAAGAAAATATGAATATAACATGGTATGTTATTTCAAACAGAAATGACAACATATAAGAATATTATTTAAGAAATTTTATCATTTAAACATTTTAGTGCGGTTTTAAGGAAAATACTAAGAGTATTTAAAATAGAAAACAGAATAATATTTTATATAAAACCATAAGTGAAACAAGAATGTTTTCATATTAAAAATACTGATTTTGTAAAAAAAATATTTTCTTAAAATAGATGATAGAGTTCACTTGGAATTGGGTAAGAATTATGAAAGTTCCCTTAAAACTGGTTTGCTTTTCCAGAAGTATTGAGGAGGGAACCATTTAAAAAAATGTATATCCATGAAATAGAATGATGAATTGAACTTGTCACATGAGTTATGATCATGTAAATAGAATTTATATGATGTGTATATTAAAATAATAGATAACTTCATTTGGTTAAAAAGAAATATAGACAAACTTGAAGGAATAATTGAGGTTTGGGTAGAATCCCTTAAATTAAGTCTGATGGTGTTCTCCACTTGATATCAATGACCTAAAAATAAAATTAGGTTCATTAATTAATAATTCCAAAACCACTTTTACATTTAATTGATTTAGTATAACCTTTTTATGTTCATTTAAAACCTTATTGATTAGTTATGAGGTTCAATTTTATTGTTCATGTCTGTTTGTTTCATGTTCGGTATATTTATACAAATGAATGGATAATCATGTAAAATAAGGATAGTTTTATAGAATTAGAGTAAAATTTTATTATTGAAAATACATAAGGTTAAATATTTTTAAATTTAATTTGGTTAATTGGATTGAAGTTGAATCATTATATACAACTTTAGTGCTAACCTTTTGGGTTAATTGGAAGTTTTTTATCACAACGAACACATTTTGATTTATATATCAAAACCATGTGTACAAAAAGATTACAGAACCATATATAAGAGATAATCCATATATTATAGTATTTTTCATCCATAATAATAGTTTCAAGACCATTATTACAAAAGGTAATGGAAATTGAAAACCTATCGTCCTTGAATGGGGAAAATTAACACATCTCAGATGGCGTGTTTAATACTAGTATAAAAGAAGGGTAAAAGAGAGATGATAATAAATTATTATGTTATAATAAAAAAATTCAAATAAATATAAGGTAACAGAGTTTCATAACATCTATATATGAATAGGTAAGGATATAAGAGAAAACAAATGAACTTGAAACGAAAGTAAAATAATTGAAAAGAGGAATTTTCCTCTTGAATTAATCTTCCTTGAGAGCCTCTTAATGAGAGAGGATTTGGTATTTTTAGGAGACCAAGGGATGATGAACATGGGGTTGGATCTTGGGGAGATATTTGAGCAGAATATAGGAAAGAAAAAAAGTTTTAGGGGAGTGAAGAGAAGAGGTGAGTGTGGGAGTTTTTTGTAGTGGAGGGGAGGGGGATTTTCTTAATATTTTAATCATTAGTTTATTATTTTTCTGTAAGACAAGAAATTGTGTAGATCCCATGACTGAAAATCGTAATATGTGCTTCTGAGTTTGAAACAAAGGTTATTATATCATCCATGACTCAATAAATAGTGTATTTAACATATAATGTATATATATGGTAAATTACTGTATTTTACTATTCATAAAATTCAAATATTTTAGAAAAATCCCAAAAATTCACCCTAATAATTTTTTGATGTGTAGAATCCAAAAATAAAATCAAATTTTCAAAAATAATTTCCCAAATATAATTAATTTAATTTATAATTAAAATCTTCATTTATTTGAAAAATATAGATTTTAAAACTATAACTGATTTTATAATGTTCTCAAAAATTAAATAATGTTTTATAAAATTATCTTAAAACCAGAAGACATAAAAATAATAATTTTTGAATAAATTTTATGAAAATAAAATTTATTTCTTATTTAATAAATTATTAATAAATATTTAATTGAATATTTATGACTTATAAAAATACCAACGCTATCATATTGTCACTTATAAGATAGATAAACCTTATTTATAATTTCATTGGCAAGGTTACTATTTAGTTGGGGGATTTAATATTCATAAGGGTTATATTATTATTCATAAGGGTAAAATTAATATTCATAAGGGTCAATTACTATTCACCAAATAATAAGTTTGTCTTATCAGACTCCGAACATCTTACTGATCGCAACCGTATATGCTGGATTTTTGAATTTCAAATCACAAAAGTGACAATATCATATTTAAAGGTCACATAGTACTGAGTAGTTCATTGTTTTTTGATTTAATGTGATTATATGACATACTTATAAGAAGGTAAATTCCATTGATAAAACATTGGTTTGTTAAAAGATATCATATATTTTATCATCTTAAAATTCAATGAAAAATGATAACAACATTCATGCATATGTGTGGACTACCACCTCCATGAAGCAATGTGATTCATTTTTCAGAAACATATCACTATAATGATATATATAAGTTTATTTAAATTGATAATATGAAATATATGATATAATAATAATTCCTGAAATATAATATAATACTTACCTTACTTCTATTGTGATTGTTAAAAATATAAGTGATACACATGCGTACGTAAGGCTTACCCTGTCCATTATTCTAACACAGTTCATTTTTATTAACAATCATTCATGGTTGGTTTTAGAAGAATAATTCATGTATAAAAATTATAATTATTTCACTATTATTATTCTAGATATGATATAATAATGGACTTTTTGAGCATAGTAAAGCTACCAAAGTCATTTAGGACAAATGATCCAAATATCATCAAAGAATCTGACATGAAATTAATTGAATAAGAAATTGAATACTACATAGAAATAAATAAAATAAAAGTAATAATAAAAATTATAAAGGGTTTTAAGAAATTAAATAATTAAAATAATTTTATTATTTAGAATGATAAAGAATGTACGTGATGATTCAAAATAAAGGTAAGGGACACTTTAATAAAAAAACTGATTTTAAATGGTTTAAATATTTATTTTCTAATTATTTTTCTCCCATTTACATATTCTTAAAATTATTTTATAGATGTATTTATATTAGAATAAAATAATTATAAAGAAAATTTTATTTCTTTTTTGACTTTATTTAGAGGTTTTCAAAAGGAATCTTTTTACATATATTATATGGAATATTTTGACATTATTTACAAAAGGAAAAAAAGAATTTTCTATTTTAACATATACAAAATTGATGGTTTTTCTTATCAATATAATTTCTGATTGAATTCCTTTGTAATATTTCATGTATTATTCATAGATAAATCATTTTTCCATTTGTTATATGAATTTCAGTTTTTAAAATGGATTTTAAAATGGAAGGGTATTTAGATATTTGAAAATGTTTTATACATGGGTTCAAAAGAGTTTTTCAAGGGTTTTATGATGAAAAGGTAGAAGATTATTATTTTTTTATTTATGATATTGTACTTGAGAATTATAGATGATGATGGGAGAGCCTGATATATCTTAAGTAATGGGTGAGCCCAATACAGCTTATAGAACATGTTAGACTGATACAAATTATATGATGGGTGAGTGTCATTATAGATATCCAATGAAATTGGAAATATTCATTATCTTCAAAGGAACCATTGGGTCTAATCTGAATTTTTATGTAACCTCATGTGCACCTCCCCATATGTATGAGGCTTCCGACTAGTAGCAAGGGTCTATATCCATCAATAGGGAGACTATACCTTCTATATCAAGTCATTGAGAAGATAATAACAAAAAAATGTCATTGAAAATATTATATAAATAATAAGAGTAAACATGAAGAAACTAATAAATGAGATACATGTAATAAATGAAAATTAGCTCGCATAGTGGTAATCCTTTCCAGATTATATGCAGAAGATAAATAAATGAAAAAATAATAAATATCAGTGTTGTCCTCTAGAGTCTATCTTGGTAAACTCATCCTTCATGCTCCACCGGTCAACTATCCACCAGAGGGACCTTTCCCTTAACTGTATCTCTAGCCATTAAATTTACAATCACATTGAAATTCTCGAGAAGGGTGTGATTACAAGACTTAGTAGGACACCACCAATAATCCTCATCATAGTGTGGTCAATTATAAACAAGTGTATACCATAATTAAAGTAATTTCACTTTGATAATAAACACACAACCCAAAATGAAGTGGTCATGCACGAACTAAGCCTCTACAACCCCTCAGTTATACTTGCTTTGGCTCCATACCAAAACAATGATTACGAGTCATTAAAAATGTTTGTAAACTAACAAAAAGGAATCCAAAATTCCACTTATAATTCAAAAGGTATATATTCATGGGTAAATGAAATAAAAAAATGCATTGATTCTTGGGAATTCTACTTAGAATCCACAAGGAATTGATTCATGGGATAATTTGAATCCACAAGGAATCAAGTATTGGCATGTATCCTTGGAATTTTAAGGGAATCAAGGTATGTTCAGCCCAAAAGGATATCATTCTCTACTGTCATCATCATCATATATTAATCACACTAACCCCTTAAGGGATAATGATACTGTGCCCATTATCTTTCATGTGTACCAATAAAAAATCTCCAAGGGAAACAATGATACAAAATAGGTCACAACATGAAAACAAATATACCTTGACATCATGAAATAAATAATAGCATCTTTTCAATATGTGAATCAACATAAAACATGGAATATATCTAGTCTCACATATCTCATGGAAGAAATATCATAACTAGTCTCAAGGGATACACACCCACATGTGAAGACAATCCAAGAATGTATATCAAATTTCAACCCATAAATCATACTATGGAAGCATGTGTAAATGAAAGACTAGGGAGTGGGGGCCTTCCTACCTAGTGGTTTCCAATGTTATAATCAATGTATGTTTATGGTGTCGTTACCCAAATCTCACTCATAAACTAACCATAAAAAGTAACAGACACTAAAAATTCCTAGAACCGGTATAATAAAACATCTTATCAATTATAGAACAAGGAAAGGAGGAATCAAGACCAATGTAATTGAACCAGAATCAATAGGGGTCGATATTCATTAGAATAAATCCTTAATATAGGTCCAAGAATGGATGGTGAGGGTTCTCAAGAAATATGGGGGTATCCATGGTGCAAAGAAGAGGCAATGGTTTGGAGGTTGTGCTAGAAATATCCACCACAATGCAAGACGGTACACCATGATGCATGAAAACATTGGAAGAAGGAATCCATTGTGAAAGTAATATGGTTTTGGAATGGGTTAACCAATTAGAGAACCACTAAATCATATATTGGGGTGTTACTGGTGTAGAACTAGGTTGGGACACACAATACTACAACATAAGAGAGATAACTATTTTGTGGGGTCATGTTATAGTCCTTCATATCTCTATAACATCATTCTTCCACTTGGTGGAAGGATTGGTAGTAAATGGCCATTCTATGTTGGTTTAAGACTCATTAAGAAACTATTAGAGGATCCTATTTCATTCAAAATGGATTCCAGAATCAATTTCCAAAACTGATCCTTAAAAGAAATAACTCCCAAATGATTGAAGACCAGCCAAAAATATGTGGAAAGAAGTATTGTGGCATGGTTCAAGGTACTATGGCATATCCTTCATCAGTCACCACCACCACAAAGACTTATCACCCTTGGGAAACATATCTTGGGGTCCCAATCAAATAGCTCGGGCCACAAATCTCGAACGTCATCATATCACTCCCAATTATCTTATGAGATTTTCCCATGCTTCCAACAAATATAAATGATTGGTACCATCTTCCATCAAAGGAATTTCTCATAGTAGTCTATAATTTCCATCAGATGCTCCTTATAAAACACATCATGCTCTAGCTCAATGTCATTATAATCAATAATACGTATAGGGTCATACATGAAAATCCAATGTTGTGTCACATGAATAATATCATGCATACCTCAGTAATAAGTAGGAATATACAGATGGTTATACATTTCCCCTTTCCTCTTGGTGATCTCAATGGTTCTAATAAAATTATTTCCTAGCTTACCCTTCTTCCTCGGACATCTGTTCCCTAATTGAGGTGTCACTCTTTAGAAAATCTGACTGCCTATAGTGAACTCTGCAGGTATCCTCCTTAAGTCGACATAATATCTCTATCTTCTATATGTATTGATCAACCTCTTCCTAATAAATTTAACTCTGTAGGTGGTATCCTTAACAAAACTAAGACCCATAACTACAACCTCATCTGCTTCATTCCAACAGAATGATGAATGACATAAACTCCCATATAGAGACTCACAAGGTTCCATTTGAATTGAGGCCTAGTAATTGTGGTTTTACATGAACTAAAACAAGGCTATGTGATCATACCAATATCCAACAGACTATAGAACATATTATTGATTCATATAATCCAATATGAATATAGTCTTATTATTTTTTTATCTGTCTGAGCATGTTACACTATGCTCAACCTCAACCGAGCCCTTAAGGATTTCTAAAAGACCTTCCAAAATCCAGACATGAAACCAAAATATATATCCAGAAAAATCTCAAGGGAAATCTATGTAAGAGTAAAATCTTAAAGACATAGATATTTAGGAGCTATTCCATTGAGTGCCTCTCCCTAATTGGTAAAAATTAGTTGACTTCATTAGCCAATCAAAAATCACCAATAATGAGTCCAAATTTCACGGGGTCATGGGTAAACCCATCATAATGTCCATAAAAAAATATTCCCATTTCCAAATGGGTATGATAAGTGTCTAAATTAACCCAACAAGATGTTATTTCTTGTCTGTCACTATCTAAAAAATAAGGTATCAAGAGGCCAACCCTAAAATATCTTTTTTATCCCTAGAAATAAGAATTTTTTCTTGAAGAAATGGTACATGTTCAATGCTCTAGTATGTATTAACCATATAGAAGAATGGAAATACATCATTATCTATTCTCCAAGGTAAGAAGAGACTACTACTCTCCCATGTACCATGATCACATCATCGTTACTCAATGACCACCGAGGTATCGGGTCACCTCCAACTAGATGTTCACTCATCACATAACAATATGCTTATGAATCATGTCTACCCTTCATCTAGTTCACAAGAAAATATATAACTACCAACGGAGAACAATTCATAAAACCCTAGTCATCTTAGGTATCCATCCATTAATCAGCCAACAAGATCATCAAGCTCAAATTCTCCTCGAATGGTTTCTCACCAAGATCATTCTCAGAAAATAATTTATGGATAAGATAATTTTTAGAGACATTCCAATACCCTGGTATATAAGATATATCAAAGTCAAATTTCCATTGTCACACAAACCAGTTCCTTTTTCTCACATCTAGGTCCCTATGTGTGAAGATATAATGAAGGATCTTATGGTCTGTGTAAAAAAAATTTCTATCACCAAAGAGATAGTGTCTCCAACACTTCAGATCATGAACCATAGTTGGAAAGTACATGTAATGGGTTGGTTAGTTCCCCTCTTAGGGTTATTAGTAATGAGATCCATACGGTACTACCTTCTCTCCCTTCATCAGTACCAATTCCAAAAAAATTTCTGATGCATCACAGTACGCTGTATAACCAATCCCAGGCTTGTGGAGTATAAGTAATGGACTTTTCATCAACCTCATCTTTACATAAAGGAATGAATTTTCACACTATTCCTACCACTATAAATTCACTCCTTTATTCATCACTGTTAGAATGGGTACTGATATCTAGGATAAGTCCTGAATAAAATGTCATTAATATCCTGCTAGGACCATAAATCATTTGATCTAAAACACATTCTAAAGACATTTAAAGAACATGAATACCTCAACCTTCCTTAGGTCCATGGATAGACTAATATCAGACACTAAATTTCCTAGCAACTTCACCACTCCAATACAGAATTCACACTTTGAAAAATTGGCCTAATCCTATGTGCTTGAAGCATACTCAACACTATCTCTATGTGCCTAGCATGTTTCTGTGGTTTCAATGAGTATATTAGGATTTCGTTGAAGAATACTATAAAAAATGAGTCAATATATGGGTGGAATATCTTGTTCATGAGATCCATGGACACTTATAGAGTGTTTATTATCCCAAAATGAATGATCAGGTACTTATATAGTCCATACCTACTTCAAAATGTTTTCATCAGAATATCCTCATCTCTCACTCATAACCGATGATATCCAGAATGAAGATCAATCTTAGAGAACCTCTAGACTACCAATAACTGATCGAAAAGATCATCAATCCTAGGAAAGAGATAACTCTTCTTTACTATCACCTATTTCATCTTGTGATAATCAATGCAGATTTGAATACTAACATTCGAATTCTTAGAGAATAACATAGGTTCACCCCAAAGTGAATTACATGTCCTAATAAATCCTTTATGCTCCCATTCATCCCACCATACCCTGATCACCTTCATCTCGATCAAAATTTTCTTATACATGTGTATTGAAATGGGATGTGCCAACTCTACCTGCCCTTAGTTCCTATTCCCATATCATCACGTGTCTCTGTTCCTTCAATGAAGTAAAAGATACCCATCTACAATAGAAATCAATGTGATCTCAAAATTTATTCAACCATTCCTTGAAAAGAATCACATGGAATGTCATCATCTCAAGGAACATGAACTACCACAAATGTCCATAGCCAAAAATGACTATTGGACACCTCGAGCATCACTGGAGGTGGTCCACCTTCATTTTAATGGCGCATCAAGGGAAACTAACTTGGATGATAACTTGAATGGTAGGACTAATATAGAAACTACTTATGAAAATATAAAATAATGGGATGAAGCATTTTGTAATGCCCTAACCTGAACCCCTAGGTCTGAGCAAGAGTGTTATGTAACCTCATGTTCACATACCCATACACAGGAGGTTTTCAACTAGCAGGGAGGGTATATATCTAAAAATTGGGAGACTATACACATTGTTTCATGTCATCTCATGGATAATAACAAATAAATTTCAATAAAAAATAGATAAATAATTAGATTAAATATGTAGAAATTGATAAATGACATTCATGTCATAAATGAAAAGTATCTCTCAATGTGGTAATTCTATCCATAGTATAAGAAGTAGATAAATAAATAAAAAAAATAAAAAAATTGGGGTCCTCCGGAGCCTATCCCATTCTACTTCTTCTCCATTAATCCCTTCTCAACCATCCACTATAGGTCCCTTTTCCTTTAATCGATCTCTATAATCTCACCAAAATGTTAGAGTAGGGTGTGAGTACAAGACTTAGTATCCCACCACCAATGCATCCTCAACCCATTATGTTCAAGTATAAAAAGTGTATTACATAATAATTATAAATACATAATGAGAATAAATATAAAACCCAAAACCGAGCAGTTATAAATTAACCATGCTGCTAAAAACTCCCAGTAGTACTTGATTTAGCTCCATATAGAAAAAATAACCATGGTTCGTCAAAAATGATTGCAAAATTCCCATAAGTTTTTCAACATGGTAGTCAGAATACACAAGGAATCAAGTGGGAATTATACTTATAATCTATAAGGCGTTGATTTATGGTTACTCATAATCCATAGAGCATCAAGTCCCATTCCTATTAGTCACAATACATAAGGAATCAAGTCATGTGATACTCAAATTCCACAAGAAATTGAGAATCATCACGTATCCTTAAAATCCTTGAGGCATCAAGGTATGTTCAACCTACAAGGCTATCATGTTATACCATTAACATAATTGTATTTTATGAACACTCCACCTCTAAGGGATAACCATACAATGACGATAACCTATCACGTGTACCAAGAACAAACCTATGTAGGAAACAACAATACACAACTGGGCATATCATGATAAAAAATATATAAATTGACATCATGAGATAAATAATATCACTAATTCAACATGTGAATCAACATAAAACCTGGAATATATCTATTCTATAATATCTCATGGAACCATTATCATAAAAGGCCTTATGGGCTAAAGGCACACCCACATGAGAACACAATTCAAGAAAAATTATAAATATTCTAACCCATAAATCATGATATGGAAACATGTGTAAATGAGAGCCTAATAATTGAGGATATTCATATCTCATGGTTTTAAATGTTAGAATCAAGGTCTATCGATGGTGTCATCACCCATAATTCACTCACACACGTACCATAAAAAATATCTCATGCTGATATCTCCTTAAACTGGTCCAATAAAACATGTTACAGGTTATAGAGAAAGACATGGATTAATCAATAATTAAGGGATCAAACCAAAATCACATGGGTCCAGTATTTGTTAGAATAAATCCTCAAGATCAAACCAAGATGGGAGGAGGATGGTTTTCTAGAAATTAGAGGTCTCCATTATGTAAGGAAGAGGCTACGACATGGTGGGTGTGTTGGAAACAAACACCACAACATAAGATGGTACAACATGGTGTAGAGAAGCTTTGTAAGAAGGCCTATGCACTAAAATTAATATAGATGCATCATGGGATAATTGTGTATAGCACCACCATAGTGCATAATGGGGCATTATGACATAGAACCTATATGGGGAATTCACCACTTTGGCATGAGGGAGTTGACTACAGAGTGGGGTTGTGTTGTAGTCCTTCAAATATCTAGAACATAATTATTTCTATGAGGGGAAGGATTAGTAATAACTATCTCATCATCATTGGTTTAATAATTATTAATAAATTGATATAGTATCCTCCTTACTTCAAAATGGATTCTTGAATCAATTTCCAAAACTGACCATTAAAATCCATAACTCCCCAGTGACTGAAGACTATCCAATGATCGATATTGTATGCGGAAATAGAGAACTACGACATGTGGAAAAGATCCATGAAACAAACATTATCAATTTACACCACCATGTTTATGGTTTCAATGAAAACTCCTCTAACAAAAACACTATGGAATAACCCTTACATTTGTAGCGTGTTATACCTATTGCGGCAAAGCCACCTAGGCTACAACATGGTATCACCCTATTTTGGTGGAATGATTTCCAAAACAACATTAAGACCCCAAAAACTCTCTACGCCCTAATTTATTTTATAAAACATGGATCAACTCAAAAAAATAGTAAAAAAAATTTATTAAGGAAAAATAATTTCATAGATTTACATTCCCCTAATGGATTTAACTAGGATATAGTTATTTTTTACATGAGTTTAATATAAAAAACCAAAAATTTCATACCTAAATATTATATCTAAATTTATTAATATTATTTACATAAAATAATTATCAACACCATAATCATATAGGTTTAGTTTCCTTTGGAAACTTGGACACAAAATGAACTAGTTGATAAATGATCTATATCATCTCCCTCTATGTTCTCCATAAATAGAACCATTATTAAAAATATCATTTATAAAACCTTTCTTTATTTCTTGGGGAAAATAAACCTAATAAAGGGTGATCCTAGATGTTTAGTAAGGGTAAAAATGAAGATATCAATGATCACATAAGCATAACTCGGGCATAAGGGTGTGAGAACTCGAGCTAAACATTTGAAATCTAAACCCTTTATATCATTGATCATAATCTTGAGTCATGATATATATCATAGTAGTTCATATGACATGAACAATAAAAGAATCAAAGAACATGAAACATAATAGTATAAATTGGAATAAGTTATGGAATTTTGAAATATATATAAACATATAAATTTTTGAACATGTATAAATAGAAACATGTTTACTAATTAATTAAGGACATGAAATGTCACGACCCGTCCTCGGGGCCCGTGCCGTGACTACCCCAAGCCCGCCTTCCACAGGCCAGGGGCTGGCGACTAGAACCAAGGCGTAAATCCCGGAAAAAGGGAAGACATTGACTTTGTAAAGTAAACCACAAACACCACAGATCAAGCAGGCAGAAGTAAACACTAAGTAAAAACTGGTACAACAGTAAGTGCGGAAAAGTAAGTGGGCCAGTATACAAACCCAAACTAAAAGTAAAGTACAACTGGAAAGGGAAAACAACAACTGAAAAGTAAAGCCGCAACGTCCAGCTGTCCACTGGAAATCCCACCTGAAGGGTGCGTACAGATAGCCTCCACTGCTCCTCGGGTCCAGCCGACCGCTCTGAGTACGTCCCGCCCAGTGGTCCACCTCCAGGTACCGTCCTGCTCCACAAGCCTCAACCACGATCAATGCTGTCCGTCGTCTGCAACCAACACAACGTAGTGCGGGCATAGCCCGTGCATGGGTGAGTATAAGCTACTCAGTAGGGACCCTGAGATCCCCAAAGGTCTCCCAGAATCCACAAAAGATAATCCACAAAGGAAAGATACAATCACGAAATAACATCTGACACTACTTAGGTATATTCCCATTCATATACCTAAGTAATCAATTCTCGTTCGGCTCCAACATCTGAACCCAAGTACAACCCAGTCCACATAGGAAAGAAAAACGCATACCCACATAGGATAGCACAACACAATCCACATAGGAAAGAAAAACAGGATTCAACTCACACAGGTATACTTCTTCGTATGACGATAGAGATGATCAGATATATCCACTGATTCATCTAAGCCATCGGACCCACAAAGGATCGATAGGTACTAACCCCCGCAATGACCCACAAAGGATCTAACCCACAAAGGATCGATAGGTAACTAACCCCCGCAATGACCCACAAAGGATCTGACCCACAAAGGATAGATAGGTAACTAACCCCCGCAAAGACCAACACAGGATCGGACCCACACAGGATCTGTAGGCGCTGGCCCACATAAGACTACTGAGCGCTGACCCACACAGGATCAGACCCACACAGGATCGGTAGCATTGACCCACAAAGGATCACTGAGTGCTGTAGTCATCGCTGTCGAATCCATTGAGGATCTCTGAACAGTTGTCGTCGTCACAATAGCAGTCGCGACCAGCTCTAGGGTTCCCGCACACAGAAAGCTCATTCGGGAGGGTCCGCTCCACGAGCCGAGAGGCTGATACATCAACTGACACATAGTCCAGAGTTGATGTATCCAAAAGTTCCGTATCGTCAACAGGAACTCAACGTCGCAGACGACACATCAATCAGACGCCCGGTCTGAGAGTTATTGGCTTTTTCGTCCTAGGGGAACGGTTGGTTTTTAAGACAAAACCAACCCGACCGTACTCCACCTGCGTCCAAACCTCGGGCAGAGTATTCCAAAAGATCCATCTCACTTAGAGGAATCCATCAAAGTCGACGGTACGTCAATCGGACATCCGAAGCTCAAGATATGAGCGTTTCCGCTCCGAGGGCCCGGTTGGTTTCGTGTACGAACCAACCCGGCCGAACCCAAAGTATTCCGAAACCTTGAGTGTGATATACAGAAATGACCGTCTCGATCCAAGGATCTCATATCCGCTGACTGCGTGTCGATCGGAGGCTCGTAGCTCAAGATACGGGCAAAAGTCCGAAAAGGTCCGAAAACGGGGGTATGGGCCCGGACCGACCCGACCCAACCCACCTTGGGTCGACCCGACTCGGGTCCGGGTCCGACCCGGCCTGCGCGGCCCGGCCCGGCCAGGGTGGCCCGGCCCGGCCTGGGTGCGACCCGGCCCGGCCGGCGCGGGCGCGGCCCGGTCGCCTGGCGGCTCGGCCGTAACGGCCGAGCGGGTGCAAGGGGGCGCCACCCCCTTGGTGGTTCCGCGGCCCCGCGCGGGGGACTGCTCCGTGTCACCGGACGCGACGCAAGGCTGCGTCCCTTCCCTGCGGTCCCGTGCGGCCGCGGGACCGGCGCTCGCTGCCGCGGCTTCAGCCGCGGTGGGTCTTCCCGGTGGGGCGCACCGGCGGGAACTTCCGCGGACCACCGAACGCGCTCCGGTGGTCCGTTTTGCCTGCGGATTGTGCCTACGGCTCTCCCGGGATCCGAACTTTGCTGCGAAGGCCTCCAATCTCCATTCCGATCCCATTTCGCAAATGCCGTTAATCCATGCATCAACGAAAATATGCGGAGGGTTGTCTGGCCGTGTTTGTTTGGCCCGCATCCTCCGCGTTAGGTGATATCAATTGGGAAATAATAATCAACACTTGAAATCATAACAAGGCACAATTTCAATAAATTAAAATTGAGCCTAGTTCCAAAAAAAAACTCCCGTAAATAAAAGTTCCCGTTCCGCATATAAAAACAAACGCGGATCAACTTGATGATGAGTTGATTCGGGTTCTTTGTTTTAGAAGGAAACAACCATGGGAATAAATATTATTCTCAAATAAAACCCCTACCTCGTCGTAATTGTCGAACGAGAGTTCTTCGCGGAATTGATCGTCGTGGGAGAAGAGGATCGTCGTGTCGCGGAAGGGGCGTCACGTCATCGCATTACACGACATCGCGTCGACGATCTCTGAGGGTTAAAGAAAAACATATAGATTTAATTTCACGAATTAAATCCATGTTGAGGATAAAATCAACAAAGGAAATTTAAAAGATCCGTAATCCCCTACCCCAATCGGTGTTGATCGAAGATTGTCACGGGGAAGGATTGTCGCAGAAGAACGTCGCGGAAGGAGAATCGTCGGCGTCGTGGTACACGGCGTCGCGTCGTCGATCTCCGAAGGATCGGCGTTCTTCGTGTTCTTTGCGTTCTTCGCGTTCTTCGCGTTCTTCGTGAAGGAGGATGAAGATAGAGTTTCTCCAAATCCTCTCAACAAGAAACCCGTCAAAAAAAAGGGTGTTGGTCTTATTTTATTACATGGAAACAATTTAAAAAACAAGTTAAGAAATGAACCATTAATTCGGTGAATTAATGGTAACGTCTTAACTGTCTAATTAATAGGAGCGTTAAGAGTTTTAGAAAACGCACCAGTTGACTTTCATTAAAGAGGTGTTTTTCACGGGTGCGTTACTTAGAGGAAAAGAAACGGTGGGGCTCATGCGGGCCCCACCTCACAAATATCCTACCAAGAGGGTTGGATATTTTGGATTGCACCCTATCCGCTTAAACTTATCTTAAGTGGCTTTAAGTGGCTTTAAGTGAAATAAAATAAAGTTGTCGCACCACTTTATTTTATTTTCTTCACTTAACCCCCAAAAATTAAAAACCACACCCGAGCAAACGCAACTCCGGAAAAGGCGTTTCTAAGCAAATACCGGCGCTGCGATTCCATCGGTGCACTCGGAATTCGTTTCCGAGAACCGGTTCAAAAGTTAGAAAAACCCGCTCGTTCGTTCATTGAACGTACCCGAGCCAAACTTCGGAAAAATGATTCCGGGCACACCGGGCCTCGGAATCAGGTGCCGTCAGAAACTGCGTTCTTGTAAAATTACAAAGAAAATTAAGAAAAAAATTTCCTTTAAATTTATGGGTCTTTACATCACTCCCACCTCAGGGCTTTACGTCCCCGTAAAGATACATCATAAACTTGGGAAACAAATGTGGGTACTGAGCACGCATCTGAGCCTCCCGCTCCCAAGTGCTCTCTAGGAGGTTCCCGTGCTACCATCTGATGCACACTAGAGGAATCGACCGTCCATGTAAGACCTGCTCCTGTCGATCCTTGATCTCCACTGGGACCTCCGCAAAAGTCACCCCATCATCAACGTCTAGCTCCCCATGGTCAATGATATGAAACGGATCATGCATGTATCTCCTTAGCTGGGATACGTGGAAGACGTCGTGCACCCGGTGCAACAGAGGTGGTAGAGCCAGGCGATAAGCCAACTCACCAATCCTACTGAGGACCTAGAATGGTCCGATGAAGCATGGAGACAACTTGCCGCCTCAGACAAATCTCCGCAATCCACGTCGAGGTGAGACACGCAAGAAGACGTGGTCGCCATCCTCGAACTTTAGTGGCCTCCGCCTCCTGTCAGCATAAGACTTCTACCGGCTCTGAGCTATCCTCATCCGCTCCTGGATGACCTGGACCTTCTCTGTCGTGGTCCGGACCATCTCTGGTCCCACGAGTGCTGACTCCCCAGGGTCTGTCCAGCACAAAGGAGATCTGTAAGGTCTGCCGTACACCGCCTCGTATGGTGCCATCCTAATGGTGGAGTGGTAGCTGTTGTTGTACGCAAACTCCACCAAGGGTAGGTGGGTCTCCCAGCTGCGACCAAAGTCGAGGACACAAGCGCGGAGCATGTCCTCGAGGTTCTGAATGGTCCTCTCCGTCTGACCATCCGTCTGAGGGTGAAAGGTGGTGCTCAGATGTAGCTGCGTCCCGAATGCCTCCTGCAACCCCTTCCAAAGCCGGGAAGTGAAGCGAGCATCTCGACCGGAGACGATAGATTATGGAACACCGTGAAGCCATACAATCTCCTGAACGTAGAGACGTCCCAAGCTCTCCACTGAGCCCTGCTCTCTGATGGTTAAGAAGTGAGCCGACTTGGTGAGTCGGTCGACAATCACCCAAATATAGTCATGACCTCTGGAAGTGCATGGAAGTCCAGTCACGAACTCCATAGATATCCCATCCCACTTCCACTCTGGGACCTCCAAGGGTTGTACTAAGCCTGCTGGTACCTGATGCTCTGCCTTCACCTACTGGCAGGTGAGGCATCGAGAAACGAACTCTGCCACAACCTTCTTCATTCCCGGCCACCAGTGCTGTTGTCTGAGATCCTGCAACATCTTTGCCACTCCAGGATGTACTGCCAAAGGGGAAGTGTGAAACTCTCTCAGCACCACCTCTCGTAAAGTGACTGGTACCAAGGTACGTCCTCTGAAAAGGATGTTGTGCTCTGCTCCAAAGGATAAACCATAAGGTGCCTGACCTGAGGATATCTGTGCATGCCGCGTCTCATAGTCAGCGTCTCCACGCTGTGCCTCTCTGACCCGCTACAGCAGTGGAGGGGTGACTGTGAGAGATTTAAGGAAGGCTGCTCCATCTCTATCCACGAAGGATATCTGCAAAGAGGCTAGCTACTATGTCGCCTCCTCAAGTAGCTGAATGCCCGTCCTCCTGCTCAGAGAATCGGCTACCACGTTCCCCTTCCCAGGAGTATAGACTATTTCAAATTCATAGTCCTAGAGGAACTCGAGCCATTGTCGTTGTCTCAGGTTCGGGTCCTTCTGAGAAAATATGTACCTGAGACTCTGTTGGTCAGAAAAGACTGTAATGCGCTCACCCATCAGATAGTGTCGCCATGTCTTCAGAGTGAAGACCACTGCTGCTAACTCCAGGTCATGGGTAGCGTAGTTCTACTCATGCGGCCTCAACTAACGTGATCCATAGGCAATCACTGCCTGCTCCTACATCAGGACATATCTGAGTCCGGTCCCTGATGCATCGCAGTAGACTACATACCCTACTCCCTCCTCAGACAACCTCAAGATAGGTGCACTGGTCAATCTCTGTCTCAGCTCCCGGAAGCTCTGCTGACATCTGTCTGACCACACAAAGGGTTTCCACTTCTTTGTAAGAGCTGAGAGTGGTGCTAAAACTCTGGAGAAGTCTAGAACAAATCTCCGATAGTATCCAGCTAGTCCCAAGAAACTCCGCACCTCTGTCACGCTCCTGGGTGGCTCCCAAGCTAGCACTGCCTCGATCTTCGCAGGATCCACTGCAACTCCCGCCTTAGAGATGACGTGTCCCAAGAAGTGGAACTCACATATCCAGAACTGACACTTCGAGAGCTTTCCATAAATCTGGTGATCTCGGAGTGTGTCCAGTAAAACTCGCAAGTGGTAGGCATGCTCCTCCTCAGTCGTCGAGTATATCAAAATGTAAACGATGAAAACCATGACAAATAGATCGAGGTATGGCTGAAATATCCTGTTAATGAGGCCCATGAACACTTCTGGAGCATTGGTTACACCGAATGGCATAACCAAGAACTCATAGTGGCCATGCTGACATCTGAAGGTCGTCTTCTGTACATCCTCGTCCCGAACTCTGAGCTGATGATAGCCTGACCTGAGGTCTATCTTTGAGAACCACTGTGCTCCCTTGAGCTGATCGAAGAGGTCATCAATCCTCGGTAACAGATAATTTTTCCTCACTGTCACCTGGTTCAGGCGACGACAGTCGACACAAAGTCGCAAGCTCCCGTATGCCTTCTTGGCGAACAATATCGGGGAAGCCCAAGGTGAAACACTGGGTCGGATGAATCCCTTACCCTGCAAGTCTTCCAACTGTACTCGTAGCTCTTGAAGCTCAGAGGGGGCCATCCGATATGCTGGAGTCGATATCGGGGTTGTCCCGGGGTAGAGGTCAACATAAAAGTCTACCTCTCTGCGAGGAGGTAGTCCTGGAACATCGTCGGGAAAGACGTCCGCATACTGATCCACCACTGCAGGAAAACTAAGACTCCGCACGTCAACTGCTCCTAGGATGAGGCTAGCCAACTGATGACTAATTGGCTGTCCTCTCCTCTACGAGAGTCCATCCTGTGCTGCAAAGGCTCCCTTCTCACCGGTGAAGGTGAACATGCTCCCGTCGGTGCGTACACATCGCACCTTGCGCCTAATACAGTCAATCTGTGCATGGACTGTAGATAACCAATCCATGCCCAAGATGACGTCGTAAGGACTCGACACCGCTACAAGAAGATCCCAGCCGAAGCTCTCGCCTCCTAGAGTAAGCTCACACTGCCGGCACCAGTGCATGATCATCGAGTCTGCTCCCGTAGTAGTCTCTAGCCATAAGGATCGAGCCAACGGCTCTGTCGGAATCTCCGAGCTCCGAACAAGGGCAGCGGCTATGAAAGAGTGACTTTCTCCTGTGTCTATAAGAACTGCAGAAAGGGTGGAATAGACATAGATAGTACCTCGAATCATCTCGGGTGCGCCGTGGTCGTAGGCCTCCGATGCCTGGAGTTGTGCCTGTCTCTGCCCGCCGGCTCCCTGTGGTCGGGGTGGACCTCTTGGTGGTGGTGGGGGTAGAGCCTCAATGCGTCACCCACCACCTGCTGCTCGGCCAACTCCTTTTCCTCATCTGCTTTCTCCCTGCAGACCGCCACGGTCGACCCTCTACCTCGGCCTAGGTGGCCCCTCAACCGTCTGCTGCTCCCCGGCACGGTGGGTCGGGCAGTCACGAGCCATGTGGCCCTGCCCGCCGCATGTGTATCACTGCCTGCCTCTCGAAAGACTGGCTCCATGCTGTGTGCCCCGCACTGCTGAGCCAGTGTCGTGATGTCATCTTCGTGAGGGTCTGGTCTGCCTGGACCCATGAGTCATTCGTCGACTGCCTGCCGCAGAAGACTCTGCTACGTGCCGCCCCGCGGCAGGTCTCGCTGCTGAAGAAGGCTCAGCAAGGAAGCTCTCGATCAAAAGGGATCGCTCCAGTACTCTTACCTGAGTCGGAATGCTGAGGGAGATCAGCGATGCCTTGATCTCATGTCTCAATCCCTGCTCAATGGTCCGGGCCCGGAAGAATGGGTCCCGTACCATGTCTGTCGAGTAGCGCGAGAGATCGGTAAATCTCGCTGAGTACTGGGCGACCGTCAAGCTTCCATGCCGCAGCTGAAGAAGCTCCTGGATGCATACCGCACGGAGGGTGGCTGAGACAAACTCTGAGCGGAAGAGGCTCTCAAAGTCTGTCCAGAGAAGAGATGCCTCATCATGCACCTGGAGCATCAAGCTCCACCATTGGCCCGCTGCCACGTGCAGTAGGCTCACTGCGAGGATCACCATGAGGTCTGCTGGTGTCCTCACTAACCGGAAAACTCGTACAACTGCCTTCAGCTAGTCCTCGGCTGCCTGGGGGTCCGTCTCCCTACGGAACCTAGGTGTTCGCTGGCGCTGAAACTCATGAAGTGAACTAAGGCGACGTGCATCGTCAGCGGCTGAGGCTGGAAGCATCGGTGGCTTGGTGGGTAGAGGTACCGCCGGTGCCTCAGCTGTCAAAGGGCCCTGTACCGAGGCCTCGTCGCTCGGCGGGCTGTCGTCATGCTCAACTCTCGGAACCGTAGCTGGCTGCCATCGTGTGGCCATCCTGAAAAAGGAAACAGATGCGCCACGGTCAGAACAATATACCTGGTGAGCTAACACAAAGTAATCACAAAGAAAACTTGAAACACACACGCAATCAATGTTTTCGTGCATTAAGTCGGAAATCAGAAGTCAGGGTCCTGGTGTACGGATAGGTCGGCCGCCGCACCAACACTGGACTCCCTGGACTGATAACCACACCCAATACACTAAACACTATTGCTTCACATAGAAAAAGATCAGAGTCCCAAGTTCTGCGGTAGAACCGAACTCCTCTAATACCAATTTGTCACGACCCGTCCTCGGGGCCCGTGCCGTGACTACCCCAATCCCGCCTTCCATAGGCCAGGGGCTGGCGACTAGCACCAAGGCGTAAATCCCAGAAAAAGGGAAGTCATTGCCTTTGTAAAGTAAACCACAAACACCACAGAGCAAGCAGGAAGAAGTAAACACTAAGTAAAAACTAGTACAACAGTAAGTGCGGAAAATTAAGTGGGCCAGTATACAAACCCAAACTGAAAGTAAAGTACAACTGGAAAGGGAAAACAACAACTGAAAAGTAAATCCGCAACGTCGAGCTTTCCACTGGAAATCCCACCTGAAGGGTGGGTACAGATAGCCTCCACTGCTCCTCGGGTCCAACCGACCGCTCCGAGTATGACCCGCCCAGTAGTCCACCTCCAGGTACCGTCCTGCTCCGCAAGCCTCAACCACGATCAGCGCTGTCCGTCGTCTGAAACCAACACAAAGTAGTGCGGGCATAGCCCGTGCAGGGGAGAGTATAAGCTACTCAGTAGGGACCCTGAGACCCCCGAAGGTCTCCCAGAATCCACAAAGGATAATCCACAATGGAATGATTCAATCACGAAGTAACATCCGACACTACTTAAGTATATGCCCATACATATACCTAAGTCATCAATTCTCGTTCGGATCCAACATCCGAACCCGAGTACAACCCAGTCCACACAAGAAAGGAAAACGTATACCCATACAGGATAGCACAACACAATCCACATAGGAAAGCAAAACAGGATTCAGCTCACACGGGTGTACTTCTTCGTATGACGATAGAGATGATCAGATATATCCACTGATTCATCTAAGCCGTCGGACCCACAAAGGATCGATAGATACTAACCCCCGCAATGACCCACAAAGGATCTGACCCACAAAGGATCGATAGGTAACTAACCCCCGCAATGACCCACAAAGGATCGATAGGTAACTAACCCCCACAAAACCCACACAGGATCAGACCCACACAGGATCTGTAGGCGCTGGCCCACACAGGACCGCTGAGCGCTAACCCACACAGGATCGGACCCACACAGGATCGGACCCACACAGGATCGGTAGCACTGACCCACAAAGGATCACTGAGTGCTGTAGTCGTCACCGTCGAATCCACTGAGGATCTCTGAGCAGTCGTCGTCATCACAGTAGCAGTCGCAGCCAACTCTAGGGTTCCCACACACAGCAAGCTCGTTCGGGAGGGTCAACTCTACGAGCCGAGAGGCTGATACATCAACTGACACATAGTCCAGAGTTGATGTATCCAAAAGTTCCGTATCGTCAATAGGAACTCAACGTCGCAGACGGCGCGTCAATCGGACGCCCGGTCTGAGAGTTATTGGCTTTTTCGTCCCGGGGGCCCGGTTGGTTTTTAAGAAAAAACCAACCCGACCATACTCCACCTGCATCCAAACCTCGGGCGGAGTATTCCAAAAGATCCATCTCACATTGAGGAATCCATCAAAGTCGACGGTACATCAATCAGATGTCTGAAGCTCAAGATATGAGCGTTTCCGCTCCGAGGGCCCAGTTGGTTTTGTGTACGAACCAACCCGGACGAAAAAAAAGTATTCTGAAACCTTGGTTGTGATATACCAAAACGACCATCTCGATCCAAGGATCTCATCTCCGCTGACGGTGCGTCGATCGGAGGCTCATAGCTCAAGATACGGACAAAAGTCCGAAAAGGTCCGAAAACGGGGCTATGGGCCCGGACCGACCCGGCCCAACCCCCCCTTGGGTCGGCTCGAACCGGGTCGACCCGACCCGGGTCTGACCCGGCCGGCGCGGCGTGGCCCGGCCGGGGTGGCCCGGCCTAGCCTGGGCGCGACCCGGCCAGGCCGGCGCGGGCGCGGCCCGGTCGCCTGGCGGCTCGGCCGTAACGGCCGAGCAGGTGCAAGGGGGGCGCCGCCCCCTTGGTGGTTCCGCGGCCCCACGCGGGGGGCTGCTCCTTGTCACCGGACGCGGCGCATGGCCGTGTCCCTTCCCTGCGGTCCCGCGCGGCCGCGGGACCGGCGCTCGCCGCCGCGACTTCCACCGCGGCGGGTCTTCACGGCGGCGCGCCGGGCGCCGCCGCTTCCTGGCGGCCGGCCGCTGCCGACCGCCGCCTCCGGCCGCCGGTGCCGCTGTGCTGGTGGGGCGCGCCGGCGGGAACTTCTGCGGACCACCGGACGTGCTCCGGTGGTCCGTTTTGCTTGTGGATTGCGCCTACGGCTCTCCTGGGATCCGAAATTTGCTGCGAAGGCCTCCAATCGCCATTCCGATCCCATTTCGTAAACGCCATTAATCCATGCATCAACGAAAATCTGCGGAGGTTTGTCGGGCCCTGTTTGTTTGGATCGCACCATCCACGTTAGGTGATATCAATTGGGAAATAAGAATCAACACTTGAAATCATAACAGGGCACAACTTTAATAAATTAAAATTGAGCCTAGTTCCCCAAAAAAACTCCCGTAAATAAAAGTTCCCGTTCCGCATATAAAAACAAACGCGGATCAACTTGATGATGACTTAATCCGGGTTCTTTGTTTTAGAAGCAAACAACCATGGGAATAAATATTACTCTCAAATAAAACCCCTACCTCGTCGTAGTCGTCGAACGAGAGTTCTTCGCGGAATTGATCGTCGCGGGAGAAGAGGATCGTCGTGTCGTGGAAGGGGCGTCGCGTCGTCGCGGTACACGGCGTCGCGTCGACGATCTCCGAGGGTTAAAGAAAAACAAACAAATTTAATTTCACGAATTAAATCCATGTTGAGGATAAAATAGACAAAGTAAATTTAAAAGATCCGTAATCCCCTACCTCAATCGGTGTTGATCGAAGATTTTTGCGGGGAAGGATTGTCGCAGAAGAACGTCACGGAAGGAGAATCGTCGGCGTCGCGGTAAACGGCGTCACGTCGTCGATCTCCGAAGGTTCGGCGTTCTTCGTGTTCTTCGCGTTCTTCGTGAAGGAGGATGAACATAGAGTTTCTCCAAATCCTCTCAACAAGCAACCCGTCAACAAAAAGGGTGTTGGTCTTGTTTTATTACATGCCAACAATTTGAAAAACAAGTTAAGAAACGAACCATTAATTCGGTGAATTAATGGTAACGTCTTAACTGTCTAATTAATAGGAGCGTTAAGAGTTTTAGAAAACGCACCAGTTGACTTTCATTAAAGAGGAGTTTTTCGCGGGTGCGTTACTTGGAGGAAAAGAAACGGTGGGGCTCGTGCGGGCCCCACCTCAAAAATATCCTACCAAGAGGGTAGGATATTTTGGATTGCACCCTATCCGCTTCAACTTAGATTAAGTGGAATTAAGTGGCTTTAAGTGGCTTTAAGTGAAATAAAATAAAGTTGTCGCACCACCTTATTTTATTTTCTTCACTTAACCCCCAAAAATTAAAAACCACACCCGAGCAAACGCAACTCCGGAAAAGACGTTTCTAAGAAAATACTGGCGCTGCGATTCCATCGGTGCCCTCAGAATTCGTTTCCGAGCACCGATTCAAAAGTTATAAAAACCCACTCGTTCATTCATTGAACGTACCCGAGCCAAACTTCGGAAAATTGATTCCGGGCACACCAGGCCTCGAAATCAGGTGCCTTCAGAAACTGCATTCTTGTAAAATTCCAAAGAAAATTAAGAAAAAAATTTCCTTGAAATTTACAGGTCTTTACATGAAATTATACCCTCATATAAACTTATGACATGAAAACAGGTTCACACATAATCTTATAGACATAATAAATAGTTCCATGAAAAAAATATTATGTACATGAAAACAAATTCCACTCCTAAACTTATGTACATGAAAACCAGGACCATGCAAAACTTATGGACATGAAAACTATGCCCACATATAAAATTGTGAACATGTAATCAAGTTCACATATAACATATTTACCTAAGTTTTTATCCATATCCTCTAAATTTTTTGAAGAGATATAGAGGTCCCACCCATCAGAGAAAGAAAATACTATATATGGGTTCCACAAGAGCATAAAACATTCATCATCTAAGCTCTCCTGAAGGATTCCATAAACATTTCTTCAAAGTATATCCCATAGAAAATGGAACAAGTTTTATCAATATATTTTATTTATAAAAATAATCTATCCAGAAAAAGAATAAGGATGGAATCCTTGGATAATATTCTTCTTAAATATTAAGTTACATCAAAAGATTTCATTTTAGCTGGAAAATTATTTTTAAAAATCACTTGGAATAATTCTTTACGTAAATAACCATTCCATTTTTAAATCACTTATTTAAAAGAAATTGTGTAATTATAAAAGTAAAAATCTCATTTGAAAAGAACCTTGTAAACATTTAAAGTAACATTCAATGAAAATATTAGTCATAATGGTGGTAAAATACGTTCTTTTTTTATATGTTAAAAAAATTCCATTCATATTTTTCCTTAGAAAATCCACAAAGTACCTCATTTAGAAAATGAAAAGAATATTCTTTTGAAACCATTTGGTAAAAAAGTCAAACATGGGTAAAAAGACTTCAAAAAATTGGTGTATAATAGTAAAAATGTTATTGAATTTTATAGAAAACATGGATATTGAAGGGAAATAATCTATATTAGAGACTTAAGAATAAATAATCTGAAATGAATATGAGATTGCGAAATAAAACACTTACCACTTTAGTATCCTTTGAATTGTATGTCCCGTGAAAGAAATAAAATCATATGGATATATAGATCCGATAATTTTCATGATAATAATTATAAAAAATATTCATCAGAAGTATACATGCCACAAAAAAATAAATAATTAGGATATAAGGAATGCGTCCTATTTAAATGAATGTGAGATGAAAACCCCTTATCCCGAGTTCACCATTTTTTGAAAGCACTCTAACCTCTTGTATAATAAATTTAAATTTATTATAATTCTATACTAGGGAAATTTTCATGATTATAATATCATATATAATCCCTTTATAACATTTTAACACCCCCTTTTATCAATAATTCCTTATTAAAATCATTATTTTCAGGAGTTAACAGTTTCATTTATCATGAGTATTTCAGCATAGTAGTTCTGATCCTTGAATATGTATCTTGGTTATATGATTAAGAGAATATTAATCATGATAAAAATATAATAAATATTAATTATATATACATATATTAATTCATTCATACAATTTAGTGCTAGAAAAATGAATTACCCCATTCATGGAGTTGGTAGGCCATACATACGCAAGCACGATGTTTTCTTTTTTTAATGGATGAAAAAAGAAAGGTAAATTTTAATTAACCTTTACATAAAAATTATATTTTATATAATATCTATTTATTTAATCTATAATTATTACCATCCAAGTAAAATGGGAATGAAAAATGAATCACATCCGTTCGTGGAGGTGTTGGGCCACACATACACATGAACAACATTATCAATTTCCAATGTTTTTAAAGGTAAGAAGCTATATTTTATATTATAATTCAAAAAGTGTAATTATTTCATAAGTATCATATATAAATATTTAACCCATTATAATATATCGATAAAATATAGTAATGAGAAATGAATTGTATCACTATGTGAAGACAAAAACCCATACGTAGGGACAGATGATATTTTTCACTTCTCATTTGATGGGAAAGAGGGTGTATAATGGAATTTTCATAATCAAAATAACATTTCTTCATATTTAGGATACTTAAGTTGTAATTTTATGGTAAATAACATAGATCTAGAGGGGTTAAATGTACCACACCAATATTCTTATGAAATAAATATCTTTAATAGATTTCATTTCACTCTACACCATGTTAAGATTTAATTTCACACAACACCGATTTAGATTTCATTTCACACAACACTGTGTTTCTATAAGACAAAATTTTATTCTAATTATTTAAACAAGCAAATTATAACCTAGCCATTAAATTGGAAGGAATGAATAGTACCAACCACACCCTAATATATATATATATATATTAAATCAAATGTTTTTATATTCATCCAATATTTTTTATATAAATAAGATAAAAATAAATCCAATTTTACACATAAAGAGCTATATTTTTCTAAAGGAAGTTTTATCACCTTTAAGTGGAACCTATATTTTAGAACTAAATTTTGATTGTATATATTATATTTTACAAAATAAACTTAATTTTTGAAATTAAAATGTAAAAATTATCGTAGGTTGCTTTTTTTTATTTTTCAGAAAAGTTGCATCTTTTGATTAATAGTGAAAATATTGATTTTTATTGAAAAATGTATTTTTTTACAATGTATATACATGATAATTTTTTTTTGAAGTTTTATTAAATTTTAATAAGTTAATTTTTAATTAAAATATTACAATTATGTTTTTTTAAATGTATTATATAAAAAAACTTATTATAAAATTATTTTATGTTTTAAAAGATCATTTTTATGAAAAACTGTTTTTGTGGAATTTTATTGGTTTCATATAAAATTAAATTTTGAAAATTATGTGTTTCAAATTAAGAAAAATGGATTCCAAATTTATATTCATAAGTTAAAATTTTAGTGAATAGGTCTCTTTCATTTCAGCCAATTTTAATAGTAACGATGGTAATGTTTATTACCACCATAAAGGGTAAATTAGAAAATATAAGTTAAAAATAAAATGATAAAGACTATAAAATGACTCTAATACATGAAATAATTTTATTCAATGAATATAATTTTACCCTTAACACATAAGGATCGAAATTATGTTTTTTGATAGATAGTTTTACTTCTAAATTACTTATATAATATTTAAATCAAAGAAAGACACAAAATGTCACTTTCTTTGTCTTCAATATATCTTATATGTCCACATAGGGACAAAATAAGTTTATGAATGAATATAAAATATTATATTAAAATTTATTTATTTGTTTTTTAGATATCAATTTACTTTTAATTCTTATATGTGAAATAACTACCTTTAATGCTTATGCGACGCTGATGAAGTGATTGTGGAAGCAAATGAGAAATCAATAAAATGATTTTAATTAAAATAATAATAATAATAAAAATACCCAAATACTCAACTAAATATTATTTTTTTGAGTATATATATACAATAATAATTCAAGGGTCTGATTATGGAACATTTATAGCCACATAGAAAAGATTATGACACTTATGTCATTCTATTTAAAGTAAATTCAAAGTATTCACATTCATATTTTCGATAACTATAACATTTTTAATATAGGTATTTCTAGTGTCCACATTCAACTATAAATATTTTTTGGAAATATAAATTATTTATATCAATCTTATTGATTTATTTATAGTTTTTATGGAATAAATTATTACATTAAATAACTACACAATTATGATACAATAATTTTTCAACTAATAAAAAATTCAAATAAATGATATTAAAAATATTAAAATAAATATAATTAAAGTTAACAAAGTTTCTGCACTAATTTTATAGGTTTCTATGACATATTATGGGATTATTAAATTATTTCTTCCTATCTTATCATTTTTAGATTTTATTAATGTCAATGTAATTAATATTTTCAAAATTACCACTAATCATATTTTATAAAAATAATATTTTATTAAATTATTTAAAAAGAATTAAAATGTTTTAAAATTAAAATTGATTATGATAAGTTATAATATTTTATAAATTGAATATTTATAGAAAATTTAAATCATATAAGTAAAAATTTAAATTTTTTTAGCATTAAATAATTTATTATTGTAGTACAAAGTAAAATGGGTTAACTAAGGGTTAATCAAAATGACATGGTTTACAATAATACTAAAACATGTCTAAACTATCTTGGTTTCTGAGATTAAAAAATTATATCATATTAGATTCAAATAATTATCCTTTTTTAGGTATTTTTATTGAAATTTAATTTATTATAAATTAATATTTTTTGAAATTCCAAAAGTACCCCCACATCAATTATAAAAGGGAACCTACTCTCTCACTTATTAAGATCAATTTGAGGCTTCTATATCGACAAAAATATTACAAATTATCATATAAATTCCTCTAACACATTCAATATGTAGTAATATTCCCAAAATACCCACTCTATAGTTCTTTAGAAAAGAACTAAATGAGCAGTTTCGAAGAAGAGGTAATCACTCTAACTGACCACCCTAGTTTTCTACTCTTTTACAAATCATATAAATCTTTTATATATATAATAAAATAATAAAATAATAATCTTAAATATTATTAAATTTAATTATAATTATTAACAGACTAATATACAACCCCTTTTCCATCAAAAAATAAATGAAAGTATCTCTTGTGCGTACGTATGACTTACCGTCTCCACATAGCGATACAATTCATTTTCCATCACCATATTTTATGAGTGGAACTTATGATGGATTTATCACTTAGGTATGATATTAATAACTTAATTATAATTATTTAATTATTATATTATATTTAAATTTTTACCACCAAATACTTTGTGAAATGATAACGTCACTCGTGTGTACATATGGATTACTATCTCTAAGATGAGATGTGGTTTATTTTTCATCTATATTTCACATGAATGGTAATAGGGATGAATTTTATTAATATATATGATATATATAACATAAAAATTATTATTTAATTATAATATATCATATTATTTTATTTCTTTTATCATGGCAAGAAAATGAAAACAACGTTCATGCTTACATACGACCTATAATATCCACGAACGTTGTATTTTATTTTCTATATTTAGATTTTATAAATCCCCATTAATACATATATATTGAATATATACATGATATTTATATCATTATTATCATTATGAATATGATTTAACCATTATCTATGTAATAGGACCACAGATAACAAGTCAAAACATGAATGAAAAGCAAAGTTGTTATTACACGAATTATAACTTTAACTTGAAATTGTAAATAAGTGAGTAATATAAAGTCATATGTAAATAATATATGGTATTATATATATGAATATGGTACTTTTGTATTTTTAAATTAAAATATATTTATTTTATACATTCTTTGAATTTATAAAAAGGATGTTAAGACTTAACGTAATGTATTTTTGGGACACTTTTATTTTTGTGGGATATAGGCCTTATACATTACTTGATTCTTGAAAATGGTGTATATACTTACCAAGAATGTATTTTATGATTATTATCCTGAATAATATTGTATTTTCATATCCAAATAACTTTATTTATGTCATCGGGTATACATTTCTACTGATTATAATGCGATGAGTGTTTATTTCACAATCTCATCAATATTCAGGATTGTTTCGTTTTAGGTCTCCAATGATGAATAATAATATTACATTTCCATGTATCCTAAAAATGTTTTAATTTTTTTTAATATTATACTATTAATATTTAAATCTATTTATTATTTAATTTTTTCAAAATGGTTTGAAAAAGAATATTTTTTTTTCTAAACAAGGCTCTTTGTGACTTTCCAATAAAAATATACAGAAGGAAAGTTTTTTAACATATATAGAATGAATGGAATTTTTTGCCGTCATGAAACATTAATGATTTGAATCCTACATTACAAGATTACATTTTTAGTTTAGAGAAAATGTATTCTTTTAAAATTGTGCGTAATTTTAAGAAAAGAAAAAATTTTCAAACCAGAAAGGATATTTTCCTCAAAAATTATTTTCATGTTATCTCTCAAAATTATTTTCCATCTATGATAAAATTATTTGATGTTAACTATTTTTAGTGAAGTTATTTTTCGAGTATAATATACCTATTATTCCAATAATTAGGTTATGTTTATGATGGAATGTTATTTATGAAACCAATTTATTTCTATGGTTATGTTACGATAAAATGATATTGATGAAACACATTTCTTCTCATGGGGTTTAATATGATGAATGATTTATATTCGTGTGAAACACATATGTGTAGTTTTCATTATATGATGGGTGATACTTATATATCCCTTCAATTTATTGGGTAATAATTTATATCCCATAATATAAAAAGGACTAGAATGTGGAGTGAATTCAATTCAGTAATACATGGCTAGAATGATAAGTAAACTCGGGTTAGTAACATAGTGTTGGAATGGGGAGTAAAAACAATTCAGTAAAATAATTTTTTCCATTATGAGGGTATTGTTAATGATCCTTGAATAATATGGAAATTATTTTTATGCCTATGTGTATTCCATAATTTCTTGTGTTATATAATGATCTCATGTAATTTTTTCTTTTTTATGGACTTCTATGATTTATTCCATGACACAATATCATGATATTTGATATAAATTATATGATTTTAAATTTTTTGTTTATATAATTATGCCTTATGATTATATTATGAATGATATATCCCTTTTTACCCTTAATGAGAATCTAATCTCACCATTTTTATGTGTTTCGTTTCCCCAAGAGATAAAGAAAGGTTTTAGGTAGGAATACTAAAGTGGAAGATCTTTATCAAGGATGTTTAGGAACTCTAAAAAAATTAGAATATTGTGTTCCATCTTTCCAAAGTCACTCAAATATTATGGTCCTCAGGATTATTTTTGTGTAATGTAATGAATATTCATCTAAAAAGATAAAATATCCTTGTATGAAAAGCATGGGTCATTATAGTTGGTATCAATGAAAAGGTTTAGTCAACATTTGGAAACATTGATGATAAAACTTTAGGGATATACCTAGTGATATTTCTAAGGATATGTATAGGGATGAATCTTAGGATAAGTCTATTTAAAAGATAAAATTCTAGAGTTTTCATAATAATCATGAATAACCTGGTATTAAACCTAAGTTGTCATATGTTGAAATATTATAATTAGTTTCCCTTGATTTGGTGATTCTAGCACTATGATTAGTTTTTCTCATACTATGATTTCTGGTTTTAGTGAATGGATAGAACCCTAAGGAACTACGTTAATGATGAATTAAATGGTAAATGAAACAATTGTCCTCCTTAAAAACCAAATGTTATGGGATCTGGAATGAGAAATATTATCATTATACTTACACAAGCTATGAATCATTCTAGACTCTCAAATGAGTAAAGAAGGGAAAAAATATCTAATGATTCCTTAATAGGGAAATTCCCACCTTCTTTCAGTGTCTCTTTTGATCCAATTGTTATTGAATAATGTATTAGTACCACAGAAAAGATATTTTCCATTTTTTAGTGTTCAGAACATTAAAAATTCATTTCAGATGTCTATCATTTGAATGGTGAAGCAGACCAGTCGTTGAATGTAATCAAGAATATGAGGTTGCAATATGAAATTGCATCCATGGAATGAGTTGAGTTCAGGAACTTATTTTTCAATAAGTATATTCCTATTATTATTTGTATGAATATTTTAAATGAGTTCTTTGATATTAAACAAAAGGATGATGAATATGTGATTTCCTACGTGGCTTATTTTACAAGTCTTTCAATGTACAATTCTGGTATTATCATTCAATTTTAAAGTAAGGTTTACATATACTTTAATGGCTTAAAACAAAGTATTATAAGGGAATTATCCATAAGATACATCAGAATATATGAATATAATTTGTTTTGTGCTATCAAGGTGGATATATTGGTTAGACTTACATATCAATCACATGGTTTTGTTATGAAACATAAGATGAATATTAAAGAAAAATATAAAAAACCATGGATAAAAGAATATGAGATTTTAGTTTTGCAAAAAGTGTGGAAAGAAACATAGAGGAAATTTTATTGAGGGGACTAATAAATGTTTTAAGTTTTGTAAAGATGTAAATTAGGAAATTGACTACTGAAGTAATGGAAAAAAGAGAGATAATGATGCAAATAGATAATAGAATACATAGAATGTACCTATCACACATCAATGTTTCATGTGAAAGGAAAATGGAAATTATGCTAATCAGTTCCCAAATCTAAAGGTTATTGATGGTGATTGACATCAGCAACCTCTTAAGGCTGAATAAAAAGGCAAATCACAAGTGATCACTATTAGAGATGTAGAGTATGACAACCAAGTGGTGGTAATGAATGAGTTTTTATGCAATTGAATTCAAGTATAATTTTATAGAAGTAATTTTATGGTATTATGTAGCAATGAAAAATCTACATTTTGGTCCGCTGTTGTATTTTCGTAAGGATTTAAGATTATATACTAAATTATACTGTTAAGCACGAAAATTTATTAATGTGGTAACAAAATATTTTTTAGAGAACGCATGATTAAGGGAAGGATAACCCTTAATATTTTCATGATTTAGGGCTAAAGAAAAACAAATATGATTGATTTTTATAAAAATAAATGAGATAATATTGATAACCATAGAGATGATAAGGTGATAAAGTGGTTTATAATATCATGGACTGAGTTTATAGAATTAGTGGATTTATGGTTGGAAGAAATAGTTTATTTTTGAAAGAATTCATGTTTTCCCTATGGTTTTATGTTAATATTGATTATTTCCATATTCCAAGAGAATACATGATGATGATGTTCACATGATTGGTGTGTGATAATCAAAAGCTCTATCACGTTTTTTTGGGGGATTAATGATAAGTTGATTTTTGAAATTTAGTTTCCTTATTTAGAATGTTTTGGATTTTAATCTTTTATAAGGATCATAAAGGTAACCATTTATGAGATTGTTTATGTTGAAATTTGGATGAGGTTTTAGAAATAAAAGTGTTATCTATCCATATAAGGATTTATGCCTATTTGATAACTTATGTTAACCTTTGAGTTGTGATGTTAACAAAAGACAGATGGGATGACCCATCATTCTATTTATGGAACTCATGATATACTAATGCTATAGGAATGAAAAATTCACTTTAATTTAATGGAATAAGAGATAAATTAAAAATTTATCAAGGAATAATAAATGGATGATATTATGCTTATTAAATATAATTAAATCAAGTATGTATTTCTTCTAATGAAAATTCCTCAACTATAGGTAAAGGATATTGAAACAAAAAAATGTTATCAAAGTACCTTATTTTCTGATGAATCAAATGTTCCCTTAAATCATAATATATTTATAGATTTGTGATTGTTAACTTTCTCCTAACCATGTTCTCTATCACTCTCCATTAGAACTTAATTGTTCTATTTCTCTTCAATGTTCATGTTTTGACAGCGCATGGTTTTAATGAAATTCAATTGGGGGGGGGGGGTAGAGTTTAATAGCGCATGGTTTTAATGAAATATATTCATAAATATCTTGAGTTTTTGGATACACTATGTTAATCTTTAATTGCAGGAAACATCATCTTATATTGTGTTTCACATAACACTAAGTTTCTATAAAACAAAATACATTTCTAATTATTTAAATATTACAATTATGACCAAGACGTTCAATTGGTGGGAATGAATAGTATTAACCACACCAAGAAATATATATATATATATAATAATTTTTTATATTCATCCAACAAATTTGATAGACATAATATGAAAATAAATCCAATTTTATGCATAAATTCTATATTTTTCAAAAGTTAGTTTTACCACCGTTTATTGGAGTACCTATTTTAAAACTAAATTTTGGCACCTTAATAAATTATATTTGAGAAATGAAACATTATTTTTTAAATCATAATTTCTAAATTATCTCTGGGTGATTTTTTTTATTTTTCTAAAAGGTTTCATCTTTTGATAAATAGTGAAAATACATATTTTTATAGAAACTTGTATTTTTTTAAAGTATTTACATGGTAAAATTATGTTTTGGATTAGATTTAAATTTTATTTAGTTAATTTTTATTTAAAATAATACAATTATGCTTTTTAAAAGGACTATATAAATTAAATTATTATAAAAACATTTTATGTTTTAAAAGGGAATTTTTCTAAAAACCTATTTTTATGAAATCTTACTGGTTTTATTTTAATTTAAATTCAAAAACTTATGGGTTTTGGATTTTAAAAAATGGCTGAAAATTTTTTATTTATAAGGTACATATTTAGTGAATAATTCCCTTTCATTTTTTTCCAATATGAACAGTAACAATGGTAAATTTTATTACAACATTAAAGTATAAATTGGATAATTTAGGTTAAAAATAAAATGATAAAGACTATAAAATGAATATAACACATTATATAATTTTATTGGATGAATATAATTATACCCTTAAAACATAAGGATCTAAATTATATCTTTTAATTGAATATTTTCAATAAAAATGACTTATAATATATTTTATTAAAAGAAAGATAGAAAATGTCACTTTCTTTGTCTTAAATATCTCTTATGTGTCTACATTGGAGAAATTTTTTGTCATGAATAGATATACAAGATTATATTAAGATTAATTAATTTATTTTTATTATAGTAATTTATTTTAAAGTTTTATATGTGAAATAATTACCATTAATTATTTTGAAACACTAATGCAGTGCATGTGCAAGTAGATGAAAAATTAATAAAATGATTTTAATTAAAATAATAAGAGCCATTAATAGAAAAAAATATTTAACTAAATATTATGTTTTTAGTATACATAAACCATAATTATCCAAGGGTTTAATTATTTTCAATTTGTATTCACATGGAAAAGACTATGACACTTATAATATTTTAAGGAAACGCCAAAGTTGTCACATTCATATTTTTAATAATTATTACATTTTTAATTTCAGGTTTTTTAGAAGTTATATTAAACTATAAATATTATTATAAAATATAAATGATTTATATTAATCCTAAATATTTCTTTATTATTTCTAGTGAATACATAATTACCTTAAATAATTATATAATTATGATACTGTAATTATTCAACTAATGGAAAAAAATAAAAAACAAATTGATATTAAAAAAATTAAAATAAATATATTATGAATTAATTAAGGTTCTAATATAATTATATAGGTGACTATGACAATTTCAGATTGTATTAAATGATATTTTAAGTTATGTTGTTGTTTAAGGTTTTTAAAGTCAATATAATGAATAGTTTTAAAATTGACACTAATGATATTTTTTGAAAATTATATATTATTAAATTATTTAAAAACAGTAAAAAGATTTCAAAAAACAAAATTTATTATGATAAGTTATAAAATTTTATAAATTTAATATTTATTGAAAATTGAAACCATATAAGTAAAATTTCTCAAAATTTCAATATTAATGTATTTGTTATCGTAGTTAAAACTAAAATGGGTTAACCAAGGGTTAATCAAAATGATAATATTTAAAATAACACAAAACATGTATAAAATATATTGGTTGATGAGATTAAAACATTATATAATCTTAGGTTTAAATCCATATCCTTTTCAAGGTATTTTTATTGAGACTGAATTTATTATAAATTAACATTTTTTGAAATTTTAACAGTGTCCCTCACCTCAGTTATAAATGGGAACCTCCTCCCTAACTTCATCAGATCACTTTGATCCTTCTAGATTGACCAAAATATGAAAAATTATATTCTCTAATTATAGGGACACATTCTATAGGTTCTAATCTTCTCAAAATACCAACTCTAGAGTCCATTAGAGAAGATATGAAGGAGTTGTTTCGATGAAGAGGTAATCGCTTTAACCGATCAATCTATTTTTATAATTTTATATAACTCTTACAAAGATATTATATATGTAATAAAGTAATAAATTCACAATAATAAATAATCTGAAATGTTATAATTATTATGAACACATCACTATACAACCCATTTCCCATAAAACAAGAAATGAAAATTTGGGTCGTGCGTACATACAACCTACCATCTCTACAGAGTGATACAATCCATTTTCCATCACCATGTTTTATGAGTGAGAATTATGATTGTTTTAATGTTTATATATTATATTTATGAAATAGTTATACTTATGGAATGATAATATAATATCTATATTTTTACCACCTAGTCTTTTGGGAAATGATAACGTCGTTCATGCGTACATATGGCTTACCATCTCCATGATGCAATGTGATTTGTTTTTCATCTAGTTTTTATATTAATGGAAATAAAGATGAATTTTATGAATATATATGATATATATAACATAAAAATTATTCTTGAATGATAATATATTATATGATTTTTTTAATATGAAAATAGAATGAAAAAACATTCATGAGTACGTACGACCTACCATGTCCATGAACATTGTATTTTATTTTATGTCTACAAATTTTATGAATAACCTTCAATATATATTATATATATATATATGATATTTATATAATGAATATCACTCTTTATATTATGAAGTTATGATCTGTGTATGAGTACCAATGATAACAAGTCAAAACATGTACAAAAAACTATGTAGTTATTACCCGAAATATAAATTTAACATGAAATTGTTAATAAGAGAGCAATATAAAGTAAAAAATAATTAATAAATGGTATCATATATATGAATATGGTTATATGGTAGATGTATAATAAAATTATATTTATTATACAGGATTTTTCAACAAATATGAATTAAATCAAGACTTAAGGTAAGTGAATATTGTCTCACTTGTATTTCTGTTTGACACATGCCTTATACACTACTTGTTTATTCTACGCGGTGTATGTACTTACCATGAATTTATTTTATTATTTTTATACAAAATATTGTGGTATTTTTATATAAATATAATTTTATTTCTTTTATGTGGCATAAAATTATATTTATTATATAGCGATGAGTGTTTATTTCACAACCTAATCAATATTTGGGATTGTTTCATTTTGGGTCTCCCTTGAGGAATAATTATATTCTATTTCCATGTTTTATAAAAATGTTTTCAAAAATATTATTAATATTGTATTATTTATATTTAATGTTACATATAATTTAATTTTTATTAAATGGTTTGAAAAAGAAAATTTTGTTGTTTTCTAAACAAGGCACTTTGTGACTTTCTGACAAAAAATATACGGATGTAATGTTTTTTTAACTTATACAACATGAATGGAATTTTCCACTATCATGACGCCTTAATGATTTGAAGCATAACTTAAAATATTACAATATTATTTTAATAGTAAATTATTTATTTTAAAATTTCATGAAATTTTAATAAAAGAAAACTTTTTCAAAGGAGAAAAGATATTTTCCGCAAGAATTATTTTCAAGTGATCTCTGAAAATTATTTTCCATATACGATTAAATTCATTGATGTTACTAATGACTTATTGGGCATAATTTTCAAATATATTATCCCTATTATTCATATGGATAGTTTAGGTTTATGATGGAATGATATTTATTAAATCCACTTCTTTCCATGGGTTATTTTATGATTGAATGATATTGATTAAACCTATTTATTTTCATGGGTTTTGATATAATGAATTATTTATGTTCTTTTGCAACACATATATATGGATTTCATTATGTGATGTGTGGGACCTATATATCCCTCCAATGAATTTGGTAAATATTTATATCTCAAGAGATAAATAGAACTGTAACAAGGAGTCAACTTAGTTTAGTAATATGGTTATAGAATAAGAAGTAAACTTAGTTCAGTGACACATTATTGGAATGGGGAGTAAACACGATTTAGTAAAGGAATTTTTAAATTATAATGGTATTAGAAAGGAGAATTTACTAATATAGAAATGATTTTATATTCCAATGTTAATTCCAAAATTTTATTCCTTATGTGATGCTCTCAGGGAATATATTATTTAATTTTTATGGACATATATGATTTATTCCATGACATGATATCACTATATTTGATATATAAGATTTGTTTTTCAAGTGTTTTGTTTATATATTTATATCTTATGATTATTTAATGACTGATGTCTCCCTTTTCTACCCTTACTGAGCATTTGAGATCACCCTTTTCATATGTTTCTTTTTTCCATATTATAAATAAAGGTTTTAGGTAAGAATACTAATGGGGAAGATCATTATGGGAGATGTTGACGATATTTCATCAAATTAGAAGATTGTGTTACAGGTTTCCAAAGGCACTGAAATATTACGGTCATCTGGATTCTATTTGTGAAATGTAATGAATATTCATATAAAAATATATTATATCCCTTTAAAAAAGTCCAGGGTCATTATATTTAGTAAGAGTACAAATGAATGTGATCAGGTAAGGTGATTACCTCTTCTTAGAAAGGACTCTTTTAGATCTAATCTAAACGGCTCTAGGGTTGGTATTCTGGAATGACCCTCACCACTATAATTTGGATAGGGAAATTTCTATGAGAAATTTTCATATTTTGGTTGAGGTATAAGGCTCAATAAGTGTAAATAAGAGAGGGAGGCCGTGCCCTTTTATAATTGCAATGGGGAGTATTTTTTGTTTAATTTCTAAAAAGATTAAATTATAATAAATTCATTATCAATATAAATGTTTTCAAATGGAATATAAATTGAAATGGGATATAATATTAGACCATATCATATCCCATTTTCATTATTTTAATATTTTTATGATATTTATGTAATTTAATAAAATATTTTTCTCATAAAATTTCATTATTTTTAATTTAAACATTATTCACTTAATTTGACTTAAAATACATAAATAAAAAGTTTAAAGTTTAATATAATACTTTAAAACAATTATAATATATTATATTAACCTAAAAAATTCATTAAAGATATAAAATCACTCAAATTATAGTTCTTTTAATATTTTTAAAATCTTTTATTATTTTTTATTTATTTAAGAAATACGACATCGGTGTTTCATAAGAAGTTAAGGAAATCGTATAATTACTAAAAATGATAAATAAATTTATATCATGAAAATGATTTTTCTAATATTAGAATATATGATTATATTTGTTAATAACTAAATTTTGTGCCTATGTTTACACATATAATATATTAAAAATAAAAAGAGTGACATTTTGTATATTTCATTGATTTAAATAATATATGGTTAATTTATATGGAAGAGTGTGAATTAAAAAAAATCAAGAATAAGGTTATAAGTGTCTAATTCACTTCATCCAATAGAATTAGAAAAAATTTACTATATTTTAATTCATTAAATTTTTTCCAAAATACCATGACAACACAGTTTTTACCCACTGAGGGTAAGTATTGTTACTATAAATGAAAAAATGTACCATAAATGGATCATTTTTGAAAAAATAAACTATATCTTATTCCATTTAAAAAATATAATTTTTTAGGATTTTTATATCATTTAATAAAATATTATTTATTTTAAAATATCATTAATTTAATTCTTTTGTAGAACTACTCATTTCACTAACTTTTATAATACTAATACAATAAGTAAAATTAGAAAAAATATTTTATTAAATCACTAACATAACATGTTAATCTATTGAATTTTTGAATCACATTAATTATCTTAAATTATAATAATTTTAATATTATTAATATTATTAATATTATTTATTTCATTTTTATATTAATTTAATAATTATTGTGTTCATGTTGTATAATAATTTAAGGTATTTATTTAATAACTAAAAATTATAAATAAATTTTCATCATAAAAATAATTTTATTATTCTCAAAATTAAAATTTAGATTCATTAATTATGTATTTTAACTCATATATATGTCATGACAACATATGCAATATATTATTTTGACTTCTTTTTCCATACCCAAGCTTTGCGAAAGAATTTGGATAATAAATTATTTATAAAACTAAAAAAATTATTTTTAACCATAAAAATCATCTAAATGAATTAATATTTATTAAATAAGTCGATCAAGGACCTATTAAATCCCAAATATTATCTTCAGGATACCAAATTTATTTTTTTCAGTACTGCGCTGGCTCTACATTGGCACTGAAAATGATTTTCATATTTATTATTGAATACATTATAATTTCTATGATTTGAATTATTTTTGTATGATATATTTAATATTTTATCATACTTGATTCATTCCATATATTTCCTAAATTTCTATATTTTGTTTTTGTATTTTTGATATCATAGAAGATGATTTATTTCATAAAAACTTTAACTTTTTTAATATTCACTAAATATTTAAATTCTTCGGAAAAATATAAACAATTAGCCATAATATTATTTTTATATTATGATAAAAAAATGATATTAATTTTATTAAATAAATTTTATAAATCTTCTATAAATTAATGGTAATATTTTATTAGAAAAAGTAATAACAATCATTTTTGAGGAAAAAATATTTCTGAAGCATAAAACTATTTTACTAAAAATGGTGTACTTATTTTATAAGAATTAATAATTATTTTTATATATATTAGAAACTTTATATATACATATATCCGAATTTTGTTAATGCTATTTATATCCATTAATTCAATAATTAGGTTACAATTGTCATATAATGAAATTTCATTATTTGTGTAAACTTATTGTTTCATGTAAGACAAGCTATCAAAGAAATTTTATTTATATATATATAACATAAAATCTCAAGGTTTTATATTCACCCTCACCAAATAAATTTCATCGTTGTAATTTGGAATTATTCTTGGTAATCAAAGGATTGACTTTTGAAAATTCCATTATGGAAAACTCACAATGTAAAAAGGTTTAATAAAAATTCATCTTAAAAGAGGAAAATTGAATTAATAAGGTCATCTATAATAACACATAACTAGTTTTCCCATTTATATAACATAGGTGGGAATTAAAAACATGGATATGGAAGAAGAACCTGACTCCCAGGGACTTATAGAGGGTGATAGAGAAATTTGATATGAGAAAGATAACCATAAAAAAACTGAAAATCTGTGATAGGTTAAATTATCATTGATTTCCCAGTAAGAAAAGTAAAGGGATAATGTTTTTATTTCCAATTAATTTTCCAAAATTATAGGATTTTTTTATTATCCAATTAAAGATTCCAAGGATAAAAATTTAATTTTTTCCATTTCATAAGCACAATCTTATAATTTGGTTCTTCTTTGATCAACTTATACTTCATTTATTACTCATGAAGATCGATAATTGAGATTATTTTTTTTCATTCCTGAAGTTATTTTAACAAATCCTTAGATCCATAATTCATCCCTTCTACCTCTAAATATTTATCGAAACCAACATGGTCAGTACAAGTTTTAATAAATCATAATTTAACCTCAAACAATAATATCCAAATTTCAACATCATCCATTCTAGAAGTATTTAACCTTAAGACTACTACAATATATTATCAACCATATTCAAAAAAAAAAAAATATTTTATCTCACATACGTTCATGATGAACATAATAATAATGTAATCACTCAAAAATTCTTATTCCAAAATGTATATACCTTGATCATGTATTCTCTAATGTATACTAATCATGTCCCCAAAGGACATTATAAAATAATATATGATTCTAAAATATAATTTATCCCTTATTATTTAAATAAGCTCTTATAGTATCCAAAAAATATTTCTATTGGAGGTTTAGGTTCATCATTGGACTGATATATGATCATAGGTTGATTTAGAATATAAAATCTGATTTCTTTATTCCAAAAATATAAGTGAATCTATGCATAGAGATCAAATTAATTCTCAAAATAACAGAAAATTTTACTAAATGAAAATATTTTAATAGTTATTTTTGATAAAAAAACTAAGATGGAATCCCCTATTCTAGAGTGGAGGATAGGTGTTCCCTAACTATCATGATTCACTTAAACAGTTGTAATTGAATAAGCTTTATCATTTCTCTTTTATTTTATAGGTTTTTGTGGATTAGTATATTCATTATCCCTTGTAGTGGGTTGTTGATTCTAATAGTGACCAAATAATTATCATTTATACAATTAAAATGTGAGTGGTTCATTCTGTTCAAATCTCTCACAATTCATTTCCTTAACTGGGATCTTTACATCACTCCAAAATTCTTTTTCTCGATGGAAAGACTTCCCACACTCGAAACATTTTCTTGTTCCTTTTAGGAATTCACCCGAGTGATTCTTCCCACATTTTTTATTAGTGGGAGGTTGAAAATTTTCTTCTCTCCATGTGACAAACCACTGGAGTTCCCATTAATCTATCTCTTTATTTTATTATCACCAAAACCTTGAGGTTTTCCATATTCCATTTCCGCTTTTAGTGCATGTAAAATGATTTCATTGTAGCCTCTAAAGTACCTTATGTATAAATCCCTTCAAATACATGGTTTCAAACCACTAATTAATTGATTTTTTTTTCTTTTAGGGCAGATGATTAAACCTGAAGAATACCTTGGATGTATTTAAAAATATTACACATAGGAACCAAATGGATTCATCATCCTTATGCCCAATTTAAAGGAATTAATTATCCATTTTTTGTATATATAATACGAGGGATGTAGTTACTAAAAAATATTACCTTAAACTCATTCCATTTAACAAATAAAATTTATTCAACCTTCCTTTTATTCTTAATAAGATTCCACAATTGATCTGCTTCTCCCACAAAATGTTAAAAAACTAGGAAAAGTTTCTCATGGTCTGTGCACTGAAGGATGGAAAATATATTTTCCATCACATAGATCCATTTTTCATTAACTAGTCGATCAGAATACCCACATAAGGATGGTGGTTTTGTTCATAGAAAAGATGCAATAACATGTTTCTACCTCTTTGGTGCATTCATTAGTTCAACATGATCTGTGTTACATCCAATATCATGAAATAGGTGAGTGAGGCAAGTGAAATGATATTGTATCCCAGATCATAATCAATTCAGTTTCTCATGAATATGATTGTTGCATTAGTCTTTACATTCATTGTTCACATGATTCATTCAGGTTACATCCATTGAATAAAACCAAAAAACATAAAATGAGAAAAAATAATCACAGTCTAAAACAACATAATCATTAAGCATAATTCATTGGATGTTTAAATTATGACAAATTATTTTAAATCTTTGATACCATAGTTATAACCTAGTTTATTAATGATTAAAACATTTAGGATGTAATCATATACTCATACTTATCCCTAGGGTTTTTACTAAAGTTTTCATATCCTAGTTTTCATAGGTTAACTAAACTTGGATCTGATACCAACTATAAAAACCTATACTTTACATTCATAGATATTAAATCTAAATATATTAAAAGTCATTATATAAAAAATGATTCAAAACAAAATCGTATTGTTTTAGTGCCTTTGTAAAATTGGACATATAAACAACTAGTTCACAAATTATCTATATCATCTCCCACTAAGTTCCTCAAAACTATCATGCTTATTAGATATATCATTTTTAAACCCTCTATTCATCACATGGAAAAATGAATCATAAAAAAGGGAGAGATCAGATGCTCATTAATGGTAAGTAGGGAAATATCAATGATCAAATAATCATTACATGAGAATAATGGTGTGAGAACATGAGCTTAACATTTTAAATCTACACTATACCTATCATTGATCTTAATAATGAGTTATGGAATAAAGATTGGTAGGTCATAATACAAAAATCATAAAATTATCAAATAACATGATCCATGGCTACATAATATTTTAATAAAACCCTAAACTATGTCATATATATAAACATATAAATTATTTTACATGTATAAATAGAAATACGATCACTCATTATGTTAAGGAAAAGAAATCAAGCCCTCACAAAAACTGATGAACATGAAACCAGGTCTACACATAATCTTATGGACATAAAATTATGGTCCAGACATTAACTTATAGAAATTAAAACTGTGTTCATGCAAAAACTTATAGACACGAAATCCAAGTCCATGCATAAAATTATGGGCCTAAAAACAAAGTCCACACATAAAACCATGACCATGAAATTATGTTCATGCATAACATATTTACCTAATGAATTATCCATCCTTACCCAATCCATTGGAGGGATATATAAGAACCACATATAACATTAAAAAAATCATATATTTGTGTGCCAAAATATAATAAAATTTTCATAATATCTTCTCTCATGAGAATAAATAGATTACATAAACATTTTATCAAAGTGAAACTCATGGAAAAGGGAACAAGTTTCATCAACATGTTATCATCATAATAATAAACCATCTAGAGAAAGAATAAGGATAGAATAATGGATAATATAAACAATAAATCTTAATTAATATCAAATGATTTCATCTTTTTTGGTTTTTTAAATATCACTTGGAATAATTCTTGAGGAAAACAAGCTTTCTATTTTAAAATCACTAGGTTAAAATAAACCATAAAATTATAAAAGAAAAAATTCCCTTTAAAAATAAACCTGAAAAATTGTAATGTAAGATTCAAAGAAAATATTATTCATGAGGTTGGGAAATATTTTTCATATCTTATATTCTAAAAAACATTCCTTTCATATTTAAATAGGAAAATTCAAAAACTATCTCATTTGGAAAACAAAAATAATACTGTTTTAAAATTTGTTTTGTAAAAAAATAAAATAAGGGTAAAAATGACATTAAAAATAATTGGATGATAGAAAAAAAAATTATTGAAAAAATTTCTAGAAAACATGGATATGGAAGAGAAATATTTCCTTGTGGTGACTTAAAAAACAATCCCGAATAATGATTAGAATGAAAAATAAAACCCATACCACTTTGATATCATTTCAATCGTAAGTCCAATGAATAAAAGAACCTTATATGGATTTTTAAATACAAACAATTCCATGATAAGAATCATAAAACACATTCATGAAAAATATATACACTATTCAAAATAAACAAGTGGTATATAAGGTGTGAGTCCCACAAAAATTATGGTGAGATAAAAATCCATTGCCTTGAGTTTTCCTTATTTAGAAAGCAATCTGTCCTCTTGTATAATACATTTAATATTATAAATATATAATTGGAAAATATTAATTCTTATAATATCATATATGATCCCTTTATAATATTTTACACCAATTTTTATTAACAATTCCTTTTTAAAATTATTATTTATGTGTGTTAGCTATTTTTTTATCACGAGTATTTTAGTATTGTAGTTTTGATCCTTGTATATGTATCTTAGTTAAATAATTTATAGAATATTAATCATGATATAAATATGATATATATCCATTATACGTTAATTTAATCTAATCCATAAAATATAGATATAGAAAAATATAATTATACTATTTATGAATATCGTAGGCCATATGTACACATGACTGAGGTTTTCATTTTTCAATGGATAGAATGAAATAAAGGTAAATATTAATTCAAAATTTCAAAATAATTATATTTTTATATCATAATTATTTATAATCTATAATTATTACTATCCATGTAAAATGGAAACAAAAAATCAAATCTGATCACTCCGTAGAGGTGGTAGTAAAAAGGTACGGACGTACGACGTCATCATTTTCCAATGTTTTTGAAGATTATAAGGTTGATGTTTCATTATAATTCAAAAATTGTAATTATATCATAAGTATAACATATAAATATTAAATCCATCAAAATATCCATCCATGAAATATATTTAGGATAAATGTATTGTATCACTACGTGAAGATGGTAACCCTTACCTACACACATGCGATACTTTTACTTCTCATTTGATGATAAAGAGGGTGTATAATAGTGTTTTCAAAATCATAATAAAATTTCAGAATATTTAGGTTACTTAATTTATTATTTTATGATATATAACAAATATTTATAGGAGGTTAAGAATATGAGAAAATATAGTGATCGGGTAAGGTGATTACCTCTTCTTGGAAACAACCCATTTAGATCTCCTCTAAAGGGCTCTAGGGTTGGTATTTTGGGAAGAATAACAGATCTGTAATATGTATAGGGAGGTTTGGAGGTGAAACTAGAATATTTTAGTCATTATATAAGTCTCAAAGTGGTGTCAATAAGTTAGGGAGGAGGTTCCCTTTTATAATAGAGGTGAGCGACCCTTTTAGAATTTCTCAAAAGATTAAATTATAATATATTCATTCTCAATATAAGTGGTTCCAAATGGACTATAAATGAAAAAGGTATGGTATTTCAGACCATATAATATTACATTTATCATATTTTAATATTTTTATTTAATTTAAAAAATATCATTCTCATAAAATTTCATTACTATCAATTTTTTCACAATTCACTAAAACTAACTTAAAAGACACAAATAAAAAGTTTAACATAATACTTTAACATAAATATAATTTGTTATATTAAACTATTAAATTCATTTCATACATTAAATCACTCAAATTATATTCCATTTAATATTTTAAAATCTTTTTTTATATTTTTTTATTAATTGAATAAATACAACATCCATGTTGAATAAGAAATTAATGTTATCTTATAATTATTTAAAATTATAAATAAATTTATATCCTGAAAATTATTTTATTAATATAAAAATATATAGTTATATTCATTCATAACTAACTTTTTTTTCCAATGTGGACACATAAGATATATTAAAAGCAAAGAGAGTGACATTTTAAAACTTTTTATGATTTTAATAATATATGTCATTCTCAGGGAAAAGTGACCATTAAAAGACTCAATTTCAAGAATAATGTGATAAGGTTTTAATTACCTTAATAAAATAAAATTATGCAAGTTTTGACTATTTTTTTATCCTTGTCTTTTGATTTAGTCCCTTTGTTAACCGTTTCAAACTTACCATAACAACAAGGTTTTTTCTCATTGAAGGTCCATAATTAATATAAATGAAAAATATCCCATAAATGGACCATTTTTGATATTATCAAATATATAATATTCATACTTATGAATCTAATATTTATAGCAATTTTATATCATTTAATATAATATTTTTTATTTTAAAATATAATTAATGTCAATTTTTAGAACCATTCTTTACTTTGGCTTTAATAACATTAATAAAAATAGTAAAATTTGAAAAAATATTTTAATACATACAAAAATAGTCATATTCATCTATTAAATACTTTTATAACACTAATTATCTAAAATTATAATACTTTTAATATTATTCATACCATTTATTTTATTTTTTCCATTAATTTAATAATTACGATATTAATGTTGTATAATCATTTAATGTATTTATTTACTACATAAAATTTATGAATAAATAAAATATATAAAATAAGGTTATTATTCTAAAAATATAAATTTATATTCATTGAATATGTATTTTATCTCATATTTATTTCATAAAAACTTATTTAATATATTATTTTGACTTTTTTGGCCTTGCACAAGCTTTTCAGAAGCATTTTGATTAGCCACTTTTTATATAACTAAAAATTCAAGAATATCTTCAAAAATAGTCTATAATAGTTAATAATTAATAATAAAGTATAGAAAGGACTTATTAAATATCAAATATTACCTTTATAATACCAAATTTAATCTTTTCAGTGCTACACTGGCTCATCGTCGACAGAGGAAATAATTTCCATATTTATTATAGAATAAATTATAATTTATATGTTATGAATTTTTTGTATTAAATTTTTAGTATTTTATCATAATTTAGTCATTATATATTTTTTAAAAAAATTATATATTATTTTTATGTGTTAATGATATCATAAAGGATTATCTATTTCACAAAAACTCTAAATTTTTTACTATTAACTAAATTTTTTACTTTTTTAGAAAAATATCAAAAAATAAACCTAAGATATTTTTTATATTATAACTTGAAAAACGATATTATTTTTATTAATTATAATTTATAAATGTTAATATAATTTATTTATAATATTTTATCAAAAAATAAATAAAAATTATTTTGGGAGAAGTCATATTTTTGAAGCATAAAATAACATTACTGAAAACTCAGTACTCATTTCCCATGAATTAATAAATAAATTTATATTGAGTAAGTCATTTATATATATTTATTATAATTTAGTTAATAATATTTATACCCCCCATTTTATTCCTAGGTTATAATGGTCATATAATGGTATTTCAATGTTCGTTTAATCTCAGTGTTGCATGTAATGAAAGCTATCAGAGAAATTTAATATATATATATATATATATATATTTCATACAATATTGGGGTGTAACATTTAACATGGGTTGTGAATATAATTCCTCAATATGCCTATGCTCTTGGTTTCCAAAAATGGTTTCTTTTTCTTATTATGTGTTTAATTACTTTCTTTGAGAAATAGTGTGTTTTTTGCAAGTGGTTATGATTTATTTTATACTCCCAATTAATATTATGATAAAGATATATATTTTATAGGTATTAATGTTTCCCACTTGACTAAAATATTTCTTTCTTTTATGTCTCTTATTGATATTTTTATACTCATCCCACATTTTTATATATTATTCATAGGGTTTAAGGATGAGTAAGAAAAAAAGAAGTCAAGTAGAAAGTCATTATGATTAGTCATGAAAAGAAAATAGGTTTCATCTTAAAAGTTGTATATTATGGGAGAAATAGATATTGAGTAGAAGTTTCAAATTTTTAATATATAAGTTTTTTAGGTAACATTTTTGACCTAATTATCTTAAACTATAAACCTAAATTATATTTTTGAATAAAAGAAAGCGAATTTTAGTGTAAATGCATTATATTATTTAATTTTTATGGTTGGGTACCTATATTTTCTATTGGTAAAGAATTTTACCAACAAATTTGTCATTTTTACCAAATTATTATTAAAAACTATGTCATTAGATGTTGTTTTAATAGTCAAAATAGTTCAGTTACAATGATAATACCAACATATAGTGATTTTTTTTGGTCAAAATGTTTATCCAAATATTTATATGATAGATTTAGCTATCGATAATAATAATATATATAATTAATATCGATTTATAAATTATTTTCAAATAAAAAAATATGTGATATTATTATAATATCAAGTGTTAATACATTATATTATATTTATTAAATTAAGTATATATATATAATATAATGACTCCAATTAACATATAATAATATTAAAATTAACTTCCATAAAACCATATCAACAAGATTAAAAATATAGTACACTATAACCAAAAAATTACTTATATTTTTTCTAAATAAACAATTTCATGGTTATCATAATGTAATAGATACAAAAACCATATTATAAAGATGAATTTGATTACAAGATGTCATATAATTCACACATGGTCTCAATCCATTGTATACAATCAAGCCCCCATGGACATTTTTTTCACAAGAATAAAAAAATAGATAAATCATTACCACCAGTAATGCTCTACCTTAGACAATGAAATTGAAATAAAAAAAATACTTTTTCTAGAAAATTTCATATTTCAACACATTAACTGTGATGATAATCACATTGTATATAGAGACCCTTTATGAGTATAAAACACCGGTGACCAAACACTGACAATAAGAAAACTCCAACAATAATTAACTGTACTGAGACCATCCACAAACATCCAAAACGACAACAAATCCAATGATAGGAAAAAGGAATAAACCTTAAAATAGAAAAAATGAACAAAATAAACATAGAAAAATAATTTCACCAACAACTATGATCTGAATATTGAAAATTACAAGGATGGATATATTTAATAATTTTCCAAAGTCCTTCACCAGAACCCACATAAATTGAAAATAGTTTGGAAAAAAATAGTTTGTAGTATTAAAACTATTTAAGAAATTGCATGATTTATAGTGTGCAATATGGGATAAGTATGAAAAATAAATTAATTTCATACCACATACATTATGAAAACCAGAATACAGTATGAAATAATTTTATGTTGTATGAAATCAGTTCATACTATAACATAAATCACATCATAAGGGAAAAAAATTAATTGAAATTGATAAATGATTGAGACATTGGTCGTGATTGCCTATGGTATGAAAAATAGTGTACAATATAAAATTAGTTCATGACGTAACATAAATAACTACATATAATATGAAAATAAGTATACAATATATAATCAATTTAGAGTATAAATTATAAAATCAATTTAGGTAGAATGAAATCATTTTATTAGTGAGATATACTTGAAATAAGGTAGATAATATGAAATACGTTTACTTGTAAAATTAGTATGAAATTAGTTTTCAATTTGAAATTAGTTTATTCAACAAACTGTATACAGTTAATGAAGATTATTTAATAAAATGATTTTATTTTATGCATTCATTTTATCTACTAAATTTATTAAAATTTATTCAATAAACAATATGTATCCAATTTATTAAATAAACTACAAAAATTATATAACAAAAATAAATTTTTAAATAAAAAACATTAAAAGTGTATACATAATAAACTGTATGAATAATTTTAATGATTTATATTTTCTCATTTGGAATGTTTTATTAGCAAAAGGATTTGTCTTTAAATATTATTTCAAAGTATTTATCATTAGGATGCGGGGAGAGGGTTGTAACACTTAGAAAACATAGATATATGCGTAAAAATATTTTTTTAATGTACATATCATTAAATCCGATTATAAAGTTAATATTTAGTATTTAAAAATAATTTTTAATATATATTTTTGGATGGTTTTTAAAATCCTACCCATATTTCATCTCAGATAAAATATTTATCAAATATAATTTAAATTAAATTTCAAATAGAATATAAATTTGATGAAAATTTTAATACATTACATATATTTCAATATATTTTTTATTAATGCCAACATAAATAATTATGGTTAAATTAATACCTTTTCTAACAACCAAACATATTTCTATTAATGGAATCATAATATTTTAGTAAAGAGTTGACTGATACTAATACAATTTTTTTAAATGAGTTTTTTGTTGTAAATAAATTTTAATAGAAAATTTATATGTTGATTTTTTTTGGAAATAATAATTATTAGCAATGGATTAATTTTCTATAAAAAATAAAGTTTTTACTGATATGGTAATGTGAAATATTTAATTATTGACAAAATATTTGTTAGTATAAAGGAATTAATAATAATAGATATATATCTTTTGAAAAAATATAAATTATTACTTATATTTAATACTGAAAAAATTAATATAAATTTATGTCATTGTTTACAATTGGTTTCAAGGTTATTAAATATTAATATTGTATTTACACTTATAAAAACATGAAGATTATATTTAAACATGTTTTATATTAAAATGTATTGCATACTCTCATAATTTTATGTTATTTTTTAACACGTATTGACAAAAATATTTGTATTTATGAAAATGAGTAGGTTGGGGCATTAATATTGATAATAGGCATGAAATTGTGATTTGACTACAGAATTTATATATGAATATACTTAAAAACAATATATTTACATGGTTTAAATAAATAAAAAAATTTACACACACATTTACTAAACCACAATACTCTTACATAATTTTTAAATCCTCTTAACCAATATTTTGAAAATATGTGTTCCTAATAAAGGATTATTGATAGATTTTAATATTTAATTTAAAAATAAATTACAATTTTTTGAGGCAATTATATTGATAAATCATACCATTAATAAATTTTGAGAAAATGGAATGAACATTACTCTCCATGAAATTCTAGTAAAAATGTATTGAATGCAGATAAAAACAAAGACGAAGTTTACTAAAAAGTCAAAGCCCTTATCGAATATACATTGCACTTCAACAACATCAAATATTAAAATATCAAGTTTTTTTGTAAGAAATTGAGGTAGATTAACCAGTATATATAAAATATAAAATTATTTATATTAAAAATTCCACAGAGAAATAATTTTCGTACCAATATTTTATATTAAATATCATTTATTCTTTAATAATAAAAATTTTAATTTACGAATATATATTAACATTGATTGTAAAATAAAATAATATCATAATAAAATTATTTAATAAAAAAAACTGTGATATAATAGTAAATTATATATATATATGGTTGGATGGAATTTTAATGTATTAAAAAACATATCTTTCATTTATTTATAAAAGATAATTTTATCCATGGAATGTTAATTGATTTCATTTTTTATGAAGTGTAAAATAAATGTAAAAAAATATTGTAATTTTTTTGGATGACTAAATGTAATATTTTAAAATTGATAATAAAGATAATATTTATAATTATGTTAGATAGATAAAGGATGTTGTATTGATATTTTTTATATAAATTTAAAACACCATTTAAGGAGGTGAGGGAATATAACTTGCACACAAAAAATGGTTTGTCTATTTCAAATCCACAAATAATAAATAATAACCCCCCACACTAAAAAAAATATGGATATTAAAATTAAATTATTGAATTAAACAAATTAAAAGTAAAATAACGATGAAAAAATAAATAAAATACTATTAAATTCTATCATTATGATCTCAATGTTTTTTACAAACACTATGTAACAAAACATTTCCTCATTAACATGTTCACTAAGTCTGGCCCCATGAGTCTTTGTACCATTGATATGTTTTTTAATTAATAACAAGAAATATGGGTTATACCAGCATTTTTGAGTTGTTGGTATAAGATAAAGAATCATTGGGAATACCACTTTTTCTATTGGGATATACCAATGGTTTAGAAAAACAGTTGGTATAGACTATTATACCAATGGTTTTTAAACTGTTTTCATATTCTTAGACAAACAATTACACCAAACTATTGGTATTGATATATACCAACATTTTTATAAACTGTGGGTATGTATTTTTCATTAGCTTGTTAAATCCTATCCTATCTATCATCTCTTTTACCGCTCTACATATAAGGATTTATAAAATAATCATATAAATATATAATACACGTATCAGTACTGGTTAAAAATTTCAAAAATAAGTTATTTCATATATATTTTACATTCAAATAATTAATAACATCAAACTTAATTGATTATATTTACAATGAGTTTGTGTCAGAAGATTCCAAATTGTATAATCAAAGTGTCAAAAAATGTTAAAAGTGTAGAATATTAATATACCACATAAAAAATTATCATGATCAAAAGTATTTTTTTGATCATTACTATCATAACCCTAATTATGAACCTCATCTCTAGATTCATTATCACGAACCAACCTAGTATAACCCCAAACTGGTCACCCATGCCGATCCGTGGAATGGATCGAAGGGAATTCTAGATCCCCATGAGCTGACAACTAGTGATGGGAATCTATAGAGAAACAAAAAGTAAATTATTTCTCCCAATAAAAATAAATAAATTAAATAGTGTAACGATAAACATATCATCCCAAGTATATAAATAATCAAGATGAACCTTTTTTACACATAAAATGAAAATAAAAAAACTCAGCGACAAAATAAAACTAAACCTGATGACCACAACATATCCATGTGACCTTGAGGGTCACTATATGATACCATGACCAAAAATCACCCATGGTTATCTAAAATAAACTAAAACCTTCACCACAAGCTAAAAACAATAATAAACTATATATGTGAGTATTACAACTCAGTAGGCATTCCTAAAAAAAACTATTCGCAATGCACTTAATTTAAAATAAAAGAAATATCAACTTCATATTTGAAATAAAATATATAAAAATAATATTTTACACATAATTTACACTTTAAAACAAAAAACAATCTATTTCCCTTCATACCATTCTAAAACAACAATCTTTTCCAAGAAGGCGCCATAATCATTTTAAAGAGGAATAATAAAATTTCTTTTAAAATGGATAGAAAGTGTATAAAGCATTTCCAATACATTATTCCATAAATGATTGAAAAGTTTTCTATAATATTTGTCGTAATTACACACTAATAAGGAAGTAAGAACAAGAATCATACAACTAGGGAAATGAGAACATATCCCACAAGAGTATCCAACCAACCATGCAATACAATCATTCACTCCAAGTAACTAAGTTCCAATAGACATGGGTGAACCTCGATGCTCGTGAATAATATAGAAAAAAATAATACATGTTGATACATCATGGAAATTATTCCTCACTCAATGAAACCAATAACTTCTAATACTCTCATCCATCCCCCACATGGTATAGATTGATGGGCATAATCCCATAACAATAATAACAAAATGTATCCCCCCATGCTATGACCCACTAGCTACTGAACTATTGCAGCAACAGTTCTCAAAATAATTTCTTACTTTGCTAGGTCCCCATGTAATGATGTAATGAATAGGGTGGTCAAACTGATGCCAACTGAGCATCAAATAATATTCACATGTATAATAATATCTCAAACAACATGCATCACCCGAGTTTCCCCAAGGATCAATCTCTTGTTGTAGATCAATTATATATCAAATTAGTCCATGTTGAGGATATCTAATTCTGCTCAAATAAAATGGGTTATGAGGATTCCATAGTAAGGAAATCCCACTAATTAAATATAAAAAAGGAAATAATATTACCCATGGGGGTTTTTTAGAACAAACATTTCACCACTTTAAAAAAATTTCCAAACTGGTCTCTAGCTCTTTTCATAAAGACCATTATTTATAATAAAAATAAATCATCTTTCCAAAAAGGTGAAAAACCCATTTTCCATTTAAAAATAATTTTACAAATATCATTCAATTACTCAAACCTCATATTAAATCTAAAACCATTTTCATCAAAGTGCCAATTGGGCCCCACACCATTATCATAGTCCATTCTATTTTAAAGATCCAAAACCATTAATAAATTCATTTGAGAAAAGAAAAACCACCATTTAGATTCCAAAAATATATTTTCAAAGCCAATCCATGCTTTAAATGTCACAAAATATCCACAAAATCCATATGGGAATTTTATTGAACACATAGCTTGCAATTATTAAAAAAATAATGGCATTTATCACAAAACAATGAAAAAATCACCACTTTTCACAGAAAAAAATGTATGCATAGATCACACAAAAATATTTAACATATATGGAAGGTTTGAAAAGTAGAAATTAAATGAATCATATATTATTAAGGCACGTTAAAAGGGAAACCTACCTCAATCTCATTATGCTTCAATAACGCACACCCAAAATTTGACCACAAAGGTTCCAAGAGCCAAGATCTACCAAGAGGAACATTAAAAAAAACAACCCCCCATATAAATCTAGGGAAACAAATAAAATAGATCTATATAACCATAGTGTAAGAGAAACACAAGATAAAATGGAATAAAGAGGATGTGGGAGAAATGGAGAGGAGATTACCTTGGGAGATCTATCCCCGAACATGAAGAATCTCCTTAGATCTTCTATGGAAAGAGGAGGGGTGTCTTGGAAAAGAAGGGGGAAACAACCCTAAGGCCACACGAACTAGAGGGGGAATTGGGGAATAATTTTGGGTTAAAAATACCAAGGGGGAATAATTTTAATTTCACAAATTTTAGGATCTAGGTGATACACATAGTTTGGATACACGGTTTACCAAACTATGCACCAACCGTGAGCCCCTTACTGGACACACTTGGGCACCAACCTAGATTCCAAACCATTTGAAAATCATGCCAAACACAAATTTCATGAGATATAATCTCCCCGCATGCTTGCCAAACTATTTTAGAAACTGTGCACAAGTCGTGCACCATGCCTCTGCTACAAACACTTAAGCCATATAGTTTCCTGGAGAAGGCCACACAGTTTCCCTAACCTTGCGACAACTGTTCCCAGGATACTTATAGGACCAAAAAATAATCTTTTAAAAAAAATCAGGGGAAAAATTGCAGTAACCATTAAATAAAAACTAAAAAAATAAATATCTAAAAAGTCAAAAAAATTTACATTCAGAACTCGAGAGGAAACCAAGATCAAAAAGTAAACTGGAACAAATGATGAAAGTGAAAAACAGAGTGTGACAATACTTTCCATCATTAATTCTTTCTTCATGTAGAAAGACAGAGCATTTCTATTTTATCGATCAAAGACTAAGTCTTACCACAACCACATGATCCGACATCTCTTATCAAGCACAACCTAACCATTAAACCAAACTCACATCCCTTACCAGAGAAAGACTAATGACCCCAGACCACTTCTCAAAAAACACTTCCATAACCTTGTTTCAATAAAACCGCTGGCCAAACTCCAACCCCATGATTTATTCAAGGGAGGAACTCAAAATTGGATACATCCAAACAAGACTACCCACTTACAAGAAAACACCAACAAATAAATAAAATTATCAATATGGAGAGTCCGAAGTAGACTCCCCACCATTAGAAGACAACGAGAACATAATTTTCACACAAAAAAAATTCAACAAGACACACAGTTGGTCTCCCCAACACAACGAACCAATAGGACTAAAAAAATGTTAACGTCCCCACATAGACCAAAAACCCCAACCAGAAGAGGAAGGGAGTGGAGGGTCCCAATTAATGAAGCCTCTATCCAAATGGAAACTAACTCATGAATTATCACCTAATGAAGAACACAAACCAAATCCACTCTAAATTCACATGGGCCATCCAAATAAGTACAAATAATAAAAAACTTTCATCTAAGAAGGAATAATCATAGGAATTTAGTGAGGGATAAATGCACCTTGATCTTTGAAACACGAGGGAATTACAAAAAAAGAGATTCCACAATAAGAACATAATAAACCACGTCACCAAAATGGTAGAGACACGAGAATAGTTAAACACCCTACACCCCTGGGATTCCTGACCACATGCTAGCTTCACTCCAAGTCCTTTGGTTAGAGCCCTGATTTTTGATGCATCCACTGCCTCACATTAAGGAACTGCCAATACCTAATCAGGATGCCTTCTTTTGGTGCCACAACAAGCTACATAACACCCCAGGTAGAAACAAAATATTATAAGACTATGAAAATCACTTTCTTTAATAAGTCACCGTCACCCAAATAGGGTCTTATATAATAAGCACACCATATACCCCACCATTAATAATAGAATAATTATCAGGATTTATAAAAAGGAATACACACATTCATTGAAATAGAAGTAATCAAGAGATCCCCAACAACACTTTTACATTACAAAAAAAGTGATCACCACCAAGAACAACGTCCACAATAGAAAGAAACATTATAATGGGGAGGCTCTTTAAATGGAGCATGAATATATTTTTACTCCATCAAATTGGATGGGGTGTCCTTCAAATATGTGGATTTAACTTTCAAAACTCAAGAATGAAGTCTCTAGGTTGATCAACTAGAAATCCTGCTAATAGGGAATCACCCATAGCTTTACCACAAACACCCATCGAATATTTATGAGAAATAACACTAGGCATTGAGAAATTAAAGTTCTCAATCAAAACCAACTCAATACCAAAATTCACCTCGAACAAATATCAATATAAAGATAATCTATTTCAAAGATTCCCAAAGATTTTCTAGAAGCCCACTAAAAACTTCTTCAAAACTGAATCACCAATGAGAATAAAAACTCAAAACATAACATGGATAATACTTCTAAATCATGAGAGAACACACCACATAAAAAACACTTACCATGGTCATTAAAAATGAAAAAATTTATTAAACTACTATTTTTCCAAACACCACAAATGTTTTCTTCTTCAAGACAAATTTAAAAATAAAAACAAACATGGTGGATTTTCACACTGACCAATGTTATTCCATAGAGTCTCACTCACATACACATTCTCATGCAAATCCAAGAATATATCAACTCATTATATACTAGGTAGTCATCCATCCACATCATAATCCAACCACTTTCCACACACATCTATGCAAGTGAGTACCCAAGGAGACACCAAAGGTCAAAAAAACATCATTTTCCAAATCCAAACATTACAACCATGTTTTTAAAATCTCAACCCACTTCATATTTAAAAAATTTATAAAAATTTACAAATTATCACCAACTACCATGTCAAAAACCATTTTCTTATTCCACACTTTAAACCATCACATCAGGCTAAAAAACAAAATCCCATGAATTTTTATCCCAAAATACATTTCATCTCATTCAAAAAAAATAGTAATTCAAAAAATCCACCTTTTAAAAATAAATTTACACTTTTGAAACAACCAATTCTGAAAAACCTTAGAAATCATTTTAAAAAAAATATGATTCTCCAAGAATATCATTAAAATGAAACTGAAAACTCATTTCCCATATTTCTTAAACCAACCCATTCCTATTTTTCCCAAAGGTTCATTTTATAAAATTATTTTCTTTTAAATCCTACTTCAAAGTTAATTCTAAAAATCTTCTTTTTCACACATTCAAAGAACCCAACCATTCCACTAAAATACCATCTTTTTGAATTCCAAAACAAGAGTCTCCAAAACAATTTTCATAATCAAAGAAGACTAAAAACTTCACAAGAGGGAACTAGTTTCGACAGGTGACATGACCATATGGTTGGAATCCATACAACAAACCTGCCACCATCACAGATAATATTCTAGGACCATATCCCTGACTCCACATGTATTTCTAGGACTTATGAGCTCACAAATATCACCATCCCAACTCCATTTTCATATACAAACACCAATCAACCACAACCAAAGGAACCAAACAAAACCCATATTTCCTTGGAAACTCAAGGTCTTGGTCTAGAGAGTGTTGGCTAGAGACTACCGCAGACCTACACATTGAAGTTTCCACAATGCTACTCCATCTAGCATGACATCACAAAATAAAATAGGGCACTCTAAAAGTATGGACCTCCATATTAGTTCCAGGAATAGTGGAACCATTACGGTGGAGGGTGATATATTAAAGTTTATATTAATAATCACTTCCCAATACTAAGTGCGATGATCTTGCACAACAAATTTATAATTTATTTATTTAATATAGGATGAAATAAATACCTAGGCTTATAAAATTTCTTCGTTGATGATTGTTTATCATCCGGAAAGTCCCTCACATATTTCCGTCATTGTTTTTGTGAGGTTCAAAGGGTAAAATCCCTTTAGTGGTGATCCAAAAATTCTCTAATGGTCTCTGAGCTATGTTACTCATTATCCGGGTGATAGAACGGTAAATATAATGTCTTATGTTGTTCACTTTTGGTCACTTGATATTTGATCTTGAAGAAATTATCACTTTGTTTTTTCATTATTAATAGGTATAAGGGAGGAGGAGTCAAGAGAGAATTCATTATGTGAACAATTCTCTTTTCCCAAACAAGGAATTGGTTTTCAATACATTACACAATAGACATAGCCTTTTATTTATAGAGTTGGTATTTTTGTTAAAAAATTTAATTTCATGAGAGATATTAAATATAATTATAAAAATTAATGAAATATCATGAAATATAATAATAATAACAACAACAACAACAATAATAATAATAATAATATAATAATAATAATTATTTTGTGGTGCACCAACTTGTGCAAAATGGATAAATAAAATTTATCGGCTCGTCTGTTTGAACTCCTTTTTCATTTATTGAATACCCAAATAAATATTTTATTCTCTTAAATAAATATTTTATTCAAAACATAGTAAATAAGTATTTATTATATATTAAGTAAAATAAATAAATAAACATTATTCACAATCTGGTGAATAAATATTTATTTAATTTATATGATCAATATAACTTGAATAGATTTATTTCTTAGTCTGGAGAATATATTTATTCCATTAATTAAATTAAAACAAAATATAATCAAGACCAACTAAAACACTTTTTATGTGTCCCTATAGGATTCTTTCTCATTGGCATTATGCGGTCTTGCCTAAAGTCCAAGATTATTGTCTAGAAACATTTCAAGGAACCTAAGAGAATGAACATAAAGCTACAATGATGAAAACCACATATGAAATATCACTATGTAATATAATCCCATTATATTAATATCTCATCATGTAGGTTTCATGATGGTGACATCAACATATATGATTGATACATCATTGATTGACTAAATGAAATAAACTCATCGTTACACCATGGCCATGAATTTTTGGCTGATAATACTATTTCAATTGAAGGTTTGAGATATTAACTTCCATAAATATGGAAGGAGAAGTCCTTCCTTGAATTATCTATTAATAACTTCCCATTCACGATGCACCCAACTTCCCGCCAGAATATGGTGTGAGAAGTTTCATTAGAAAATCTAATTCTCTGTGTCATGACATAAATTAATGATAATATTAAAGTCTAAGGACCATTACTTGTGCTCACAGATAAGAATATCTCATCACACCAAAACTTGAAGAATTCATATTGGTGGATATTTTCTCATAATATATCATCATGGATATTACCAGGTGAGAACTTCAGGAGAATAAGACTCATCTACTTACTAGTACCCACACTTAGTGGCCAATATAATATGTTTCCAATTACAGTATTTTATCCATCTACAGAACTATATTAAGAATATTGTTATAACACTTCAAGGTTATCATCATACTAGGGAACTACTATGCCCTTATCAGTGTGAAAAATACTATAGGATATTATTAAATTAAAGTCATGAAAAACAATGACCTATATGTAATAAAATATTTCATATAATATTTAACAAATAAAATATATATATAATAAAAGTAAAAATAATTTTTTCTAGGACACCGACTATGAAAAATTACCACATGGGCTAGAGCCAACTGCCTATGACTTTTAGTCTATTATACCTCACATGATAATCATATTTCTACTAAGTCAATGATTTAGTCAAGGGGTATTCCATGTTTTCTTTTATAGAAATACTGCTTGCTGTAACCTCACCCCTTTGAGAAAAATCCCTTAAGAGACGATTCATTCGATGTATGTGCTTCCTCCACTGATGTGACCTTGTCTCTTTTGGGAGAGTCACCACTATAGTATTAACACAATATAGTGTGATGAGATCTTTACTTCTAGTTACCACATCAAGATCTTTGATAAAATTATGCATCCAAAAGACTTCTTTTTTCTTCCTCAAAAGACGCAATATACATTGAATCTAAAATAAAATCTGTGACCAAAACCTTCTTTGAGCTCTTCTAGCTCACAAGAAATCCATTCAAATTGAACATGTATGCCATTTGTGACTTCATGTCTTTTTTATTAGTTTGAAAACTAGAATATGCATATCATCTGAAGACTAGTTCATATCTCCTCTATAAACCAGTAACATATCCTTAGTATGCCTCATATACTTGAGGATATTAATGTCTTCCCTCCAATGGATGTCACTGGGATCATCTTGATATCTGCATGCCACACATAATACATAGGCGACATCTAGCCTAGTATATATCATAACATACAAGATTGGCCCAATTGATGATGCACATGAAATCCTTGTCATTCTATTTCATTCTTCATGGGTTCGAGGTGACATTTTCATGGAAAGATTAATTCCATATAACACTAGAAACAATTATCTCTTGGATTGTTCTATACTGAATCTATTAGGTATATTTTCAATGTATGTACTTTGAGTTAGGCCATGAAACCTCTTGGATATATCATGATGGATCTTGATTCAAAGAATATATGCTACCTATCCCATGTCTTTCATGGAAAATCATTTATTCAACAATTCCTTAATAGATTGTAAGAATGTTATTTCATTTCGAATAAGTAATATGTCATCAAAATATAATATTAATATGATTACTTCACTCCCACTAAAGCATTTATAGACATAAGTATCACATTCGTTCTTTATGAAATCTATTTTTTTATGGCATCATCAAAACGAATGTTCCATGAACTGGATGATATATTTAATCCACAAATGGATTTTTACAACTTGTATATCTTATTAGAATCCTTTGGGTCCCAAAACCTTCAGTTTGTGTCATGTAGACATCTTTCTGAATGTTCCCCTTGGGGAATGATATTTTGACATCCATTTTCCAAATCTCATTGTCATGGGAAGACTCAATGGAAAGTAGAATTCTGTTGGATTTTATCATTGTAATTGGTGAATAGGTTTCATTGTAGTCAATGTCTTGATGCTGTTTAAACCCTTTTGAAACCATTCACTCCTTATAGGTACTGAATTTTCCTTTAATGTCCATTTTCATCTTGAATACTCATTTTTAACCAATAGGATTTACATACACTGAAATATCTACCAAAATCTAGACATAGTTTTGATACATTTAGTCCATTTCAGAATTCATGGATTCTTTCCACTTGATAACAATTGTGCCACTTACTACTTCTTTATTAGTTAGAGGATCACTATTATCAACTAATAAGGTGTCACCATGCTCGTTAACTAGAAAACCATAAAGTCTATGTTCTATAACCTTTATTTTACTCATACTCAATTCTTGTATCACTAGAACAATTGTTTATTCCATGAGTCTTTGTGGAATATGTTCTTGTACCAACTCTTGTATTCATTGAGCCTCAACTTCATCGAAGTTTATCTCTATGATTATATCCATTTTGGATATGTACTCCCTCTCAAAGAATATGGCATATATTGACAATATAACCATCTTTTTTGAGGGGTCGTATAAGTAATGTCCCTTGGTTTTCTTGAGGTATCCTATAAAGGCACATTTTGTCCCTCAGGGTTCAAATTTGTTACCTAAAGAGGATTTAAAAAATTCCCCTCTTCCCCACAAATGTAAATTAGATAAAATGGTTTTTCTTACACTCTAAAGATAATATGGAAAACCATTTATTGATTTAGTTGGTACTTGGTTTATTATGTGTGACACTATTTATAACGCATATCCCCAAAAAGATTATAAAATACTCGCATGACTCATCATTGATCTCACCATATCCAATAAGGTGTGGTTCTTCATTTTACTTATTTCATTCCACTAAAAAGTGTAAGGATCAGTGAGTTAGGATATAATACCAAACTCTTGTAAGTAATTAATGAATTCTTGATTAAGATATTCTCTACCATGCTCTGAGTGGGTTTTCTTAATCTTTCTACCAAGATAATTCTCAACTTTATTATTGTATTTCTTGAATTTATAAAAAGAATCCGACTTATAGATCATTAAGTAAATATATCCATATCTACTAAAATAATCAGTAAAATTTATGAAGTAGAGTACCCACCCCTTTTTTCAATAAGAAATGGTCTACACACATTGTTATGAACAAATTCATGAATTAATTTATCCAATTCAACTTTTTCACTTAATGGGGATTTGGTCATTTTTATTGTAAACATGCATGAAATACACCAAGTGGTTTTAGTTTGAAATAATATATATATCCATATTGTTGTAATTATGTCAAGAATTTTTCATTTACATGACCTAGCTAGTGAATACAATGTTGGGTGTGATATGGGTCATATGAAGTAACTTCGTTATCAACTTCCATTACTTGGTTCATGTAATCCAACATGTAAAGACCATTATGTAAATGTTACTTACCATAAAAAATTATATCTTTATAAAATAAGAAAAATATATTTCCAAATTTTAAAATAAATCTATCCCTATCTAGTCTAGATATAGATATACTATTTTTGGTAACTGAAGGAACATAATAAAAAACCTTTAAAACCAATATCATTCCATTTAGAAATGTTAGGTGGTAGTCCTTGATAGCTATAAAAGTAAGTTTAGATATATTGTATTCTCATAGATCTACCTCTCCTTTGTCAATTTTTCTGAATCTACTTGGTTCCTATATTTAAAAACATATTTGTGTGCCACAAGATGTTTCTAATACCCAATTTTTAAAAAATGATAAATTGCACTCAATAAAAAATTCTCTTGAAGCTTCACATTTCTTCTTTAGTTGGGTGCAATTTTTCTTCTAGTGACCTTCTATCTACATGAGAAATAGACATCATCATGTTCCTATGTTTCCCCTTTGATCATATTATTCTTGGACGGATGTGAAGAGGCTTTGGTCATAAAGCTATTTTCTTTCCCTTTCTGTTTGTTCACCATAAGGACATAAGGATTTTGGCACTTCATATACTTATCTACTTGGAGAAGGAGGAAAATAAGATATGGAAGAGACTTCTAAATGTTTTTCAAATTAAAATTCACAAAAAAACTAAAGAAGCACTGAGGGAGTGTTGCCAAAATGAGATCAAGTCCCAGTTTTTCAGGGAGTTTAAAACCAAGAACCTCTAGGTGCTCAATTTATCAAATGAGCCTCACTATGTGTGGCTGAGTTGGGTAAACCTATCCAAGATTAATATAAAATGGATCCTTGGAAATGTAAAACTATTCCTATCTAAATATTTCATGGTAAAGACCCTGAAGGTTCTCAACCATGTTATATGCATCTATGTTTTCATGAGACTTCACGAGTTCACTAGACATTTATGAAAGCATCAAACATTGAACGTCGACCACATCGTTACTATTTTTTCATTGACTAGGAACTCTTCATCGCCCACCTCTTGAGAAGGTGGATCCGACATTGAGGATTATAGCACATAATATTTCTATTCATGGAATTGAAAAAACCAAAGGTATCTAAACCCCTCTTTAAATTTACTACCAGTGAAGATATTATATTTATCTAATATTGATCGTAGGGGTAGTGTAGATTATGAGATTTTAATTTTATTCTAAAATTATAAGATCATATTATTAGTACTTATCTTGATTATAAATTTTGTGTGAAATAATAAAATAATTGATTTTTTAAATCTCAATCTATTTTATCAAGTCCCAATAGCCCCCACCATTGAAATAGGAATGTCTAATTTTTAGGACATTATAGTTTAAATGATACATAGTCCACTTTTTATAACCCCAATAATGGTTGGAAAATCTATTTTGAAGGAATTTTGGTTGGAAATTATTTTCCAACTGCGGGCTTGCAGCTCCTTGATCTGTTGAGTGGACTCCCCAATCCAATAATAAAAATGAAAATTTTCTCAAGACTTTCCTCCAAATTACACCAGGTCTAGAATGGGTCACTCCCCCTGATGTAAGATGGTTAAGTCAACCCAAAGACTCCATAAAAAATTCCCTAATAAAAGCATGTATCTCAACAAGGTTTGGTCAAATAGAAGTAATATTGAGTTTTTTCCTGATCATGTAACATAAGGCTTATTCTGACTTAATATAAGATTAAGAGATTTTATTTTATTATGCATAAATTTTTTCATGTTTTATCATTTAAATGTATTATTAGTATTTAAGTGTATGTTTAATTAAATAATTAACCTTTTTTGCTTAAAGCATTTAAGAAATATCAATTTTATTTAAATTTTGTATTTTCATATTAATTCATTTATTCGATCACCGTCTTGCATCAATAAATATAATCTTAATGAATTAGATAGAAAATAAATAAATAATTAAATGACCGGATCATGATATTATATAATGGTTGATTTAATGAGAGGAAATTAAATGAACCTATGGACTAGGGGAAATAACTCCTTATGCTAGACTTGGCATGAACTACAATATTCCACATGTTCACCTATATATCACCAAGTTGGCACCATTATGGTTCCATCTTAAACTCTCTCCACAAGCCTTGTGATGCTTCATTAATTACAAATATTTATTACTCACACATAGGTGAGGGTAACTAAAGGATTGGTTTAAGGGAATTACATAAATATCCTTGGAAACACAGGTCCTATATAATAATGGAGGGAGGGATGACTCCCATGCCATATTTTAATTTAATAGGAATTAATTTCAAAACCATAAAATACATTTAATTAAATAAATTACAACACATACATAGGTCTTAGTCAAGATCATGATCGTTTGTACATGCAGCGAATATGAAAAAGAAACTAGTTAGAATTCATTTCTTTATTTGTTATTTATTATTAAGATGAAAATGCTTGTATTAATTAATTAATAATTTAATTAATTCCTTGTCATCTTAATGATCATCTGAACTTAATTAAAGATACCCATTAATTTTTAATTCATGGAAAATAAAGGGTAGAACCATTGATGAAATATTTATTACAATAAATTAATTGAGAATTTATAATTATTTAAAAACATTATTAAATTGTCAAACACATAATAGTGTGCTAATCAATAAAATAAGGTTTTAAAGCTTCAATTTTTCAAATTTAATAGAATTTTAATTTTTCCTATTAATTGTATACTACATAGTGTGTATATCTAGGTACATGCCATGTACCTCAGTTTCCATATATCTATGTCACATGTCTATGGCTTTATCATGTTAACTTGGTTAGACTACATGGTGTATACATGCTAGCTACATGCCCTATATCCACTTGTCGCATACTGGGTTGGGCTGGTCAACATAGGGTGTGCAATAAAATCATTGCGTTTTTTAGTTTCTTGATGCATCTAGATACAATGCACATGGGTATATGGTGTGTGCTCCGATCGCCTGTCGTGTAATCCAGATTTATTGGCCAAAGATTTCACACTTCACGATGGCATCTATGGTCATTATTCATTTTTTCTTAAAAATATATAATAAAATTAAACACTAAATGAACATGATTAATACTTTGATAACATGTTAATTCAAATTGTATTGAAGAACAAATAACATGAAATGAAAATTTAACCACGATTTCACATTGATCAATAATCAAATAAATAATTATAAATTTAAAATTTTTCACTCTGATACCACTGGTTGGTTCTAGGTACAATGAAAGAGTTGTAGTGAAGGGTGATATATTAATATTTCTTTTAATAATCGTTGCACAAAACTCAGAGATAGTGTCTTTCACAACAAATTTATAATTAATTTATTTAATATCAGAAGAAATAAATACCTAGGGTTTGGAACTTTCTAAATTGACAATTGTTGATCATACAAAAAGACCCTCTAGATTTCCTTCGTTGTGTTTGTAAGGATCCAATGGTAAAATCCTTCTAGTGGTGATCAACACGTACTTCAATGGTCTCTGAGCAACACAACTTGTTATCTGGGTGCTAACACGGTGAATCGAATGTCTTGTGTCGTTCGTTCTTGATAACCTGTTATTTGGGCTTAAATAAATTCTCTGTTGGGTTTCTCTTTCTGGAGAGGGATATATGAGGAGGATTCCAGAGATAATTCATTGTGCAAAACAATTCTATATTCCCAAACATAGAATCGGTTTCAAATTCTTTACACAATAGACATAGCCATCTGTTTATAGAGCAGGGATTTCAATTAAAAAAATTTAATTGCATAAAAAACATTAAATAAAATTATAACCATTAATGAAATGTTCTGACACATAATAATTATAATATTATTATTTTTTTGTGTGCCAACTTGCACAAAATGGATAAACAATATTTACCAACTCATAAATAATTATTTTATCACTGGACATGGTCTTGGTCCATTCGAAATCCTCTTAAATTTATTTAAAAAACAAATAAATATTTTATTATCTAAAATAAATATCCTATTCAAAAAACTATTAAATAAATATTTATTAAATATTCAATAAAAAAATAAATATATTTTATTCAAAATCTTTTGAATAAATATGTATTTAATTTAAATGATAAATACACCATGAATAAAATTATTTCTTAGTTTTGAGAATAATATTTATTTTATTAATTTAATTCAAATAGAATTTAATCGAGACCAATAGAAACACATAGTATGTTACCCTCTAGTATTCATTATCATTGGAATTAGGCGGGCTTGCTTAAAGTCTAAGATTAATGTCTAGTAATGGGTCAATACACCCAAGAGAATGAAATTAAAGTCACAGTGATAAAAACCACATATAAACACTCACTGTGCAATATAATTCCTTTATCAAAATGTCTCAAAAATACGGTTTCATGTTTGTGACATCAACCTATATTCTTGATACATCATTCTTTTACTATCTTAAATAAACTCATCTATACACCGTGGCCATCGAATTTAGGGTGAAACGCCTATTTCAATCAAAGAGATGAGATATCATATTCTATAAAGTTGGAAGGGACGAATCCTTCCTTGAATTATCCATTAATAACATGTTATTCATGTCACACCCAATGTACCTTCTTCCCACCAACATATTACATGACTGGTTTCATCAACAAATCTATGTGTGTGAGTCGTGACATTCGTTAATGATAATAATAATGTATAAGGACCATTACACATGCTTGTAGATAGGAATATCCGATGACACCAAAATGAGTGGAATTATTTCTGGTTGGTATGTTCTTATAATCCCCCATCACAGAGATTACCAAGTGAGAACTTCATGAGAAGAAGTCTCATATGATTACGAGTACTCAAACCTGACAGTCTATATTCCATGTGTCCCATCAAAGTTTTTTATCCAACCACATATACATATTAAGAATATTGTCATAACACTTCAATGTTCTCATCATAGATGGGAACTACTATGACCTTATTAATTCCACAAATACTCTAGGACATTATTACATAAAATTCAGGAAGAAAAATAAACAATATGAAATAAGATGTTTCATTTTATATTTAATACATCAAATATTCATGTAATCAAATTACAAACAATTTGTTCTTGGACACCAACTCGAACGCTGAGAAGACTGAAAATCTATAATACAATTTTTTCATGAACTAACCCTGGTTGAATCCAAACTAGTCAATCAAGTTGATTCATGGAAAAGCCCAAAGGTCATTCTTGAACCCCACAGGCTAGAAAATAGTGCTGTGAATCAAAAGAGGAAAAAAGGAATGATTTATCTGAATAAAAATAAACAAACTAAATAGAATAAATATAAACAAAGAAGACCAATTTATATAAATAATTAAGCTGAACATGTTTTACAAATATATATAAAATAATGAAACTGAACAACAAAACCAAACTAAACCATATGACCACAATGTCTTCATTTGACCCCAAGGTTCACTCTCTGATACTGAGACCAAACATCACCTATAATGATCTTAAACAAGATAAAACATTCACTACAAGTTAAAACATTCACTACATGTTAAAAAAAATATGAAACTATAGTCGTGGGTATTAAATCTCAGTAGGCGTTCCCGTAAAAATCTATTCCCAATGCACTTCCTTTAAAACAAAAGAAACATAAACTTCATGTTTGAAATAAAATATATAAAAATAAGTTTTTTTAAACATTTTCCACTTAAAGAAAATATTATCCATTTATCTTATTAGAATTTGAAAACAAAATTCTCTTATAAGAAGGCAGGATAATCATTCTAATGATTAATAATAACAATTATTTTAAAATGGAGAGAAAGAGTGTAAAGAATTTCCAAAACCTTTTTTTCTGTAAACACATGAAGATATTTCTATCATCCTTGGAATAATTTTAAACTAATTAAGAAGTAAGAAAAAGATTCAAACAATAATGGAAATGGGAGGATATCACACAAGAGTATCCAACCAACCACGCATTACAATCATTCACTATAAGAAACTATGTTCCAAAAGACATGGGTGATGAAAGGAGCTCATGAGAAATCTAGAATATACTAACACATATTGAATCATTCAAAAAATTAATTCCTCACACAATAAAATAAATAATTGCCAATATTCTCTACCATCCACCACATGGTATATATCAAGGGGAATAATCCCATTATAATAATAACAAAATATATCCCCCTTCTATGGGCCACTAGATAGTGCAAAATCTAACAAGTTCAAAAATAATTCTTAAAAAATTCACTCACTATGCTAGGCCCTCATGTAAATATTTAATGAAATGTGTGAGCCAACTTATAACAACAAATCATCAAATCACATGCACATATATAATAATAACTTAAACAATATCCCTCACTTGAGTCACCCCAAAGATCAATCTCTTTCCATAGAATAATTATATCTCAATGGAGTCCATACCAAGTATCTCCCATTCTGATCAAGTTAAATGGGTCACAAGGATTCCACAGTGAGGATATCCCACCAATTAAATATAAACAAGGTAAGAAAATTATCCATGTAGGGTTTTCATGATAATCATTTCACCACTTTCATAAAAGTCCGAAATGAGCCTCACACACTTTTCATAAAGACCATTATTTATCAAATAACCAAATCATATTTCCAAAAATGTAAAGACACTCCAATTTAGATTTCAAAATAATTATAAAAATATAATTCAATTAATCTCACTAAATATGTAAACTAAAACCATTTTCATCAATGTTCCAATCGGGCCACACATCGTTATCACATGCCATTCAATTTTAAAGATCCAAAACCATTTATAAATTGATTTGAGAAACCCCAAACTGACATTTAGATGTCAAAAACATATTTTCAAAACCAATACATGCTTAAAATTACACAAAATATCCACAAAATCCAACAGGTCATTTCATCGAACATTCGGTGTGCTATAATTGACAAAATAATGTCATTTATCACAAAAAAATGGAGAAATTACCACTTTTCACACCAAAAAAATTATCCAAAGATCACATAACCATATTTAACAATTATAAAAGGTGTAAAAAGTAAGAAACCAACTAATATTAAATTATAAATTCAAGTTAAAATAGAATCCATACTAAATCTCATGATGCTTCAACAACACACACCGGAAATTAGAAGATGAAGGTTCCAAGAGAAAAGATCTACCAAGAGGAATGTTAAAAACACAACCCCCCACATAAATCAATGGAAACAAAAACCCCATATCCAAAAGTCCATTGGAGAATAGAAACCTAATAGAAAATGAAATAAATAGGAAGTGGGAGAAGAGGAGGGGAGATTACCTTGAGAGATCTAGCCCCAAACATGAAGAATCTCCTTAGATACTCCATTGAAGGAGGAGGGGAGGCATGGAAAATAAGGGGGAAACACCCCTAGGTATGAAAGAACTAGATGAATTATAGGGGAGTCATTTTGGGTTAAAAATACTAAGAGATAATAATGTTAATTTCACAAATTTGAATATCAGGGCACCACACATGGTTTGACTATACGATTTACCAAACTGTGAGACAACTATGCGCCCCTTACTGGACAAACCTAGAAATTGGCACAGATTACACACCATGCACTAACCATGAAAAACAAAACTCTTGGGACATAAACTCTTCTCATTATTTCTTCATGGTTTTATAAAGCTTTCACAAGTCACGTGCTATGCCTCTGTGACAAACAATTATGTTGCATGGTTACCTGGAGAAGGATACACGGTTTCCATAACCCTATACCAACCATGCACATGCTAATTTCAAGACCAAAAACTCAAATTTTCTTAAAAAACTCAAGGAAAAAACGAGGAGTAACCATATAATCAAAACTAAAAAAATAAACACCTCAAAATTCAAAACTCTTGACACCTGAAACTCGGGAGGAAAACTGAGATAAAAAAATAAACCGAAACAAATGATGAAAATGAAAAAATGGAGTGACAATTATCACCATGATTAACACATTACATTCTTTTAATGTCACAAAATTTACAATTGATCAATCAAATAATTAGGATTACCACCACCACAAGATTTAACCCATCAAATCAAGAACACCATTACCACCAAATGAAACTCATATATCTTACCAGAGATGAAACAATGATCCCAAAACACTTCTCAAAAAATGATTCCACAAACATGATTCAACCGAACTTCTTGTTGAACTCCAACCCCATCATTTACTTATAGGAAGAACTTGAAATTGGATAACTCCAAATGATACTACCCCCTACCAAGCCAATATAAGAAACTAAAATTGACCATCAACATAGGGAGGCCCCGAATGCAATCCCTACCAATACAAAACAACTAGAATTGATTTATTACATAAGAAATTTCAAATAAACCCAAAATGGGTCTCCCCACCATTAATAAAGAATACGCTTAAACAAACTCAAAAACTTCCCCAGACGGACCCAAAACAACATCCAAAGCCACATCCACTTTACATGGGATGTCTATATAAAGAAAATTAATTATAAACTTACAGACATGAAGGAAAAATCACAATCATTGAATGAGGGATAAATTCACCACCCTCTTTGAAAAAAAATGGAATTTATAGTGAAAAAGAGACCACAACAAGAACACTAAAACTGCCCCACCGCAATGGTGGAGACACAAGTTGAGCCAAACTCTCTACACCCCAAAGATTCTTGACCACACACCGACTTCAATCCAAGGCATTTGGATGGATACATGATGTTTAAAGCATCCACTACCTCACATTCAAGAGGTGATAATCCCTGACCGAGACTTCTTACTTTTCAACCATAAGAAGACACATATCACCCTAGGCAGAAACAAATTATTATTACACTATAAAACTCACTTTCCCAAACAAAGAAACCTAATCAAAAGAGAAAATTATAATATTCACCCACTAAATACACCATCACTTAGAATAAAATAATTATCAGGATTTATAAAAAGGAATACAAAATTTTATTAAAGTAGAAGTTCTCTAGAGATCCAAAAAAGACCCCTTACATTACAATAGAAGGCAACACCAAATAGCACAACCACCATAATAGAAAGAAACAATATAATAGCAAGGAACTGTAAATAAATAACGAACCTATTTATACTTCAACAAATGGGCTAGGGTATCGTTCTAAAAGGTTGATTTAACTTTCGAAACTCAATAATGAAATCCTTAAGTTGATCAACTAAAAATCCTATAATAGGGAATCATCCATAGCTGCCCCAAAAACACTCATCAAATCTCTATGGAGGTGAAAAATGGGCAATGAGAAAGTCGAGATCTTGATCAAAAGAAACTCATAACCAAAAATCACCTCTAATAGATATCAACATAAATATAATCGATCTCAAAGATTCCCAAAACATTCCTAGAGGATTGCTAAACAACGATTCAAAACTGAATGACCAATGAGAATACCAAAATAAAACACAACATGGATAACAATTCCAAATCCTGAGAGAACACACCATATAAACAACACTTCCCTTGGTCCAAAAAAACCACACAAATACCAGTTTTCAAATCACTAATAAATTTCCTCTTTAAGAAACATTTAAAAATAAAAACAAACATGGTGGATTTTCACACTCAATAATGGTATTCCATAGAGTCTCACTCACATGCACATTTCTATGCCAATCTAGGCATAGATAAACTCATGCCATAATGATAACTCTTCTATCCACATCATCATCTAAAAACTTTCCATACACATCCACACATGTGAGTACCCAAGGTTTTAAAAACATTATTTTCCAAATCAAAACTTTGCAAACAGGTTTTCAAAATATCAACCCACTTCATATTTGAAAATTTTATAAAAATTTAGAAAATCTCACCAACTACCACATCCAAAACCATATATATATTCCCTACATCAAACCATTTCATCATGATAGAGAAAAAAATCCATTGAATTTCCATCTGAAAATCCATTTCATCTAATTAAAAACATTTTCTATAATTCAATAAATCCCCCATTTAAAAAAATTATTCTTCATAAATAACCAATTTTGAAAAAAAAAACTAGAAATAATTTTACAAAAATATGATTCTCCAAGAACTTTATTGAAATGAAACTAAAAAGTCATTTAACATATTTCAAAAAACAAACCATTCCATTTTCCCCCAAAGGGTCATTTTATAAAATTAATTTTTTCTAAAACATCCCCCAATTTAATTACAAAAATCCCCTTTCCCCATATACCAAGAACACAACCATTTCCACTAAAATCATCTCTTTCATAATTCCAAAACAAGAGTTTCCAAAAAAAATTCAGAATCAAATAATATCCAAAAAACACACAAGAGGGAAATAATGTCGATGGGTGACTAGACTATATGGTTGGCGGCTATATGGAAAACACACCACCATCACAGAGTCTTCTAGGACCATATACTTGGATCCATATGGATTTAGTGACCCTAAAAGATCATATAGATTACTATCCCAATTCCCTTTTCATATCCTTAACACTAATCAACCACATGAACTTGAAGAACCAAAGAAAAACTGAATTACCATGGAAACTAATGGTCTTGGTCCATAGAGTGTTGGAAAGACACAACCCCAAACCTACAACCTAAATTTCCAAAAATACCACTCCATATATGTTTACATCCCTAAATAACATCGGGCACTTTGGAATTAAGGTCCTACAAATATTGACCAGCTCTGATACAATTTTTCCATGAACTAACCCAAGTAGACACCAAACTAGTAACCGAATCGATTCTTGGCATGCCTGAAGGGCATTCCCGATCCATGGACTGTCAACTAGGCTGAACATAAACATAAAAAGAACAAGGGAACAATTTATATAAATAAAAATTAGTAAATTAAATAGAATATAGATAAAAAGATCATCCCAACGTATATAAATAATCATGCTTAATATCTTTTACAGAAAAACTCAAAATAAAACAACTGAATGGAAAAACCAAACTGAACCTGATGAACACAACATCTCCATGTGACCTTGAGGGTCACTCACTAATACCAAGACCAAACATCACCCATGGTGATCTAAACCAAGATAAACTCTTCACCACAACAAAAAAAAATCTATAGACATTAGTATTAAAACTCATTAAGCATGCCCAAAAAAAGATATAACCAATGGAATTCCATTAAAATAAAAGAAACAACTACTTTAAGTTTGAAATAAAATATATAAAAATAATATTTTCCACACATTTTTCATTTTAAAACAAAACATGATCCATTTCCCTTATTACAATTTGAAAACCAAATTCCTTTTCAATAAGGCACCATAATCATTTTAATGAATAATAATAACATTTCATTTAAAACGAAGATAAAGAGTATAAATAATATCCAAAACCTTTCTCCATGAGCAACTGAAAACATTTCTATCTTCTTTAATTTACTAAAATAGTACTCAATAAATAAGCCCAAGAGTCATACAATAAAGGAAATGGGAAGATATCACAGAAGAGTATCCAACCAACCATTCATTACAATCATTCGTTGTCATCAACTAAGTGAAAATAGATATGGGTGAACCTAAGATCTGAGGAATAAAATGGAACATAACAATACATGTTTAGTCATACTAAAAAATCATGCCTCACTTGATGGAATAAATAATAACCAATATGCTCATCCACCACCACATGGTATAAACCGAGGGAAAAAATCCAAGAGAAATAATAACGAAATATATCCCACTTATATGGGCCACTAGATAGTGCATCTTCTTAATAGTGCAGTAAATGTTCTACACAAATTTAATCACTATAAAAAATACACATTTTAATATTATATCAATAGGGTGATCAAAAATATTCCAACCGAGCATCAAATCACCTGCACATATATAATAATAAGTCAGACAAAATGCATCAGTCGAGTCACCATAAGGATTAATATCTTAATATAGAATAATTACACATAAAAGGAGTCCACACTTAGGAGATCCCATTATTCTCAAGAGAAATGGTTAATTAGGATTCCACTGTGAGGAAATACATCACATTAAAAATAAACAAGAAAAGAAGATTATCCATGGAGGTTTTTTAGGATAATTATTTTCCCACTTTCATAAAAGTGCCAAATGGTCCTTAAGAACTTTTCACAAAGACCATTATTTATCAAAGAACGAAATCATCATTCAAAATAGGGGCTAAAAAATAATTTTTCATTTTATTTTTTTTATAAATCATGTTCAAGTACTCACACCACATATGGAAACTAATGCCATTTTCATCAAAGTACGAATCAGGCCACACACTATTATCACATGCCATTCTATTTTAAAGAGCCTAAAACATTTATAAATTCATTTGAGAAACCAAAAACTGTCATTTAGATGTCACAAATATACTTAAAAAGACAATAAATGTTTTAAATGTTACAAAATATCCACAAAATCCAATAATTAATTTCATCGAACACTTGGTGTGCAAAAATTATAAAAATACGGGATTTTATCACAAAATAAGAGAGAAATCATCACCTTTAAAACAAAAAAATTTATCCAAATATCACAAAATAATATTTAACATCTCTGGAAGGTTCTAAAATCAAGAAACCAACAAATCTTAAATTATAAAGGCTAGTGGAAAGGAAAACCTACCTCAATCTGACAGTGCTTCAACAATGCACACCAAAAATAAAACCAAGAAGGTTCCAAGAGCCAAGTTCTATCAAGAGGAACATTAAACACACAAAAACCCACACAAAAATCAAGGAATACCTAAACCAATATCCAAATTACAATGGTATAAGAGAAACCCAAGAGAAAATGGAAGAAATAGGAAGTGGAAGAAGAGGAGAGCAGATTATCTTGAGAGATCTAGATTCAAAATTGAAAAATAACATTAGATCTAAAATTTTTGGATGATGGGAGGCTTGGAAAAAATGGAAAACACCCATAGGGCTTCAGAAATCAAAGGGAGGAGAGGGGACGGATTTTGGTTTAAAAATTAAAGGGGGGGGGGATTTAAAAAAATTTATGATCTGGGCACCGCACATGGTTTTTACACATGGTTTACGAAACTGTGTACCGACTGTGTGCCCCTTACTAAACACACATGGGTGAAAATATAGTTTGGCTGCATGGTTTCCAAACCATACGCCAACCATGTGCCAAACATTTTTAATTATACTATCTCAATACAGAACATCCTCGCATTCTTGTTTCATGATTTTATAAAGTGTGCTCCATGCCTTTGCTACCAACACTTAAGCTAATTGGTTACCTATAGAAGGCCACAATGTTTTTATAAACATGATCCAACTAGGAGTAGGTTGATTCCAAGTCCAAAGGCTCAAATGTTATCCACAAAATAATGGTAAAATTTAGGAGTAACCACAAAATCAAAACTAAACAAATAAACACCTCAAAATTCAAAACCCGTCACACCCGGAACATAGAGGAAAACCGAGATCCAAAAATGAAACAAAAAAATTATGAAAATAAAAAACCAGGTGTGATAATTCACCCCATTTTTAATGCTTTCTATCCCAAAAAATCCACAAAATTTCCAGTTGATTGATCAAAGACTCAACATTACCACAACCACATGATCCAACCTATCAAATCAAGAACACCCTAAACACAAAACAAAACTCAAATCTTTTACCAGATATGAACTGATGATCCCAAAACACTTCTGAAAAGACAATTTCACAACCGTTCATCAACCAAATCACTGGGTGAAATTCAACCCCATCGTTTAGTCAAGGAAGGAACATGAAATTGGATATGTCCAAATGATACGACCAACTAAAAATCCAATACTGGAAACTAAACAAGATTATCAACACGGGGAGGCCCAAATAGACTCCCCGCCATTAGAAAAAAACTAGCCCTAATTTATCACAGAATAAATTTAAACAAGACCCACAATGGGTCTCCCCACCATTAAGAACCAACAGTCTTAAACAAATCAGAAACTTCCCCACTATACAAAAAATTCCCGCCTTAAGAGGAATGGAGGGGAGGTGCCCAATGAAGAGAATACTGATTCAAAGGGAAAGAGACCCATGACATACCGCCATCGGATGAACAAAAACCAAAGAAACACCCGATTCACAAGGGATGTCCACACAAGGACAACTAATCAGAAACTTGAATCCAAGAAGGCACAATCAAAGGCATTGTATGAGGGAGACCTTCACCATGCTCTTTGAAACAAGAGGGAATTCACAACTACAAAGAGACCACAATAGGAACATGAAAACTGCCTCACTGTAATAGTGGAGACACAATCTAAGAAAACATCCCTACACCATTGGGATTCTTGACCAAGTTCCATGTTTACTCGAAGGCCATTAGATGGAGCCCTGAAGTTGAAGAATCCCCTTCCTCACATTCAGGATCTTATAATCCCTAATCAGTACTCCTTCTTTGGGTTCCATAATTAGACACATCGCACCCTAGGAAGAAATAAAATATTATGACACTAGTAAACTAACTTTAGTTAACAAGGCATCCTCACACAAATATACATTTGTGTTATTCACACCCCTAAATCACCACCACTTAGAACAAAATAATTATTTGGATTTAGAAAATGGAATACACACTTTTATTCAAACTGAAAGTTATCATGACAAACACAACAACCTCCTTTCATTGCAAAAATTGGGAACACCACTAAGCATAATCACCATGATAGAAAGAAATATTATAATATGAAGTTACTTAAAATCGATCCCAAATATATTTATACTCTAGTAAATGGGATGAGTTATCCTTAAAAGAGGTGGATTGAACTATTAAAACTCAATAATGAAATCCTTAGGTTGATCAAATAGAAATAAAACTAATGGGGAATCACCTATAGTTGCACAAAAAACATCCATTGAATCTATATGAGGGAAAAAATACACAATGATAAAGTCAATAGCTCGTCCAAAACCAAATAATAACCAAAACTCACCTCAAATAGATATCAACATAAAGAGTATCCATCTAAAAGATTCCCAAAACTTTTCTATAAGCTCTCTAAACACTGATTCAAAACCGAATCACCAACAAGAATCCAAATTTAGAAAAAAACATAGATAAAAATTCCAAATAATGAGAGAACACACCAAATAAATGAAACTTCCAAAGTTCATGAAAAAAATAACAAACCATAAAACTAAAAGTTTTTGAAACACCACAAAATTCTTCCTCTTCAAGACACTTTTGAAAGGAAAAAAACATAGTGGTTTATCACCATCACCAATTGTATTCCATAGAGTCTCACTCACATGAACACTCTCATGCCAATATGGTCACATATCAACTCATTCCATATTGGGAACTCATCCATACATATCATCATACAAACAATTTCAGTACACACCCATGAATGTGAGAACCTAAGGAGATACCAAAGGTTGAAACAAAAAATAATTTTCCAAATCAAAACATTCCACCTAAGTTTTCACAATCTCAACCCACATCATCTTTCATAAATTTATAATTTTTTAAAATATCACCATCTACCACGTAATTTTTTTTTCAGATTCCATCATTCAAACCATGTCATCTTGATGGAAAAAATCCCAGGAATTTACATCCAATAATCCATTTCATCTCATTCAATAAATTTTCAATAATTCAAAAAATCTATTTCTTGAAAACAAATTTATTATTTTGAAACAACCAATTCCAAAAAACCCTGGAGATTATTTTATGAAATTCTGATTCACCAAGACATTCTTAAAAATAAAACTGAAAAATTATTTCCCATCTTTCCAAAACTAAACCATTCCAATTTTTTCGCCAAAGGGTCATTTTATAAAATTAATTTTTTTAAAGCCCCTCTAAATGTTAATTATGAAAATCCACCTTTTTACCATATTCTAAGAACCCAACAATTTATACTAAAATTCATACATTCAGAATTACAATACAATAGTTTTTCAAACAATTCACAGATTCAAAGAAGACCCAAAAACAACTCACAATAGGTAACTAGTGTCGATGGGTGACTTGACCATATTATTGGTAGTGATATTACAAACATTCCACCATCTCAGAGAGTCTTCAAGGGATATAACCCTAGCTTTACATGGATTTCCGGGACCTATGAGATCACAGAGATCACTATCCTAACTCCGTTTTCATATCCTAAACACCAATCAAACACAAGAACTAAAGTAACCAAACAAAAACTGACTTCCCATAAAAACTCGAGGTCTTGGTCTAGAGAGTTCTGTCCAAACACTACTCCAGACCTACACCCTGAATTTATGTAAATACAACTCTATCTACATTCATATACACAAATAACATTGGGTACTCTGAAGGTAAGGTTCTATAAAGAATTACTGGATCTAATACTATTTCTTTATGAACCAACCTGGGTCGACCCCAAACTATTCACCCAATTCAATCCATTGAAAGGCCCAAAGGTCGTTATCGATCCCCATCGGTAGGAAACTAGTGCCAAGCAACAACATAGAAAGAAAAATGGAATAATTTTACCAAATAAAATTAAATAAACTTAACAGTGAAAGATAAGAAAGCATCCAAATGTATTTAAATAATTAATCTAAACATCTTTTACACATAAACAAAAAATAAAATAAATTAATGAAAAAACAAAACTAAACATGACAACCACAATGTCTCCATATGACCCCAAGGGTCACTCTCTGATACCAAGACAAAACATCAACCATGGAGTTTTGAACAAAGTTTAAACCTACAAAATAAGAAAAAAAAAGAATAAACTATAGGAATGAGTATTAAAACTCAGTAGATATTTTTGAACAACTATATTCTCAATGAACTTCATTTAAAATAAAATAAAAATCAACATCGAGTTTAGAATACAATATATATATATATATATATAAATTTCTACACATTTTCCACATTAAAACAAAACATGTTCTATTTTTCTTCTTACCATTTAAAAAAACATTCCATTCCAAGAAGGAATGATATTCCTTTTAAAGAATAATAATAAAATTTCTCTTAAAATGAAGAGAAAGAGTGTAAGGCATTTCCAAAACCTTTTTACATAAAACTTGAAAACAATTATATCATCCTTGGAATAATTCTACACTAATTAAAAAGTAATCTAAGGTTCATGAAATAATGAAATGGGAAGATATCACACAAGAGTACCCATCCAACCATGAATTACAATAATTTTATGAAATAATCTAAGTTCCAATAGGAATGGGTGAACATAGGAGATCATGAATAATCCAGACTATACTAATACATGTTGACTCATCCTGGAAAGCATGCCTCACTCGATGAAATTAATAACACCCATTATGCTTGGCCAACCACCACATGGTTGAGACCGGGGGGCACAATACCATAGAAATAATAACAAAATATATCCCACTATTATGGTCCAATATCTACCATATAATCTTACTAGAGAAACAATAATTCTCAGATTTTTTTAACTATTCCAGGTCCCCATGTCATGAATTAATGAATAGGGTGAGGAAAATAATTCAAAACAAGCATCCTACCACTTGCACATATATAATAATAACTCAAACAACATGTATCACTTAAGCCATTGAAAGGATCAATATATTTATGTACAACAATTAGATCTCAAAGGAGTCCATAACGAGGATCTCCCATTCTAGTCAAGGTAAATGGGTCACAAGGATTCCATTATGAGGAAATCCTACCCATTAAATAAAAACAAGTCATTAAGATTATCCATGGAGGGTTTTCATGATAAACATATAACAACTTTCATAAAAGATATAAAAAAGCCTCATGTTGTTTTAAAAAATACCATTATTTATCAAAGAACCAAATCATATTTCCAAAAAAGTGAAAATACCATTTTCTATTTCGAAATCATTTTAAAAATATCATCCAAGTACTCACAACAAATTTCCAAACTAATACCATTTACATAAAAGTTCTAATTAGGCCACACACCTTTATCAAATTCCATTCTATGTTTAAGAGAAAAAACCATTTATAAAATCATTTTAGAAACCAATATCTACTATTTTGATGTCAAAAATATATTTTAAAAGACAATACATGCTTTAAATGTCACAAAATGTCCCCAAAATGCAACTGGGCATTCCATTGAACACATGGTGTGTGATAATTAGCAAAAAATTGAATTTATCACAAAACGGGAGAGAAATCACCACATTTAACACCAAACAATTTATCCCAATATCGAACAAAAAAATTAAAAACTTATAGAAGGTGAGAAAAGTAAGAAACCAATGAATCTTAAATTATAAAGGAAATTTCAAAGGGAAAGATACCACAATATCACACTGTTTTAAAAACTAACACCCAAAATCACCCCATGAAGGTCCCAAGAGCCAAGATCAACCAAGAGGAAAGTTAAACACCTAAAACCCGAAAGATAAATCTAGAGATACAAAAACCCTAGATCCACATCACTATGTGAGAAGATAAACCCAATAGATAATGGAAGAAAGAGGAAGAGGGAGAAGAAGATAAGATATTACCTTGAGTGATCTACCCCAAGCTTGTAAAATCACCTTAGTTATATAATGGAAGGAGGTGGGGATGCTTGTAGAATAAGGGGAAACAACAATAGGGACACAAAAATAAGGGGGAGGAGAGGGGAGGCATTTGGGGTTAAACATATGAAGGGGGAAAATTGGAATTTCAAAAATTTTAAGATATGGGAACTGAACGCGGTTTGGCTACATGGTTTACCAAACTGTGCACTAACCATGAACCCATTACTGGACACACCAGGGAACCGACATGGTTTGGACACACAGTTTCCAAACTGTGTGCCAACCAATCCAAACACCACTGTCCCGATACAGAACCCCCCCACATGCTTTCTGTATAGTTTTATAAACTTTGGGTAAGTCATGCACCATGCCTCTTCCATTAACACTTAACCAACATAGTTATATGTAGAAGTCTTTATGGTTTTCATAAACATGTGACAACAATGTGTAGGATACTTCAGTGCCAAAAAACACAACATTTCTTGAAAAAATCACAGAAAAACTGATGAGACCCAAAAAATACAAACTAAACAAAGAAACAACTCTAAATTTAAAACCTATCACACATGAAACATGATAGGAAAACTAAGATAAAAAATTTAACAAGAACAAATGACGAAAATGAAAAACTAGGTGTTAAAATATCATTGAGAGGGATATTTTCTCGTACAACACTAGGACCATCATTGCAATCACATGGGTCATTTCCAAATGAAAATATAAAAAAACACAATATAATCTAGTTTAAGTGATGGAAAAAAAATCCATCATCGATTTTATAAACTTATTATTGACCATTTATCTTCTTTTACACTCCTATATTACCAATACTTTACAACTTCTCTTCTATAAAAGACTCTTTTAACTCAATGCTAGAATAGGAATTTGAATTGATTGATGTGGGAGAATACTAAGGGGTTATAACACTATGAAAAAACAACCATATTTAGTGGGCGTTTTTTGCGGCCATTTTTAAAACAACTCTTAATCGACGACACCTTCTTATAAAAAAAGTCATCATTTAGTTGCCAATTTTATAAAAAACCACCAATAATCCCCAATAAAATAGTTTTTTAAATTTGGAATTTGATTTTAGAAGAACCTTTTCAAAACTCCCACTAAATATATTAAAATTTAATAATAAATAATAAATAATATTAATAATAATAATTTATTTATACAAATTTATATATATATAAATATTTTATAAATAATTAATCAATATTTAGAAACCATAACTTTGGATCCGAGTGTCCGTTTATATTCCACAACCCGTAAAATCAATGCTTTCAAAAATAACTAGAACAAAGTTATATTATAATTTGATAAATATTAATAATAAAAAATCATTAATTTTTGAAGAGAAGATGAAAAACGTCTTAGACATAAAACAATCTTAACTTTTGATTTTAGTGTCCATTTGGGCTCTATGATATGTTAGGTCAAAGCATGAGAAGAGACATGCACCATACTAATGCAAGGGGATCTTTTAAACTATTCTTTCATGGTAAAAAAGAAATAGGTATCTGAAAACGAGTTTTTAATTGTGATACCCTAATTTTTGAACATTCGATGGAATTTAAACATCATTTAAGGGGGTTTTCTTATGCTACATCAATTGTCTATGATTTTATTTCATGGTTTTACATTCCGATCGACATGATGGTGTTGAAATTATAGTGGTCTTCCATAGTATGGTGATTTATTATTTATTATATATGTACATATAAGTGTGTGTGTTTATTTATATATATTTATGTTTCTTTGTTTAAAATTTATATATATTTATGTATCTTTATTGAACATTTATATATATTTATCTATATTCACTTAAAATTATATATTATTGTATATATTTATAGATATTTTTCTCTATCTATGTATAATTATATATAGATATATATATTTATATGTATTTATGTTTATATTTATTTATATATGATATGTGGGTTTATATAAAAATAGATATATATTTGTATTTATATTTATATATTTTGTTGAATTTGTGAATAGTTATTTATATTTATATTTAAATGTGATTATATATAAAATTATATTTATATACAACTATATTTAATTATATATATGTGTCTGTGTATATATTTTTGTAATATATATGTGTGTTTATAAATAATTATAAAAAATTAGTTATAAATATATTTATAGATATTTATATCTCTTTATGTATACATATATATATATAATGTTGGTGTGTATATATAGATATTTATATATATCTTGGTATTTATATATATTTATAAAAATTTATTTAATTTATATATTTTTATAAGATATTAATATATATATATAAATATATATAAATAAAATTATATATAATTGTCTTTATTTATTATTATTTTTATTTATTTACTTATTAATTTGTTATTTGTTGATTATTTATTTATTACTTATCATTTATTTTATCATTATATAATATTTTATATTAAATATTTATTTATTTATCATTTATTAAAAATTAATTATTATTTATTTATCATTATCAAATTTAATATTTTAAAATTATAAAAAATTATTTAGTATTTATTTAATTTTATTTATTAATTAATATTAATTTATTTATTAATTATTAAACATAGTTGGGGTGATGCCTTAGTAGTAACCCCGTAATCCTACATCTAAATGATCAGGGTTTGAATCGTGGAAATCTCCTTGTGGGATTTATGACGTAGATAGTGACGAAGGGAGTTACACAATCAAGACACATGCATGACTAAGGTAGGCAGTGGATGTGGGCATGATGTGAGTAGGTGGTGACATAGACATGATACACTATTGGTGACACAAGGATGATGGCACTGGCATAACACTACACTGGACCTTCGGGCACGTAAATGGGCCTTTAGACCATGTAATGAGATTAATTCCCACTGGTCCTTTGGGTTATCTATATAAAATAATCAAGGCTTGATGGGTGGGATATCCTCTTGGGGGGGGGGGGGGGGCTATGGCCTACCTTTCTGGCTCGCATGTGAGGTGCATGTGTGTTTGATGTAACTGTACCCCAATCACCTAATATTTTATTATTTATTTTTCATTTATTAATTATTTAAAATATATTAATTATTTATCGTTTAGTAATTTTATTGATTTATTTTTTAATTATTAATGATTAATTATAAAATATTAACTATTTATTATTAAACATTTATTTATTTATTTATTATTATTTCTCTAGTAGGGGTTTGACATAGAGGTAAGAACCCCATAACACTGCATCCATGGATGTTGGTTAAAAACTCCTTGGATGTAGTCTATTATAGCAGCACTATAGTAGTACTGTTGAAATAGTGGAAAGATAAATAATAAATTAATAATTTAAAAAAACTATCACAAAATGATTTAGGGGAGTTTTAAACCACTACTAAATGATTCTCCCACGTTTTTAAAGGACAAGAACTAAATTAGTAATGATGGTTTTTATAACCGCTTATAAATGATTAATGACACATGAAATATCATCGGTTTTTGGAAACTGCCACAAAATTCTTATTTTTGAATAGTGAAATAGACTAACTAGATCAATAACGGACAATACCTTAGTGATCATCGCATAATAATTTTCAAAATTATAATTTGGCATAAGGTTGTCACCTTATTTTTCATCAAGGTCCTCTAGAGCACATTATTGATAATATAAATGAGATATTTATTTTAAAAATTGATTCAAAAATTCTAAAGCATTAGAATAATACTTTAAATAGTTTATTTCATGTCATCAATAAAAAAACTCATGTTTTTATACTTTTTACTTATGAAAAATAATTTTTCTTGAGGTACACAACCTTTGATGTTCAACAACACGCACTAAAACTATTAATGGATATAAGAAATAAAATATTCAATAATATTATATTGCTAAAAAACACAATCAAATTTAAGTATAGTTGCTATTAGGAAGTGTGAAGACTCCTTTCATAAATCCTATTCATTAAATATAGAATAATAGAATTCAAAACTTGGGACTCAGATCTGGAGGGACTCCTATAGTAATAAAAGCCCACCAAATGTAGATGTGGTCCAGATTCCAATGTTTGAAATCAGTTAGAAACCATGTCAAGATGATCATAGTGTTAAAGTAGAGTCTACATAGAATGAACTATGTTTAAATGTTACAGTAACCCAATGTTTTTAAAGGATATTTTTGAATCATCATTGGGATATATATTAATAGTTTAAACTATTCACCATAAGACAATGGTTCACATAGTGAAAATGATAGGAAACCAATGGTGTCAATAAACAGTGGGGCTCTCCCCATAAAGATCAAAAGGTGATGGAAATGGTTTCCCCGGTCCTGCCCCACTATAAATAGATAGTGCGGGGTCACTTGTGAATGTAATGTGATAGAATACCATTGTACTATTTTTCTTTTTCTTCATATAAAAAATTAACAGTGCTCTTCCATGGAGTAGGATTAAGTTCGAACCATGTAATTTTTATTATTATTACTTCAGTTCTTTTTATGAATTACATATTCCATTTCTATAAGTTTTTTGTGCTGTGAGTGGATTATTTTCTTGGGGTGTATGTAGTATGTTTTCTTCTATGTTTTTGGTACATAGTTATATGGGTTCCTTTGATTTTAGATGTTCCATATTTTTTCATGGAGATTTTGGGTGCAGTGGAACCACCAATAGGGGCATGCTTAACTCGAATTTTTTTCATTATCAATGATTAATCTGAAATGTACATGAAGAAGAACTCCATAAAAAATGGTACATAATAAATTTTTACTTGAAATTATAACCCCAAAAGAAAATACATGATCATCACATAATGACTTATAACCAATTTATATATTTAAATAATTACCTTATAATAAATTATTTCTTAAATTATGAATGTGAAAACATATATATGCCACATCTGCATTGTTTCATGGGAATAAAGTGTAGATTCCCTCCAGTTATGATCCCCACATGCAACATGAACTTCTAAGAAACACTCTAATAATATCTGAGTTCTAGTGTAGAAGATCCTAAATCTTGCATAGTTCATCTATGATCGCCATGAGAATCACTTCAAAGGAAGAATCTCCTTGATATGTAAAGAATTGAGAGGGGTGGTGGAGGATGATTTCCCTTCATTATTGAATGTTTTCTTGGAGATTATCCCCAAGGTCTTGAGAATATTTAATAGATTCATTTTTTATTGTAAAAAACAAATTGATCACATCGTGTTAGAAATAATACAATCAGGTTTATATAGTTTTAAGGTTAGAAAATAATAATTACACATATTCCCATTTTATTTTCTTAATCCCTATATCACACCATGTTTTAATAATAATACTATCATTTATTGACACACAAAAAACCATAAAATTAATTAAAGATTATTTCTTGATTAAATTGTTTAAAATTTATTCCAATAATATTTAACATATATTATTTATCACCAAAACATTAAACCTAGTCGATCATTCCACCAAACTATTTACTATGGATTGAATAATGACTATTTATTTAATATATAAATATCATTTCATTTTTCATCAATAAATGAATGAATAAATATTATATTAAATATGTAACAAAGAAAAATTTATAAAATATTCCACTCATAAATATTCTCTCGAATAACTAATGACTAAATATATAAGATCAAGATAACATGAATAACTATTAGACCATGTTTGAGAATAATATTTATTCGACATTTTATCTAGTAAATATATTTAATATTTAACTAATGTTCTTGATTCACTTAGTATGTGACCCTCTATCCCTCTTTCTTAGTGGCATTAGGAAGAGAAACTTGAAGTCCAAGGTTAGTATCTAGATACATGAAAAGGTACCCATATAGAAATAATTTAATGTTTAAATTACATACAACCTCATAAGTATTGTTACTTTTTAATATAATATCTTTATCCCAATATCTATAATCAAGTAGTTTGCATGCTATTGTTATCAACCTTTGTGCTAGATGTCACTTTCTTTGACATTCCAAAAATGAACTTACCCAAAGAACACCATGGAGATGGATTTATTTAGGCTTCTTTATTCTAATCATAGGGCCTGAGATATCAACATCCATTAAATAACATAATGTAAATAGTATTTCTCATATTATTCATTAATGAAATATCACTAATGACGCACCAAATGTATCCTACTTCACCACATACATATATCATTATGGTTTTCCTTAATAAATCAAATTACGAGAAAAATAATATCCAAAATAATAATCATAAATTATAAAAATCATACATCCATAGATGGGAACATCTAATGACACATATAAATGTGGATTTCGTATAGGCTAGTTATGTTCTCATACTCTTCTACACTTGAAATTCCCAATGGAATAAACCATAAGATAGTTCCTTAAAGTCCTATGAGTATCCACCATTAATGACATACATCATTTTTGTTCCATAAAATTATATCATCCATATATATATTTTTTGGTTGGATATGATGACGATGAAGACACAAGTGGTGGGGATGGTGAATTGTGCCCTTTTAAAAATCTTGAAAAATTCAAATCAGTTGTCGTTAAATAAACCTATCTGATATTTATCTCTTAATATCAAGTAATTTAGTGGAAGATAAATACGATAAAGATTAATAAATGGTTATTTATAGTGGTTTCTGGCACAAATATTCCCTAGTACACTCCACCCACACTATCTCTATGAGATTAGGTATTTCTACTAAGAAATTCCTTTCATCTTAAGTCCTTGAAAACATAAAGAAGGATATTGAATCCCTTCAACATGCCATTGTTTTGTTATAGGGAACCTAAAATATTAATATATTTAGATAAAAATCCATAATTACTAAGTAATGATAATAAATACTTCAGTATAAAGAGATGAGATGTTGAAATGATCAAAAACATTAGCTCACAGTTTCCTTCACAACTAATAGGAGGGTTGATCTTCAAAAAAGAATAGTTGAATAAATTAGATTTTAAATGAGTATAAGTTTAATTATTTGAATGAAAAAAACAACAACAAAGTAATAATGAAATTATTTTGTTTGTTCCTAGTGTGTCATTGTTGTGTAGAAGCTTTTCGAGTAAGTTCATTCTCTCACTTTGACCCCAAATTTGATCTTTTTAATATAATAATTATAGACATTGTATAAATATTATCTTTCTTCAATAATTTGAAATAATTGAGTTAAAAATATTCCATAATTTTATACATAATTTTAGTGAAATAATTTAATCATTCATGAAATAAATTCTCAAGATAATAATATATACCGACAATAATAACATTTGAGAATTCAAATATTCTCCTCTGACTCCAAAATAATCTCCAATTTTAATCTGAACATGTAAATTAAAAAATTTAAATATTTTTCAATCTTAATTTCAATAAATAACTATTTCACTTATTCACTGATAATTTAATAAATGGTCCACTATAAATCATGTAGAAATTAAAATTTTAAATATGAATATTGTTTTCAAGAATAAGACCATATGTATCTATACTAAATTATACACATTTAATCTGGTCTAAAAATAATTTCTTAGAAAATATCTGGAAGGTACGACAAGCAATAAAAATTAAAATATTTAATTTTTATTTAAAACTTATACTTCCACTAAATATCTCTATGATTCATGGGACTAAAATCATTCAAAATTTCTCCAATGAATGTGGTTTTCATAATTAAAATATTGAAATTTTAATTTTGATTATAGTCTTCAAAATTATCATAATAATAACCACTATGAAAATGTACCAAGAAAATACTTTGAAATTTTTTCAATATATCCATTAAAATATTTGAATGTGAATTTTACAAAACATTCAAATAATCCCATAATTATCTCAAATGAAATTTGTAGAAAATTTTTATCATGCTGATATCACTAGACTCGGTCAGTTTTTAGGACCTCAAAACATCTGATTCAGCATTCATTGTTGAAGAATTATATTTACATAACTTAAATACCTTCCCTAAAAATTATGAAAAATAAAAATTGAACTATTTTATCTTGATATATAATCAAATATAAATAGAATACATAATATAATAACTATATAATTTTATAAACATAGATGAGACTTTGGTCAATTATTCAAGAACCCAAATGAACTTTTAAACCATCCTTTTACTTTAATGAAATGAAGATAAAATTATTATATATATGTCCCAATAATAATCACTCTATTTAGATGCATGATACTCAATTTATGATCAAATATTAAGATTATATAAAACTGGAAAGGCAAAGATAAGAAGATAAATATTCAAGACATCAGTATATATAAATGATGAAAGATACTAGATAATTTCCTGATGAGATATTCTGTAAGTGATAATAAAAAAATTTGAAAAATATAATCTTCATGAAACTTTAACGATGACTATATGATTCATGATAAAATATCATGTTGGAAGAATTCATATAAATACCAATGATAATATGAATATCAAAAACATAACGATCTCTAATGTTAGGTATATTCCAAACATGTGGTTCCAAACATGAAGTTCTTTCTAAAAATTAGATTCCTGAATGTGCTAACAATTCAAAACATGTATTTTATGAACGTGCAGATGATTCTGAATGTGAGGTTTCCAATATCCAAATGTAGAGTTAATTTATATTGAGAATAATACAATTTTTATCTAATTGAATGATTATTATTCTATATGAACATCGAAAATTTATCAACATAAAAGTGAGAGTACCAAAACAATAATATAAGAATAAATTAATTAATTAATAAATAATATAAAAAATAACTAACTAAACGAGAATAATAAATAATAAAAATATTGAGAGAGTTTATTTCACTCAACAATCTCCCCAATTTTGATAATTAAAAAACCCAATCATATCAAATAAAATAACATAAAGATGATTCCAAATGTGGGGATTCCGAATGTGGGGAGGATGCTAAATTTGGGTTTCAAAATGCGAGGTTTCCTACACCAAATGTGGGGTTCAATTCAAATATAGAGATTCACTTAGTGAAGAATATAATTTTTATCCTAATGAAAGTTTAAGATTCTATTTTCACTTTAACAATTTCATAACATAAAAGTGGAAGTACCAACATATTAACAAAATAATAAAGTAATAATAAAATAAATAAATAAATATTAATAATAAATAATTAAAAGGGAATAATAAATAATAAAAATTTTGAGAGGTACCAAAAATCTATGAACGAGTGGTACCTGTCTGCAGCACCACACCTACCATAACAGGGATTAAATCCTACATCGATATATCCCCCCCCCCATTTTGGGGTGTTGTAAATCTTCTTCCTCCATGCAAGTGATTAAAAGCCCAATAATAGTGCATTTTCATCTAAAGAAACTATGAATATAGTGAAGGCAATCCATTGATGTGGATGAGGGTGAGAATACACCCAGGTGGACACTGACGAGTGAGTTAGGGGTGAGCCATACAATGGTGAGTGGGGGGGTGAGAGTGAGTTGTGGACATTGACAACCGAGCTGTGAGGAAGCTATGGGTGAGATTTGGATGCTAGTGAGTGGGAAATAGGAAGGATAAGAACAGGAATATGAATAAAATTATGTAGTGAGATAACTCTATATATAGGTGGATGATTTAAGGAAGACTAAGGGCCCCTAGGCTATTCAATGGGCTTATTTTCCATTGGGTCTTCAATCCAGTTATTGGTCGTTCAAGCCATTCAAGATTTTTTCAGGGGTCTTTTTGTCTCTTACACCTATAGGTCTAGGTAATGGGTTCTCCAATACCTATACAAAAAGACATATTCGTTTTTTTAATAAAAATGGTCTTTCCTTATCTTTTTAAAAAATAAAAAAAATAAAAAAAATTATAGTTTTTTTAATTATAAATACAAATAAACTTTTGAGGATCCACTCAACAAATATCCCTATTTTGATAATTATAATTTGTATCACCCAATGATTTTGAAAATAAATTTAATATTGAATGAATGAAGCACTAATTATTTACAAAAAACCACTTTTTTATAACCTTGGTATTAAATATAATTTTACCACCTCTGTGATTTGAATTTCAAAGAACTGACATACACAGTTGCGTTCAATAAAATATTTAGAGTCTAATAAGTTCTACATACATTTTTTTTGTGAATTGTAACCTGACCCTTATGAATATTAATGTACCCTTATGAATAATAATACAAACCTTATGAATTTTAACCACACCTATGAAGGTATAAAAAAAATTTAGACACCTTATAAATGAAATTGAGTATTTTAGAAATTAATAATAAAGTGTTGGTATTTTTGCGAGTAATAAATATTTAATTACAAGTTTAAATTAAAAAATTTATTTAAAAGAAAAATTATTTTCATAAAATGTATTCCTAAATGAAAATTTTGTTTTCCTATAATTTTAGGATAATTTAATAAATCCTTAGTTAATTTTTGAATGTGTTATAAAAATAGATTTAAATTTTTAATATTTATTTTTCAAGTAAATAATTATTTTATTTTAAAAAAAAATTTCTCTTATTTTGAAAATTATTTTGATAAAATGAAGTCCATTTTTCAATTCTACACATCAAAAAATGATCAGAGTTAATTTTTTTTGATTTTTCAAAAAGACTCAAATTTTGGGTGAATAGCGAAATTTGATAATTTATGAAAAATGATAATTAATTTAATTTCTGCATCATGATTGAGTCATGGATGATGTAAATGTACATTGGTTCGAACTCAAATACACTTATTACTGTTTTTGGTCATAATAATAAATAATATTTCTTATTTTGAGAAAATTAATAAAAAAACGAATAAAATATTCAAAAATCACCCCTCTCCTCCACTATAAACCCCCTCACTTCAACTTTTCATCACTCATATCAAGACTTTTGACTTGTCTACATTCTACCCAAATATCCTACCAAGATCCCTATCATGTCCAGTAGACCTTGGTCTCATAGAAATACCAAAACCTCTCCCCTAAAGAGGCTCTCCAGGAAGATTATTTCAAGAGGTAAATTCATATTTTCATTACTTTTATTTCCAGTTTTTTTATTTTACTTTTCAATCCTGACATACATTCAAAAAAATGTTGTGATGACTCTAGTACCTTAAATTTATGATATTTATTTTTTTATAAATGAATAATTCTTAATCATCTCTCATTTACACTTTTTTTATACAAGAAATGAAAACATAATCTGAGATGTGTTAATTTATCACATTCAAGGACGATATGTTTTCAATTTTTATTTCCATATCCAATTCTAGTCATGAAACTATTTTTATGGTTGATAAAGAATATAATATATGTATTATAACATATTTATGGTTATTAAATCCTTTTGTACACATGATATTAATTTATAAATTAAAATGAGTTCGTTCTGATCAAAAACCGCCAATTAACCCAAACAATTATCATTAAACTTTTATATAATGATTCATCTTCACTCAGAATAACCAAAATAATTTTATAATAATGTAATATTATTTTTCTAGAATAATAAAATAAATATTATATTCTTTAAAACCATTCTCAATATACATGTTTGTCCGTACATGAATATAAGTAAACCGATCACGGAAACAAAGGAAGAAAACGCTCTCAAATAATGAAATTGAATCTATTAACCCATCAAAAGGAAACAAATGAACCTAATAAGGTTCTAATGAATAAATTAAATGTATAGGAGCTTTTGGAATCATTAATTCATGAAACTAAATTTTATTATTTTGGTCATTATGATCAAGAGAGGAACACCTTCAGACTTAAGGTAAGGGTTTTTTCATCTCACTTCCATTTTTTGTGAGATATTCCATATTCACTACTATTACTTATATATAGTGTATGTATACGTCCCATTGATGTTTCATATAATGAATATATTTATTTTAATTATATTAAGTGTATAATTTTATGATTATTAATTTCGGGGGCATAAGATTCAATTGATTACAATGTAGTAACTATTTTCTACCCAAACATCCATTTTCATCCGGGCTGCTCTTATTCTCTAATCACCTCAATTAAATTCTTATTTATTCATATTTACTACTCATAAATTACGTGTGAATGTTATATATTTGTGTACCAATCAGAATACTTCTCGATTTTATGGGGAGTAACATGTTTTCAAAGAATCATTGAAAAATTCTTCTGAAATGCAATCCTGATTCAAGGAACTTCTAGAATTCTTAACTATTTGGAAGTTCACTCTATAATATATTTTAAACCAGATTTATATTTCTAAAATAAAAAATTTGGAAATAAAAAGGCTATTTTGTTTCATTTATGCTTTTATGAAATCAAACTTGACTTTTCACTTTAAAATCATTTTAATGAATTTCTTAAACAACACTAAAATGTTTTAAATCTAAAGCGTCTTTAAAAACACCTTTTACTTATTTAACTTCAGTGGGACATAATTTATGCCTCAAATTTAATATCAATTTCCTTCCCTTTTTCTAGGATATAAATATTTAAAACCATATTTATGTCAAATAAATTTTTTTTTCTAAAATAACTCTTCTTTCCAAAGTAAAATAGAATTTTCCCACCTCACTTTAAATTTTATGAGATATATACATTGTTAACCATTTATTCCATGCATGTGGTGTATGTAATTACCATTGTTATATCACTTCAAGAGTCTCATTATTCTTATTATATTACAAGGTATTATGATTTGAGTGTTTCAAGGTGGTATGGAACACTTTGGAATGTTTAAGGATTATTTTCTCAAGAATTTCTTAATGGTATCATTTAAATGTATCCTTATTTATGTCAACATTCTTTGATGACTATTGTATTTAATAGAAGTTTATATCATATGATATCATATAAAATTCTTTTTAAGGGTTTAGGATTAGTTTTAATGTGGCTATTCTATCCTAATACCATTCACAAATTTACTTCTAATGGTTAGTGTTTATGTTTAATGTATGAGGAAAGTTTTTTAGATTTCATATTTTAGTTTCAATATGAATGTATATGTTGTTTATGTTTATCCCCATTCATAAGTAAAATTCATTGGACTTAGTAAGTGTCATGTGGGTCTGGATATAACCCCTCGATGCATCGGTAGGTCTCAAGAGACAAACTGTGGTTTTTCCACGAGGTCTTAACAAAATGGTTATTTATGGTCTTGGCACAAGGCCTTTAGGGTATGGTTATGATGTCCCTCATTATGAATTCCATCATTATGAAACTAGTGATTGATAGTTCAGGTGTTTATTTAACTAGTAGAATACCCATGATTATGTTTTATTATGGCATTATTTATTCAGTTCTTATTCGTGCCATATTATGTTCAAGTTTATTTTTAAAGGTAGGTGTTTTTAGTTATTCACCATGACGAATGGTTTTGTTTATGATAGCTTCTGCTGTATTTTTTAACCTTATTGAGCATTATATCTCACCCCTTTTCTTATATTTTTCCCCAGGATGTGAAGAGGTTTATTATGGATTAATTTCGGGGACAAACTTATAGTTGTGGATGTTCCCAATAAAACTTTTAGGTTGTATTTATTTTCATGTTGTAATGTTGAACTTATTTATGTATCTTGTTTCCAATGTTACTAAACTACTCTATCCTTCAGGATGTATATTCCTTGTTTATATTCCAATGTAATGAAATAAGTCACCGACTCTGGGCTTCTAGGTTCAAAGCGTTACATAAATCATGAACATATCAAATAAATTGTCCCATTTTTAATGATAAAACTGTTAAGATAGTGAGGGTTTAGATATATAAATAATGATAAATAATTGGAACACATGATAAAATAGAAAAACCTTTTTTTCTATTTCATTAAATTTACAAATCATGATAATTAAGAATAAAAAAACATTTTTTTAAAAAATACCCCCTTTAGAGATTAAAATTTTTAATAGAAAAATTTTATTTTAGAAATTTAAAACATGTGAAATAGAAATGATTTTAACAAATTTCAAACAAGTACTAAAAACTCTCCATAAGATATGATTCCTTATAAAAATAGTTATCTTCATGGAGACACAAAACACATAAAATAATTTTCAATGAAAAAATTAGGTTTTAAGGAATAATAACAAATAACTAACAATTTCAATAAATTCCATAAAAATAAAACATTTAAGTTCATGATAAATAATAATACCCCCCTTTAAAAAAATTTAATATTAAATATTTTATAAGGAATAAATTTAATATTTTTATACTATTTAAATATAAATACCATAAATATTGAAAAATAAACAATATTTAAATATAACAATTTAACTTTTTTGACACATAAATAATAAAACAGAATTTTATAAAAATAAATACACATTAATGAAATGCATACTTGAAGAAAAATAAAATTAAGTATTTTTAATAGGAATATAATTACCTTTTATTGTAAAAAAAAATAAATAATTTAAAAATTTCAACATTTAACAAAACATGAATCGAGAAAATTAATTCCAAATTAATATTTTTTTTCAAGAAAAGTGGAAAACAAAAAAAATAAAATTTCCACTTAAAATGTGATTTTTAATTTTAAAATACTTGAATAGTAAAAATGATAAATATTTAAAACTGGTGAACTCCCCCAGAATAAAATATTAAAATACCAGGATCCATGAAAAAATTTAATGAAATTCCAGTAATGGGAAACTTATTTTCAAATAAGTAAGTAAAAATAATAATCCATGCCAAGGGATAAGAAAATTTAGTACATGAAAAATATTAAACTAAAAATAGTAGATACTGACATAGTAGTATGTATAATTTTCATGCACTTGCATACTAGCCAAAAAAAATATTAAAATTTAAATAGAAAAAAATTTACTTCCTATATTTTGACTATTTCAGATCCATAGATATTTTATTTAAATTTATTTCTACGGATTCCACAATGATAATAAGTACAAGAAATATCCATATTTATTTAAAAAATAAACTAAATGATATTATAATTAAGTCAAGTGGCATAAACTTGAAAAATATTTTATATAATTTCTTTCTTTTACCCATATGTTTTTGGGTCTAACTGTGTATGAGATTAATGATTTATGTCACCAAAGATGTTGATTTTGTGTAAAAATTCCAAATATAAATTTTGATAAATATTTTGAATAATGAACATGCATGACATCAAAAAGTGATGATTTATAAAATATTAGTCATTTACATAATTTCAATTAATATCAAAATGAAAACATTTAATATTAGGCATTTGTTTTCTTTTAGAACTAGAAAAAATAATTCCTATATAATTTTGGCATTTATTTATTACAATTAATAACAAGTCACTTGTTATTAATTTTATTCACACAAGGAATTTGATTTTGATAATTTCCCCCCATTAGAAAACATACTATTAGCTTCTTTTAAAGAATTACCTTTATCTAATAATTACTTAATTTTATTTTCATGAAAATCACATGAATTTTTAGAAAAAATAGATCTTAAATTCGAAATATGGTCTGTCAAACTCTTTTCTCCAATAAGAATATCATCATTATATTTTATGATTTTTCAATGCTCTTTTTTTAGATTAAAATTTGTCTTGAATAATATAACAATATTAATTAAGTTCACTAAAATAAATATTTTTAGAATTATAAATATGAGTGTAAGATGACTGTACCTCATCAGCATGAGCCATAAGACATAGATTTACTAATTTTTTCCATCTCAAATTTAATGTTTTATATAGATTCATTACTTGAATCTTTAGATGCACTCAAAGTAGACTTCATGGATTTCTTATCATATCCATTATATTTATTGTTCCTTTGAGACTTAAATAGAGGGTAGTTAGGTCTCCAATGAAATTTCTTTTTTCATTAATATCATATAAAATTATTTTCTTCGTTACTTTATAAATTCAATTTTCTCATTCTGTAAATATTGTAAAATTCTGTAGAAATATATGATAACTCATCACTTAAAACAAAATCACCACAATCCGAATCATAAAATTAATCCCTAAAAACTTTGAGTGCATTATTTTCCTTTTTGATAAAATTATGACCTTCAACTTCATCTTGAATCTCATATTATTACATCATCAAGGTTCAGATGAATTATTTCATCTTTAAATTTTTAATTGGTGTGGATTGTTTTATAACATCATATATCTCATTCTACTTAAAAGGTAAAAACCTAAGTAAATTTAATGCCTTAACATTTTCTAGAATTATTGTTCGCAAGGAAAAACATCATCGAAAATTTCTATCAATCTTTTATTCATCTGAGTGATCATTCATCTTCCTTCACCATAAATGTATCCAATTTATGTTTAGAATTATTATAACTGGTTATCGAACATTATCATTTCCTTTATATAAAACTGAAATGTTTTCCCACCTTTTATAAGATGCATTTCACTGTGAATCTCAATGAAATTCATCTATTATGAATCCATATATAATAGCGCTCATAACCATTAAATTAAGGCCATAATTAGCCACTTGAGATACACTTCACTTTTCAGGTCACCTTCAGGATTCTTGTATAGTTTGGTAGCTTTCATATATGTGGTTAATCCATGTTTCTTTAAATATACAATCATGTGAGATTTCCAATGACTATAATTATCACCATTGATGTAAGTATTATAGATCATTATCATACCTTCGCTAGGATAATCAATTGAAAAATTATTTATATTGATCTTTAACTTGGGTGAGTAAAGGAAAAAATAAATATTCAATAATCACCAAAATATCACTTTATCCAATAGTGAATGTTGGTATCAGGTATAAATAACAGAATATATTAACATATTTATAGAAAAATAACAAACCGTCTAATAAAACTTGTTGGTTGAAGATTCCCAAGATGAAGACATGGGGGGGATTGTGTCTTTTTATGAATCTTGAAAAATTCAAATATTCCCTCTTGAACTAAATATATCATTTTATTCTATCTTAATATTGAGTAATGCAATAGAAAATAAATAAAGTAAAGAGCAGGAAAAACGATGTATAGTGGTTAGATGCATAGATATCCCCTAGAATACTCCACCAAGTTCACTTTCTTAGAGCTTGGTGATTTTCACTAAGATGGTCCTATTATATAATTACCTTTATAACTGAGTTTAAATAGTTGAAACCTTTCAATAATCCATTTTATTTTATAGGGAATCACAAAATCTTAGTCTAATAAGCTAACACTTCCCCATAATTGAGTAAAAGTAGCTAAAAATTTAGTAAAAAGAGAAGATATATTGATATATTTAGAAAATTAGCTCATAGTTATCTCTGCAAATAAAAAATGGTTTTATCAATCACAAAGAACAACAATATCCATTAGATCTTAGAAGTGTGTAGGCTTCCATTTTAGAATAAAAAAACAAAAGTACAATATAATTTTTTTGTTTGGGAAAAGTGTATTACAATTTTGTTATTTCTAGTTGTGTTTGTGTATTCTCTCACTTATAACCCACCTTTAATTTTTATAATATAATAATTATATCCATTGAAAAACTCTACTCTATATTTAATAATTTTAAATAATTGAGTTAATAGTCATCCTTTATTTTATCCATAATTATAGTGAAACCCTTAAATCATTCTGAAAAAAATAAAGATAATAATGTAAATTGGCAATAATAATATTTTATTATTTAAATATTCTATTTCAATTCCAAAACAATATCCAAATTTAATTTTTACATGGCCATTGGAAAATTCCAAAAAAAATTAATTTTAATTTATATAAATAATTTTTTGACTAATTTACTAATAACTTCAAAAATAATCCTCTATAAATTAGGTAGATATTAAAATTTGAAATTTGAATATAGTTTCAAATTTTTTTTTAAATATATCAACACTGAATTATACACATTGAATCTAGTAAGAAAATAATCACTTAAAAAGACTCCTACAATACTGATAAGAAATTAAAATTCCACTTTTGGATTTTAATTTAGAAGATAAACTTACAACAAATATCTTCATGATTTGTGCAATTTAAATATTTTAGAATTTCTCCAACACACGTGGTCTTCAAAATTCAAATATTGAAATTTTAATTTTGAATGTAGACTTCAAAATCGTATCTATAATATTCTCTTCAAAAATATCCCATGAAAATGCTTTAAATTTTTTTGTGAATACCTATATTAAAATATTTTAATTTTAATTTCAAACACTTTCCAAATAATCCCATAATTATCTCACTATAATTTTTTAAAAAATTCATAATTGGATGATATCATAAGATTCACTCAATTTTTATGACCTCGAAACATCTGATTTAGAATTTAGTCGATAAGAATTAATTTTATATAATTTAAATATCATTCTAATGGATTATGAAAAAAATCAATATATATTTTTTATCTTGAGATATCATAAAAAAACTATAGCCTAAATAGTCTGAAAACTATAAAATTACATAAAATATTTTGATAATTCAATCAATTATTGAATCACAAAAATTTTCTTTTTATCCATCCTTATAGTTTTAATAAAATAATACTAGCTTATTAGTTATCCATTGAAACAATAATCACTCAATTAGGATTCACTCATCCCGATTTATGATCAAAATACCAAGAGAATATAAAATTGGAAATTATTAAGATAAAAAGATAAATACTTGAGGATTTAGAATATTTAAATGATGAAAGGTAATACATAATTTCTTGGTGAGACATTCTAAAAATGATAATTAAATAATTTAGACTATATAATTTTCATAAAACATTAATCATGACTTCATTGATGCCTCATAACATCCCGAGTCTGTAGAAGTCATAGAATTACCAATGTTGTGAGGTATATCACCAACATGAGGATCACAAATGTTCATTATATTATGAACATGTGGTTCAAAACGCGAGTTTCATTAAAAATGTGATGTTCCTGAATGTGTGGATGATTCCAAATGACGTATTTTCAAATGTGAGGATGATTACAAACATATGTTTACAAATGTTTAGTTTCTTACACCCAAATGTGGGGTGCAATCCAAATGTATAAATAATATCCTTTGTGAGGAATATAATTTTTTATGGATAAATTATTAAGAATGTATCTATACTTTTACAATATCTCAACATAAAAGTGAGAGTAATAAAATAATAATACAAGATTAAAATAATAAATATTAACAATATATAACTTAAAGTGAAGAATAAATAATAAAAATATTTAGAAGGTTTTTTAATTGTCAAAATAAAAATAAAATTGTGAGGATCCACTAAAAAAGAATATATATTTATGAATACTATCGTGGAACTTCTAGGTTATCATCATACTAGGGAACTGTTATGACCTTTGAGTGTGATAGTTACTCTTAGGACATTATCACATTCTATGTCATGTAGAAGAGAAATCACAATGTGATAATAATTTTATTAATTTTCAAAACAATGAATTAAAGTGATCCTAAAGTATATAGAAGTTGGATCTATAAAAACAACTCTAACAGAATACCACTCACACTAGAGCCAACTGCTAACAACCTTTAGTCTGCTAGCTCTCACACTATACTATGTTGACCACAAGTTCACCCCTTTGAGAAATATAATTCACAAGGAGACACTTCTAGAGTATTTTCTTTGTCTATTCTTGAGACCTTTACTCCTTTTATAAGTCCCAAATTATAATATTTTCACAATATAATTCGATTGGGTCTTTTCTTCTAGGTACCATGTCAACATCTTATAAAAAGTATTATATGAAAACCCTTCTTTTTATTATAACTGAAACATGATTTATTACATAAAAATTCACTTGATACAACAAAGAAGATCGATAGGTTTAGTGTCTTTGGGGCTTAGGATCATTACATAAAAACTTTAAACTTGAAATACAACATCTTTATTGAAAACTTCCTTTACATGACCACTACATTCCTTCGTACTTAGCATTGCATGGGATAACCTGAGGACATGCATAAGAAAAGGGTGAGATATAAAGCCTAGTAAGGGAGTACATAATGAATAACATGAGGAGTACAATACATGTTAGGCAATGGGCATATCAATAGAGAATAAGATAAACATGAACATAAAGGCATGATAAAGCATGATAATCATAACATGGAAATGTGGCAACAACACTTAACATTGAATTAGCATGAGCCAAGGCTCATTGCACATGGAGCATGAGTAAACCCTCATTGCACTTGAAGAATGATTAAACCCTCGTTGCACTTGAATTATCATGAGTCAACACTCATTTCACATGACGTATCATGATACTATACTTTACCCAATGCATTGGAGCGCTATAAAGGGCGCACCCTTCTTAAACATTTCATTTCATGCGTAAGTGTGCCACATGGATCATAAAACATGGATTCATAAAACATAATCATTTATTCCACGATAAAGGAATGTGGAATTCACACATGAAACTTTATAATCAATATGTAAATGTGCATAAAGGTGAATACCCTTGATGGAGAAATGGGCATGGTATTCACTACACAAAGACATTGGCTTAGAAAATCGGTGCAATTTCGGCAGCGTAACGGTGTGACATAAGAATTCATAAAAAAAGGTTGATGAGAGAGAAAGGGGTTCCTCATAATATTTACATGTAATGGAAAGTAAGTAGATCATATATATACATGTCCCAACAATAGAAATGGAATTTAGATTCATGATACAAAAGTATTGCTTGAATGTAAAAGAAGAGAGAGAAGTTCCTTTCGGAATTTCGGCATAGTAACGGGTGTACATGGGAGGCATTTAATGAGAGAGAAAGGGTTCTACCATCATTCAAACAATAATAGGGCAGTATGGGGGAGGTGCGTAACCATACCCCAACATTCATAATTGAAATAAAAAGGGAAATACAACTTAAAGAAAATTGAAAAAAAATGAGAAAGGAAGAAAACCCCTTACATGGAAGTGTGCTTCCAAAGGCTAGAGAGAGGCTTGTGAGAGGCTTCTTGGGAGCTTGGGGCACCTTTATAGGATTCTAGAGAGAGTAGGGAAGAGGTTGGACGAACTTCAAGGGCTTTGAGTGAAGAGGAAGTGGGAGCTTGGGTGGGTTTATATAGGAAAGGTGAGAGAATTCTTTATTATTTAGGTTTGGGACCCCTTATATTAAAATAATCCAAACCACAAACCATCCCATGGTATTTGCCCATGGTTTCTGGAAAAGGAAAGAGGAAAACAATATTTTACAAGGCCAAGGTCCGAACTTATTAAAAAATTAGGGTTGCTTATGTGGAGGTGAGTCACACTCCCATGGAAATTAATTTAAAAAGGCAAAGTGTTGAATAAGTCTTTAGGGCTCCATTAATGCTTTGAAAAGTAAGTCAAACAAACCCAAAACCTCATTATTTTAATTATAAAACACATATTGGCCGAACATAAGGATTATGGTATTTTATTACATCACCATTGGGTCATTATGATGTCATAAAACACATTATATATTTAAAAGGTATTTAATTTTTACCCAAAAATTTGACTGTCTCAGAAAATTATGAAAAATTCACCGTTGGATAATTTCGACGTCCTGATTCCAAAAATAATATTTATTTTATCTAAATAATTTTCTAAATATGTGAAGTTTCACTTTTAAAATAAAAACTGACATTTATAAAAAAAATTCACGGGTTTTGACAGAAATGGCTTTCAAACCTTAATAAAAATTTTAATTGCATTCATAAAATTATAAGATCATTTATACTTAATAAAAAATTAATTTAATATTAATAATAATATTTTATTAAAATATTATTTAATTCAAAAATCCTTTAATTTAATAAAATATAATTCTTAATTAAATAATAATTAAAAACACCATTTGTACTTTAAAAACTAATTACAATGTATCAAAAATGACTAGAAATTATATTCATTATTATATACAAAAATAATATACATGAACATGGTGCTACTTATTTGTTACATAACCCCTTAAAATAGCCGCATAAGACCTAAGGGTAAGGTGCGCGATGGTGACAGACTCTTGGGGCGGCTCGGATAACATAGCTTGAGTGGTAATTTCAATCAACTTCCACTTTTCCCGTAGACGATCACGTTCGAGCTTGAATTGATGAAGATCAGCTTGGGCTTGGTCAAGGGGAAAGCCCAAAGACGCCACCTCTTTTCCGAGCTCTGAAAAATGGGCTTCGTAAGGGGAAATTTTACTGGATGAGGCCATCGCTTCCTTTGTCTGAGTAGAAATGGGTTCGTTAAAGCCTTATATTTATACTACTCAGATGATCACTGTTCAACGGCTAAAAAAGTAACGGTCACAAATCTTAAAGTAAAACTAAAAAGTTGATATCTTATAAAAACATTTTTCATAAAGAAACATTTAACTAGATCAAGAGGGATTTTCCATTAATGAAACTTTGGGTTTTTACAACATTCCCCCCTTAAGAAATTTCGCCCTCGAAATTTTCCTTTTCCCACACTAAAACAAATGTGGGTAACTTAGCTTCATCATATCCTCCGACTCCCAAGTTGCTTCTTCAAACTTGTGGTTTCTCCACAACATCTTGACGAGGGGAATTGTCTTATTTCGTAGAACTTTTTCTCTACAATCTAAGATCTTCACTGGTTGCTCCTCATAAGAAAGATCGTCTTCTAATTGTACCACCTCGGAAGAGAGTACATGTGAAGGGTCTGGTATGTACTTCCTTAAGAGGGATACATGGAAGACATCATGCACCTTGGCCATAGTAGGTGGAAGTGCTAGTCGATAGGCCACAACCCCAACACGATCAAGAATCTCGAAGGGGCCAATGTACCTTGGACTTAACTTCCCTTTCTTTCCAAACCTCATGACCTTCTTCCACGGAGATATGCATAAAAACACCATGTCTCCGACTTTAAACTCAAGGTCTCGTCGACGATTATCTGCATAACTCTTCTGTCGACTTTGGGCTGCCTTGATATGCTGCTGAATGGTTTTCACCTTCTCCACCATTTCTTCGACCATTTCTGGTCCAAGCAGCTTACGTTCACCGACCTCATCCCAACATGCTAGTGTTCTACACCTTTTCCCATACAGGGCTTCATATGGTTCCATTTGGATGCTCGAGTGGAAACTATTATTATAAGAGAACTCAACTAGAGGAAGATGTTGATCCCATCCTCCTTTGAAGTCCATTGAGCACGCTCTCAACATATCCTCAAGTGTTTTGATAGTCCACTCGGATTGGCCATCAGTTTGAGGATGATAGGCCGTACTGAAGTTCAGTTCAGTATTCAGAGCATGTTGAAGACTCTTCCAAAACTTAGAGGTAAATCTTGGATCTCGGTCAGACACAATAGATAGTGGTACTCCATGAAACCGTACCACATCCCTGATATATATCCGTGCCAGTTGATCCAAAGAGAAATCCTCTCGAATAGCAATGAAGTGTGCAGTCTTTGTAAGACGATCCACAACAACCCATATTGCATTGTTGCCTTTGGATGTCGTTGGAAGTCCAGTGATGAATTCCATGGTGATGTTCTCCCATTTCCATTCTGGTATGGGCAATGGTTGCATCATCCCCTTAGACTTCTGCCTCTCTGCCTTCACTTGCTGACACACCAGGCACTTTGATGTATATTCACCGATCTACTTCTTCATATTATCCCACAAAAAGTTTTCTCGGAGATCTCGATACATCTTTGTGCTCCCTGGGTGAATAGAGAAATTTGAACTATGTGCATCATCCAAAAGTTCCTTCTTCAGCTCCGAACTTGATGGAACACATAGTCTTTTCCCAAACCGCACAATTCCTTCTTCATTAACATTAAACTATGAGGATTTTCCCTTTTTGATAGCTTCCACTTTTTCTTGGATTCTTGTATCATCCTTTTGAGCATCCTTTATCCTTTCCAAAAGAGATGGTTGAGCAATCATTTGTGAAAGGATTGATGATGTTCCCTTCTTTATGATTCCCACATCCATCTTCATCAAGTCTAAGAAGATTGGATCCTTCTCAATTCTCATCATTGATAGAATAGCTGGATCCTTTCTACTTAGGGCATCCGCCACCTTGTTCGCTTTCCCAGGGTGGTAATGTATTGAACAGTCATAATCCTTGATGAGCTCTATCCATATTCTCTGGCGCATATTAAGCTCTTTCTGTGTGAATATATATTTAAGACTCTTGTGGTCAGTATATATCTCACATTTCTCTCCATAGAGATAATGCCGCCAGATTTTCAAGGCAAAGATCACCGCCGCCAACTCCAGATCATGCGTTGGATAGTTTCGCTCATGGATTTTCAACTGCCTTGAGGCATAGGATATCACTTTATCATTCTGCATCAGCACACATCCTAAGCCCTTCTTCGAAGCATCACTGAATACCACAAAAAGCTCCCCACTTGTGTGTAAAGTGAGCACGGGCGCAGTGATAAGCCTCCTTTTCAACTCCTTGAAGCTTTCTTCGCATTCATCACTCCAAGAAAACTTTACTCCCTTTCGAGTTATCTTGGTAAGAGGGTTGGACAATCGTGAGAAATTTCTCACAAATCGTCGATAATATCCAGCTAACCCCAAGAAGCTACGGATATCAGTTACCGATGTTGGCCTCGGCCATCCCTCAATTGCATCTATTTTGGAGGGGTCCACAGATATCCCATTGCTTGTGATGATATGGCCCAAGAATGAGACCTCCTTCAACCAGAACTCACACTTGCTGTACTTGGCATAGAGCTTCTCCTTGCGCAAAGTCTCCAGTACAGTTCTTAAATGCTCTTCATGGTCCTCCTTGGTTTTGGAGTATATTAGAATATCATTTATAAAGACTACCACAAATTTTTCTAGGTAATCTCTAAAGACTCTATTCTTCAAGTCCATGAATATTGCTGGAGCATTGGTGAGTCCGAAAGGCATTACTATGAATTCATAGTGCCCGTACCTTATACGAAAAGCAGTCTTGGGGATATCTTCCTTCTTCACCCTTACTTGATAATATCCCGACCGCAAGTCCACCTTGGAGAAGTATTGTGCTCCACGCAGCTGATCAAACAAGTCATCGATTCTTGGGAGAGGATACTTGTTCTTTATCGTGAATTTGTTAAGTTCACGATAATCGATGCAAAGCCGCATTGACCCATCCTTCTTCTTGACGAAGAGGACTGGTGCACCCCATGGTGATGCACTTGGGCATATAAACCCTTTATCCAGATTCTCCTGTAGTTGTTTCTTCAGCTCTTCAAGATCAACAACAGCCATTCTATATGGAGTCTTGGATATTGGTAGTGCCCCAGGTATAAGTTCAATTGAGAACTCAACATCTCTTCTTGGAGGAAGACCAGGAAGTTCCTCGGGAAATACTTCAGTGAATTCCCTCACAATAGGCATTTCTTCAAGGGTGGTTTCTTCCTTGGACTCAATCATCTTAGCCAGATATGCGTGCTCATAAGGCAGTAATATCCATACTTGAGATGTTGGAGCTAAAGGAGATTCATCTTCCTCCTGACACTTGTAAAGAATTGGGGGTCGATTTTCCATATGGAGTGTGATTTCCCTCTCCCGACAATTTATGTTGGCTATATATAAGGAAAGCCAATCCATTCCAAGAATTGCATCAAATTCCACCAAAGGGAGTATGACGAGGTTTGCTGGGAAATTCAATCCACATATTATAACAGGGGAGTACTTATACTCATGGGAGGCAATGATTGCCCCATTTTCCGTACTCACCGACATCTTTACTTCCATGATTTGTGGTGGTGCAGGGATTGTTCTACTAAACTTTTGAGATATAAAAGAATGCGTAGAACCTGAATCAAAAAGTACGTTCTCTATTCTTGAATGAATAACTAGCGTACCTATCACCACTTCGTTGTCGGGGTTCACTTCGGCAGAAGTGATGGAAAAAGTTCTTCCTTGCTGTCTTGGAGGTTGCTGGTTGCCTCCGATAACCCTTGGATTAGGGAACTGATTTGCAAAATGACCCGGTTCTTTGTATTTGTAGCATTGAACAACGCGTTGAGGTTCGAACGGAGCGTTCCTCTCCTCTGTCGTAGCCGTGGGTCCTTCTTGCTGACAGTTAACATCTAGGTGCCCTTCTCTTCCACACTTGAAGCATTTTCTTGTCCCCCTAAGGCAATTTCCAGGGTGCTTCTTTCCACACTTTTGGCAAGTGGGGTGCTGGAATTTCTTAGCGCCGTTGTATTTATCCATCGGACCACCAGCATTGAAGTCCACCTTACGCTTCTTGTCCCCATGATACCCCTGTGATTCTCCGATCTCCATTTCAACCTTGAGGGAACATCGGACAATTTCCTCATAGATGTCGAAGTCACAGATCGCTAATGCTTTCCGCAAGCTAGGCTTCAACCCACCAAAGAAGCGGTCAACCTTGCATTCGGGGGTAACGACAAAGCCGTAAGCGTATCGTGCAAGCCTTGTGAAGTTTTACTCGTACGCTCCCACAGATTCTTCATCTTTCTGTTTGAGGGAAAGGAAGACCCTTTCCATCTTAAGACGGAGGGTGCGCGGAAAATATTTATTGAAAAACATCTTCCGGAATTCCTTCCATTCCAAAGCCTTGATCTCCTCCTCAGGCTTCGTATTTTTGATCAACGTCCACCATTGATCAGCTTCACCCTCCATACGATAAGCCGCCAGGAGAACCTTCTCTTTTTCAGAGCATTGGAGGATGGAGAATATCTTTTCAATGGAGTTGATCCATTGTTCAGCGATCGTGGGATCGGATGATCCACTAAAAGTAGGAGGCCTTTGTCTCATGAAGCTTTCAATAGAGACTTGTTCTTTCTTAGGGGGGGTTGAACGTTCCTCTTGACCAGTGTTTCTATTCAAAATTTGAGTTAGCTGAGAGAGAAGCATGACAAAGTTCGCGATTCCCGCTCCCATTGGATTGACCATCTCATAAGTACAATCATCACACTGATCTTCACAACGGTTGTTAGCCCGAGTTCTCCTATTACCGGCCATTGGCTGGAATAAAATAAAGTTAGGGGTAACACATAAAGGGTAATCCAAAGACAAAAGTTGATGACTTATAAATAAACTTTAATCTCTTTAACTCATGAGTCTATAGGATTCAATCCAGGCTTTTCATGATCTTCCTTCTAACATATATTCTTAGGGGAATTTTTCCCTTAATAAGGGTTCATACTAAGATTGTGAATTTATCAAAACATATCCCCCGGGAGTTTCGTAACCAAGAGTGCAGCAAGTCCCATTGTCGTGCACCAGTTACCGTTCGAGTCTAGCTCAAAGCGGTGTTTTCGGGTTTTACCCCTAGGATACATCTGTGCCAGAGCCGCCTCTACCTGCTCGTATCCAGACAGGGATGTATTTGTTTGATAAACCACTTACTTAGTATTTACCAAAACTTAGGGATGTTTTTATTATGCTTAGTCTTGTATATAAGGCTTTACTAGGGTTTCCTAATCCAAAAAATAACTAAACCTATCCTTTGATACCAACTATGACAACCCTTCTTTTTATTACAACTTAAACATGCTTTATTACATAAAACTTCACTTGATACAACAAAGAAGATCGAGAGGTTTAGTGTCTTTGGGGCTTAGGATCATTAAATAAAAACTTTAAACTTGAAATAAAACATCTTTATTGAAAACTTCCTTTACATGACCACTACATTCCTTCGTACTTAGCATTGCATGGGATAACCTGAGGACACGCATAAGAAAAGGGTGAGCTATAAAGCCCAGTAAGGGAGTACATAATGAATCAAATGAGGAGTACAATACATGTTAGGCAATGGGCATATCAATAGATCATAAGAGAAACATGAACATAAAGGCATGATAAAGCATGATAATCATAACATGGAAATGTGGCAACAACACTTAACATTGAATTAGCATGAGCCAAGGCTCATTGCACATGGAGCATGAGTAAACCCTCATTGCACTTGAAGCAAGAGTAAACCCTCGTTTTACTTGAATTAGCATGAATCAACACTCATTGCACATGACGTATCATGATACTATACTTTACCCAATGCATTGGAGCGCTATAAAGGGCGCACCCTTCTTAAACATTTCATTTCATGCGTAAGTGTGCCACATGGATCATAAAACATGGATTCATAAAACATAATCATTTATTCCACGATAAAGGAATGTGGAATTCAAACATGAAACTTTATAATCAATATGTAAATGTTCATAAAGTTGAATACCCTTGATGGAGAAATGGGCATGGTATTCACTACACAAAGACATTGGCTTAGAAAATCGGTGTGATTTCGACAGCGTAACGGCGTGACATAAGAATTCATAAAAAAAGGTTGATGAGAGAGAAAGGGGCTACTCATCATATTTACATGTAATGGACAGTAAGGAGATCATATATATACATGTACCAACAATAGAAATGGAATTTAGATTCATGATACAAAAGTATTGCTTGAATGTAAAAGAAGAGAGAGAAGTTCCTTTCGGAATTTCGGCATAGTAACGGGTGTACATGAGAGGAATTTAATGAGAGAGAAAGGGTTCTCCCATCATTCAAACAATAAGAGGGAAGTATGGGGGAGGTGAGAAACCATACCCCAACATTCATAATTGAAATAAAAAGGGAAATACAACTTAAAGAAAATTGAAAAAAAATGAGAAAGGAAGAAAACCCCTTACATGGAAGTGTGCTTCCAAAGGCTAGAGAGAGGATTGTGAGAGGCTTCTTGGGAGCTTGGGGAACCTTGAGAGGATTCTAGAGAGAGTAGGGCAGAGGTTGGACGAACTTCAAGGGCTTTGAGTGAGGAGGAAGTGGGATCTTGGGTGGGTTTATATAGGAAAGGTGAGAGAATTCTTTATTATTTAGGTTTGGGACCCCTTATATTAAAATAATCCAAACCAGAAACCATCCCATGGTATTTGCCCATGGTTTCTGGAAAAGGAAAGAGGAAAAAAATATTTTACAAGGCCAAGGTCCGAACATATTAAAAAATTAGGGTTGCTTATGTGGAGGTGAGTCACACTCCCATGGAAATTAATTTAAAAAGGCAAAGTGTTGAATAAGTCTTGAGGGCTCCATTAATGCTTTGAAAAGTAAGTCAAACAAACCCAAAACCTCATTATTTTAATTATAAAACACATATTGGCCGAACATAAGGATTATGGTATTTTATTACATCACCATCGGGTCATTATGATGTCATAAAACACATTATATATTTAAAAGGTATTTAATTTTTACCCAAAAATTTGACTGTCTCAGAAAATTATGAAAAATTCACCGTTGGATAATTTTGACGTCCTGATTCCAAAAATAATATTTAGTTTATCTAAATAATTTTCTAAATATGTGAATTTTCACTTTTAAAATAAAAACCGACATTTATAAAAAAATTCACGGGTTTTGACAGAAATGGCTTTCAAACCTTAATAAAAATTTTAATTGCATTCATAAAATTATAAGATCATTTATACTTAATAAAAAATTAATTTAATATTAATAATAATATTTTATTAAAATAATATTTAATTCAAAAATCCTTTAATTTAATAAAATATAATTCTTAATTAAATAATAACTAAAAACACCATTTGTACTTTAAAAACTAATTACAATGTATAAAAAATGACTAGAAATTATATTCATTATTATATAAAAAAATAATGTACATGAACATGGTGCTACTTATTTGTTACATAACCCCTTAAAATAGCTTCATAAGACCTAAGGGTAAGGTGCGCGATGGTGACAGACTCTTGGGGCGGCTCGGATAACATAGCTCGAGTGGTAATTTCAATCAACTTCCACTTTTCCCGTAGACGATCACGTTCGAGCTTGATTTGATGAAGCTCAGCTTGGGCTTGGTCAAGGGAAAAGCCCAAAGACGCCGCCTCTTTTCCGAGCTCTGACAAATGGGCTTCGTAAGGGGCAATTCTACTGGATGAGGCCATCACTTCCTTTGTCTGAGTAGAAATGGGTTCGTTAATGCCTTATATTTATACTACTCAGATGATCACTATTCAACGGCTAAAAAAGTAACGGTCACAAATCTTAAAGTAAAACTAAAAAGTTGATATCTTATAAAAACATTTTTCATAAAGAAACATTTAACTGGATCAAGAGGGATTTTCCTTTAATGAAACTTTGGGCCGTTACATATTATATCCAATAATTTTATTTGGTTGTGTCAAAAGACACTATATACATAGACTCCACTATATAATTGGAGAAAAATGGATAATTTTAACTCTTCTATATGAAATATATTCCATTGTGACTAAATACATAAAATTACTGTGAATTCATATTTTTTTATCTTTTTGAAATCTTGCTTATCTATAGCCCCTAATGACAAACTCCTGTTCTCCTCCACACACTAAGAACATATCCTTAACTGTTCTAAAATATATAAGGATAAACGTAACATTGGAACAATGTTTTTCACCAAGATCAACTTTATATATTCATACCATGATCAAGAAATAGGTAAAATTAGGCCTAGTACATAACATGGTATACAAGATTGATGTTATTGTAAAGAAAAAAAGATCTTACTAATTCTCTATTTATACTCTTGTATCTGTCCACATTTTCTTGGCAAGATATATACCAAGTGAATATTTAACTATGCACTCTTGGATTGTTCCATAGTAAATCTATTTAGTATTCGGTCAATGTATTCACCATGAAATCGGACATTTAGTCTCTTATATATATAATGAATAATATAGATCGCAAACGTTTTGGCTAATTCACTTAAGTACATCATGGAGAAGGACTTGTTTAAGAATTCCTTAACTGGATGTAAGTCTAGTGTGTTATTTACAATAATTAATAAATAATATAAATATAATACTAGTATAATGACTGAAATTTCATTGAATTTATTGTAAATACATGGATCACATTCTTTATTAGTGAAACCAAATTAGTTTACAACATGATCAAACCAAAACTTTCATGGCCTAGATGATTTGTTCAATACATAAATGTATCAATGAAACATGAAAACCTTTTTGGAATTAAATGGATTCCCAAACCCTTATGGTATTGTCATATAGAAATCTTACTAAAGGTTACCATTGAAGAAAACAGGGTTTACATCCATTTTACTAATTTTGTAGTCCTGGTAATATAACATAACAAGTAGAATTTTGATGGATTTAATCATAGAAAATGGAGAAATTGTTTTATCAGAGTAAATTAATATATGTAGTTTAAACCCTTTATCCACATACCGTGCTTTCTAGGTACTGAATTTACCTTCCATATACAGTTTTATCTAGAATACCCATTTATAACTAATAATATTTATATCAATTTTTTGATTGTTTAGAACCCATACATTGTTCTGAAACATGGAATCCATATCAGACTTCATATCCCCATTCCATATTGTTGATTTTGAGATCTATGCTACTTCTTTGCAGGATATAGTTTCATTATTTTCAATCAATAATGATTCACCACCTTTGGTGACAAGAAAATTGTGTCTTTCTAGTCCACTTACCTCTCTCGTACTCTTATACAATACTTGTATTTTAGGAACTACATCTTACTTGGAGATCTATGAAATTAATTACTATACTAACTCTTGTTTATCATGATCATATACTTCATTCAAGCCAATATTTCTATCACTACCCTTCTTGAGGACACATTCTCTATCAAGAAAGTTGATATTTTTTTTGCGATAGTAACTTTCTTTTATGAGGGATTTCAATGATAATATCCCTTGGTTCCCTAGTATATCCTATAAATATACACTTCATTCCTTGAGGTGATAGTTTTTTTCCAAAGGCGAGCTTAAAAACATATCACATCCCCATACATGTGTATATGAAAAACTAATTTCTTTACACACTATAAATCGAAGGGAATTCCATTGTTCACTTTAGTTGGTACTTGATTTAGTTTGTATGGCGCATTCTTTAATGAATAGACACAAAATGATAAAAGAAGATCTTAATAAATCATCTTATTAATTACCATGTCTAGTGAGGTATGATTCTTCTTTTCAATAACACTATTCCACTATAGTGTATATGGTGGAGTGATTTGAGATATATTCTTACACTACCATAGAAATTTGGTAATCTCCTAGTTATGATATTGACCTCCCTAATCAAATGGAATATTATTTATATTCTTACCAAGTTGATTCTATACTTCATTGTTAAACTCTATGAATTTCTAAAAGGTCTCAATCTTATACCTCATCGACCAGACATAACCATATCTACCCTATTCATTACTAAAAGTTATGAACTTATAATATCTACCTCTACATTCTACAAAAAAATACTCACAAACATTAGTGTGTACCAATAAGAGAAGATATTTGACCCATTCTCCATCTCCACCAAATGATGGTTTAGTTATTTTTACTTGAAAATAACTTCAAATATTTCATGTGGTCTTAGAAAAAAAGTGCTTAAATAGATATATTTATGGATATTGTTTAGATGCTTATTTTTTTCGTGACATTGACAGTGATGCCACAACTTCTTGGTATATGAGTCATGAAAATATTATCCTTTATCTTTTTAAAATACTTTATTTTTATAATTTAATAAAAAAATTGAAGAAAATAAATGGGTATACATGTTAATGAAAGAATCATATGGTAAAAAATCATACATGACAATGTTAGTTGTTAAAGGGTTACAATAAATGGAGGGGTTAAATTTTCCCAAAAAAATTTATCCTCTTATCAATCATACTGTGATCCGTATGGTGATAAGTTTGATAGATTTAGAAGTATTAAGTATATAACCATTATATATATTTTTTATTAACCCATAATTAATTTTAGGTGGAAATATTTATGAAGTAGCATAAATATTTTTTGGATAAATAAAATAAAGGCCTAATTTAAATGATAAAGTGCTGCTCATATGTTTTAAAGTGAGTGGAAATTTAGTGAAACTAGAAGTATGATTCCTTTAAGGGTGATAATGGGCTTATTCAAACAAATAATGGAAATTTCTATAACCAAAAGGTGTTAGATATTTGAATTTATTCCATTATTCTCTTATACATGGATGAATTGATCCAAGAAATTCTAGATATGGATTGGATTAAAGAATTCAATTATTATTTTTCTGGGAAGTATGAGACGAAAGATCTCAGTGAAGACAATTAGATTTTGTGGCTGTGAATTAAGAGAAATATTAATATCAAGAAATATTTATTTATTAGAAAAAATACATCTGGAAGTTTATTGAATGATTAAAAATGATCAAATGTAATAAAATGACAGCCCCAATATCCAAAAACTTTATGTTATTGAAGTAGAAACCAACTAAAATAGAATATTGGTTTAAGTACATAATGAATGTTACAAATACATTAGTGGTTAGAAGTTCAATGTATGAGATAGTTTGTAAAAGGTTAGAAATTTCACTTGAATTTTGAGTTTTTAGCCAGTATATAAGGAATATAGGAAGAGGGAATTGTGAAACTATGAAGTTATTCTTTGATATCTCGATGGAATATAAGAACTAACTCTATGTTTCAGAATAGAAGATTCATTATGGGGGTTTTGATGAAAAATATTAGGGGATATAGATTCATAAATGAGTACAATGATATTTGTGGTTACATCTATAGGGATAACTATAACCACGATATCAAGACTACAACTAGTAGTTTTTATTTCAACCATGGAATACAATTACGTAGTTATTATATAAATATGGAAATAACTAGTCAAACTAAAATTCTTATTAGAAGAAATTACAAAGAATTAGGAAAGATTGTTTTATTCTTTAATAGTCAGAGAAAAGTTTATGTCATGATGAATCTAGTGTTTCATTCACGAACAAATCAAAATGAGATAAGCATCACTTCATCCTCAAGATACTCAAGGATAGAGTGATGAAACTATGAAATAATTATAGAAGTCAGAATTTTGTTGACATATTTAACAAATTATTATTCATAGAAAGTGTGAGGCAACATTTAGCATGTGTGGGACTTGGGAGACCAGAAGAAGCATTAAATAAATAAATAGTTTATTCAAGAGATATTATGTGTAATATTATCTTAAGTGTTAGATTTTTCCTTTAGTCCTTGAAATTTTTCTTTAAGTGGATTATTTTAAGAGGTGTGAATAATCCTTTAAATATTTCATTTATTTAATTCCAAAATAAGTGATTCTAGAACTTCTGTAATGACCCAAAGTTTTCAATGGAATTTTCCATTCTTATAAATATGTCATAAAATAACATGAAAACACAAAATAATGAAATACTAAGTGCTAAGTAACTTTTAAACATAATTTTGTCACTACAGTGTTTGGAATTTTTAAAATCCTACATACGCGGTTGTAATCAGTAAGTTATTTGGAGTCCGACAAGGAAAACTTAATTTTTGGGGAATAGTAACTGTCCGTAATGAATAATAACATACCCTTATGAATAGTGATATTCCATAATTAATATTAAGCTTACCTATTATAGTATATAAATATTATTCAAGTTGAAAGTATGATATACCTATATTTTAGAATAAGTAAATAAATGTTTTAAAACTAGTTTTAATAATAAATTGTGATTTTAATTAAATATTCAATTAATAATATTTAGAAAATTATTTTTGAAAAAATGGACTTCATTTTTAGATTATAAATTTCGAAAAATGGTTTGGGTGAATTTTTGAGATTTTTCTGAAATACATGAATTTTTTTTATGAATAGTAAAAATACGATAATTTATAATAAATTCTAAATAATGGATTTATTGAGTCATTGATGATGTTGTACTGATGTAAGACCACTTGGTTCAGGATCACATGATAAAAATACTATTCTTGGCCAAGGAAGACATACTATTCCTTGTCTTGTGGGGAAATAATAAATTAATATATTTTATATTTTTAAATTCCCTCTCTCCTCCACTATAACCCCCCCCTCACTCTCTCTTCTCTTCAATCCTCTCAATCCTTTTGCCTTGCCAATATTCTGTCCAAATATCTCCCCAAGGTCCTCCCCCACTCCCAGAAGCTCACAGCCTCTTCAAAATACCAAAACCTTTCCCTTTAAGAGGTTCTCAATGGAGGAAGTCTCAAGAGGTCTTTAATAACAAGTGGAGAACACTAACAAATTTAACGTAAGGGAACCTCTCCTTTTCACTCTTAATAAAGATTTTTCTCTATTCTATTCCTTTTTTTGTTTAATACCAAGTGATGGGGTTTGTTTTCTCTCCTCCCCAATACTTTTCTAATGTTTTATTAGTAATGAGAAACCCATTATCTCTCTCATCATGCTCTCTTAGTTACACTCGATACCATGTCGATAAACCGTAATGGATTATACCCGAACATCCTTTATTCCTTCAGGTTTCTCTATCTTTATTTTTACCAATATGTAGTTGTCTTTTATTTTTATGTAAAAATTATAGATTCTCTTTATATGCTCTAGAATCATGTTCCATGATCCATCTCTCATTCTCATTCGGGTATATACATCATTTTATGTGAATCCCTCCTCGATACTTCCCAATAAGCACACTCGTTTTAAAGGAACTTCCCAAATTTTTACCCCATTTCAAGTGCACTCCATCCTCTATTTTAAGAAACCATTGCCTTTATAAATTCTGTTTTTTTATTATGAAAATGTTTTTTTCTTTCAATTCTGGTTTTATATAAATGAATGCAATCTTTACTATTTTAAAAGCTCAATAGTATTTTCCTTAAAACCACACAAAAATGTTCTAATGCTAATGTTTCTCAAATACATTTCTAATATGTTGTCACTTCTATTTCTCACAACCTACCACGTTATATGTCTATATTACCTTATGAACATCCATGTATGTTCTAATCCCTTTCTTTCATGGACACTTTCATGATACACTCATTGGTTATGCTTTATGTCATGATTGTGGTACCCAATTCTCTCCATGGGTATCCTTATTTTAAGGTATGATTGATTATGTATGATTATTTATGTGGTAAGAATATTTTTATGGAAAGAATATTCATGAAAATCTTGAGATAGATGTGCCAAGATAGCGCTCCAATGCATTGGGTAAAGTTAAGTCTCATGAGATGTGATGGGAAATTGGATTAGCGGTTAGCCTTGACCCATACTAAAATGAGAAACGAGGTTGGCAGTTAGCCTTGAACCATACTTAAGAAATGGTTTATGATTATTCCACATTTATATGATTCCATATTTATATGATCCTATTCTTATACGATTTAATTTTGTACGTTCTATGCTTTGGATATCATTATGTCATGCCTCCTAACTCACGTGCTTAAGACGTATTCTTATGTCCCTACAAAGAGTCAGCTTTTCAGCTCACCCCATTGTTCATGTGTTCCCCAAGGTACCTTATGCAGATGTAAGGGCTCAATGTAAGTTAGGATCTCTCTATGGAGACTAAATAAAGAAGTTTTTTTTGCCCCATGTTTTTGTTATATGTACCTAGTCTTCCAGGACACTGGACTTAATGACCCTTGGATTGCACTCTGTAGATTAATTATGATTAAAATCCTGAAATGTAATATGTAAAAGGAATGGGTTGCTATAGTTTCTATCAGAGGATGGTCTAGTTATTTTTGGAGATTAGAAATAGAGCACCTTTGTGAGAACCTTAAGGATGAGACTATGTATAAGAAAACATTCCTGAATTTTGGTGAGTATTAATTAACTAGTTTATCAAGAAAATACATCCATATCTGGATATGATCAGGTGCAGGCAGCTCTGGCACAGATGTATCTAGTGGTAAAACCCAAAAACACCTCTTTGATCTAGACTCGAACGAGAACTGGTGCACGAAAACGGGCCTTGCTACACTCTTGGTTACGAAACTCCCAGGGGATATGTTTTGGTAGATTCACAAGCATTGTAAAAACTATTATTAAGGGACAAAAAAATCCCATAAGAATATAAGTTAAGAAATAGATTGAGGATAATATTGGTTTAAACTTAATTAATCATAAGATAGTTTATACTTATTCATTATAAGTTTATCCTTTTATGTTCAAATTTTCCTTTTTCTGTTCAATAGCTAAGTATTCAAGACCCCTAATTATACGTTATTTTCCTTAGTTAATGGCGGGAAATAGAAGAACACGTTCGAACAACCAATGTGATAGGAAATGTGAAGATAGCCCAAATTATATGCCTGGTTTAATAGGAGCAGATGATCACAAATACATTATAGTACTTTCTCAGCTAGATTGAGTTATGAATAATAACTTGAATCATGATGAATTCCCTCCTCCTCCAGGAAAAGATCAAGTTGTCATAGAATCCTTCATGTAGAAAAGGCCTCCCATGTTTAGCAGATCTTCTGATCCCTTCCTCACAGAACAATGGATTAAATCCATTGAAAAGATATTCTCCGTTCTCCAGTGCTCAGAAGAAGACAAGTGTGTACTGACATTCTATCGTTTTGATGGGGAAGCGGATCAGTGGTGGACACTGATCAAGAATACAAATTCCCAAGAGGAAATTGATTCCATGGATTGGGAGGAATTCAAGAGGATGTTTCTCAACAAATATTTTCCTCAAACCCTCCATCTCATGATAGAAAGAGAGTTCATAAGACTCAAGAAGAAGTAAGATGAGTCTATTGGGGTGTATGAATTAAACTTTACAAGGCTTTCAAGGTATGTCTCTGGCTTTGTCATGAACACTGAAAGTAAGGTCGATCACTTATTTAGTGAACTAAAGCCATGTCTATAAAAAGTGTTGGCAATTCGAGACTTTGAAAGTTATAAGGATATTTTCTATTGTGCCCTCAAGGTGGAAATGAAGATTGAAGACTCTTAGTGGTCTCCTGGACCCAGTGATAAGAATTAGAAAATGGAAGACAACATGAGTGGTTAATCAAACAAATCCCATGATTGAAAAAAGCATGACTTTTCCCCTTGCAAAAATTGTGGGAAGAAGCATCCTGGTAACTGTCTGAAGGGAACCAATAATTGCATCAAATGTGGAAAGTTTGGTCATCTGGCCAAGAACTGCCCAAGGGATATGAACAATCCCGCTAATGTGGAAGAAGAAAGGAAGGTCCAGATCAACACTCAGCCTACAGTGTAGTGTTACAACTACAAGGAGCATGGGCATTATGTGAACAATTGCCCCAAGCCAGGGGTTGTTGGTGGCAATCAACAACAACTTCCAAGGAAAAAAGGAAGGTCTTATGATATCACTACTACTATGGTGGATCCGAAAAATGATGTGGTGACAGGTACGCTGGTTATTCATTCAATAATAGCAGACATACCATTTGATTCTAGTTCTACGCATTCTTTCATATTTTGCAAGTTTAGTAGAACTATTCAAACACTGCCTCAGAATTTGGAGGAAGAGCTATCCATGAGAAAGTAAGTGGGGAGATAGCTGCATCCATGGTTTCTAAATCCTCCCCAGTTAATGTATTTGGACTGAACCTCCCAAAAAAACTCAGCATACTTCCTTTAGTGGAGTTTGATGCAATCTTGGGCATGGATTGGCTATATTTGTACAAAGTCCACATCAACTGTCCAGAAAGGGAAATAACTTTTCACATCCCAAATCATGCTTCAATTATTTACAAGTGTAAGGAGGAACACGAGTCTCCTTTAGAATATTCATCTCAAGTATGGATATTGTTGCCTTATGAGCAAGAATATCTAGCTCAAATAATTAAGACCAATGAGAGAATAATTCTTGAAGACATGCCCATCCTGGGGGATTACACTAATGTATTCCCTGATGAGTTTCCTTATCTTGATCTTAACCAAGAGGTTTAATTCTCAATTGAACTTATCTCGGATCCCTACCTATCTCAAAGAACCCTTAGAGAATGGCCATCATAGAGCTGTAGGAGCTGAAGAAGAAGTTAAAAATAATATGGAGAAGGGTTTTATACACCTGAGTGCTTCACCGTGGGGTGAGCCAGTCCTCTTCGTCAATAATAAGGATAGATCAATGCTCCTCTGCATTGATTATCACGAGGTCAATAAAATCATGATAAAGAACAAGTATCCCATTCCATAGATAGATTACTTGTTCGATTAGCTTTGTGGGGACAGTTATTTCTCTAAGGTGGACCTTCAGTTAGGATATCACCAACTAAAGGTGAGGAATAAAGATATACCCAAGACTACCTTTTCGAACGAGGTATGGATGCTATAAGTTAATATTGATACCCTTCCGACTCACTAATACTCCATCAATTTTCATGGATTTAATGAATAGATTCTTTAGATATTACCTTGAAAAATTTGTGGTAGTCTTTATTGATGATATTATAATATACTCCAAGAGCAAGGAGGAACACGGGGAGAATTTAAAAACTATGATAAATACTTTGTGAAGGGAGAAGTTGTATGAAAAATACAATAAATGTGAGTTCTGGATGGAGAAAGTATTGTTCCTCGGGCATGTTATCACCAGCAAAGGGATATATATGGACCCTTTCAAGATGAAGGTAATTAAAGAGTGGCCCAGGCCAACTTCTGTAATGAAGATTCGTAGATTTTTGGGTCTATATGGGTATTATCGATGATTTGTGAAGAACTTTCCATGATTGTCAAACCCAATGACCAAGCTGACACAGAAGGGGATAAAGTTTTCCTAGATAGAAGAATGCGAGGTAAGATTCAAGGAGCTAAAGAGAAGGCTGATCACTTCACCTGTACTCACTTTACCAAAAAGTGAAGAAATTTTTGTGATATACAACGATGCTTCAAAGAAAGTCTTGGGTTGGGTACTCATGCAATATGATAATGTGATAGCCTATACCTCACATCAGTTGAAGATCAATGAGCAGAACTTCCCGATGCATGATCTAGAGCTGGAAGCTGTAATTTTTTCCTTGAAAATCTAGTGGAACTACCTTTATGGTGAGAAATGTGACATATACACCAAACACCAGAGCCTAAAGTATATATTCACACAAAATGAGCTCAACATGCATCAAAGGAGATGGTTAGAGCTAATCAAGGATTACGATTTCTCGATTCACTCTCATCCTGGAAAGGAAAACAAGGTAGCTGATGCTCTAAGAAGAAAAGAACATGCTACTCTATCAATTTTATAGATTGAGAAAACCCTATCTTCTTGGATATTCAAAGTATGGATTTAGAAATCATAAGGGAAGAGGATACATCTTACCTTTCCAAAATGATTGAGCAACAATCCGTTCAAGAGAAGATCAAGGAAACACAAAGGGATGATGTGGAGTTACAAAAGAGGATCAATGCATTAATGGAAGGGAAGCTACAAGAGTTCCATATCAAAAATGATGGTGTGATTTGGTTTGGAACGTGGCTTTGTGTGCCTTCATCGCCTGGGATAAAGAAAGAGCTATTGGACAATGCACATAGCTCAATATTCTTTATCCATCCTGGGAGTACCCATATATATCATGATCTCTGAGAACACTCCTATAGGGATAACATGAAGAAGGAGATTGTGGAATATATATCAAGGTGCTTGATATGTCAACAAGTTAAATTAGAGTGGAAAAAGTCCAAAGGGATAATGAAACCATTTCCTATACCCATGTGGAAATGGTAGAATGTCATGATGGACTTTGTCATGGGTCTCCCGAAGATGTCGGAGAGAAATAATGCAATATGGGTTGTGGTTGACCGACTCACCAAGACTTCCCATTTTATCACTATTATGGAAGACATATCTCTTGAAAAAATTGCAGAAATATATGTGAAGGATGTGGTGAGACTGAATGGTGTTCCACTCTCAATTTTCATTGATCGTGATAAAAGGTTCACATCTAAATTCTGGGGGAGTCTTCAACATGCTTTGATTACTGAACTAAATTTCAGCATGGCTTATCACCCCCAAACTGATGGCCAATATGAAATTACTATTCAAACACTTAAAGATATTCTAAGAGACTGCTCTCTAGAATTCAAAGGTGGATGTGATCAACATCTCCCATTGGATGAGTTCTCATACAACAATAGCTTCCACTCGAGTATTCAGATGGTTCTGTATGAAGCTCTATATGGAAAGCGATGTAGAACTCCAACCTATTGGGATGAAGTTGGAGAATAAAAGCTACTTGGACCCAATCATATGCAATAGATTACATACAAGGTTCAAGTCATCCAGAAAAACATCAAAGCATATTAGAGTCGATAAAAGAGATATGCTGACAACTGTCGAAGGGACTTGGAGTTAAACATTGCGGATAAATTCATTCATTGAATATCACCATTCTAGAGATTCACGCGGTTTGGAAAGAAAGGGATGTTAAGCCCATGGTTCATTGGACCCTTTGAGATCCTTGACTGTATAGGATCCATGGCCTATCGACTTGCACTTACTCCGAATATGACTCAAGTTCATGATGTGTTTCACGTATAACTCCTGAGGAAGTATATACCCGATCCCTCACCTGTACTGAACTCATAGGTGGTGCATCCGGAAGATGATATCTATTATGAGGAGCATCTAGTGAAGATTATAGACCGAAGAGATAAGGTTCTATGAAACAATACAACCCACCTTGTCAATGTGTTTTGGAGGAACCAAAAGTTTGAATAAGCTACTTGGGAACCAGAGGAGGTGATGAAGGAGAAGTACCCTGACCTGTTTATGTCCTAGAATGTAAAATGAAATTTCGAGGGTGAAATTTCATGGGGGGGGGGGGAATTTAACGACCCAAAGTTTTCAATAGAAATTTCCCTTCTTATAAATATGTCATAAAATAACATGAAAACAGAACATAATGAACTAATGAGTGCTATGTGACTTTTAAACATAATTTTTTCACTTATGTGTTTGGAATTTCGAAAATCCAACATATGCGGTTGTAATTAGTAAGTTATTTGGAGTCCAATAAGGAAAACGTAATTTTTGGTGACTAGTAACCTACCATAATGAATAGTAACATGCCCATATGAATAGTGATATACCATAATGAATAGTATGCTTACCTATGATAGTATATAAATATTATTCAGGTAGAATGCATGATATACCTATATTTTAGAATAAGTAAATAAATGTTTTAAAACTAGTTTTAATAACAAAATATGATTTTAATTAAATATTAAATTAATAATATTTAGAAAATTATTTCTGAAGAAATAGACTTCATTTTTGGATTCTACATGTCGAAAAATGGTTAAAGATAAATTTTGAGATTTTTCTGAAATAATTGAATTTTGATGAATAGTAAAAATACGATAATTTACAATAAATGGAAAATAATGGATTTATTGAGTCATTGATAATGTTCTGTTGATGTAAGCCCACTTGGTTAGGGATCAGATGATAAAGATACTATTATTGGTCAAGGAAGACTAACTATTTCTTGTCTTGTGGGGAAATAATAAATTAATGAATTTTATACAGTGAAATTCCCTCTCTCCTCGACTACAAACCCCCCCCCCCTTCACTCCCTATTCTCTTCACTCCTCTCAATCCATTTACCTCGCCAATATTATTCCCAAATCTCTCCCCAAGGTCCTCACCCATGCCTAAAATCTCCCATAATCCTCAAAATACAAAAACCTCTCCCCTTAAGAGGTTCTCAAATAAGGATGTCTCAAGAGGTCTTTAATAACAAGTGGAGATCACCAACAGATTTAAGGTAAGGGAACCTCTCCTTTTCACTCTTAATCAAGATTGTTCTCTATGATATCCCTTTTTTTTGTAATACCATGTGATGGGGTATGTTTTCTCACCTCCCCCATACTTCCATAATGTTTTATAAGTGATGAAAAACCCCATATCTCTCTCATCAAGCTCTCTTAGTTAAACCTGATACCATGCCGATAAACCGTAATGGATTCTACAAGAACTTCCTTTATTTCTTTTAGGTTGTTCTATCATTATTTTTACATAAATGTAGTTTTATTTTCTTTTTATGTAAAAATTATACATTCTATTTATATGCTCCAAAATCATGTTCCAAGATCCATCTCTCATTCTCTTTCGGGGATATACAAGCTTTTAAGTGAATCCCTCCTCGATACTTCCCAATAAGCACACTCATTTTAAAGGAACTACCCGATTTATTACCCCATTTCATGTGAACTACATCCTAAATTTTAAGACACCATTGTCTTTATAAAATCAGTATTTTTATTATGAAATCCTTCTTTATTCAATTCTGGTTTTATCTTAAAGAATGCCCTCTTTACAATTTTAAAATCTCTGTAGCATTTTCCTAAAAACAGCACAAAAATGTTTTAATGATAATGTTTGTCAAATACATTTCTAATATGTAGTAACTTATATTTTTCACCACCTACCATGTTATATGCCTATATTACCGTATTAAAGTCCATGTATGTTCTAATCCCTTTCTTTCACGGACACTTTCATGACACACTCATTGGTAATGCTTTAGGTCATAATTGTGGTACCCAATTATCTCCATGGGTATCCTTATGTTTATTAATGATTTATTATGTATGATTATTTATATGGAAATAATATTTATGTGGCAAGAATATTAATGAAAATTTTGATATGGGTGTGCCCAGATAGAGCTCTAATGCATTGGGTAAAGTTAAGTCTCATGAGATGTGATGGGAAATGAGATTAGTGGTTAGCCTTGACCCGTACTAAAATGGGAAATGAGATTTTCTATTAGCCTTGAACAATACTAAAGAAATGTTTTATGATCATTCCACATTTATATGATTCCTTGTTTAAATGATCTTATGCTTATATGATATGATTTCCTATGTCCCTTTCTTTGGATATCACTATGTCATGCCTCCTAACTCATGTGATTTAGATGTATCCTTATGTTCATACCCATACTGGTCTTTTCAGCTCACCCGTTTGTTCATGTGTTCCCCAAGGTACCCTATGAAGATGTAAGGGATCAATGGAAGTTAGGAGCTCTTTATGGAGATTAAATAAAGAAGTGGGGTTTTTCCCTATGTTTTTATTATATGTACCTTGTATTCCAAGACACTAGACTTAACGATCCTTGGCTTGTACTCTGATGATTAATTATTCTTAAAATACTGAAATGTTATATGTAAAAGTCATGGGTTTCTATAACTTGGGATTTAGATCTAGAGTTCAGCTTATAGTAGTCAAGGATCGATGGTTATAGGAAATGTCTACATGTAAATGTTTTATAACAACTTAATAATTAACTATGTCCAAATAATGGGAGTATATAACTATAACTTTTATAGAATAACCATCATTAACATGTCAAAGTAGTCACATGTCTAAAAATACTACATAAAAATCATAAAAATAACATGTAAGAATAGCTAGAATTATTTATCAGATGACAATGATTGAAGTGGGTAAATATATAGGAAACTATAGGTGGTCTTGATCAACAGTGGGATATTCGTTATGATTAGAAGTTAGTTTCACTGATTCCATCAACTAGGTCCGATTATAAATAGGTGGATTATGGTCATTTGTGAATGTAATGTAAAATTATACAATTTCACTCTTCATCTCAAATAAAATATGACTATGTATGAAACCTGTAATTTCTTATTATTATTCATTTCATTCTTTTATTTAACATTAATTTTTAGTTTCTAGAAGTTTTCTTGTTTTTTTAGTGGGGAGTTTCAGTGTGGTCATTGGGGTGCGTTGTATTCATAGTTCTGTTACATTATGAAATGGATTAATCATATTTTGGAAGTTCAAGAATTTTTTCTATGTTTGAAATTCTGATAGGTTCTTCCAAATTGATGGTTCTAGAACCTACAACTATAATTTGATGTTCATTATTATTTTCATCTGAACTCTTAACAGATCTAATTAAACAAATATTTACATGAAAAATAAATGGGTTTTCTCATGTTATTGTATAGGTTTTCATCACATAATATTAACCTACTTCATAACACCCTTTTTATTTTGTTTCTTTTAAAATAATACTTATAATGAAAATTCCATAACATAAATAAAAGGTATTAATAAAAATCATAACAATTTTCAATAAAAAAACCCATGAAATTTATATAATACCTTAAACCCGTCACTCTTATAATTGGAAACCATCTCCAGATATTCTGTTACTATACAATCAATAAGTTTTGGTGAACTGTCTAACTCTGTGTCAAGCCTACTTGTTCACCCAATATATAACTTATTCTTATATTCTCCACACAGTTCCCTTAATTCAATCAACCATGAATCCATCATAGCTTGACCAATATATAATTTAATGAAATGATGAGAGAAAAAAATATTAATTTATTTAAAATAATAATAATGCGAATTTTAATTTAATAATTTTTTCCTATATCTCAATTGATGAATTATCCTAGATTTTATCACTGATCTGTATTTAGAAGATTAGTTGCATGGGAATGATATCACTATATTTTTCTAGTGTCATAATAAAACTTCTATATTCTCTACAATGTTTACCAATCAATTTGTTATCTTCATTATACTCTACCGTTACTTGTGTATGGAAGTTCCCTAGATCACACATATGAGTTATCACACACCACCTATTAGTATAACCAGCTAGAAAAATAAAAATATAAAATCAATACACCTTAAAACTAAAAAAAAATTACATTGATATAATTTAATGCACTTGGAAACATATACCTGACCCATGACCATCAATAGGATCTTCTGTATTTATAGGATATGAAAAATCAACATATTGTGAAGGAAGGGTATAATCTAATGTGTTCTATGCATGATCATAAATTTATGGAGAAAAATTTATAGGGCCATGGGAATAATACCCTATATAGTTTTGAGAAGTGGGAAATGGAGGCCATAAAAAAGTCGGTGGAAAAGGATAGAAGGGGTGAGGATCTATCATGGGATATCGAAAAGGCATCCTAGAAATAAAGAATATCAAAAATGATGGTGAATAAAAGGGTGGTCATAAAATAACTGATGCATTGATCTTAACGATGGGGGTCCAAAATTATAGTTGATGGGATATATGGTGGTGGGTTTTAATATGATTGGTTTTAGTGTGTACTTAGAGTACCTATAGTATCACCCCTACTTGATTGATGATGCTACTCACCACTGTTAGTAGTTTCAAGAAATAATAGTTATCTACTATATAGTTTTTCATAAAACAAATTTAAAAATGATTCAGAAAATGAAATTTCATATTTTTTAATAAATATATATTAGAGATAATATACTCACCATGGGTAGTAGAGTATGCCATATGTTATGTTACATTTGTTGATAATTCTCAGATAATTTTTTTCTATGTACTTCTTCAATAATTAAAATATTTTTCATATTATAATAAAATTTATATTTTATTCGAAATTGAGTAATAATGGTAAATCCAAATAACACATAACAGGTGGAATGAAAAAAAATGCATTCTAATTTGAATGAAAAATAATGAATATGTGGTGGAATAATGTAACAAAGGAATACTAATTATCATGGAAAAAATGAAATAAAAAATGAAATAACATAATCTGGGTATAATATTTAAAATGTAAAATAATTCATAACAGGTTCCATAACTGAATGATTTAATAAAATTTAGTATGTAGTATTTTTATAAATTTCTATTCTAATTTGAATACCATTTCCATACCAAATAAAATATAAAAAATAGATATTTAGTATTTATAAAATTAAACGTTTCTATTGATTGTAATTGTTTTATAACTATGATCACTATAAAAATTATAGTATCAAACTAAATTTAAAATATATATCACCTGAATATCATGTTAGGTTATAGGATGTAGTGTTGTATCACCATAAAATATGATATTCCCTAAAAAATATATACTCTTTATCTTATTCGAATATAGGACTGTGTTACCATCTATTTTTAACTATATATTGACATATAGATATCAAAATCGAGCGACTATAATCTTGTAGTAAATATATTGAAAATATCTAAAAATAATTCAACTACAGCCAAAACTGGTTTTACAATTTCGATATTAAAAATTTTACCTTAACCCACTACAACTCTTGGGATAAAACTATATTTTTTCATTTTTGTTTAATTATGGTTTTTAATGATATATATAGTTGAAAATTACAAAATTGAGTGATTTTTATCACATTCTAAGTAAAATGAAAATATTTAAATATTATTCAACTATACCGAATCCTAGATTTACCTTTTAGATATAATTTTTTTACCTGAACTCACTGTAAATCTTGAGTAAAATATATTATTTTAAATATTATTTTATATTATATTATTGATGAAAAGTATAGTTTAAAATATGACAATTTAGTGATTATTATACATTTTTAGAGATAATAAAAATATATAAAAATAATTTTACCATTATCAAACCTGGTTTTACTTTTTAAATATTAAAAATTTGACTTAGATTTACTTCAATTCTTGGGTAAAATCGTCAATATTAAAGATTGATTTACTTCTCGGTTTTGACAACATATATAGTTACAACTAAAAACATTGAGTGATTATCTTAAAACCATTCAACCATACCCAAACCGACTCTTTACTATTTTTATTTTTTAAATTTTACCTGAAAATAGTTAAACTATTGGGTAAAAATTGTAATTTTTATGAATTTTCTACCTTATTTAAATAATGATATATATTTACAATAAATATAATTGAGTTTTTCTTATCAAATTTAATATATAAAAACCCAAAAAATCATCCAATTACACTATTTATACCAAAAAATTCTATGTTGGATTTTTTGACAATCACTAAAAATTGATGAAGTTTGATGGAGGATGAAGGTTGATAAAGTTGTGATATAGGTTGGTGACCAATATATAGAGTATATATTTTAGGATGAAATGGATTTGGGTTTTTTTTAATGAATGTGTTATTATGAAATATGTTTAATTTGATGAACCCAAATTTTATAGAAGGATTTATTTGTTTCTCCGAAGCTTTGAGAATGATTTGTTCCATTAAAAGAAAAGTACTGGAAGTATGGATGATGAGTAATATTGGATATTTTAGAAGCTATTATAGAAGTTTTTTAAAAATGAAAATAATTATAATTCATATTTGGATTTCTATTAGGGTTGAGGAAGTATAAAATAATTTGAGATATATTCTGGAGATAAGCTAGTTGTTGCAGGAACAAGTCATGTTGTGAGTATAAGAGACACACCATGATCATTATTAGAAGTAATTTATATAGATAATAACATTATGTTGAAACAAAACATTATTATTGTTCCATAATAGAAAAATATAAAATAATAATAATTCAAGTGATATTTAAGGTTCACTTGAACCATATGTAAGAGTTAGTCCATAGAGAACTGGTAGAGTATATTACACCTTAGAATTTATCATTTTCTAGTTTTAAATGAGAAAATTCAGTCATACTGTGGGAAGGATGACCACACTATTAAATTAATTAAATTAATCACACAACACACCATAATTATACTATACATTCCATGATGAATTATAAACAATCGTTTAATGAATATGATAAGGAAATTTTAGAAGTCATTTTAATATGGAAGCATTGTTTTTGAAACTGCCATGTTGGGAACAATATATTGGGAAAAGTTTCTGATAAATTGAAAAAGTAAGTATCTTAGAAGAACTGATGATTTTGAAATAGAATACACACTAATTTTCAATGTCTTTTGAAGACCACAATCATTGAATTTTTTATTGAAATTAGTAGATGGTGAGATCCACGGTGTAGTATAATCTGTGTGGGGATTACAAAATCCTAACACAAATTAGAGAGGACAATCATAATAATTATAGAATTCGTGTTAGATATCATGTGTTAATAATTGTTCTATACATAATAATAATCAAAACTATTATGGATTTAAGAAAGGGTAGTCTAAAAGAGTGACTGAAGAAGCACCACGGCATGGAGATGGACATTTCAAGTATTGGGTTCATTCTAAATTTAAAGTGAAAATAGGTATGTAAGCATAGAGGAATCCATCATGAAGATAATTTTACAATATAATATCTACGTGGTGGTAATTGGAATTCTATTCCAAGGTTGGTTTGTATTATAGCCCAAAATAGGCATCTTGAGAATAGAGTACATCATTGAGTTTGAAAACAAAAATATTATGGTTTGATTTGATGATTTGGAAGAACATTAACCATTTTATAGTTATGAATAAAACTTCAAAAACATTTATGGAGTTCAATGGTGATTATATTCTTTAAGATGATATGAGAAATGAGATTAAAGTAGTGTACGTCCAAGGTGGTTGATTATTTTGAATTTTAATTTGAAATTAAAAAATCTTAACTAGAAATAGAGAGAGAAAGTTGTAATAATAAGAGGAGATTTGGTAGTGAAGAAAGAATATAAGATAAAAAGAAAATAAACAAAATGTAATTGTGTGTTCTAAAATGGTAGAAATACGTTTTCAATAACATGGGTTTTATTGAATATCTAAATCAAAGAGGATTTTTTACTTATGGAATGAATTACATTTAATTTTGAATTGGAAAAGATGAGTTATTTTGAAACCTATGATGATCAGGGAGTGAATAATCCATATAATATAATTATTATATTTTTTACTAATTTGTAAAATTTATTAAAATAAATTTATTCAACTCATCCAATAAAGAGTTTATTATATCAAGCCATAGAATTAGAATCAGTTCTTGGTATACATTAGAGCATCACATCATGAAGTATGGTGAAGAATAAAAATATTGAAATTAGAGTGAACATCATGTTGATAAACTACGAAGAGACCATCCTATCTATAAACAATATCTTAAAGAGTAATGAATAATGGAAGTGAAGGGAGAGACCCTTGATTAATTACTCATGTAGCAAGAGAATATTGTTCGTGAGAGATCCCACGCCACTTGTCTTAGGGAGGGAGAGAGAAAAATGGCCTACTTTCAGGCTTGCATCAAGGAAAGGTGGTGCACACATGTACCCAATATTCAAATGGAAGATGGGTATTTTACTCAAGATATTGGGGTTAGGGGAGGTGTAGCCCTCGACTGTTTAAAATAATTGTTAGATAATAAAAATCCATATATGTAGGAGGGATATCCATTAGAGAAAAATGATATGTTTAATTTTATACAAAGGGTGTTGTCCAATGAGGTTAGTATCTCTCTTGAAAAAAAACATATGAAGATGAGGTTTGGGAGGCGGTCAAAGATCTTAATTCTGAGAGTGCTTTAGGGTAGGATGGTTTTCCAGCTTCTTTCTACATTATATTCTTAGAGTAGGTTAAAGGTGATCTGGTTGAGGTAGTCCATGACTTCTTTAGAGGGGGTTATTTTCCACGAGTTTCTTATGCATCGACTTTGATCATCATTCCAAAAATGAAATACCCCACTTATCTCAATCAGTACTGGATGATTTTATGTGTAATTTCCCCTTCAAGGCCCTTGCAATCATTGTCAACAGTATACTTTTGGCTCATATTCCTCAACATGGATTGGAAAACAAGTAGGGGTTTATCAAAGGGAGGTCCCCTCAATCGGCCATCCCCATGGTTCATGAGTAGGTAGGGGATATCAACCTTAAGATTCCTGGGTCTAATTTGGTGATAAAAGTGGACATGCCCCAAGATTATGATAAAATGGAATGGAACATTATCATTAAAGTGTTGGATCACATGGGTTTCTTCATAGGGTATGTGGATATATTGTTTCGAATTTTGAGCTCGCCCTGGATTACTATTTCTTTTATGGGGAAGCAGTGTGGATTCTTCAAGACCAACTAAGGGCTGTGAAAGGGAGTCCCTCTTTCTCCCAATCTTTTCATCTTGGTTCAATACACTCTTAGTAGATATATTTATAGGAAAATTCTTAGTGGGAGGCTTTGGTAATTTCATAGTAGAGGGAACTCCAGTGACGTTTCACATATTTACTTTGCTAAGGAAATGTTATTATTCTTGAATAGTAAGAGGTATAACATTAGAGAATTTAACATGATAAAGGAAACCTATTACAAGTGGAGTGGTCAGTTCATCAATAGGGATAATAGTAGTGTGTTCATCTCAAAATGATGTTCAGAAAGAAGAGGGAAAATATTAAAGAGGAGTTGGGAATACATAAAAAATAATTCCTGATGGAATAACTTGGGGCTCCTATTGTTCCGAGTGGGGTCCAGAATCACCACATTGACAAGATCATTGAGAAAAATACAAATTACATAAGAAATTTGAATAACGAGTTCCTCTATTTTGGGGGGCATATTACAATAGTTAATTGTGTTCTTCCTTTAATTCCCATGCATGTGATTTCAGTGCTCAATGTTATAAAGGAAGTGCTAGAAAATACTGAAAATGTTTTGAAAAGATTCATATGGGATTCACATAATGAAGGCAGAATACACTGGTCTCATGGGAAAGGATTTCCAAAGAAGTTTTTTATGGTGGTATTAATGTCCGAAGTGTATGATGGGAAATGAAAGGCTTGCAAGCTAGGATTGTATGAGACTTTCTTGAGAAAAAATAGTTTTGGTAAAGTTTTATTAATAATCAAAATGTAAACCAATTAACTAGTGGAATAATTTTTGTTTCTCATATATGGATCATGATCTCTAGTTACTTATTAGTTCTTAGTACTTTGTCCAAATGACAAGTTGGTTGTGGGAAAATTAATTTCAGGAATGAAAATTGGGTAGTTTAAGCACTTGAAATCCCAGGTTGTCTGACTCTAGATATTTTCTTTGATCAGGCTAGAAATTTCAGACCCTTTGTTTAGGCCATTATTAGACACAATAAACTGAAGGTTTTCTAGGGAATCACATTGAACTATGATCCAGATAAAATTATTTTCACAGGTTCGGCCATAGGTCTATTCTCAGCCAAGTGGTATCGTTCAGCGACTCGGGTGCATAGTTTACCAGATATCTGGAATGAAGCAGTTTGGTGTATGATCTTCTGGTGAAATATAATTTAAATATTTGGCATCTTTAGAATCAGGTTCTTCTACAGATGAATAGGTTAAGCATAAAAAGATTTCACTTGAATCAAAATTCTTATGCTGTGCGATTCCCACATAAGAGTAGATTGATCAACTTTTCTTCACTAGGGACTAGGAAGCCATTATTTGGGGTTTCCTAGGTTAGGCCTTCCAATGAGGAGGTTGGGCGGTCTTGGATATATCTTTTCTTAAATTGTGGTTCTTGAGAACTGAAAGAAAATTCTTCATGAAAAATGAGAGGGAGGTGTTTCTTATTGTGGGATGCTGGAGTCTTTGGAGTGCTCACAACTAGATGCAACATGGGGGTACGAGTTGTTCATGACTGTCTCTGGTGGTTCCTGTCAAGAGTATCGGGATCGATTTGATCTCACTCTTTAAGGGTTGGGAGTCTTTCCCCTTGTTAAGTATTTTCATGGATGGTAATTCTTGTACCCCCATTTTAAGGTTGTGAATAGGTAGGGATGTTTGGTGTAGTAGAAACATCCGGGTAGTGGTTTAAAGCTCAATGTGGATGGGTTCTGTGTGTTTATTTTTATTGGGGGAGTGGTTTTTGAGCCCCGAGGGGCATTGATACTAGTTTTCACTAATGGATTTGGAGTGTTATAATCTCTTATGGAAGAGGCGTATGCAATGATGAAAGGTATCGATCTATGCCATTCCTATAACGTTATGCTTGAGTAGGAGGGAACTGAATTGACTATTTTTCACGGGTGGATGTGAGGGACGCTCCACATTTCATGGACCATTGCCTAAATTATTCAAAAATTTAAGAATCTTCTAGATTCACAGGTGATGCTTATCCACACATGGAGCGAGGGTAATAAGGTTGTATATTTTTTGGCCTTTGGGATTACTACTGGAAATCAAAGTCTTTTTTTTCACCTTGGGATCTCTTCCACAGGAATGCGGTAAATTTTATAGGGAAGATGCATCAGGACTTCATTATTTTAGACCTCCTTAGTCTTGTTTTCTATGGGGATTCTCCCATATTTAATTTTTATTAAAAATTTAATGTTTTATGGATGGATGTAATCCTTGGTTAGGAGTTTCTTCACAACAAACATTTATATTTAGTGATCCTTGGTGAGGTGTGACTTTATCTAAACTTTTTATCCACAAAAAACGAGTTATTGGGTATTTAGATACACCAACATAATGATAAGTTTATTATCCTTGTATGTTTCCATATATAAGTGAACCAAATAAAATCCAAGTGTTTCTACATATTTTTCATTCTACACATGTGTATGTTATTATATGTGGATACATTCAATAATTAGAATGCTATAAAATATATAATAATATTCCTTATAGTAAGAGTATAATATTTTAATGAAAAAGTACTTGTAACCGAGAAAAAAATTAAATTGTAAAACACTCTGATTCACCCAACTCTATGCCTATCTTAGGTTTCAACAAGTGTTATCAGAGCCAAAAAAAATTTGTTAAGGATCCAACCTAAAATATCTGGTCTCTGATGTTTTAAATATTATAAAATTTATGTAATTTATAATGAAAATTTTCTTATTTTAGGAAATCGTCTTTCTAATTAGAAGAAGGTGTTCATGTCATATTTATCGGTACATGTTGGAATCCCATGTGATATCTTAATAATTGGATTTATTTTAAAACATTTCATTGAATTTTATATGAGAAAAATAAAATAAAATAAGTTATTGATAAATGTGTCTAAAATCTCTTGAAAAAGAACTTTGAGATAAAGTTTTAATATAATATATCTCACTAGAAATCTTCAAAGGATATGTGGATAAAGTTGTAAGAGTAGTGTGGTAATGAATTTTTGCCAAAAAGGAAACCAAGTTGTATATGTTAATATAGAATATTGATCAGTGGAAGGTTATTTTATGAATTCAGTTTAAAAATAATTTCATAGGTATAAAAGTAAGAAGGAAATTTTGATATTGGTTATTCCCACTAAGGCACAAAAAATTTATTCCTTATATATATAAATTTAAAATTTTAATACACAATTCTTGTAAACTCGATGATACATATTATACCTTACTTTAATGGTTATAGGATGATAATATAATGGTATAAACCACATTATGTAACAAATCAGATGATTGTTTGCGCAAGAAAAAAGAGAAGGTTCAATACTTTAGGATTGAAGAAAAACTCTTGAAGGCGAAAGGTTAAAAAACTATTCTTATATAACATATTTAGAGGAATAAAATAGAATATTTATAAAAGAAGTGACGTCTTTAGTGGAATCCATTACAATAATGAACAAGAAAACAAAGGAACAGTGTGATATAGTTGAATAAATTGTTCATGAATTTAATTTAATTTTGTAAAAGGAGAATCTCCATGAAGAATCAATGTGTGAATTAACGGAGAATGGAAAAGTTCATGTAATGATTGTACATAATTAGAAAACTTTTCACTGTGAGATTATATAAGGTCAAATGAAGGAGAAATATTTGAAGATCAAGAATTTTTACGAAGATATTTATAATGTGAGGAATAATTCAAACACTAAATATTATTATATTGGGACTCTAGTTTGTATAATAAAGATAATTTTTTTTTATTTATTAAGAAAGGAGAATTTGAATGCGTGATTTTGTAAGAAAAGTTTTCGAAGGGTAGTTTTGATGAAGTGATATTTTTAGGGCATCATTAGACACATAATAGAAGTGTTTTGGGAGAAATTTGATAGGTTTAATACGAGGAGACCTACTGATAAATGATATCCACAAAAGTCTATTGAAAGCTATAATTTTTTTGGGATATTTTTTACTTTTTATAATCATGATCACATGGAAAGGTAATTAAATAGAATTTTTAATGGTAGTCAGAAGATGCGATATGATGCTCTTGTGACAAGGATACATGAATGAAAAAATTAGGAACCTATTCCAATCAAAAATTGATTCATGGTGTTAAATAATTATGAAGTTATAAGGAAAATATAGAATCCTTATGTTTGATTTATTTATTAGTCATAGTAAACATCACAAAGAGAAATGAAGAAATCACATCAATCACTAAAGGTTTTTTATTCAGACCAACCTTCTTGTAAATATAAAAAGTAAGAGTGGAGATCAAAGAAAATAGAAGAGGTTTATCTCCTTATTATAAAATGGGATGTGAAATAAATACCATCACTTCTCAAGATGAAGGTGTACGTTCCCATCAGAAAAAAGTGGGGTGGATTTTAAAAGAAAAAGCATGAGGCATTATTAAGTGATTTAAACCATACAACTAAATTGAAAGAGTAGAATACTAGTGGATTTATTATTATTTATATAAATAAGTATAGGAATGGTTTTATTGAAGGCGCATCAAATGATAAATATTTCATTATTGAGGTCATTCTCACAAAGGAGATGAATAACAATCCTTGTAAAAAATTAGGATTTATATCAAATCATTTGAATAGAATTTTAAAATATTAATTTTATCCAAATAAAGAATTGTAAGAAAATAAAAATTAAAGGGTTGGTTCATAATGAGGAACCAATTACATTTACATGAAGATGTATAAGGTACTTCTCTCCCTGAAGAGTATATATTTTTCATTAATTCAGGATTAATGGGAAGATACAATCCATGGAGTGTGTATGTGTGGAAAGGAAATATTTATAGAAAGTGTTTCTGTAATAATCCACTTTGCATGCCACATAAAAATATGATACGATAAGTGCATTTGGAGAGATTTAAATAATAATTCTTATAAATATTAAGATACATGAAATAATAAATACATTCAAGTCGTGTTAAGGTAAAAATAATCAATGAGTAATATAATGCAACCACCATGAATGATTACATCTGAATATATTTATATATGCTATGTTAATCAAGTATAGATGGTATAAATATTTTTTTAAAGTGAAACTAGTTTCAAATAAATTTTTACGATTTCAAAATAGCATAAATAAAATTTTAGAATTAAAAAGGTGGTATTAAGCCTTTATAAATTGAGACAATTCATTTAGTTTCTTTATAGGATAAAAAAATCCCCTGAGAATAAAGTATTAAAACAAACATATAGTATCTCCATGATGAATATTATCATAATATCTAGTGTCTATAATTCAAGAAATTAGTGGGAGTTAGTGATGAATATAAAAAAACTTATTTTCCTCATATGAGAATAGATTTGACATCTTGAGTATGGTGGATCTGGGATATCAATTAGTACTTGTTGTTTATCATAAATGACTAGTATTAATAAATTCAATATATGTCTTGAGTCAAAAAATTTGTTCTCTATTAATTATATACTTAAAATATAATATTAGTGTGATTATAATAACATTTATTTTAATGTTTAAGGAACTTTATTGTTAGAGTTTCATGAGTTTATGGAAATAATTGAGTGACATGGAAGATATTATAGTTATTAACATAAAATACTGATTCCTACACAAAGTTCCAACTCAGTAGGATTAGCGTATTCATTGATGAATCATTTAGAAATGGTAAATTTAGTCATTGGAATTTCTATAGAATAATATAGCTAGAAATGAAAGTGAGTTGAAATTGAATTCACAATGAAGGATGGTTGAAAGTACCTCATTGGTTTTGATGATATTCAATAATTATTTGAAGGAGAATTAATGTTTTGAAGGCGAAAACTAGTGGATAAAATCTATAAATGTATGGGTTATAAAAGGGGAGTATAGTATCTTTGAATTTAGGGGATCTAGAAATAATAACAAGAATATTATATTTCATCAAAATATGGGGAAAGAATATTATTGTAAAATAAAGAGTGAAGATGGTGAACAAAAAGGATTTAAATATTTGGAAAAGATACAACCTTTCCATTTTATTGACCAATGCAGAGGAAAGATGACTATAAAATCTATAAGTATAGAGAATTTGGGATTAAAATATAAATTGTGAAACATTATCTCCATCTCTTGGAGGCTCATGGATTTTATGGATGTATTATAAACCAAATATAAAGGGGGAGATTTATAAAACTAATAGGTAGTATGTTGGATTTTTTGAAAATCAGTAAATATTGATAATTGTTGATGAAGAGTTAAGGTTGATGATGTTGTGAGTTTGGTTGGATTATAATATCTAGAATATGATTTTTTTGATGACATGGATTTGGAGTTTTTTATGAAATTTTTTTTATATAATAGGAGTAATTTAAAGAACAGGAAGTTTTGAGAAGTATTTATGCGTTTCTTAGGAGATATGAGACAAAAGTTTTCTTTATAATAATGTATTGAAGCATGAAAGATGGGAAAATTGGATGTTTCTAAAGGTATTATAATTTTTTTAATCCTTAAAAGTATTGGAAGTTGTTATGAAATTATGATCAAGGGTAAATAAATTTGATATCAGTTGATTTATATTATAGAGATAATCTGGTTGTTGTAGGAACAAGTAATTTTGTGAATATATGAGACACACTATGATTATAATTACAAGAAAAATGAAAAAGGGGAGAAAATTCAATTGATATATAAGAGTATTCTTGATCAAAATGAAAAATCATATAAAGGGAAAATTCCATGTGATATATAAGGGTCACTCTGTCTATAGTTAAAAGTAATTATCTAGAGAAATAATAAAGTATCATATAAATAAAAAATTACCCATTTCTGTTTTTAAAGGACAAGAGGTGGTCATGTTATGATAAGGTTATCTATGTTTTAAAATGAATACTTTGAAGCACTCAAAATAAAGTGATGATTCTAGAAATGTCATGATGGATTGGAAAATATATTTCATTGAAGAAGATATAGGATTTTTGAAATCTATTTTAATATAGAATAATTTTAGTTTTAAATTGTTATTATGGCCATACCATGGTAAACATTGTTTCCAAAAAATTGAAACAAGGAGTATCATTAAAAAATTAGAGATGTTGAAATATCATGAAATAAATTTAAGTAAAAGTATTTAAGTGTGAAGTGGTTGAATTAATGATATGATGGTGAGATACACACTATAGATGTAGCTTAATGGGGATGCTAATATCCCTATGAAAAATGCAAAGGAACATAACAAGAATTATTGAAGTCGTGTTGGATCTCATTTGTGAGAAACTATTCTATATATAAGAGTAATCAAAACTACAAAGAACATACATAAGGTTAGTTTAAATTGGTTCTTGGAGAAGCACCATTCCATAGAGGAGGTAATATCATGTATTTGGTTTTTTATATATTTCAATTGAAAATGAGGAATTATGCATGGACTAAGCTGTTATGAAAGGGATTTTTTTCTAGGGAATAACTATTTCATGCTAATTGTAATTGCAAGTTGTGATCAATTTGTTCTAGATCTTAATAAAAGAATTTTGAGAAGAGATCACACCTTAATGTTTTAAAATATATATGTTACAACTAGATTTAATGATTGGGATCTTCATTAACCACCCACAGTTATGGATTGATCTTTAATATTCTTTATGGAGTACAATGGTGATGAATTAATTGAAGTTTATCAACTATATGAGGTTGAAACAATGTATGTTAAAAGTTTTTAGCTTGTTTTACTTTGAATTATGAAATTCAATTATCCTTACTACAAATGGATAGAGATGGATGTAATAATGTAAGGATAACAGATAGATAATAAAAATTAGATTATCAAAATAAAATAAAAAGAAAATAAAAAGAAGGAACTATGTGTTCTGTAAGGGGAGAAGAAGGTGTTACAAAACATAAGCTTTATTTAATATCTGAATTAAATAGTTTTTTTATATTAATCTATAATCCAATTAAGGTTAAGTTTGGAGGATCACCTTAAAAGTCATGACAAAAAATATGAATTGTGAACATGGATAGACATTCATGTTGATAAATGCAGAGGAGACATACAAGTCTATAAAATGATATATTATAGTGTTGTGCATGAAGGAAGAGAAGGGAGTAACCCTTGAAATGGATTGAGATGTTCCCTAAACCATTCATCATGTTGCGAGCCTTGTAAAGTAATGAATTCATCTAAAAATGTATTAAAATGATCCTTATTGAGTAGTGACTTCACCTAAGCTTTATATCCACCAAACTTATAAATTATAGATGAATTTTGTACACTAGCACAATTTTGAGTGTATACTATATTGATGTATCCCAGTATTTGTGAACAAATTAAGATACATGTGTCCCTATATATTTTTATTTTTACATAGGTGTATGATATTAGATGATGATGCATTCAATAAAAAGAAACAAATCAAATGCTAAATAATATTCCTTCTAACAAGGAAAAAATATCCAACAGGAAAGGCATTTTAAACCTTGAAATTTTTTAAATTGGGAAAGAATTGATTCACAACACCTTATATTGTCTGGGTTACAAGATACACTCAATTTTTTTTTTACTTTTCAGATATAAATATTTTTACTCAAACTCCATAAAATTATTATGTAAAAAATATAGTTTTGGTAACTGGTTTACTTCAGGTTTTTATAGATATATATTGATACAACTTTAGGTATTGAGTATTTTTATCAATTTATAAATATAAATAAAATAGATAAAATTAATTCATCTACACCCAAACCTAGTTTCACCATTTATATATTATCTTACTATGACTCTTCAGTCAAAAATAATGTTTTCATTAATTGTATATTTTAGGTTGTAAATTATATCTATAGTTTAACCTATAAAAATTGAGTGATTCTAATAGTTTCTTAAATATAAAAAAAACATTGTAAAAAAATTAATGTACACCCAAACCTAGTTTTACCATTTAGATATTAGTAAATTGATCTTAACTCACTACAACTCATGGGTGAAAACTAAAATTTTAATGGTAGGGTTACTTTAAGATTTTAATGATATCCATAGTAACAACTATTAGAATTGAGTTATTCTTATCATATTTGAATGAAAAATAAAATAAAAATAATTATAATAAAAATAAAAGTAGATTATACTTTTAGATATTAATAATTTACCCTAATGTCACTAAAGATAAATATTGGAAATAAAATAGAGGGTTGTGACAACATAATATTACTTCAATAAATTACTCATAGATACTTTAAATTCATAGTCAAATCTATCAATTTAAATACTAAAGTAGTAATATATAAAAAATTCAATACCAATGGTACAATGATGGTTTTAATTTAATCCCCGCCATCATTAGACATGTTTATTGAGATCACTTCAATGATTACATTGAATCTAGATTTTAGAGAGTTTTTCACATAAACAATTTTTTTCACAATTGATGAAAAAATATATGGATCATTAGAAGATAAGTAGTTAATCATGTCAATAAATATAAATCCATAATCATTAATAGATGTTACCTATTTCACCAATAAAATGAAACACTTTTATTTCATCATAGATACTTGTCCATGTGAGTAATAATACAATATTTAAATTTTATAAATAAAATATGAAAAAAATTCATATTGATCCTCGCTGTACAATGAACTGAAAAAATATTATTTCATTATAGTAAACATAAAACTGTGATTTAGTGTTCTCATTCTCACTTCTTGACATGTTATAAAAAAATCATTCATTGTTCATTAGTTATTTATATTCATAATGAACATTATTAGGACAAAATCCAACATTGTTATTTTTATAGAGGTTTCATTAATTATTAAAATAAATTCATAAAATATATAATAATATTACAATTATTAATTAATATTTATTATTTATTTCCTAAATATAATGGTTGTACCTTCAATTTTAACCAAAAATAAAACTCTACTATGCAATGTATCTCTCATTCTCAAATGTAATGAATGATTAATTATAATTATAATTTGTTTATGTTCCCTACATAATAAGATTGTAACAGTATAAGAGTTATATATAATTACATAGGATGAGATTACATATTCTTGTTAAAATTTATTACCTAATGTAGTCATTAAATAAATCATAGCTAAAAAAATCTGGGTGATGTGACATCACTCTTTATTCCTATATCAATATCAGTGAATTATATGGTGTTGTTACTTCCTATGAGAGAACCAGTTTAGAATTTATATAATTAAAATAAAAAATTACTACTAAGGGTATTGTATAGTATAAGGCAACCCATGTTCAAACCCATAAGGATAAGTAATAACTTAGAATTCAATAGATATGACTACTAATTAAAACAAAAGAAATAATATCTATCAAAAAAGTAACCAAGTGATATGAGGTGTTCCGGGACATTGAAAACTTAAGATCATGAAATATATAAGTAGAAGACTATATGATGATATACATGAAGTTAACATAATCAATTACTAGTGAATTCCTTGGTCTCCGTAGATAATCTAGAGTATCTTAAGTTCTCATTTCCTCATGGTCAGGTACTTTGGATTACTAAAAAGGGAGAGTAAATCAGAACCATATTTGAACATAGAATGAAAACTAACCAAGTGTTCATGGTGGACATATCACTCTATAACAGACACTAAAACAAAATCTCTAAAATAAAGGCAATTATCATGCTCCATATAAATAATAAGAGATAAATAATATTTCCCAACCCTAAAAAATTTTCATGTATTGTAAAATAAATAATGAAAGGAAATAAAAAAATTAGAGTGACTACTGATCATAAAATCATACAAATAATTACACTTTATTAATCAATCTCCTTATATTTCAAAACCCATCATAAAGACTCTACCCTCTTAAACTATAAATGAGATGTTAAAAATAAATAAAAAGAAAAAAAACCCTTGAAAACAACACCCACACACTCCCAACAGATGGTAGCTAGAGAATACCTCCATGGATTCAATTCCTATTTCACAACATTCTTCTCTTCATTATATAAAAAATCACCCCAACAAATATCTATATATTATGTCTTTATATTTATCCATATTTGAATCGATCTCCATCTCCCTTAGATATGATTTATCCTTGAGTATAATCTCTTTAAATGTACTTTGAAATATATGTCTCAAATATATACAAGAGGTATGTTCAAAACAACTGATATATGTTTTTTTCTGGATCTTTGTAGTGAAAATAATTCATCACAACATGTAATTTATTGATCTTTATCTGCATTGTTTTCCATGGCTATACAGATAATTTCACGAACCATTATATTTATGTAATGATAACAATCATAAATATTTATCTCTTTTATTCACATGGTCACATCATGACCTATATCCCTCATGGTATGAATGAAATTTTAAAAAAATTCACTAACATTGATTTCATGTATATATAATGAACCTATTCCATAATAAAATGAACAATAATCCAAAAGCATGCTTCCCTAATGTCTTATTATTCACGAAAAGAAACTATTATTCATAAAATGAAATAAAATCCACTAATTTTAGCACTTTTTCTATAGAAGATATTATGACACAACATCTTCATGCATGACATGAACTTCATCTTCACAATGCTTCATCATCATAATCACTTCCTTCACAATTGGCCTTCAAAATGGTTCGAATTACTCCATGCATTCATGGTGTTTCCATAATGGTATCCTTATAGTGGCTCGAATGAGTTCATAGGGTGATACTATAGTGGTTCCATGCTTCCCAATGGTGAAATAACTCAATCCCAGGTTCCCCAGGCAGTCGCAATTGTAGATCACAAATGGATGGCTTGGAGGATGGTCCTTGATATGTGGTAGGAGTATTTGAAGTTCTCTATGATACAGGTGATGTAGGTTCAAGATAAAAAAGTGGTGTTTTTTCAGTGATTAATAGTGCCTGACTATTCATGTGTCACGTATCAATTATTCTCTTAGGAAAATGTTGGTTATTGTATTTAGATGTAGGGGTAACATCCCAGATTTTCAGCTCTAGACCTCCAAATCTGGACCCTCATACCCAACATTGTCTCACACAGGGATTTCCTTTCGCTCTATGAAATGATTTATAGTGTTGGTTCATGATAAGTCTCTCCTATAAGAGATGAATACCAATTCATATATGTGTCCTCCTTGGAAAGTGGTTCAAATTTTTTTACACCTATAAAAAAGTATTTTTCCTTAAAAAAATACAAATAATAAATCTTACATGTATGTTTTTTTAGAAAATTTATTTTAAACACTGATTATCTAAAAAATATAGAATAATAATGAATAATTGGGGAAAATCACTAAATAGTTAAGTGAATTTTTAAATTAAAATAAAAAATATAGGCTTGAAATACCAAGATCATCCCCTTATTATCCCCACACACTTAATATATGCTTTTCCTAATGTATAAAATCTCCACATAAATAACAATGATATTCAAAGACATCAATATTCAAATTTCATTGCTAATAAAAAACAATTATTGGTGAAGAAAAAATTTTCAATCATATCTTAAAATATATCTTCTCAAATCCTCTTTTTTCAAATGAAACTAAGTCAATGATGTATTATACTCTTCCCCATATGACTTTGTGGAGCTTATCCAAACTCTTATTCAATCATCTTAATTCATTATCATCATGCATTACAGTTTTCAATTTTCCTTACATTGAATTATTTTCAATCATTACTGAACATAACATTTTAATGGAGTTGTGATAATATCATAATTACATTATCATAACCACTGCCTTTTAAGGAATCTCATATCGACATCCTGTAAAGAAAAATATCCCAATTAATCAAGATGGATTTACATTAAGAGATTATATAAATCTAATCCATAAGGTAAGTAGATACTAATGTGAAAAACATTAATCTTGATAAGGTGGTTGAATATTATAAAACATTTTATGACAATCAATAACCAAGCTCAATAAAACACTCATATTTTAAAAAGTGGAATCACCCCACTTCCCAAAGTCAAAGAAAAGGCTCAAAAATCATAAGTAGACAGATATAATGAATGATACCATCATTTTAACTAATATTTTTTCTTGAAATAATATTTTTTTAACATTTATCAAAAATTATTATTTTCCATGATGTTTAATAATTAAATAAAATTGAAGAATAAATCATGAACCATACTCTATAATCCCATGAAACACACTCACATATTCTCTTCAATGATACATATCCCTTTTTCCCATATACAAACTTTCCTCCATATTTTAACCATTGAATATCATGGAAAAATAACATGAGTAAGAATGGATATATTTTTACTGTAATGTAGATTTTCTAAAAAAAATTCATTCATGGCTTCTACAAGCTAAAAGAAAGATTCAAATTTCAAGGTAATTATTAAGGAAATTCTATTAAATAAAAAATGCCTCATTCATTTTAAAATATACATTTTAAAATCATTTCTATAACAATATAAAATGAATGTTTTAGAGGGTAAACATGTTCTGAGTATCTCTCAAGAAATGGTTATTATAAATAACTTGGAAAATATTATTTAGACCCACTTGAGAATATGAAACAAATAAATCAAATTCAATCACTTATGGAATGAATTATAATAAAAAAATTATTCATAAAACTCAAATAACAAAACAAGTAAGAGAATTTCATTTATATAAGTTAACAATCCTTCCCAAATCATGAGTAATAAAGTTGATACACTGGTGTTTATCTCCAATATTCCATTACCCATTTAATTTATTTAATATCATTAATAATGAACTCTAAAACATAGAATCCTGAGAATTCTAAGTAACTATTTTATTTCATAGATAAAAATTATAACAAAAATCTATGTGTGGATTCAAATAATATCTTAAACCAAAATCATGTGAAAGTATAAAAGAGAGCAGTAAAATAAAAAATAGTTACAAGAATTACTCCTCACCTTTCATGATCTTCTATTTCCTTCCCTTTTGAGCCTTCATCATCATGGAAATAAAAAATAATACAACCAAGTGAATGGAAATGGTCCATGATTTTAAGTGTTAAAATATTAAGGGGATTGAAACTATATATTAAAATAAGTTAAAAAACTAACTCTTAATGATTAATTCCTAGGAAATCATAAAAAATAGTTACCTCCCACAAATTGATTTTATTTGATGTCTTTAGCTTGAACTTAACTCATTAGATCATAGAATTAGAGTGTCAAAAAGTTTTAACTGGTCTTGATTGATCCATGTGTAATGTTATTAAAAACCCATGATAACTCCTCTCCCCTTCTTCCATACTATCAACTAAAAACATTGAGAATGAGAAAACCATTAGTGGAAATCTCTTGAGATTTGGAATGAAGTTTTACTACTATAAAAAATGGATATTACTCATCCTTTTCCTCTTCTTGTGGTTGGAATTATTTATAATATTCAATGATATTCTTAGTTTTAGCAATTGTCACCACTCCTTCTTTTTCTTCTTCATCCAAATCCACTTAAATTGTTTATTTTATTCCCTTAAACAATTCAATTTTAATCCCCTTATATTATTTATCTTTTTTATATTTATATTTATCTTCTTTTTCCTCCTATTTCTCCATTGGTTTATTCATGGATTTTTAAGGGGGAAATAATTTTTTTTACATATTATAGATTAGTGATGGAATTCAAGAGCTGATCAAGCCCAGTATGACTCCATATAGTATTAATCTTTATATTACTCGTTTTTATGATCAATAGTTAAGGTATATTATTTTTAAAATATTTCCTTAGATTCATCCTTTGAGGTTTCCTTGAAATTATCCTCAATCTCATCACTTATTTTAAATGTATTCTTATGATTTACCATAAAGTTGGATTATTCCTTGGTTATCTTTTGGGATTCAAAAACTTCATGAGGTTTCTTATACATGTTTTTACATTTTTATTTTAATATGAATTTTATCCCACAATGGCATGCCACATAATAACTCGGGTAAGGTTATGGGAAATTATTTATTGAATTATATGATTATTTTATATGAGTTCATAAATTTGATGTGTGAGATCAATAAATTTATTGGAGAACATTTTGTACACAGTAATTATATAATATTTCCATGCCATCATAACAAATAAAGATACACAATCATGAAATGGAATCAAAAATATTAATAAATAACCTAAACTAAAATCAAAAATCTAAAAATGCGTGGGAAACAATTTTCCTAACTTATTGAATTTGATGATATTTAGTGTAGTCCAAAAAAATGCCTCTATAAATATGGTCTCCCATATGGTGTTTCTACTTTCTATGAGAGAACCAATTTAGAATGCATATGCACAAAATAATTACTAACTACAAAGGGTGTAGTATGGTATATCAAATCTTAAGGTTAAAACTATAAGGAAAATAAAAAACATAGAATTCAATAGATATGAAAAATACTTAAAAATATAACTTCAAACTATCCTGTCAATTATCAAGTGATATAAGGTGATTTGAAAAATTAAAACATTATGATAATGAAATAACTAAATATAAAAATATATGATGCTATAAATGATGTTTTTTTATTCAAGTCCTAGTGAATCACTTAGTTTGGGTAGACACTCTCCCCTCTCCTAATCTCTTATTTTCTCATAGTCACGTACTTTATAATATTAAAGAAGGCGGTTAATTAGAAAAAAATATTTAAAGATAGAATGAAAAGTAACTCAGTGGTCATGGTGGAAGCCTCACTCTATAACACACTAAAAATTACTCTATTAAACTAATAAAATGGTCATTCTCAATAGAAATTCAAAGAGATAAGTCAAACTTCCCAAAACCTAAAACAATAGTCATACATTATCATATAAGAGAGGAAAATAATAAATAAATGAGAGTGTGAATCCAAAATGAAATTACAAAAAGAGTGATACTTTATTAATTAATCCCCTTATATTAGAAACCCCATCATAAAAACACCACACTCTCAAGATATCCATGAATAGTTTGAAATAAAATCGAATAAAAAAACATTGATTATTACACCATCACCCTTTCAACTAATGGTATCTGAATAATACAACCCAATATTTTATTCTACCTACACAAAAACCATTTATTTCATATATAGACAATAACTCTAATATATATCTTTATCTTATATCTTCTTATGTATACCTATTTGAATTGATCTCAAATTCATGCCACAAACAATGTTTCATGTGATGTGATTTACTAATCATTAACCACAAAAATTTTTCAAGGGAATTTAAATAGGGATGTGAACCATTATATTCATCAATTGATAAAAAATAACAATTTTTAATCTCCTCTTCTTGAATGTTTTCATCATAAGATATGAATGAAACTCTATGAAAATTCATTGATACTTCTTTCTTGTACATCATATGATCCCATACTTTTAAAATGTGAACAAAACTACCAAAAATATACTTCTCCTCTATCTTTTGGTTCAGATCATGAAAATAATTTTCACAACATGAAACAAACTTTACTAAATTCAGAAATATTTCCACTACACTAGTCATGAAACAACATATCCAATTTTGATTTGAATTTCATCTTCATCAATACTTCATCATCAAAATTGATTCAAATTTGGAATTCATAGTGGCTTGACTTACAACTTGTGTCGATGGAATTTCTATAGTGGTTCCTTCACAAAGGCTCAAAAGAGCTCTTGGGTTTCTCCTCTAGTGGTTTTATTCTTTCTATTAGTGAAACAGATAGAACATGAGTTCCCTAGGTTACATAAATTGAAGATATCCAACAGCTGATGTGGTGGGTGATTGTTGAGATTTGGTAAGAGTTTTAGTGGTTATTTTCTAAGAAGGTGATGAAAAAATAGAATTTTTTTTGTTAATGATGAATATTTTATGGAATTTCAAATATCAAAACTAGATTCTTCTTTTGAGAAGGTTGTAGTAAAAAAATTAGGATATGAGGGAAGTAGATCGAATGATTAGACATAGACTTCCTTGATTTAACGCTCATATCCAACACCAACCCACATTAGGATTTCCCTTAGTTATTTTTGTCACGACCCGCCTTCACCAAAAGGAGGGAAGGGTCAGCAGATTGCCAGGCCCTTCCTTCTTTAAGTTGATGGAGAGATAATGACCCCCGAAACCCGCCTTCAATAGGTCCCGGAGTGGCGAATAGCACCAAGGGTATAGAAATTTATCACAAATGGAAGGCATTACCCTTTTTATTTTATAGGGTCGAGAGATAAGGAGAAGAAAACCCAACAACACCAAGGTAGAAAGAAAAGTAAATCCAAAAGTAAACCATTCCCACATGCATGTTCCAAAAGTAAAAGCCACAAAGTACAAAAGGTGACTACAAGGTAAGTACCAAAGAGGAAAATAAAAAACAACAACTGCAACTGCTCCGAAGGTCCGAGCTAGTAAGGTCCTGTGTGATCCCCGAAGTCCTCCTGGAAACCTGAAATCAGTTTTATATACGTAGGGTGAGCATACAAGTACACTCTGTAGGGAAAACCAAAGACTCTCGTGCACAAGTGGGGGAACGTACTAAAGTCCCATGAGCAAAGGAGTAACCAAACACCTATCAAGGTAAACTATCCACCCCATGCCTCACCAAGTCACACTCCCCAAATAACGCAAGTCAAGTAATATATGTAATAAGAGCACATCGATGTTTGGGTACCCCGCGCCACTTTCCCACTAGTTATTGAGACATCCTACGCATCGGACCAATCCCACCATTCTCACCGCAGTCCCACTGCCACACCCGCCCGCACACACCTGGGCCACAACCACACGTAGTCCCACTGCCGAAATCCCGCCTGCACACACCTGGGCCTCAACCGCATGCAGTCCCACTGCTGAATCCCGCCCGCACACACCTGGGCCACAACTGTCACATGTAACCATGCCTGCAAACACCTAGGCCAAAACAACCACCACCACGCCCGAAGACACCTGGGCGAGAAAATACACTGCCACGCCCGAAGACACCTAGGCCTCATCCCGAAGACACCTGGGAAACCACCTGCCGCACACTCCTGGCCAACCACCACACTACCCATCCCGAAGGTTCTTGGGCTAATAATGGACTTCAGGCCATCACAGCCTACCCAATGATACTTGGGCTATCCGGGAAAGGGAGCAGAAAAGGAGCTAATAACCAGCCACTATGAATAGTGTTGGGAAAAACACCCTCCCCCGTGAAATGGGGGTGTTCAGAACTAAGTTCTCAACTTGGGTGGGGCACAAATAATAAACACAAAGCTACAAGTATATATATATAGGGTAGCAAGCACTCACCCAAGCTAGGTTTTTCTTCAGACAACCTACAGATCATAACAGTACTCAAGTCCGAGTCACGACTCACGCTAACAACCCATTTGTCCCCTTTCTTATTTCACGTTCAGTGATAATGTTTACGTTTAATCACTACTGGGCAACTAGTAGGCATAGGCATAAGTCCAGGAAAGTAAACAGTCAAACATCAACCAAAACGCTCACACCCAGTTCTCAGCAATAGAGGATTCCACCCCAATTTGTGATATAAACAAGTAACCACCCGGATTTAAAACTCACAACCACCGAATCCATATCAATAGGAGATCCCATCCCCAAATTCACACAACCACCAAGAGTATAAAAGAACAGGGGTCCCATCCCCTCCCACATCATCAGCAATCGGCCCGAAAGTAAAACAACCAACTACCACCATCAACACAAGCAGGGCCTTGCAGGTATTTTCAGATTTAAACGACTTAACACACTCCATGATTCAAATTACGTGTGTTCTAACCGGGAGTTATCACAGACGGGTTGATCCTGGTGCTTTCAATTTATTCAGCTGGATATACGTGATTAACCAATTCACTTTTCATAGCAGAAATTTACAACCACAACCAAGCCATTTAAAACATCAACAGGGTTCATTAGTGCACAAACAATGACCACCAATGGCCTCGATTTTCAGGAGGCATAAGCCAGCACAACTCAGCAAGATGGTCATAGAAGAAACAACATCAAAATATAAAACAACATCAACAATCACAACCCCCCTCTTTCTTTATAGAATTCGTTCATTATCTTATTTAGGTCTAGTTTACCCAATTCTACAGAATCAAAATCAAGCCCACCCTGCATGATACACCAAAGAGAGAGATGAAGGAGAAATTCCCTACTTGTTGATAGATGATCGACGTTTAGGCCAGGGCGCGGAACTTTACAGATAACGATGCGGTGGGCCCGATGCACCAGAAGCTGTTTGTGAAAAGCCACAATCGAGGAAAAAAGAAACCACGGCTAACCCTTAGTTTATAAGAGCCGAGGACGGTTGAGGTGAAAACCCGAAACCGCGTAAGGCGCAGGGGTCGTGGGTTGACCACACGGATCCACTCGTCACAAAAAGGGGGTCGGGTGGTTTAAGCCGACTCATGAATTGATGAATTATTTAATTAAAGCTCTTATGCGCGTTACGGGTGTTAAAAACACGCTTAAACGAGTCAAAATAGGGTTTAAAACCCTATTTGCGCAAAGGAGCACTACTGGAAACACCCTGACAAGGCCGGGTGATGCCGATCGGTCTCACCGATCGGTCTCACCGATGGGTCTCACCGATCGGTCTCACCGATCAGTCTCACCGATCGGTCCCCCCAATCGGTCTCCCCAATTGGTCTCGCTGATCGGTCTCACCGATCGGTCTCACCAATCGGTCTCACCGATCAGTCTCACCGATCAGTCTCACCGAGGCGCCACTCCTTTAGAACTTGAATTTTGGCAAAGGGAAGGACCAAGAGAGTCTGGGTCATCACATCAGATACCTCTCAAACTATTCTCGTCCTCGAGAATTTGAACAACCCAGAAGGAAAGGGCGGGTCCGAACAACCACCCCAAAAGATACCTCTCAAGAGTAAACCTCATCGTTAACTAAGAACACCTTCCCGTCACAAACCAAGAAACATACCATGCCAAACCGCCCGGGCATGTGGGTTGGGGAGTCTCCTCCCCCATGTCAAGATATTATCCTCTTTGGGCGGCACTGACTCGCCCACACAGGTTTAATCGCATCCACCTTAATGAGTCTTGATTAGGGGTCGGGTTCTCTCTTTCCCCATAGCCGGGGTGTTTCACACACAAGAAGAGGAAGAAAACCAGTACATTTCATAGCCAAAAGACAAAACATTCTATCATAACAGGTACAACATGGAACAAAGCTTAAAACAACTCTGGGTACTGGGTACGCATCTGTGCTTCCCTTTCCCACGTACTCTCCTCAAGCCCACCACGTCTCCACAACACGCGAACCAAGGGAATGGTTCGTCCGCGAAGCACCTTTTCCTTGCGATCCTCGATCACCACTGGTCTCTCCACAAAGGTCACGTCGTCCTCGATGTCCAGCTCACCCCAATCAAGGAAGTGTGAATCGTCGTGCAGATAACGACGGAGCTGGGACACATGAAAGACATCATGTATCCTTAGTAGCGGTGGTAGCAACGCTAGATGGTAAGCCACTTCGCCGACCTGCCGCAACACTTGGAAGGGTCCGATGAATCTGGGAGAAAGCTTACTCCCTTTGTCGAACCTCTACTGCCCGCGCCGAGGGGAGACCTTTAAGAACACGTGGTCCCCAACTTCAAACTCCAAGGGCCTCCTCCTGGTATCAGCGTACGACTTCTATCGGTCCTGGGCCGCCTTAAACCTTTCCCGTATGAGCTGAACCTTCTCTGTCATGTTCTACACCACCTACGGACCAAGGATGCCTCCCTCTCCTACTTCGGTCCAACACACAGGCGAACGACATGGCCTCCCGAACAAAGCTTCAAACGGGGCCATGCCAATGGTAGAGTGGTAGCTATTGTTGTAGGAAAACTCTACCAGAGGCAAGTATTGCACCCATGACCCTCCTGAGTCCAAAACACATGCTCGCAGCATATCCTCCAAGGTTTGGATGGTGCGCTCTGTTTGTCCATCTGTCTGGGGATGGAAAGCAGTGCTAAGGCGTAACTGGGTGCCAAACACATGCTGAAATCCCCTCCAGACCTGCGAGGTAAACCGTGCATCCCTATAAGAGACTATAGACCTCGGAACTCCATGAAACCGCACCACCTCATCCACGTACTTTCGTTCCAAAGCATCCACAGCACTCGACCCCCTGATCGCCAGAAAGTGATCCGATTTCATCAACCTGTCCACTACCACCTAGATGGCGTCGTACCCTCCTCGGACCTTGGGTAGCCCCGTGACGAAATCCATTGAGATGTCATACCACTTCCACTCGGGGACATCTAGGGGCTGTAGTAGGCTGCCTGGAACTCGGTGTTCAGCCTTCACTTGCTGACACACTAGGCACTTGGCCACAAACTCTGCCACCGCTCGCTTAACTCCGGGCCACCAAAACTGCCTCTTCAAACCTTGGTACATCTTGGAAACTCCTGGGTGTACTGCTTGGGGTGATTTGTGGAACTCAATGAGAACCATTCCGCGCATCTCCTCTTGGACAAACAACCTTCCCTGGAAAAGAATCCGGTTCTGACCATCCTCAGTCCATCCTTCCAGAGCATTGCCCTGGTCAACTTGGTCACACATCACTTCACACTCTAGGTCTCCCCACTGATACTCCTCCACCTACTGAAACAGGGGTGACTGCACTGTCATCTGATATAGGCAGCCTCTGCCACTATCCATCATCACATCCAGGTGTAAGGCAGCCAACTCTTCCATTGCCTTCCAGGCGTCCGCCGACTCTCGGACCGCATCCTTTTGCGTCCTCCTGCTCAAGGCATCGGCCACCACATTTCCCTTTCCCTCAGTATAAGAGATCTCGAAGTCGTAATCCTAGAGGAACTCCACCCATCTCCGCTATCGCAAGTTTAAGTCCCGCTGGGAGAAGATATACCTCAAGCTTTTGTGATCCGTGAAGACCAAAAAGCGTTCCCCGATGAGGTAGTGCCGCCATAACTTTAGCGCAAAAATGACCGCTGGAAGCTCTAGGTCGTGGGTGGCGTAATTATGCTCATGGGAACGCAGCTGCCTAGACCCATAAGAGATCACCCCTCATCGCTGCATCAACACGCATCCCAGGCCCTGTCCCGAAGCATCACAAAATACCTCATAGGCCACCCCTTCTTCTGGTAATCTCAGCACTGGGGCACTGACCAGATTCTCTTTCAGATAGCTGAAGGCTGACTGACACTACTCACTCCATACAAAAGCCTGGTCCTTCTTGGTCAGAGCCGTAAAAGGGGCTGCTACTCGGGAGAAGTTGGGTACGAATCTCCGGTAGTAACCCGCCAGCCCAAGGAAACTTCGAACTTCTGCCACATTCTTGGGTGCTGCCCAAGAAACAACTGCCTCAACCTTTGATGGGTCCACCGCTACCCCCTACTCGGACACCATGTGCCCGAGGAAGTGCACTTCTCGTGTCCAGAACATGCATTTTGACAACATCCCATAGAGCTGGTGCTGTCGGAGGACCTCCAAAACTGTCCTCAGGTGCTCTGCATGGTCCTCCTCTGATCTAGAGTAGACCAGGATGTCATCGATGAACACAAAAACGAACCAATCCAGGTACTCCCGGAAGATGGAGTTCATAAGTCCCATGAACACAGCTGGGGCATTCGTAACACCGAAGGGCATGACTACAAACTCGAAGTGTCCATACCTGCACCTGAACGCTGTCTTCGGGATGTCTCTCTCTTTCACCCTCAGCTGGTGGTACCCAGACTGCAGGTCGATCTTCGAGAACCATCCTGCCCCTTTCAGCTGGTCGAAAAGATCATCTATCCTTGGGAGAGGGTAGCGATTCTTGATTGTCACCTGATTCAGCCTACTGTAGTCTATGCACAACCTAAGACCACCATCTTCCTTCTTTGCAAACAAGACTGTAGCACCCCACAGTGACGCACTCGGACGAACATAACCCCTCTTCATCAGATCGTCAATTTGTATCTGCAACTCCCATAGCTCCGAAGGTGCCATCCGGTAAGGGGCCATCGAGATTGGACGAGCTCCGGGCTGCAGGTCTATCCCAAACTCGATATCACGTCGAGGGGGTAGAGTCGTCACCTCCTCAGGAAAGATGTCCATAAACTCACAAATGATCTCTGGAACTTCCACCATTTCAGCATCTACTGATTCCACTGTCAGCTTGGTCAACAAGCAGAGGAGAGGTTCCTCTCTCCTGTTTCCCTTCGGACTTCTCTGCTCGCCGGTGAAGGTAACACGCTGGCTGTCCAAGTCTGAGAACACCACCCTTCTTCGAAAACAGTCGATGACAGCGCACACAGAAAATAACCAGTCGATGCTTAGGATGACATCGTATGGCTGAATCTGTAGCAGAAGAAGATCCCTAACTGACTGATGTGGCCCTATCATCAGTCTACATCCCCGAAAAACGAATAAGAAGTCGGTCTGACCTCCGACTGGTGTGCTCAACATTAGGGGCACTGGAAGTCTCTCAGAATCTAGAACCAAGGAATAGGATAGAATGGGTGAAACAAAGGAGTGTGAAGCTCCGGTATCGAACAAGGCATAAGCAAGAGTGCTAAACAGACTGATTGTACCTCGAACAACCTCTGGCCCGGCTGGAACTGCTGCCTCTGCAGCGTGCAACTGTCCACGCCCAGCTCCCCTGCCCCTCGGCTGTCGGCCACCTCCCCGACCACGCCCTGGTCGAGGTCCCTATGGAGCGCCCTGGGGTCGGCCTCCTCATCATACGTCTGCCCTCGGAGGAGCGGGAGCTCGCTGTCCCTGCTGCTGCTGCTGGAAAGGTCTGGCTGGAGGCTGCTGCTGGGGCGGGTGCTGGGGATGACTGCCACTACTGTACTGCACCCGGTCGGGGCACTGACTCCGAATATGCCCAAGGCTCCCAAAGATGAAGCACCGCAGTCCCGGGCCCGTAGGAAAAGGGCGAGGGCTGGGGGATCGAAACTGAAACTGCTGCGGCCTGCTCCCTGTGGGTCGGAACCTAGAGGGTCCTGACGCTGGAGGCCTGGTGTTGACAGCCTTCCCCTTCGATGGTCCCAGCTGGATCCCCTCTCGCGACACTCCCCCTAGAGCATGCATCCGCTCCACCACTTCGGCCTTCTTCTAGACCTCCAAGTACGTTGACATGGTAAAGGGGTTAACAACATACTGGAGGGAGGGTCGGAGTGCCTCCTCCAAACGTCTTGCCCGAGACTCCTCATCGGGAAAGAGGTCCAGAGCAAAACGTAGGAGGTCCTTGAACTTGATCCCTAGCTCCCTCACAGACATACTCCCCTGTTGGAGGGAGAGTAGTTCCTGCCTCCTTTATGGCTTGATCGTCGAGGAGAGGAATTCCGCCCGGAACTCCTTCTTGAAATCCACCCAAGCCACCTCAGACTCTCTCCTCTCCCCCAGGTAAAGCATCCACCACTGACGTGCCGCTCCCCTCATTTGGCTAACGGCCAGAGGAACCCAGTACTCAGTCGGGGCCCGAATCAGGCCGAAGGCTATAACCAGCTCCTCTAGCCAGCCTTCCATCTTCATATCGGAGGTGCTGCCCTCATACTTCTTGAGGGCCTGTCGCTGGAAGGCTCGAAGAGTCTTCTGCCACTGGTCGTCCTCTTCCTCTCGATTAGCTTTCTGCCAATCGGCCAAAGTAGTCTCCGGGGCCTCTATCGCCTGCACCACACATGGTCGCCTTCCAGGTGCCATAGTTGCAAGGTAAACAAGGAATGCCTAAGCCCAAGTAGTGCAGAATATCATTCTTAAAAATTCTTAAAATTTTATTTATTCTTAACTCCCAAGACATCCCAGAAACACAAGAACACAAGTCATTATGATGCATGTACCTTTCCTAGTGTCTCTACCCTGCAATCAGTGTGGCTTCACTTAGTCGTTCGGTAGGTCCAGAATCCTTGCATCGGATCAAGGGGGGACCTAAAATCCCGTGTCCTAGCCGGTCTTCCCTGGCCTAATTCACGCGCCAAGGTCATCCAACACTGTTTCCTTACCATCCCATGCAATCCTCACTGTGCCTAACTCCACACTCTATCCTATATCTCAACCAACCTCCTCTGATACCATTCTATCACAACCCGCCTTCACCAAAAGGAGGGAAGGGTCAGAAGATTGCCAGGCCCTTCCTTCTTTATATTGAAGGAGAGATAATGACCCCTGAAACCCACCTTCAATAGGTCCCGGAGTGGCGACTAGCACCAAGGGTATAGAAATTTCTCACAAATGGAAGGCATTACCCTTTTTATTTTATAGGGTCGAGAGATAAGGAGAAGAAAACCCAACAACACCAAGGTAGAAAGAAAAGTAAAGCCAAAAGTAAACCATTCCCACATGCATGTTCCAAAAGTAAAAGCCACAAAGTACAAAAGGTGACTACAAGGTAAGTACCAAAGAGGAAAAGAAAAACAACAACTGCAACTGCTCCAAAGGTCCGAGCTAGTAAGGTCCTATGTGATCCCCGAAGTCCTCCTGGAAACCTGAAAGTAGTTTTATATACGTAGGGTGAGCATACAAGTACACTCAGTAGGGAAAACCAAAGACTCTTGTGCACAAGTGGGGGAACGTACTAAAGTCCCATGAGCAAAGGAGTAACCAAACACCTATCAAGGTAAACTATCCACCCCAGGCCTCACCAAGGCACACTCCCCAAATAACGCAAGTCAAGTGATATATGTAATAAGAGCACATCGATGTTTGGGTACCCCGCGCCACTTTCCCACTGGTTATTGAGACATCCTACGCATCAGACCAATCCTGCTATTCTCACCGTAGTCCCACTGCCACACCTGCCTGCACACGCCTGGGCCACAACCACACGCAGTCTCACTGCCGAAATCCCGCCCGCACACACCTGGGCCTCAACCGCACGTAGTCCCACTACTGAATCCTGCCCGCACACACCTGGGCCACAACTGTCACGTGTAACCATGCCTGCAAACACCTAGGCCAAAACAACCACCACCACGCCCGAAGACACCTGGGCGAGAAAATACACTGCCACACCCGAAGACACCTGGGCCTCATCCCGAAGACACTTGGGAAACCACCTGCCGCACACTCCTGGCCAACCACCACACTACCCAGCCCGAATGTTCGTGGGCTAATAATGGAATTTAGGCCATCACAGCCTACCCGAAGATACTTGGGCTATCCGGGAAAGGGAGCAGAAAAGGAGCTAATAACCAGCCACTATGAATAGTGTTGGGAAAAACACCCTCCCCCATGAAATGGGGGTGTTCGGAACTAAGTGCTCAACTTGGGTGGGGCGCGAATAAGAAACACAAAGCTACAAGTATATATATATAGGGTAACAAGCACTCACCCAAGATAGGTTTTTCTTCAGACAACCTATAGATCACAACATCACTCAAGTCCGATTCAGGACTCACTCTAACAACCCATTTTTCCCCTTTCCTATTTCACATTCAGTGATAATGTTTACGTTTAAGCACAACTGGGCAACTAGTAGGCATAGGCATAAGTCCCGGAAAGTAAACATTCAAAAATCAACCAAAACGCTCACACCCGGTTCTCAGCAATAGATGATTCCACCCCAACTTGTGATATAAACAAGTAACCACCCGGATTTAAAACTCACAACCACCGAATCCATATCAACTGGAGATACCATCCCCAAATTCACACAACCACCGAGAGTATAAAAGAACAGGGGGTCCCATCCCCTCCCACATCACCAGAAATCGGCCCAAAAGTACAACAACCAACTATCACCATCAACACAAGCAGGGCCTTGCAGGTATTTTCAGATTTAAACGACTTAACACACTCCATGATTCAAATTCTGTGTGTTCTAACCGGGAGTTATCACATAAGGGTTGATCCGGGTGCTTTCAATTTATTTAGCCGGATATACGTGATTAACGAATTCACTTTTCACAGCAGAAATTTACAACTACAACCAAGACATTTAAAACATCAGCAGGGTTCATTAGTGCACAAACAACGACCACCAACGACCTCGATTTTCAGGAGGCATAAGCCAGCACAACTCAGCAAGATGGTCATAGAAGAAACAACATCAAAATATAAAGCAACATCAACAATCACATCCCCCCTCTTTCTTTATAGAATTCGTTCATTATCTTATTTAGGTCTGGTTTACCCAATTCTACAGAATCAAAAGCAATCCCACCCCGCATGATACACTAAAGAGAGAGACAAAAGAGAAATTCCCTACTTTTTGATAGATGATCGACGTTTAGGCCGCGGCGCGGAACTTTTCGGATAACGATGCGGCGGGCCCGATGCACCAGAAGCTGTTTGTGAAAAGCCACGATCGAGGAAAGGAGAATCCACGACTAACCCTTAGTTTATAAGAGCTGGGGACGGTTGAGGTGAAAATATGAAACCGCGTAAGGCGCGGGGGTCGTGGGTTGACCACGCGCATCCACTCGTCACAGAAAGGGGGTCGGGTGGTTTAAGCCGACTCATGAATTGATGAAGTATTTAATTAAAGCTCTTATGCGCGTTACAAATACGCATAATAAATCATACTTATATATTCTCTTTCCCAAAATTAATTTTAAACACTTAATACCCAAAATCAAATTGTAATAATGAATAATTGAAATAAATAAATAAATAAATAATTTAAAAAACTAGTTAGAATATATATGAATGAAATACCAACATAAGCTTTACTCAATATATATGATCCTGGAATTCCTATAGTTTTTGGATGTGAGGTAAAGGTCAGCAGAATTTTCTCATATTTATCATCTTTATTTCTCATTATATGGTTTTCCCTCTTCCTCACATTATCCAAATACATTGAACAGTAAAAAATAAATTCTTGAGCTAGATAATCCTTTTGAATGTATCTATCAAGATAAATCATTTTCTTAACATGTAAATTTATCATGTACATATTTTTTCAGTTGGATGCATCCAAGGAAAACTAAAGAGGCCCTTAATAATTATATTAGTTGAAAGGTGTGTATTTAGATGTATCATAAATTTGAAAAAATTTGGATTAAAAATTTTCTATAAATCTATCAAAATAAAATTTTCTTATTCATGTATTTTTTAAAGAAAAAATTGGATAAAATTTCAGTACAAATATATTTATATATGGTACAATCACTTCACTGTCAACCTTACATGATTAGATAGTTCATGACATATTGTCATTATAAATATTTCATGAAGAAGAATGCGATATTCATGACTTTTTATAGATTTGAGTTTCAACTCTCTTCTATTCGATCATTTTTATATGTTTCTTGAATAAAAATATAAAAAATTTATACCCTCTAGAACTTCTAGAAATTATTTTTTCTATGATGTTTTCATCACATAAGAAGCACATTGAACATTATTGTTATTATGATTGATAAAATCTGAATGTAGTTCTAGCCTAATACCCTAATAAACTAATTCATGTTAAGATCATAAGTTATCATCATTTTTACCATTGACATTTATAAGAATTTAATGTAATATTTCACACATATTTTTTCAACGTGCATTATGTGTAAACAACGACATAGAAAACTGGTCGAAAAATGAGAAAAATCAATGTAGATGCTTTTTTCCTATAATTGTATTTTAATTTTGTGTAAATTGTATTCCTATTTTTATATGACATCTTAAATTCCATGATTGAAAAGATAAAAAATTTCAATTCTGTAAGTACATCAATTAAATACATGTGTTGATGTGGATTCCTAATCTAAACAATAATTTTAAAAGTTTAAAAAATTTACCCATATGTATGATTCATTAAAAATTATAATTTATTCCCTATAAAACTAAATATATGATTATATTTTTTCATTTTGGATTATGTATTCTACATATAATTAAGATATCATAGTTTAACCTATATTCTTCAGAAATAAATATTTCTATAAGTGGTGAAATAAACTATCATCCATATAACAAAAATACGCTTTTGAAATATTGATTTTGAAGATACATCATATGTACACAAACCCACATTCCAAACCTATGTAAAATATTTTATTAAAGGTTAAAATTACACACATATATATCTTTTCGAGGATCAGATGGTCCATATATGTTTATAATCAAGAAAGTAAAAAAGTTCTTTCCTACACATCTATAGAGAAATGTTATAAATGTGAATGTAAATGGGCCACATGATATATTCAGTAAGAATATGTGAAAAATATTAAAATCATAAAAATAATGAACCAACATGAAATTAAGAAACCCTACTTCAATAATCAAGATATCATGAATTAAAATTCTCCTATACTAATCCATCCATAAGATAAACAAATTCATCATTATTAATAATTATCTAAGAATTATACCATCCCATATTTATCAAAATTTCATCAAGCATAATAATAGTCTGGATACTAGAAATTAATATAACATTCCACATTACTTTATATAGAATAATAGATAGTGTTACATATATATTGGTCTTCTATCAAGACATTCCACATTGTTTATAGTCATTCAATATTACATTTTCCTCCTAAAATAGGCAATAATATTTTTTCAAAGCATGAATTTTTTTAGTTGAATAATAAGATCAATTAAATTTCATTCCATATAATTATTTTAAGGAATATCTATATAATTATGATGTAAAATTTTAATAATATAATCAGTTCCATTATTAAAAATTCAATACTTAGTTTTCCTATGATATAATTATTAGGTACTAACCAGGGTGATGGAAATACAAATTATTGGGAATTAATGTTTTTTCATAAAAATATTATAGTATAAAATATATTATGGAATTTTTTAGATAAGGAATAAAACAATTGAAACACAAAATATAAGACTATTGTGTGGGAAGTGTTACCAATAATGAAAAATAACACATGGTGTTTTATAGCAGTTCTGGGAAAAAGTATCATATGTTTACTCTTGAATTATCTCTACTTAGTGTGAGGAATGTCAAAAAATATGAAATATTATTTTAAAAAGGGTTAATACCAAACCCAATATTTTGTAATAGGTTTAGGCCAATACTATTTGATTATAGAGGAAGACCAATCTTAAAACCTTTTGAGCAGGTGAAGACAAAACCTAGGCTTTTAAAATGTTTATCACAAACATAGTTATTTTTAGTAGGTTCATGCACAACATTTTAAACACTACCTTTTGGTCAAGTGGGTAGAACCAGTACCTTTTAATTGATTTTATTAATACGTGTGAATTTTATAGTGTACAAAATTTAGTATAGTGAAATAGAATAGAATAATAAAACTAGGCTAATTGTTGAAGATGCAATTTTTGGTGTAGAACATTGATTTTCAGCCCTTAATGTGAATGAATGATGAGATTCGGGTTGTTTATTAATTATTTTTCAATTAAGAATTGGTGGAGTAATATAAATTCTCAAGTTTTAAACACTTTAGTAATGGAATATTTTTTTTCATATATTCATACTTGAGTGATCCAAAATTTATTTATATATGAATTAGAAATTTATAATTACTTTCACACAATATGATCCCTAACTCATGATAATATTCAAATGTCATATCAACCCATAAATCTCTTTAATAACTATCAGTTAAGGATAACTCAAAAATATACTTTGAGAGATTAATTATTATTCTATTTCATGAAATAAACATCCCACATGAATAAAAGAGAAAATAGATATTCCATTTACATAACATCATACATTCAGAAACTATTTTAAGAATACAAATAAAAATATAAATAGGTGTTAATATTTATCATGTATGATATAAAATTTCACAAAAGTCATTATGTTTGTTGTATTTGATTTTTTTTAATATACGCTTAACATATCCATGTAACATTAATAATAATTTTATTTGAAATTGACTACATATTTATGTATATATCTCATAAAATCTTCCCATTAAACTTCCTTAATGAGATAACATCTACCACGAAATATTATTTCAATAATGGTGACATTATGATTCATAATCTTTATGTTTAATGCTTAAAATTATGTCCAAATATATTTTATTCACCATATATATTTTATATTTATATTTGAATCATATAAGAAACTTTCCATTCAATGTTTTTTAGAGATAATTCAGTAAATAATATAAATATATTTTTATATTAATATCCATCATTACCAATTTATCTTAATGTGACTTTCACTTTGAACTAGACTAATGCAATAACGTATTTTTCTCACTTTGAAATTATGAAAGTTCAAACATAATCCTACTAGCCACTTAGAACATATATTTTCCCAAAAACAATCTTTAATACTCAAACACTTATGAAAAAATAACACTTATTTTCTTTAGTGGGAATATTTATCAAATAAACAATTTATAAACATATATCATATGAAACATTATGTGTTTTGATAAATATCATTTAAAATAAAATTTTTATTGATTAAATTATACTATCGATGGGTGGAAGAATCTTTTTCCATTATATATTAATAAATAACCAGGATAATTTTTTTAAACTAAGATAAAAATATTACTGTCCGTTATTTTCAAATTGTGTTAGATAATGAAACAAATTATAAACCATGTATAACAAAAACATAATATCATTTATCGATAATATCCATTATTTGAAAATTCAATTCAATGATCGTATATGTTAAATTGAGGTGAAAATACACATCTATTATAATTTACAATTCATCAAGATAAAAGTAATCCCTTTCATTCTATATATTTAAGGAAAAACTATAAATAAATTATTTGGATACATACATTAAGATCCATCAATTATTTCCATAATTTCGAACTCTTAATCCTATTCACAAGTATTTTATAATATATAGTTGACATCTTATAATGTTTAAAATATAATAATGGGTTTATATAATATTAATACAAATAATATACTCTCTACAGAGTATTACACACCCCATTAGGTATTATGTGTAATTCTATTACCAATGTCCACACATTTCATAATGAAAACATTTCCCTTACTTCCTAAAACATCCTTTAGATTTAAATGACCCATGATGACTTTTAGACCATAATTTGGATTTATTTTTCTTATGAAATAAATTTTTAAACTTTTATTTTATATTTACATCATTAGATCTTATACCCTTTATAGCCTTCTCAGTTATACTCAATATATTTAGGAGATAAGGTAAACTTTAATTAAACTCATTCATATAATAATTCATAATAAATTATTTTGACATTTTTAATAATTATTATTTATTAATTTTGGTAAATAGATCATTATTTAATGGATTACCCATTCTATATAAGTCACTAGAATACCTAATAATATTGAGTATAAGGTAGGATACTAAATTTCCTTTAATAATTTTACATCTAAATAATGGATATAAAACCTTGTATATTTTATGCCTTAATTATTCCTCGTAAAGCCACTTCATGTTATCTTTCCTCATGAACACATACATGTTATCGTATTTTTTTAATAATTGGTTATGTGGATTGAAACATTAGTGTAGGAAAATCATGTGATTATTTCTTATTCCTTAATTATACATCAAGGTCAACATTTTAAATAGCTTCACCATTCGGTGAATCAGAATTAATTGTTTTTTCTTCCTACTTAATAACAATTCTTATATATTTTTAAAAATACAACAAGTTTATTTAGATTTTATTTTTAGTATATTGATCTTAATAACATGTTTTATGATAATTTAATTTTATCTACAATATAGGTTTTTATTAGATGGTTATCATGTTATATAGTCATTTATAATTATTTTTTTAAAATATAATACTCTTAAAATAATAACCCCTTTTATTTTACATCATATCTATTAGTTAAATGAGATCTATATTTCATTGTGATATTTTTTGTATTTATCATTTTTACCATTACAAAACTATTTAGGTAGACGATCACGTCAATAATACCATATATGACCCTAGAAAAACTGATAGGATAACTTAATTGTAACACCTTGGATAAAATCACTTATAAATATCCCAGATGAAGTACAATATGACCTTAGTAATTCCTCATCATATTGTAGATTCTACCAACTAGTGGAAAGAGCCCAAATCATATATTTTGGAGACTATGACTTTGATATCATAACCATTATTAAAAAATTAAAAAAAATAAGTCACATCCATAATAGATAACGAGAGTATACATAAAACAATAACATATTCATGTAATAAAAAAATAAATGTAGTCATGTAGTCATACATCCCAACTGATAACCCACAAGCTCAATCAAATATACATAATAAATAAGTGGAAAATTATAATTAGTCTCCTTTATAACACCAAGACTCTCCCAATCCTAGTATAAAATCTTTTTTGATCTTCTCATACTCAATCCACTATTCAAAATATGACCTGAGAGTCAAACATAAGGCCCTCGCACACAATAGGGTGCCAATGCATAGTGTGAGAAATATATCTTAGTAGGGTATCATAAAGTTCAAATAAAATAAACTAGAATATATGTGTGTATGAACAAGTAAAGTAAATAATATAAATATAACTAAATACAAGACTGGATGTTATGTCATCATGCTCTAACTAGGCCACCCTAACATCTTACTATAGGAAGAAAATGTCGTCATACTGGGAGACAAACACCCGGGTGGGGAAAGTCAACCCCATCATTATTAGGAACCTATATCACAATCACCTTTATACCTATTTCAACATAACCATATATAAATAATAAAAATGAAAATTATATATCTTGATATAACTCATACCTAGAATCCCACACAAAGAGATAACCCCATATTCCTTCTCACTACCTAGGAACTAGTCACTTGAGACCCATTCCCATGTCTTGATTCATGTGTTTTTATCTATCTATACACATATGATAATATTCTTATACTATAACATATCACATAGGGTATGTCACATTAAACATGTTGACATTCCCATATTTCTTGTGAAGGTATCCTCTAAGATCCTATGACTCAACCCATTATATACTCCTCATTACGAAACAACACCCATGACCCCATAGTGATCCAAGGACATATAGTCCCTAACTAACTCTTTCCCAATGGGGTCATATAAAATACCTATTCTAATTACCACATTGTTTTCTTGGGTGCAATCCTTATAGACCATACTATGGAAACTAACTGCCTAGATTCTGAGAAAATTCCCATGATCCAAAACCTAGACTCATCTCATATCTCCTTTAGTAGATATCCTAATCCCATAAATGGAGGAAAACCTCCCAAACATAGTACATCTAGATATATATTAATTCTCTCCATAATATAACCCACCAAGGCTTCGATCTACACTCAAAATATTATTCCCAATCAAGCATGAGATTTAATACCATCTCACCCATCATCACTCGGCCAAATACTCTAATGTATGGTATATTATACCTAGGAGGACCATTTTAGGAGACAAATTTTTTTTCTAAACCGAATAATTACTTGATGAATCTCATAAACCAAATTAGAATCTTTTCCCCCTTTCTAATGTATTCAATTGGTTCTTCCAAAATACACAACATGCAATGAATCATTTGATCAAAATCTAAGAGTCTTAATAACAACCATTTTCCTTAGATACAACACTACTGGTTTTGAACCATTTTACCCAAAAATAAATTATTATATAGTCATGAAAAATAATGTATCAAAAAAATATGGTTTAGTATTTTAGAGACCACCCAACTCAAACTAGAGTCACCCCTTTTAAGAAAATCATAGACACTATCTCTTAATATCTTCCATGCATTATCCAAGTTTGATAAGAATCTAAGCCCCTATATCAATGTAAAATTCCCAAAAATTTATTATAAAAAATTATAATTACTAAAAAAATTAAATACATAAAATTATAATCACATAAAACCATTTTTATACTAATAAAAACTGAAACCATGACCAATGATGTGTTTTCGTCGTATCAGGAAGTCCTCTATCCACCGTACACAAAAGAACCAATGTTTTGTATGATTCCACTACATCTAGATGAAATTTTTACTCAATCATAGCCCATAGATAGTAAATTAAATAGATAAAAAATAATATCCAAGAAAAAATAAGGAAATTTTCCTTTAAATGATGAAGAAACAGACCTCAAATACTATAGGTCAAGAAGGTTGAAAAGGAGAAGAGTTAGAGAAGAGAAACCCAAAATTACATTGAAAATAATAATAATAAAGGAACAACCTTGATGGGTGGCATTCAATTATTGTGGTGGGTTTTCAAGGAAGAATTTTAATCCCCTATTTAAAACTCTAAGATTACCACATGTTTGTCTCTTGCAGAGCTAGGCCTAGAGATTCACTATTCAAGCAATTATACATATTTGTATTTTCTCATTATATTAAAAATGCCCTAAAAATGGATGTTTTTTTGGAATTTTAAATTTTAAAATAGAACACAGACAGTAAAAAACAAAAATATTTAGTAAGATAATACTTTTGGCATAGGGGTTAATTCCAATGGGTTCTGTCACTTTTTTCTTTTGTTATAAATCTTCTAATTCAATGATAAGACTCAATATCATTCCTATTACTCATCAAACTCTATTATTATTCTGTGAGAGACTAATAATCATCTTAAATACCTTTAATAATACCATTAAACTAATTAATTTAAACCCATTGGTGGAATGATTCAATAACAATGTATATATATTAGATTTCTAATCATATCTCCCACCACTCACCTTCATTTCAACACTAAACCAATGAATAGATTTGTAAATGAAATGAATAAATTCAATAATTTATACTTGTATTACCCACAGACTATACCAAATGGGTTAGTTCTCTATAATCATGGGTTATCATATTGTGGGTTCTTAATTATGGTTATAAAACATAAATAAATGGTGGAAGAGAAGAATAGAACATGAATAAAAAATAGTTGTATTAAATTTAAAAAAATAAAATAAAATTATATAAAATTCATTCAAGGATGAATGATATTAACCCCAATCCCTCAATGGGGACGAAAAAACAAATATACAATCATCTCCACACCTTATTCTCTCTTCTTCATTACATTCTATTTTGAGAAAAATGTTTTTTTCTTCCTCAGATAACTTCCATGTGTCTAAAATGAGGGTTTTGATATATTCGGGCGGGCATGAATTGAATCTTATAGATTATCCATACTCCTCCCATAATCAATATCTCCCTTGGATTGGTAGATGAAATCCACATTCCTTATTACATTTATGTATCATCTAGAACACATTCACCACTATTAAACAACATGATATCACTGTTAAGAAGCTGGGGATGACATTTACATAGCCTTGGGATCCTATCGCTTGACCTTTTCAGAAGAACACTACTACCGGTTTTATCATTACATAGCCTCCCTATAACTTTGACACATCACTCATTTACCTTGAAATAGAGAAAGGTATTATACACATGAGTGTTTCACCTTGGGTGGTCCCTCTTTACTTTGATAAGCATTATCATGGAACACTTTTCCTATGTGTTGATTACAAGAAACTCAACCAAGTTATGATAAATAACAAGTATATATTACCATGGATTGATGATCAGTTTGACTAGTTTAAAGGGAAGAATTGGTTCTCAAATATTTATCTTCAATCTGGTTATCACCATTTGAGAATAACTGATTTGACATTTAGAAAAATACATTCTAGATAATATTTTTCCATTATGAGTATCTTTTAATGCCATTTGTTCTAATGAATCTTTTTTCAATATTTATATATTTGATGAATATGATCTTCCATGGGTATCCATATACTTTCATGGTGGTGTTTTTGGGTGACATCTTGGTTTAATCCTAGACTAAGGATAATCGTGTGCATTATTTGAGAGAATTTATGGAACTATGGAGAAATCACCAACATTATGACAATATATTAAAATGTAATTTCTATATTTAGGAAGTGAAGTTCAAGGGAAACATGGTGTCAAAACATTGTATCCTAGTTGATCCTATGAAGATTAAAGTTGTTATGACAAGGGATAATTTACGTAATGTTTTCAAGATTGGAGCTTCTTGGTTTTAACAGGATATTATGACCAATTTGTAAATGATATCTCAAAGATGGATTCTCCAATGACCTCCCTCATTCCTAAGTGAGTGAAGCTCGCATGGGATGCAAACATTTAGGGTTATTTTGTTGATGTAAACCATCTTTTTACTTCTACATCAGTGTTAAATCTTCTAAGGGTCAAAAAGATTTATGCGGTCTTACATGATTCATTAGGTTTAGGTTTGGGTTATGTCCTTATTCAAGGTGATAATTTCCTTGAATATGACTCTCGAAAAATTAGGAAACATGAGAAGAACTATACAACATGTGAACTTGAACACAAAGTTGTGATGTATGCGCTTAAGAGTTGGTAGAATTACCCTTTTAGATAATGTTTTAACTTGTATTTTTACTAAAAGGGGTGGATTTATATCTTCTATAAAAAATATTAAAATATCCTATAGAGGAATTTGGGGGAGTAACTATAGTATTTTTATTTTGATATCTCTTCTACCATATGGAAAGGGAATGTCGTTGCATATTCCCCAAGAAGGAAGCTTCTGAAACAATCCATGGATGAATCATCAGAAGAGTGGAATTTGATGGATCTTTTTTCACATTTTCATATTAGAGTTTGGGAAATTGAGGATGAGGTTGTCCTGTCTAGTGTTTAGTTGACCTTCAATCTTCTTCAGATGATTATTTCATGAATCGAATAATGATAATAAATGTTTTGGAATTGGAGACCCTCTTTGTAGTGGGGAGACTATTGATGAGTTTTCGTTCCCCACATATGGTATTCTGTGTTTTTAGAATTAGTTTGTCATGCTGTTACACATGGGAAAAAAATAATATTGGGGATTTCCATTATTCCCAATGGGTTGTGCACCCAAGAAACTCAAATATGTTCTATGATATGAAGTAATGATTTTAGTGGTTCGGTAGAATACTGAGGATAGCTAATCTTTTTTCTCATTGTTATACTTTCTAATAGGTTAAGTCCCAGAACCAAAGAACTTCCAGTTTTCTTCATCCACTTCCAATGTTGAATTGGAAGTGGGATGAGATTTCTATGGAATTTATTGATGAGTTTTAATGTAGCCAAATATATAAGAATGTGATATGAGTTGTGATTGAAAGATTGACCAAATTGGCTCACTTAATACCCATTTGTGATACATCCAAATTTTAGGAGTTGGGAAATCTTGATTTTAAAGAGATTGTTTGTTTTCACGGAGTTTTATATGCTATAGTCTTTGATAGAGATCCCCATTTTACTTATTTTTTTTGGAGAGGCCTTCCCGAGGCACTAGGATCTCAAGTTCAATTGATTATGGAATACCATATATAGAAGGATGGAAGGATCGAGGGAGCTATACAAATTCTTTAGGATATTCTTTGTGCCTGTATTTTTGACTTCTAGGGAGATTGGGATGGCCATTTTGGAAATTTTTGAGTTTTCTTATAATAATAGTTAGAAATATATTATTAGAATGGATGCTTTTGAGTCTTAGTATGGTCAGTCTTGAAATATCCATTGTGTTGGTTAGATATTGGAAAAAATATCTTGATCGGACAGAGCATAGATCAAGAGACAACATCAAAGATTTAATTGATTCATCAGAGAACATTGATGTAATAGAGAAAATATAGACCTTATCTTGGACAATATAAAAGACCATTGAAACTATTTATTAGTGACTAGGTATTCTTAATATTTTCTCCTTGCTTAGGTTATTAAAGGCTTGAGAGGTAAGTGAATCTTACTCCTTGCTTTTTGGGACATGTTCAGGTTGTTATGTAAGTGGAAAAAGTGGATTACCATTTAAAACTTCCACCATAGTTAATGTTGATAAAAAATGTGTTCCATGTATTGTAGTTTCATAAGTATATTTATAATTCATATCATGTATTGAGTGGAGAATATATTTATGTTGAGGAAAATTTATCCATGACTAAGCATTGAGTCAGGATAGTTGATTCTATGAGAAAGCTACTTCTTCGGAGGATGATGCCTTTGGTACATGTTCTATGTTAGTATAGTTCCAAGTCTCATGAGATGTGGGAGCATGAGGCACTTATGAAATAAAAGTGGCCTCGCTTTTCTGTTATTGAAGACACTTGACTGGAATTTTGGGGAAAATTATTTTTTTATAGTGGGGAGGTTGTAACTCCAAATAACATTTTAAGGTATGTCGTGTACTTTGTTTTGGATTTATTTATTTTTTATTAGGTTTTTTTGTATAGGAATGGGTGAAGCATTGTCTATTGGTAATTTACACATTGAATAATGTGATTACAAATTATGCAAGTGTCTCAGGGAGGATGTCATGAATCTATTTTAGGGTGTAAAATGTTTATGCATGAAGAATTTTTTTCAAGAAGTGAAAATATTAAATCATGGTTTTAAACAAAAGGGGACATATTTTTCAGTTTCATTTTATTTCACTAGATTACATGACGTAAATGGAATACACATCATTAATTCCCCCAACTGAGAATTTTAAACTACTAGGATTTGATTATTTACCTTAGTTTCAACCTAAAACCTTTACCTCTAGAATTTGAGCTATCTTGAGGTGATTTTGGAGTTCTCCAATCCTTTCAGATCATCCATTTGACAATTGATCATCATGTTGGTCACAATGCTTCTTTTTGGGTATGTGGTCTTCCTTTCTCTTCTGTTATCTCTTTCGGTCGTTCTTAGTGTTTGATAAGTCATCTTGTAATTAGTATATCTAAACTCTACGTTTTTGAATTTGGATTTGAGGTTGATTTCATAGATCTTATATACATTCGTTTTCTATTAGAGAGTCCCTTTGGAATAAATTTTTTATTGAATAAAGGTAGGTGGTTCCATTTGAGTTTCTCCATGAAATTAAACTTTTATTTTATTGATTTTATAAATTGATTGAGATTTATCTATGAGAATCCAATTAAATATGAATACTGATTATGATTGAAATTATCATGGAATTTCATAAAAAACACCCATTTTTAATGGAATTAGAATTTGGGTGTATTTTGAAATTGATTAAATTGATGATTTTATTTGAGAATTTATTTTAGAAAATTGATAAAATTTAATGCATAAAACCTATGATTAGTTTTAGGTTAAAAAAGGTTGAAATGATGAAAAATACTTTCTTTGGTTTTGAAAGTGAATTGGTATTTTGAAAAGGAAAAGTGGGAAATTGAATTATGAATTATTATTGATTTCAAATGAGATGATTTTATATTTTTCAATTAACTATTTAAGAAAATGTGAGATTGGTTAATGGGTTATTTGGGATATTCATGATATGATGATAAATCCCTAGAAATAGATTGATGTTTACAACTCAAAAAAAACCTATTTAAGAAGATCACATCCCCGATGCGATGTTGATGAGTCTTATTCAGCTTGATCCCGAGGGATGTGTCTACACAAATTTTCATGATCACTCATATGAGACATGTGGGGATCCTATAACTAGAAATTATCGTACAAATATTGAGATGAAAATAGAACATATTTTGATTATTTTTATTTAAATTCCATTGATTATGAAAATCATATATTCAATCAAATTTATTTTTAGATTTTTTAATACATAATGTTTATTTAAAGAAAGTTTGAAATTTTTCCTATCCTTTTAAATGAATAATTTTTTTAATATGAAAATGATACATTATGAAACAAAATATTTTATCAAAAAGTGAAACAATTATTTGGATTATTATTAGGGAATACTTTTACGAAACACTTTTTAAGACCCTACTGGGATTTTTTGTTATAGATAAACTTTGGATTTGGGTTTTTGTAGATTTTATTTTGTCAGGTTGTTCGAAAATTGAAGGCTCCTCTTAGATAAGGTGGATGCTCTTGATCCTTAAAGATTGGATTTATGTTTCCTTAGGGATGTTTAGTTTATCTTGTCTGATTTTTTATATTTTGATGATGTACTACATTTGGTTTTTGGTATAACTGGTTGATTTTTGGTACTTTCTCACATTGGAGTTTTGAGCCTATAAATGCATGTCTTTAACTTACACTATTTTTTCAAAAATTAATTCCAAATTTTTTATTATATGATGGAAGTTTCTAGTCACAAATGCATGGGGATAAAGAACACCCTTCTGTCCTTTTCAAATCCAGCTCATGTATCTGGGTACCATGGTATCTGATTTGGTTCATTACATAAATGATAGACATTAATTATGAACACTAAGGAAGAAGAATAAATTAGTTCCATAGAATAGATGGTATTTAAATACATCTTCCTTAAAAAGTATTTTACTAAATTTATTCACATTAGAATTAATAGTAAAAACCTACATTTGAATAAATATAAAGAGGATTCCATTTCTACCTATGATGATAATTTTACAAGCTTTTCTAGGTATTCACCTAATTTCATTCTGGATACTGTTAGTAAAACTCATCAATTTTACTCAGGATTGATGCCATTTTTACAAAGATCCATGATTTCACATGAGTTTAAAAGTTAGGTGGGAATTGTGTGGTATTCTACAAAAGTGGATATAGAGTTTATGGAATTTTTTAATAACAAGGATAATAACTGATCCAGGTGGTGAGTAATGGGAACAAATTCATTACATAATCATAATGGTAACAAAATGAAATTTCCCTATTGTGATAAGTGTGGTGAGAATAATTATGGTAAATTTATTATGAGGCATGGGAAGTGTTATCGATATAAAAATATCAGACACTTGGTTCATGGATAAAAAGAAAATAGAAATAGTAATGATTAGACTGATAATAAAATTCATGTAGTGAAATATTTCAATTGTAATGAGATAATCCATTATGTTAATGCATCTACAAAGAATTTTAAGAATGAAAGTTATCACTGGGAATGTATGTAAAAATGTGTGGAAAAATAATTCACTATTGATGATCCATCAAATGAAATAGTGATCGGTACATTAGTTGTTTACATTAAGTGTGTCAATTTCTTGTTTGATTTAGGATTTACACATTATTTTTCTTTTGATAAATTTTATATTGGATATATCATATCAAGAAATGAAGACAAAAATTTTGTTGAAAAATCATAGGGTAAGTATCAAAGTAATATTTATTTATGTGAATTTTGTATCTTTATATGTAGAATGTGTTTTTCCAACAAATCAAGTTATATTACCCATAATTGAGTTTTATATTATTCTTGGTATGGATTGGTTTTTATTTTATGATACTAATATTGATTGAAGAGTAAGATATATCATATGGAATCCTCAAAAAGAGTTTTAATTTATTTATAAAATTGAGTTCATACCATAGATAAAATTTCCATAATAATATATACTTATTAAATACAGGAGATAAATCTATTTTTCACATATCATTGAAAATAAGGAAACTGTTAAAATTAGTGATGTGGTTGCTTTAAATGAATATATGGTGGAATTTCGTGATGATTTTAATGGTTTTATTTTATATTTGGAGCGTGAAATTACTATTGACTTAATTCCGGATGCTAATATAATTTCTAATCCTCCTTGTCAAATGGATTCAGTTAAGTTATTAAAATTGAAAAAGTAGTTGTAGGAGTTTCTTGATAAGGCTTTCATCCACCCTAACACTTCACCATGGTGTGATTATAATTTTTTTAAATAATGATTGTTATATGAGAATTTTATTGATTTGTGTAGGTCAATTATCAATGAATATACAATAAGGTGTAAAACAGGGTATTTAATGGACATTGAATTTTAATATTTTTCTCTCAACTTGAGAAACACTTTAATATATCCCTTTATCTTAAGAGATAATAATGTTTTATTTGACATAAGTTATTTCACTTGGTTCACCAACATTGGGCTATGTCCAAGGATCATGCACAATAATGTGAATTGGCACCAAACATAATAAAATTTCACTTCTTAATTATTTATATGTTCGGAAAGTCTCACTAACCCTACATGTTCAATACCATGAATAATTGGAAATCACATTTCTCTTTAAAACTAGATCACACACCACCCTTTATGATGTTTTCATATTCTAATTATTCTTCAAACAATGGTGGAGTAAATATACACCTTAGGTTATTTTCCTCTTTATCATAGTTTCATTAAACTTATAAAGAGAATTGGAACTCTTGGAAAACCTATTTCTTTGACGTTGTCTTTATAGAAGAGATCTAGAATCACCCTCCGACTTTTAAGTGAGATCTAAAATTTTCCCTATACTAATTCTAGGGTTTTTTTCAAACATCTTTCATCCCTAAATATAGTCCCCTTTAAACCTAATCACACATGTGCATTCACACTCTTCCCATGAATTCATCCAATTGAGGTCTTTATAACATATCATAATTTTTTAGAAAAATAAATATTACAACTTCCATGGATACCCCAAAAACTATATTGAGTAACTCCCATAATTTACTAACTCTACCTCTGATATGGATTGTAAGATGGCCTAATATTTTTCACCATTATACGGTGGTATTCTGGATTCAATTCAATTCAGAACCACCACAACTTTCTCTATGGATCTATTGATCCTCCTTTTGTTTTAAGGTGTATTTCAATGTTACCACTCCCAATGTCAGGGTTTATTACACAACATTTTTCCTTAGAACTTTTCCATCAATCATTCAAGTTCCATTAAGGGGAAGAAATACCACATAAAATTTTCACCATGATTTTGGGAAGTTTTAGAATTTTTAGTTTTAAAATGTTCTCTTCCATTCCTGTAATTTCATACATTGAGTTTCATGGGTAGATACCAAAGATTCCATTATTATAAATACACCTATAGAGATATTGAACATTTTATATAGGTTACTTCCAAAATCAAAACTCCCAAATTTTTAGGTATGGTCACCGACTCCATCAATAATCATATTCAACAAGGAGTAGATGAATTAACCATGTTGTGATTTAATACAAGGTGAATACCTACTTCACAAATTAAAAAAAAACTCTAAAAATACCCTTTGTTCAAACAATTATTCTTCTATGAAAAAAATACTCTATCATATTTGTAAGAAAACAAAACCCAAAAATTATTAAGACGGTATTTCTTATAACAATATCCCACATTGGGTTTATTGAAAACTCCCAAACACAACAAATATCAAAACAAAATATCTTCACCATTCAACACTTAGAGCTATTGAATAATGGTTCACAAATCACCAAATCTGAGACCACGTGAGCAAAGATCGGTGTGAGAAACAAGATTTTAATGAAAATCCTATCATGATAACATACCTTGAGTCCATGATCATAAAAATTATATCTAAAAAATATCTCCCCCTAATTCAACATGAAATACTCTCATGATTTCAAACATATTGCCATAATCTATTCTTAATCAAATGATATCTCTCCCCTTTTTTAATTAAATCAAAGAGATCACTTATTTTAAAGGCTATATGAGAGGGTTATAAAAATAAAAATAAAATTTAAAAGAGTTCCTTACCTTTCTCATGGTCGAAATACCTTATGAGGAGTGAGGAAACGTTTATTATCCACCAATGTGGATAGATTCTATGGGACTCCAAGAGTCAACTGATGCTTCTCAAATGCCACTATGGACAATTCCATTTTTATCATATATTCCACTTTATCTTGAGTTTAAATATAATATAATTAAAAAAAATATTTATTGACATTATCCTTTATGATGTGCTAATAAACTTGATGTTCATTGTTTGCAATTGATGAATGGTATTTTTGTTATAGTTTATAGAACTCATGTTGTCATGTATGATCTAAATAGGATAACCAAATTCAATTCCAATGTCTTCAAGATATTGTTCATTTAATTAAATTTAGTGAAATATTTAATATCCATAATATACTCATCATCCATGGATCCTATAGATATAGAGTCCAATTTCATACAGATCCATGAAATTGAAGAACTACCAATATAGAATACATCCTTAGAGGTCGATTTTAGATCATCAAATGAACCTTCTCAGTCCACATCAGAATATCGAAACAATTTTTTCTATGAAATAATATAAGAAAATAGCCCATATTCTACTATATGATTATTGTAGATAAGTATATGTTTCACAGTTTTAAGGTGACTATATTTTGGAAAACTTTTATATTGTATTTCTTAACATCTGGAAAACACGATATCTGGTCAAGTGGTACCCAAGTATAGTAAAATAACAATAATTTGTTTATAAATGGAGGAATTTAACTCTTGGTGTCGATAATCATTTGATAACTTTTTCTAGTTAGTTTCAAGAGTTTACATTAATCTTAAATTATCCACCTGAAATTTTTTCAACACCTCCTTGGATTTTTTTGAGTGATAAAAATCCAATCTTTTATTTGAATCACCTATAAGCCAAGGAAAAATTATAATTCACTAATAATACACATCTCAAACAGTCAACACATTTATCTAAAAAATTATTACATCAGGTGTCATATAAGCCTCCAAAGATAATATCATCCCCATATACAAGTACCATCATCTTCCACATATTTTGTATATTCATATAGAGGTTGTGATCATCCCATCCCCTTTAAAATATATGAATCATTAAGTATTGTTATAGCCTTTAATACCATGATATTGGTTATTGATTTATCCCACAAAATGAGATGTTCAAACAACATACTTTAATTTCATCATAATAAATGATAAATCAATCCTGCCGCTCGAAATAGATATCCTCTTCAAGGAACCCTTTAAAAAGGATGATTTGACATCTATTTTGGTAATCTTGAATCCTTTATTTACTACAATGAATAATAATAATAATATTTTTTAATTCCATAAAGTTTTTGATAATGTTTCATCTACATCAATCCCTTCAATTTGGGAATACCCTTTGGACATAAGGCATGCTTTATTCTATGAAATATTTCTATATTCTTTCAATTTATTTTAGAGAATCATTTTTCCCATTAATATTTTTACCATTTAGCCTCAAAGTAAATTTCCTTGTATTGTTATTTTCACTTTTTTCAAGCTCCTAATGCATATATTTAACCCAAATTGAATCCTAAGGAACTAATTTATTTTTTTTGGTTTTAACGAAGATAATAAAGAAAACTACTATTGAGCCTTCACAATTCATGTCCGAATAAGGGACGACTGATCTCTAACATTGTGGATTTTAGGGATTTCATACCTTTTTTATTGTCTAGTAAAACATAGTATTCTAGATGTAGTTTATTAATCATTAGATATATTATAAGAGTTATCAATATCCCTAAAAACACACCTAAGATATAAACATCTTCATATCTTTCAACATTAAAAACAAGATAATTTAATGTTAAAATTACCCACAAGAATTTTAAAACTATTCAAATATCATTAGTATCTACTAATTTTCAATAAAAACAACACCATTAATTTCAATCAATTTTACAAGAATTTTATCATAACATCTATAGGCGATTCTCTTTGATGAATACCCATGAAATATTCCTTTATCACCACGAGCTTCAAAATTTATATTATTTTATTTTTTGGGAATAAATCACATACTTCCAAACACCAGAAAGTTGTTTTGTATATGATTCTTTCCATACTACATTTAATATGATTTTTTTAAACATTTGAACATAACATGGTTATGTTTTAGATTTATACATCTTCTTTCACTTCCCCTTTTCGATATTTATATAGTAATACTTTGAAAATAAGTTTAGTTTGTTCCATATTATTGATGATGTGATTCACGCTTTCAGAAAATAATGTTTACTAAGGTGTTATAACTACTAAATTATTTTGTTGAATTCTATGATTATCCATATATTCTTCCACTTCAGTGTATAAAAATTATATACCATTTTTAGTGTGAAACTTTTTAGTTTTTATCCCAACCAAATTTTCACCTAGACTATGATATCCTTCGATACAGTTAAATACATCATTTTTGGGAGGTATTAAAAAAATTTATGCCATTATATTAAATTAATTGAAAGGAAATACATATTTTTTTTATCCATGGATTTGGGAATAATTGTTTCATAAACATCCATATGTGTGAGCTCAATAAGTCTTTAGTACTTCCACTTCTTTGGCATGTGAGTATTTTGAACAATATTTACCTTTTGAGAATAATCACATGTATGAGTGTGATTACAAGTTATCCTTCTGATTTCTTGATTTATATTAAACATAAATAGATTTTAATGGGATTTTTTTTCCTGAAATGGATTAGCCATAGGTGACATAATATGTTATTGTCTTCCTTGGATTTCATACACGAATTATATTCACGCACAAGGTAATGATTCCATTTTGATCATATTATTTGCAAAATAACTGAATCATCACATTCTCTAATTGTCTATGCATTCCTTTTGAACTCAAAAACATGCCCTAAGTCTTATAATTAGCAGCCACTAAGAAGGTTATGACTGAGTCCTTATACAAATTGCACATCTTTTCACTTGAAATATTTACCACCAACTTTATCTTTCCCGGATCCAATGATCTTACTACCCTCACAATTTCCAAAACAAACAACACTATATTTTTTATATTTTATTTCCATGATGAGGTATTCTTTTCCAGTCATATGAGATGTGAATCCACTATCCAAAATCCATAAACTAGACTTGTCCATTTATCTCAATGAAATATAATCCACACTATCCTTTAAAGACTCACTTCACATTGCCCAAGATTTCTAGTCTACCTTTTTTTGATGATGGCTGAAATTCCTTTTCTTGTGAATTTAATGAATCTTATTCATCTTTCATTACTATGTTTTTTTAACTTTATGTTTGTTATTTGAGGATTCCAACAATTGTTTTCATCCTTTTGATATTCTATTGGTCCCTTTTGTTTAACTCCCCATAAACAATAGATAGATTTGTTCCTAAAACCATTATGATAGAAAAAATAACTATTAAAGTAAGAGGGAAATGTGAAATTTTCCTGGATTATTTTTTCGAATATTATTCTTAGAGATATCTCTTAGAAATAGGACCCAAATATTCGTTGTTTCCCATATTTAAATAATAAAAAATCTTATTCTGGAAATTTTATTCCCAATTTTTTCTACTCTAAAATAACATTATTGAGTTCTGTTAAGTTCTAATTTACTTCTATGTGTTGATACATATAGTCTAGTAACAAACATAGTTGTATTATTAATTTCCACATGATCTATAATATATTTTTTATATTATTTTATGAACTTTACTTGAAAAATGGGAATACATCATTCAGTTAATTACACCGGAAAATTTCTTTCCGAGATTGTAGAAACATTCCATGACCTAATCGGTGCCATACCAAGTTTGATAGGCCTCTCTTGATCATCGCACTTAGGTTTCTATTACATGAACTCTTCTTATAGCTCTCAAATTCGCATGGAATTTGAATTCATTGATTTATTTATATCATCAATTATTTTATCTTGATCCACATCTTTGAGTTTCAACTCAATTATTTTCTTTAACTTCTTGAATTTTAAGATTTATAATTTCCAATTTGAAATTTTAATTATGACATCACTTCCTCTTGTTGAATTATATAGAGTTTATATTAATGAAAAAAACACTATCCCCCCTATTTCTTACCCCTAAAAAACTCAATTTTTTCAGGGAATTCCTCAAGTTAAACCTAAAGATCAGCTCAACCATTAACATTATTGTTATAATCACTATATATTCCTTATGAAATAGATACTATTGAATATTTATCCATATTCATATTATATATGAATTATTTAACTTCACTTTTATCAATGTTAACTTTTTCTGGTGAGGGAAATTTTTTCAATTTTAAATTACTACTCTTTCTCCTAACATATTCTTCATCATACTTTTGAAATTCCCTAGGAAATTTAGCCTCAATGTTACCACAGTTCCATATTTGAAATGAGAAAGGGGAATACTACCTTTAAAAATTAATTTTTTCTATTTTAAGGCTAGAAGAAATAATATACAACATCTCATTAATTTATTATAATTATGAAATTTCCTTCAGCTTGAGTTTTTCATATCTTGAAAATCCACTTCATTAGAATATTCTTTCAATCTATATTAATTTTATTCATTCCTAATATTATATGAAAATAGAGTGTTTTGTAATCTAACAAATGTATTTTCATTAGATATTTATCTTCTAGAACTGAAACATTTTCATTGATCCAAGGATGGAGTCTTCTCAAAATTCTCTTTAAAATATTATCTTCTTTTAGATCCTCATCAATACCATGAAAATATTCAAAAGGATAATTTATTTGATTGAAAAATTAATTGACCTTCTCATTTTTATTCATTCAAAAATCCTAAATTTTATTTCATATAACCTCAATTTAGGACTTTCATACCATTGAATATACATTATAGATATGTATATAATTTTCCCCACACAACATGAACTTTTTTAGAAAACATAAACTTTATGTAAATGGGATTCTCTAGATCAATTACTAAGGAATTAATCACCTTTAAATACACATCCAATTATATATGATCATTCTATGATAAAGATATGTTGTCGATTCCCATAAAAATATCAAAAAATGTATCCTTACAAAAATCCATACCCAAATATCATTAATAGAATTGCATTCAAATCTTTTACAAGTGAAAACTAATACCTTAAAAGTTATGAATGATCTGGGGGTTTAAAATCATCACCATGTTAATAAGATAGATAACACCACCCAAAGGAAAAAAACCTATGATACCAATTATTGGTTCATTATCAAGGGAGAACCCATGGGAGGGGGGGGGGTATAAATGTATTTCAGTAAAAACCTTGATTTTTTATATTATTCTAAATACATGAGGAACAATTAAATCTCTAATTTTATTTATCTCTAGACCAAATAAGGTAGTAAAAGACAAATGTGATTTTACTTGATTCAATCGCACTAGGATATATACAGGGAGAATTTATGAAAATATTTCTATGCACCAAACCAAAAAATATCACTACTTTAGCATTTTCAAATTCGTAGCTGTCTCACTGACCTTCCTAGTTCACTACCACAAACAATTATAAGTCTCACTACTCTCTTACACTACGAAACATAACGCTCCCCATGATGTCGAATTATTCTTCTTCAGAAAATCGTGGTGGAAATATACACCATATGTGATTTTTCTCTTTATTTTAATCAAACATAAAGAGAGAAATTAAAATCACGGAACACCAATTTCTTAAACTTTTCCTTTCTAAAAGATATTTTTAATAAACTTCTAACATTCTAGTGAGATCTTAAATTTCTCATTCACCCTTTATATTTTTTCTATGCACCACATTCAACCATAAAATTGATTTCATTTATATTTACTCTCCCATGCTCATCTACTATATTCCCTTGAATGCATATAGTTGAGATATTTAAAATTAACCAATATTGTTTGAAAAAAATAAAATGACAAAATACATGGATACATCAAAAAAACACATCATGTAAAACCCATATTTTGGTGGCATAGCCTCTAAAACCATTTTTGACATGAAAAGTTATTTTTTAAATGATGTGGTGGTATTCTAGTTTTTATTCAACGAATCACTACTATTACTTGATCTCATATTTTGCTTCAATCAACTAAAAGTGAAGGAATATGATATTACAAGGATAAATTTCAGTACTAGGTATATCCATTATGAATTTTTTATTATTCCTTTCAGATTTCCAAATTCACCCACTATATAACACCTCTATATTTTGAGAATTATTTTTTTCCAATTAATTTATCTTTTAAATATTTCTCATTTCAAATGAAACTAGAGATAGTTCTATATATATATAAATTAAAAATACTAAGTCAAATTTGGGGATTTTTTTTGAGAAACTTCATTTTTTTGAATAGTGAAAAATACAGTTTTTTAGTTAAAAACTACCTTTGGTACAATTAATTATTAATTCTAAATGATATTATAAATATTTTTTAAGGTCAAATTAGATAAATATTAAATATATTAATATAATTTAATTAATTATAATAAATTTTACTTTTGAAACTGAATATACAATCTTAAAAAACTTTTGAACTTTTTCCTACATTAAAACCCCATTATTTCATCCCGTCTATGGGATTAACACTAATCTTAATTTTTATTACTCGTTGAATTTAATTTCAAAAATCTATAATAAACTATTTTATTCATTTTAATATTTAAATTCTAATAAGACCATGCTAATTCTTGATCAAAATGATTAGTAAAAGTGATTAAAATTAATCATAGTTGTTAAGGCCAACTTAAGCTTAATTAGAGACTAAATCATAATATTAGGGACCCAAATGACCTTTAAACTTTTACAAAATCCATTGGATGTCCATATTTAGGCCATAAACCGTCCATTATTTAGATTGTTTTGTTTTTTATGACTTTTTTATGTAAGAACATGTGCACACCTTACTTGTTTTTAAAAATTTCAAGTGATCCTTTTCTTTCCCCATAAAAGCGCAAAACCTATAACCATTCCTCACACCTCTAAAACATTTTAAACTAGTCCAATATCATCCCATGTGGCCTCCCAAAAATCACTAATTCTATCTTGAAGCCTCTATTTTGGCATAAATCTTCACAAGGAAGCCTTTTAGCATAAACCAAAAGGAGTTACCCGATTAAGAGGTAATGTCTTCTCTCAAGATCCTTCCCATTTTTTTTCTCCACCAATCCACTGTATTTATTCCATTATTGTGTGAAACACCAGTATCCTCTATAAAATAATATGTTGTTATGAAATGTTTTTTCTTACACTTTCACACACCTCCATCTAATGGATGTTGAACATACAATTTCTATGTACGATGAACTAATGCCACACAAAATGACGATTGTTCATTTCTCCATTACCACCAATAATGGTTTCCATTATAATAGAAAATATATTTATATATATAATATAATATATTTATTATGGATTTAAGCTTCTATACTACTTTTACAACACACATATTTTTACCTTCAATTTGGTGTTAATACGATAATCTCGTTTGAGGAAGTGGGGACTATCACCCCTCAAAGCGATGTGATTCGTTCACAAAACACCTAGAATGTATTAATGATTGGTTTAGAAAAATTATATAATAAATATAATATAGTCATGCTATTGAAATATATATATATGTGTGTGTGTGTGTGTGTGTGTGTGTGAACATTCATATATATACAGATGAATGTTTCATAATTTCTTTCAATACGACAATAAAAACAGACACAACATTCATGCGTACGTATGGCTTACCATCTCAATGAACGAGTTATGTCTATGATAAAATGATTATGAAACCCATATCTATCCATAGGTTATGACATGTTTAAATGTTTTTGATACTAATTTAACTTCATGGGTTATGATATGTTCATTTATGATCTTTTGGAACATGTAGGTATGCTTTCATTATGTGACGGGTGGGACCTATATATCCCTCCAATGAAATGTGAAATGATTTATATCTCATGAGAAAAATCTGGGCTGGAATGAGGGTTACTTGGTTCAATAATACAGGTATGGAATGAGGGTTACTCTGTTCAGTAATATAGGGATGGAATGAGTGTTACTCATTTCAGTAATTATAGGGTTGGAAGAAGGGTTACCCGGTTAAGTAAAGGACATTGTACACTAAGATGGTCTTGGAAGTGATGCCTTGGATACTATGGAAATTCGTATATGCTTATGGGGTTTCCAAAAATCCATATGTTATTCCTATGTTATTCTTTCATGTCTTATGCTCTCTATTTCATTATAATTTATGTCTTATGAACTTCCAATCTTTATTACATGATCTCTATTATGATATTTTATATGAAGGGTATGATCTTATTTTTTTCATGATCTCATAATTATACCCTTATAATCATGTTTATTATTACATGTATCCTTTGTTTAACCTTACTGATAATTTGAGATCACCCAATTTATGTTTCCTTTTACTGAGTTTATGATGATATTTACTATGTTTGATATGTCTAATAAGGGTTCTAGTACTGAAGAAGGTAGAGAGAGATGGAGTAGCTCATATATGTACCAGTGTTTATGTTTCCTTATTTCCAAAGGAACTATACGAACTATGGTCGTTGGTAATCTGTTTGTTTATAATGTTTATGTATTTTGAAAAAAATTATGCAATGTTAATGTTTTTAAAGCATGATTTTACATACAATCTATTTATAGATCCAATAAATATAGTTTTCCATGATTATTTGGATATTTTTTTCTGTGTTTATGGATTAAATTTTTGTATATTCTAAAATCTATTATGATTAAGAGAAACATATAGGGATTACATTTAAAAAATGAAAAGAAAATAGGTTGTATTGAAAAATTAGGAATTTTTTTTTATGAAGAATATCTTTCCTTGTAAATATAGTTTATAAAGATGGAATGAAAATTTATCCTTCTAAGACTAAATTTGTGGAAGAGTGGCCAAGGCCTATATTTGACAAAAATATTTGAAATTTTATTGGATTAGCTGGTTTCTACTGATTTTTTTTTAAAATAATTCTTGATTATCTAACATAATAACCAATATAATTAAAAGATGAATTAAATTCATTTAGATAAATGAATGTGAATAATAATTTATATAACTAAATAAAGGATCGGTTAACGATCCATTTTTAACCTTTCTATAAAGAAATATGGAGTTCATTATTTACAGTGATGCCTCATTAACGATGATTGGTTGTTTCTTGGTGAATAATGACATGGTAGTTGTATATGCTTCATATAAATAAAAAATAAATGAGAAAATTACCAATATATGATCTTTATATTTTAGTGGTGATTTTTTATTTAAAAATGTGGGGAAACCCCTTATATGTGGTAAAATGTTAAATATATACTCACTATAAAAGTTTAAATTATATATTTAATCATATATAGTTAAGAATGACGTAGAGAAGATGGTTAGATATAAAGAAGTATTATAAATGCATGATTTACTGCTATCTAAGTAAAGAAAATAGGTAACCAATTTCTAGAGTCAAAAAGATAAAAAACCATTAACTCTTCTGTATTTGGAACATGATCATTTATTTAATGATTTAATAAATGTTGTCTTAGAATTTTTTTTATACATAAAATCCTTCCATTTTGGTTCAATTATAAATGTATCTATATATCTTAAAAATAATTAAGAAGTGTCAGAAAGATGTTAATGGTTTTTAAAAAATAGTAGAATTTTTAATGAAGGGTAATTTTTCTAATTTTAATGTTTATAAAGAAGGTGTTATCAAATTTGGGAAGAGGTTATGTATATGAGTGGTTCCTAGGATAAGAAATAATTGTGATATGAAGATAAAATCTATTCAATTTATATTTATGATGATAAAACAAAGATATATTTAGACCTTTGATAATATTATTAGGTGGAAAGTTTGAAATACATATTTTGAATTTTACAATGAAATGTTTCACTTGTTAATGGGTTAAAGTAGAATGACGACCACTAAAGGGGAAGATTCAATATTTTTAGTGCTAGACATAAAATGGGATAATATATTAATGGATATATTAGTGATATTAACAATTAAATCTCTATTTGATGAAGTAAGTAGGGTTATTACTCATTTTTGACTAAATTTTCTCATTTTTTTACTATTTTAAATACAATTCTTTTGGATCATATTTCTAAACATTATCGTATGGAGATAGTCAGGTTACATGGATTTACCATCTCTATTGTATCTAATGAAAATACCATATGTAACACCTCAAGAAACCCAAATATATTTATTTTATAATAATTTAAAATTTCACAATATCTTGCGATGGTGACACTGAGTTTACATGAAATGTGATATTCTAATACAATATTATTTAAACATGAACATTATAACGTAAATGTTATATTATAGGGTTTTAATAGGAATAAATGAATTGTTACAAATATATATTACCCACATGTAAATTTTTATATATTGACTACAAATAAAAATAAGAATTATTAAAAGAAAAATAAATGTTTTCTCAAAATCTATGTTTTTCTAAAATGCGGTTTAGTTTAGCTTCACACATATAATATAAAATTATTTTTTACCAACTTTATAAAATTTATTTGATAAAATTACATTTATTTTTAATATCAAAAATGAAAAAATTAGCGTACGGTGATATTTTGGGAAATTTCTGAAATGTTTCACTTTACTATGAATAGTGAAAAATACTTAACATCAATGGAAAATGGAATTTTCGTTTAAAGTATTTATAAAGATAAATTATATTTTAAATTGGTTTTAATGTAAAACTATTTTAATTATATATCTATTATTAAAATTTATATCATTTTAATCATTTTTCATATTAAATTTTTTTATAAAGACTTTGTAATCTTTTGAAAATTTTCTCTTATAAAACCCTCTTTCTCACCACGTTTATGGGTTTAATATTAAATTAATTTATTTACTTAAGTAAATTGAATTTAGAAAAATGGATTCCAAATTTTTTAATCATAATATATTATACAATCTAATATGGTCAAATTAAATTTTTTAGCCCAACTGGGTTATATAACAAAGGGTAATCACGATATGATATATTAAAGCCACTACTTCTTAGGATCTTGTTTCGTTATTAAAAAAACACTCTTCAATATCTCTCCTATAGAAATGTATGAACCTAAATGAAATTAATCATGAGACACAATGATTTTACATGGTTCACCCTCACAGGGCTATATCCAAGGAGAATAAAATAGTAATGTTTCAATGTACCAAATCTACTAAGGATCACTGCCAAAATAAAAGGGTTGGGATAGATCACTTATATTCCTAGGATCACTAACATTAAAAATATTTATGGTTAACAAACTTGTTTTCCAAGGGTCAATACCTAAATATCTTTCGATGGATCATTTATGGTGGGAAGGATCACCTACATCCTCTTCCTTTTCTCACTGATCTAGAAGGGATCATCACATGGTTTATGGACATGTAGGTCCATTCATTATCAATAATTAATGAATCGTCAACTATAGGTAGATGCTCTATTGAAGTCTTGTTTTCACCCAATAGATGAAATCCACTTTTCCACATACTATTAGTTTGTATAAATTTCTTTTAAGAACTATTTTATTCCCTCCATGAACTTCCTTTTATTAACGAAGAACATTCATTCACACTCTGTTAACTATCTTGCATCCTACATGAACAATATTACATCCTCTATGAACGTATTTTCACTGCATGGTGTGAGTGATTCACAATATCCTTTTTCATTGTATATCGCCCCTACTTTGTGGATGAACATTTCTTCATGGATAACCTCTTATTCATGGTCCCTTTTTCTTTTCATGTTTCCAAGCCCCATAAACTCCTTTCACACACTGTTCTCTTGAAATGTCTCGTTTTTGGAAAAAATCCCCTTGAACTACTTTCTCATTCATGGATTCCTTCCTCATGAACTACTTAGGCTTCCCAAAATTCTTCTAGAGATAATATTATATAATTAAATTTGATCAAATTAATGATGTGATTAGAATAATTTATATAAGAAAATAAATCATGTAAGACCCACAAATTACAAATACCTAGAACTCTGATACGGTACAACCTTCACCGGAAACTATTATGTTGTCCACATATCACCTTAGTACTTTGTGGAGGCCGATGTAATCTGTAATAAAAACCCTTTTTGGAACCATAATTCACTACCTCAATTCCACAAACAATGATCCTCCCAATACAAAGCTTCATAGTATGTGAACTCAATGATTCATGGTCTATGAACTGCTGTCCACCAATTCAATGTTTCATTGTCCACAAACTCTATAATGCGAATTCCATGCTTCATGATCTTTAAACCATGATTCATGGTATGCAGACTACATTCCAAAAACTCCATGCTCCATAGTCTATGAACTGTACTTTGCAGTCCATGAATTACATTCTGTGAGCTTCTTTGCATAAAAACCTTCTTTTTCCATTAACCATTGGAAAACTATGCCACCTTAATCATCTGCTTCAGCAACACCATTTATAATTATTTGCATCATCATTCTTTAACAACAAACATAATCAACCCAAAAACGCTAATATGGTATCTAAAGGGAATTTCCATGAAATGTTTTAGCATAATAAATAGTTAAAACAATAGTAATTACTTACCATGGTTAAGGTAAATTTGAGTTTATTATGGTTAATCTAAAAGGATAAGGGTTAAAATTTCCTAAAATCATATATAAAATATATTTTATGAAAATATTTAGATTTTATCATGACTATTTACTAATAATAATTCATTTTGGGCCATTTTGGAATGTAAAAAATATGGGTACACCATTTCCCTTTTAAAATTACAAATATGCCACTCACCTCACTTAAAAAAGGACACCCCCTATATTCTATTTTTCACACATTGAAACCCATTTTTTTAGACAAGACCTACTTGAATAACATAATAACTTACATTATGTCATCTTAGAACCATTATATTTGAAATAAATCAAACCTAGAAAAAAGTTTAATTAAATCATATAGACTTTACTCGAAGAGTATGTAATGTTCTTCAATGAGCGTTTTTATTTTATTTCATCATACACCTCCTTCAATTATTATTAAACCATAATAATATAAAAAACTAAATATCTTACATATACATATATATGTTTTTATTTTAATTTAATTCCCTAAATACATCCCCAATTACAAAAAATGGGTTAAAAAATTATTATTCATGTGTACATCAGACTAACGCCTCACGAATCAATGTCATTCATTTTTTCAAAAACCAACAATCACGATTGGGTATGATGATGGATATAAATTATGTATATGATATTTATATCATACATATACATTTTTTTCATTATATAATATATACCCTTTTACTTCCCATTCTGTTGGTAATATGATTACATCGCTTGTGTATACGATGGACTATTGCCTCGTAGGGAAATGAGATTTGTCTTTCACTAACGCTTTACATGGAAGGTGATATGGATAAATTTAATGAATTTATACGATTTAAATTAAATTATTATTATATTAATTAAAAATTAATAATTATTAAAATAAGATAAATCATTTTATTTTTTACATTTTCACTCACTAAAAGATTACAACATCATTCATGTACGCATGGACTACTACATTCACGAAGCGTCATGACTCTATTTTCATCACCAAACCAAATGGATTATATATATAAGTATATATGAAGAAGTAATATGGTATTTATGAAATTATCATCTTTCAAGTAGGATAAAATATTAATTAAATCCATTCTAAAAATTATCGATGAAAAATTGAAATGTTACTCATGCGTATATACAAACCACCATCTCCATAATCCTAACGTACTTCATTTATCAAAACCATATTTCGTGCTTATAATTATATATAGGATGGAATAATGATCACTTAGACCAATAGTCAACCTACCGATGTAATTTTTGACACATAAGTCAAATAACATTGAAACATCCAACGTTAACATAAATGATCAGGTAATTTTATAAAACATTGGAATAAGTGAAATAAAACAAATAATAAAATAAAAAAGGTTCTTAATATATAAAATAAAAAACATATGTTTATTATTGTGGATGATAATGAATTTATATAATGAGTGAGACTCAAGGAAAGGGATTTCATTTGAATATCATTTCATTGAGCCAAGTTGTAATGTTATGCACCAGATTTCATTTATATGGTGTATATATTTCCCCTTAACATGTAATATGATGATTCATTCATAATTTATGGTATTTTATGTATAAATTTGAATTATTTAATCCAATGGGATTTGACTTGAAAACTACCAACTGGTAAAAGTTATTGTATACTCTCACTTTATTTTGTGATTGTTAAATTTCATTTGAAACAATCACTTTGTTGTGATAAATTTTCATTGTACATTAAGATTCTATTAAATGTAAATATTATTGTATAATTTATATGATTACTTACAAAACCATATCCCATTTTTAAATATGGTGTTTTCTTTAAATTTTATTTGACTAATTAGGGAAATATTTATAAATATGTACCCTTTACTTCAAACAAGTATTTGACGATAAGGCTTATTGATTCGTAAACTAAACTGATAATTAGATAGATAATGAATTACTTGGACAAGCACAGATGGGAGAGGACTAGTTATACATAACCCTTTAATTCATCGACTGGTCTTATGAGAGAAATCAATTGGCCAAATATGATGAGTTTTTACAAAGTAGTTTTAAAATTTCTTGAGGAAAGGACTTGATGGTAGAGGTATCATGATTCCTAAGATCATAAATTATAATAATTAAACATTCCATTCATTAAGAATATATTAATTATTAATATCCATGATATTTTATCTGCGATATTATTTTTAGATGCTTTTCATTATCTTATTATTAAATAAATGTAAACCATGTTAAGTTATTTATCTTTCCATATTAATCATGCCTTCTCTTATGATGATAGTAATGTTATTTAAATGTAATGTGCATTCAGTTATTTTAATTTTAATATTGATTATTCTTATTGATATATGATAGATTTAGATGTATGTAACCCTTACTGAGAATTTGAGATAACCATTATTTTTTTGTTTTCCCAAGAATATAAATAATAAATCATTGAATTAATTTTCAAGGATGTAGTTCATTTGATTTTATTATGTATTATATTTTATTTTCTATTCCCAATGTAAAATGGATATCATGTATATATATGGTTCTCCAAAATTGTTAAATTGAACAATCCTTCAAGATTTGACGCATTGTGTCTATGATAATATAATAAAGCAGGCATCGACACCAAAACTCTAGGGTCAAGGATGTTATAGTTGGTATTAGAGAAATCTAGGTACAAACCTTGGGGAATAGATTAAGGAAAAACATATATTCGATAAAAAACCCTATGATATAATTTGGAGATAATTATTTACGGACATCCAAATGTTTTGGTAAGAAAGATATTTTTTTGTTTTCCCTATAAATATATCCCTTTTGGGATACAATAATCGGGTGTGCTTATAGAGCATAGGTACCTAGGTGTAATAAATCTAAAAATTTTGCATTGGGCTTGACTCGATCATCACTTGGTGCAAGAAAATGGGCCTTTATGTGCACCTTGTTTGACATTCCTAGGGGATATTCTTATTATAAATAACATTTTTTATATAAAATTATGAAGTATTTAAAAATAAAATCATCCTCAAAGAAACCATGTTTTTTATTCTAAGATTAATAATATATAAAAATTAATTGATGAAAAGAGCTAAAAGATATTTGTAATTATAAACTAAATTTTAAAATTCATAATTTTTTCAAATAATTTTGGATATTCCATTGCTTATAAATGGCTCCTGAAAGGAAGACATATATCAATACTCATTCACTGTGTATATATTTCCCTACTGAAGAAGCCAATAAATCAAGTATTAGACCTAATAAAATTATGGATATCATAGGGAATATTAATTAGCTAATGAAGAATAATGTTTCATAGATATAGAAATCTATTCCATAGTGGTATTATTCAATATTGTTTCTCTTCATGAGATAGAGGCCCCCATCATTTGGCGGGACTACTAATCCAGTGATAGATAAGAAATGAATTATGTATCCAGAGAAGATATTTATGGACATGTGATATCATGAAAAGGAAATTTTTACACTTTTAGTTTATTTTGTCAAAATCGATGTTGATCAACGATGAACATTGATCTAGAATACTAGAGAGGAAGATAAAATAAAACTCATGGAATTGAAAGATTTTAAGGAGACATTATTCAACAAATATTTCCCTCATAAGAAACAAACTGAATTGATGATAAGGTTCATTATATTAAAGTAAAAAAGAAGTGGAATGTTTTTTGGATTATGAAGATTCCTTTACATAGTTTTCTAGGTATTTTACAGATTGGCATACAAAACATGGAGTGAAAGATTGACCTTTTATTTGATGTGATTATTCTAAGTCTCCAAAGGGTGCTTGTCAATCTAAACTTTCAGTCATGTGATGAAATATTTTTTTGTGCCATAAAAAAAATAGAATTAATTATCTATTTATTATATATTCAATTGAAATCATGATAAGAAGAGTCCATTTGAACACCATGAAAAAAGGATTACGTTAAATAAGAAGAAGAGAAAAAAATTTAATACCCCAAGATTTTGAAAATAAATTTAATATTGAATGCATGAATCACTGAGTCTCTACAATACACCACTTTGTTATAACCTAACTAGTAAATATAATTTTTTCACTTATGTAATCTGAATTTTGAAAAACTGACATTCATAGTTGTGTTTAGTAAGATATTTTCAGTCTGATGAGACAAACCTATTTTTTGGTGAATAGTAACATACCATTATGAATAATAACATACCCTTATGAATAGTACTATTACTCTTATGAATATTAATGAATAGTAGATTGACCAGAAAAATATAAACTTCACCCATGAATGTATAAATACAATTTAGATATCTTATAAGTGAAAAAATGATCATAGTATAAGTATTGGTATTTTTGTAAGTCATAAATATATTAATTAAAATTTTATGATTTATTTAATAATTTAAAATAGAAATTTATTTTTATAAAATGTAATAATAAATTTTTATATAATTGTCTTGTGGTTATAAGATAATTTTATTTTTTTCTTCTACACGTTGAAAACGGTTGTGGTGAATTTTTGGGATTTTTATAAAATACTTGAATTTCTCGTTAATAGTACAAATAAAGTTTTGTGTTTTCTGTATGTTTAATGACATTATAATGATGTAATAATTAATATTAAATTCTTATATACTTTTTTATAGTAAAATATTAAATGAGGTGTCCCAAGTGGCTAATACATGCATGGTAAATCCCATGTTTTTTCAAAAATCACTATTGAGGTGTCCTTTGAAATTAATAAAAAACTCAATCTCTTTTACTATAAATTCACAGTAATTCCTTTTTTTGTTTCATTAAAAAATTATAATCATAAAATCTCTATTAGTTTTACCTCCCTAAAAGTCCTACAAAGGTTTCATAAAGCCCTTGATGTCCCAACCTTCATGTTTTAGGAGTTACTCTACAATGTAAGGGAATCTACCACCCTTCCCTTTTTCAAGCTTTCATTTTATGTTATTATTTTTAATTTCAATTAAATTATGTTGGGGTATGTCATTAAATATACCAAATACTATGTATATTATGTGATAATGAAGAAATACCTCTTTTCCTCTCATCAAAATATTTTATGAAATTTTAATCGACGTCGTTAGGCTGCAAGTTTTTTATAAGGGATCTCTCAGCTTTTCTATAATTTTTAATTTCCTTTCTTTTCTTTTTATTTCCTCACTACCTATCATAAAAATATTGGTATGACTCCATTACCTTACTTTTACTGTAATTTTTTCCTGATAAAGGAATAATTCTTCATCATCTCTCATTTCCCATTCTTTTATACTAAAAATGAAAACACTATATGAGATGTGTTAATTTACCACATTCAAGGATGACGAGTTTTCCATTTCTATCACCATATTAAATTATGGCGATGAAAAAATATATCAATTTTGTTTCATCTATGGTTTTGTAATATATTTTTACACATGGTTTTTATTTATAGAGAAAAATGAGTTCGTTGTGTTAAAAAACTGCCAATTAACCCAAATAGTTATCATTAAATAATTAATATAATGATTCATCTTCACTCCAAGTAAAAAATGAAAATTAAAACCATGTAACTTTATGTATGTTCACTAATAACATATACCTTCAATTCTATAAAACCATCCTCATTTTACATGATTATCCATTCATATATATAAGTATACTGATCATGAAACAAACAAACCTAAACAATGAAATTAAACCTCTTAACCCATACAAAAAGTCCACGAATGAAATTATTAAGGTTATAATAAATAAATTACATGTATAATAGGGCTTGGAAATATTAATTAATGAATTTAATTTGTTTATCCAGGACACTAAAACCAAGTAAAGAACACCATCTGACTTAAGGTGAGGATTTCCTCATCCCACTACCATTTTTGTGAGACATTCCTTATTCAAAACTATTAGTTGTGTATGGTGTATATATACATCCCATTAATGTATAATATCTTGAATATATTTATTTCCATTGTATTAAATTTATCATTTTATCATTTTTTGTTGTTGGGAATATGATTTTATTGAGTACAAAGTGGTAATGGTTTTCTACCCGAACCTTCATTTTCATTCAGGTTACACTTATCCTCTACTTATCTCAACAAAATTATTATTTATTCTTGTATACTCCTTATAAAATCTATAATAATGTTCTATATATATTTACCAACCAGAATCCTACATTAATTTATGTATAATTAAATTTTTAAAAGGATATTTCAAAAATTATTTTCGATAAAGAAGCTTGAATCAAGGGAACGTCTCAATCTTTTACAAATTTTCAAGTGCACTATAAAATCTGTTTTAAGCAATACTTATTTTTTAGAAATCAAAAGTTTTATCTTTGAAGACTATCTTGGTTCATTTATGGGTTTATTAAAGAAAACATACTTTTGTGCTTTAAAATATATTTAATGAATTTCCTAAACCGCACTAAAATGTTTTAATTCTAATGCTTCTTTAAAAACACTCTTCACATGATTTAACTTCAATGGGACTTCATTAATTACTCAAATGTAATATCAATGTGTTTAACTTTTGTTCTTAGGGATATAAAGGATTAAAAATCTAATTTTAGGACAAATTCAAATGATTTTCCAAAATAAATCTTCTTTCCAAAAGAAAAGGATTTTTCTCATCTCACTTTAACTTTTATGAGATATATGCCTTATTCACCACTTATTCCTTGCATGTGGTGTATGTAACACCCTTTGGTATATCATATAAATAATTTAATTATTATCATGATATTCTAAGGGATTATTATTTGAATATTTCATGTTGGTATTGGACACTCTGAAATGTTTCTAGATTACTTCCTCAAGGATATTTCAATGGTTTCCATTAGAAGTATATTCATCTATGTCAAAATTCTTTGTTGAATCTTGTAATTGAATGTGGTTTATCGCCTACAATATCATACTACATGTTTTTATTAAATGGTTTATGATTAGTTTGAATGTGGATGTAATATTGAAACTATTCACAATTTTACTCCGAATTGTTAGTGTTTATGTTTAATGATTGGGGAAAGTTATTTATATTTCATATATTAGATTCAATAAAAATTTGTATGTTGTTTATGTTTATCCCAATTAATATGAGGAATTAATTGGACTTATTATGTGTCAGGGGGCCTTCTATAGCCCCTCGGTGCATCGGTAGGTCTCAGGAGACAAACTATGGTCTTAACACGAGGCCTTGACAAAAAATGGATATTAATGGTCCTAGCACAAGGAATTGACAATATGGTTATGATTTCCCGCATTATTCATTCCCTCATTATAAAATTAGTAATTTAAATTTAATGTGGCTATTAAACTAGTATAATACTCATTATAGTTATTTATTATGGCATATTTAATCAGCTCATATTCCTACAATATTATGATCATGTTTATTTTTAAAGGCATGTGTTTTTAGTTGTTCACCAGTCATAATGTTTATGTTTATGATTTCGTATGATGTATTGATTAACCTAACTGATCATCTATGATCACCCCTTTCTTATGTTTTATTTTCTCAGGACTTGAAGAAGTACATTATGAGTGAAATGTAGGTATAACCTTAGAGTTTTGGATATTCCCAAAAAATTTATATGTTGCTTTGCTTTTAATGTAATAATTTTGAAAGTAGGTATGTATTTGGTTTCAGAAAACTACTAAACTTCTCAGTCATTTAGGATTTGATTCCTTGTAATAATTCTCATGTATTAAAATAAGACACCGACTCCAGGCTTCTGGGGTAGGTGTGTCACAAAAATTATTTTCACCATGTGAAAACTATTGAAAGAATCACATTGGGAAATTTATGAATGGATTGAGTGTTTGTTATATGTGATGAGATAAGGAGAATCGTCTTAAATAATGATAATTGAAGAAATAATACACTTTTATTCATTGCTTCAATTATAGAAATATTGGGCTGTATGAAAATAAATTCCACATGTGTCAATGAAATCCACCATAGATGAGGCCAAGGGTAAGAAGTAAACCTTCCATAGTCACTACAATTGAGGTGGAAGTAACCAATGATGTGGTGGTAAGTACTTTAATCATATATTTAAAATTTTATAATGTTTTTTTGATCATCACACACTTTTATATCTACTTAGTTTTATATGAAAATTATTCATTTCACATTTAATTTAAGAATGGAGTTGTCAGTTAAAACTAATAGGGGATGTCTCACAGTAAAAAGGATGTTTCAAGAAGTCCCCATTATGACACAAAAACATGATTTATTTACTGACCTTATTATCATACCTATAGTTGACTTCAACACATTTGTTGGTATAAAAGATATATAACTCCTTATATTTAGAGTAGTAACTTCATCATAGGAGTTATATCTAGATCAACCCCCAGTATCTAAAATGAAGGAGATTTTGGAGAAGAATAGAAAACAAAATATAAGGATGGATAATGTAATATTAAAATTAACTATGTAATTATTATATAGCAATAAATTGATGTATTTCATGAGAAATTACTTAGACATCCCCTAGAGTATGAAATTTTGTTTTCTATTTATTTAATCCTCGATGCAAGATCAATATCAATGAATCCCAATTGAATGACCATAATAGAATAAGTATAGTTGAAGAAAAAAGTAGAATATTTTGGTTATAAGGGATTTATTCAACTCATAGATTCACCATGGGGAGACCATGTTCTCTCCATTGAAAGGAAATACATATCCTTGATACTCTGAATTGAATATTGGGAAATAAATTCTATTATAATAATAAACAAGTATCCTCTTACATACATTGATTACTTGTTTATCAACATCACAAAGCCAAATATTTATCAAAGATTATCCTTTATTCTAGGTATCATTAATTGAGAGTAAATATAGAATTCATTCCAAAGAAAAAAATTTATATGGGTTATGAAAATTATGAGTTCATGTTGATTCTAATTGGATTGAAGGATGGGCCCTCTATTTTTATAGGTATAATGAATATAGTATACAAGTAATATGTTTATTTTTTTCAGTATTTATTGATGATATTTTAAAGTATTATAAAAGTTTATACGACCATGAGAATCACTTGTAGATCATTACTCAGACTCTTATAAGGAAAGAGTTATACTAGAAATGTATTAGGTGTGTTTTTTGGATTCAAGATGTTTATTTTCTTGCCATATTATCTCAAAGGATAGAATCTCATTTGATCTTTCAAAGAAAAAGTTATTAAAGGAATGGGCTATGCTAACTAATTTAATTAAGGTATGTAGATTCATTAGTTTAGAAAGGAACTATCATACCATTTTTCTGAATATTTCCGGATTGGATAAATCGTTAACCAAGATTACACAAAATGGTGTAATAATTTTTTTGAAAAATATATTTAAAGAATATTTTTATGAACTAAAGAGTATATTGATCAATTATCAAATTTTTTCTCCACCATTTAAAATAATGGGTTTTTGATATATAGAAATGCATAAAAAATGGGACTTAGTTGTTTTATAATGAATAAAGATAAAGTTATTGCATATTTACTAAAAAAATTGATGTTTCGTGAAAAAAAATATCCAACCCATGATCTTAAGTTGGGAGCTATAATTTTTTTTGAAGATATGGATTCATTATAAATATGATGGTAGATGTGTGATATACACATACCAAAAGAGCATAAAATAAATATCTTCACAAAAATAGTTCATCATGAAGAAAATGTGATGGATAGAGGTACTCATGGATTATGATTACTCAATACACTACAACCCAAAAATGAAAATAATGTAAAAGATTAAATGATTAGAAAAGATCATGGAATTCTTAACCAAATTAGGATTGAGAGGGATCCAATGTTCATGGTTCTAAAAAACTGGAATAATAAAATTTGAAATTTTTTTATGTAAGAAAATAATTAATACAATTTTATTATTCATGAAGATAAATATTGTACGTGACGAGTCGTACCAAAGGTAAGAGATTTCATCTGAATTTCGTTTCATTGAGGCATATTGTAATGTTATGAACCTAATTTCTTTTATATGGTGTATATAATTACCCTTTACATGTAATATAATTATTCCTTAATAATTCATTGAATTATAAGATTCAATTTGAATTATTTCATCCAAGTGGATTTGACTTGAAGATTACCAAGTTGTAATAGTTATTGTACAATATCACTTTTTTCGTGATTGTTAACATTAACTTGAAAGAATAAATTTATTGTGATAATTTTTAAATTTTAAATAAATTTATATTAAATATCATTTTTATTGTATAATTTATATAATTATTAATGAAACCATATACTGTTTTTATATACAATGTTTACATTGAAAGTTATTTGATAAACTTTGGGAATATTGATAAATATGTATCATTTAATCAATATGGATATTTGATGAAAATGTAAATTGATTCATGAAATAAATCAATTATCTAATATACGAGGAATTATTTGGACATGAATATATGAGTGGGGATCGGTTATAGATAGCCCTTCGATGGATCGACAGGTTTTATGAGACAAATTATTTGTCCAAATTAGATGGGATTTTACCTAGTAGTTTTAAACTATATTGATAAAATTTCTTGATGGTAGAGGTATTATAATGACTGAGATCATGATATAGAATAACTAATCATTTTCTACCATGAGAATATAGATATTTCTATCATATATGTTATCATTTCTATGATAGTATCTCTAGATTCATTTCATTCTACTATTACTAATTAAAAGGAATGTGTGTTTAGTTATTTACCATGAAATATTGATTATTCCTTATCTTATCATAATATTCACATTACTTAAATGGAATGCGTGTTCAGTTATTGACTATTACATATTGATAATGCTTTTGATCCATGATATATTCTATTGTATGTAACCCTTACTGAGAATTTGAGCTCACCCATATTTTGTTTCTTTTTACCAGGATATGAATAAATAAACCCTTGAATGAGTTTTAAAGGATGAATTTCAATTTATTTTGTTATATATTATGTTTTATTTTTTATTACCAAAGTAAAATGCATAACATGCATATATCTGGTTCTCAAAAACATCTAAATGGATCAGTACTTTAGGATTTTATGCCTTGTATCTATATTAATTTAATAAATTAGACACTTCAGGATACTAGGTTTAGGTTCATTAATCCACGTTTACAAAAACAATTTGGAAGAAACTTCTAATGTCATTTGGTACTGAGTTATATATCTGTATGAATTTTAACCATCAATATAATGGATAGACGGTGAAGATAATATTGAATTTAGAGGTTATTATTTTAATAGGCTCATTTTATTATTAGGCAATTTTGGATAAACATATATCTTTGGATTAATTTACTTATAATAATAGTTTTCAATCCATTTTTCAGATGGTTCCTTTTAAGAAATTATATTTAATATGGTTTTAGACTCCAACATGTTGGGACAAAGTAGGTGAGAGGAAATTATTGGGAGTAAAATTAGTAGAATAGATGGTTGAGAGAGTAAAAATGATTAACACTATATGAGGGTAGTAAATAGCTGAAAATGGATATATAGATAACTAAACCAAGGACCTTTCATTTTAGGTTGGTGACCATGTCTTTTTTAAAATAACCCCTTGAAAAGAGTTAAGTGTTTTGGTAAAAACGAAATTTTGAGCCCATGGTTATTTGGAACCTATGAATTTCTAGATAGCATGGGATCATTTGATTATAGATTTTCCTCACCTATGAGATTATCTTTGATACATGATGTCTTTCATTTTACTTTTATAAGGAAGAATGTATGTGATGCGTCTCATGTTTTGGTCCCTAAAGTGGTAAAATTATAACAAATCAATGTTATATGGAAATGTAAGTTTATATTCTTGATGATAAAGAGAAATCATTACGGGATAAGGAAATTTTGTTAGAAAAAATTATTTGTAGAAACATTATTATTGAATAAGGCAACATGGGAATCTGAAGAGGCTCTGAGGGAAAAATACACTCACATGTTTGGTAATGAACAAAATTGGGATGATACAAATTATAAAAGGGTGAAGAATGTGATATCCTCGAAAATATTAATAAAAATTCAATTTCATGTCCCATTAATGTTTATAAATATATTTTATATATTCATATATTATATAATAATTTAATATGATTTTTTATTTAGAAAAGAAATAGATTTATTATAGATTAAATGTTTTCCATGAAATAAATTATTTTATTTTAAAAAAATTATAAATATTATAGTTATAAATATATAATTTAAATTAATTTTTTATTTATAATTTTGAAATTATCTTAGAATTATTTTTTGTGTTTTTTTTGAAAAATTAATTTTTTAGTGAATATTGAGAAATACTTATTGTTTAAGTATTTTTACATTTACATCATTATCATGATCTAAAAATGGATTGAAATTTTATCAAAAAAACATGGAATAAATATAAATTAAATAATTAATATAATTAATTCTAAAATATACTTTTGAGAGCTTAGAAATCTAGGTTCACCATTTTAGAAATTTAAGTAATGTATTTTATTTTAAATAAAAACAATTTTTCTTACATGCCTTTTACCAAGTATTTACAAGGTTATTTTATGATTTATATCAGTTATAAAACAAAATAATTATCCTTTTATTTAAATTAATTCAATTAATTTCATAATAATCAACATTATACCTGATTTCCATAGTAAATAATTTTTAAACTTCAAAAAGGAATTTTCCTGAAAATTGTATTCACTAGAGTTATGTACTTATATTTAATTACATTTTTACACTCTGAGAAATTTAACATGGTAAAATGGTTTTAATATTTTTAATTTGGAGTTTCAAATTTTTTAATATGTTAAAATAAAAATTTTATCATTATTAATATTTAACGATGGAAAAAAAATTGATGATGCTATAGATTAAATGAATCGATGAGGGGGTTAACATGATGATATAAGAAATATAGTATCCTAAAAAATGTTGAAATTTTATTATATGAATGTATTTAGACTCATAATCGTCCTATATTTGAAATAATTAAAAAATTTCCTCTTGAATTTGATAAATACAAATTGTATATTTGAATGTTTTAAGCTATCACCAATGTGTCACTCCCCTCACTTATAAAATAAAACCACTTCTCCTAACTTATTCACACATTTTGAGCCACATAACCAATAAAATACCTATTAAAAAACATTTAAACTATCCTTTATTTGTAATAAAGGTTTTTTTCTTAACAAAATACTATTTCTAGAAGGATTAAGGTGTAATCTAAAGGGAGATATTAGAGGAGGAGGTATAAGTTCCCACTAACCAATTTGATATTTATTTCTTCTTATACCATCATAAAATCTATTCTAAAAACTATAACATAATTAGATAAGTATCTTATATATACTAAAATGTAATTATGTTTATGTAACAACCCTTTTCTAGGTCTTTCCCATCCCATGGTAAAGAAAACATCACATGTGTGTACATGTGAACTACCACCCCCATGAAGCGATGTGTTTTATTTCTCATCACCACAAAACATGCCATGTTATAAATATATAATTAATTAATATATAACATTTTAATGAAATTATTATTATTTTTTAAATATAATTGATCACTTACATTCTTTCATTTCTATCCGCTGTAAACTGATAAGGTCACTAATGTGTACATGTGGATTTCAACCTCCCCGAAGAGATGCGACTCATTTTTCCTTAATTATTCACATTTTTTGCTATAATGATAGAAATAAATAATAATTATGACATTTATATCATAATTATGGTTTTGAAAAATTAAAATATTAATTACGTTATTTCTTTCCATCCACTAAAAATGGAAATATTAGTCATTTGTACAAGCAGACCACCGCTTCCAAGATACAACACAGTTAATTTTTTACATCCACCATACATGGAAATATTTAAAAATGTTTTTAATGTATAAAAATAATTTTTTTTCAATAATAATATTTTATAAATTAAGAATCATAGTCTCTTTCGTCATAGTAAACATACCAAAGTCACTTTAGACATATAAACCGAACATCATCAAAATTTCCCTTGTGAAATTAAACATTATTGTAAAAAAATAAAACATGATAAAAATGAAATAAATTTGATAATGATAATGGGATTTAAATGAAAATAGTTCTTAATTAAGTAGAAAACAAATATAATTTTATTACTTGGGATGGTAGATATATGAATGAAATGATTTGGATCTCTAGGTAAGAGTCTTTCTTCTAAAACTCTTGTTTTAATGTTTCCCTTCTAACTATTTTTCTTCCTTATCAAGGTTAATATAATTGTTTCAAGAATTTTATTATTTATGCATCAATGGTTTCAAATATTCATTTTCAATTTTTTATACATTCGTTAAAAATTATTAAAACCGAATCTCTTCAATGTTTTCTGTAAGGGTTATTTTAGACTTTTTTCAAAAGTATAAAAAGAATGGGGTTTTACATATAAATCTTGATCGTCATTTCCATCAATATTAGATGTTATTAATTATCAAGATTACTGAAAATGTTAACCTAGTTTTTCAATGAATATTCTTTTCCCATACCACGGGGTTTTTAATTTTTCAATTTTTTTCTAAAAAAATTCAAATTTCATCACATTTCAATGAGATATCTAAAAGTGTCATTGCCTATGGGAATTAATTCAAATTAAAATGAGTTTTATGGTTAATGTTAAAGATATATGTGTTTTATTAAGGTTATGGTTCCTTTAAATTTTATTTGAATGATGGCTGATCCGGATATAGAAATGATGATGGGTAATGCCAATATAGCTCTTTAATGAATAGGTTAAAGTGAAAAAGTTTACCTATTATAGGTTACTCATTAGTAATATAGGAATTAAATATTTAGGTGATTTCATTGTATGATTTATTATAAGGATAAATTTCTGGATAATTTCAAAAGTTACATACAAGATTTTATTACAATAGTTTTTAAATGAAATATTTTTATTTAAAAAGGTCTGAAAATTAGCTTAATTTTTAAGGAATATAGATGAATTTATTGAAGTTGAAATGATTTTTTTTCATGGAAAGGTAATCATGAGTTTTCATGTGTTTCTATAAAACCCTGAAGATTAATATTTTTTTAAATAATTATTATTAATTTTTTATGAAACTTATTTAGAATTGTTTTTCATGGAAAAGTAAATAAATATTTTAGAATTATGATTAAAAGGAAAAGGTAAACATTAAAATGGATTTAATATGTTTACTAATGGAATAATAGGTTTATTTTCTTTTATATATCTTACAAATTTTTGTTTTTATCATCAAAAAATTAAAAAAATCATAGGGGTGAAGGATGAGTAGGGTCATTAATAAAGTTATATTTTTTTGTTATGGGAGTTTCCATAAATTAATAATGAGTGTTTTTTGGTCATAGTAACTCATGAGGGTGTGAATCAAGTACCAAATAAAATTTCATGTACATTGTTTTTAAGAAAAATCATCCAAGTTAATAAAAAACCTAGTTAATCAAAATAACAAAAATATGTAAATTTTCTGTTTCAAAAAGGTTATCAGATTTGAGATTAAGGATGAATTAAAATATTTTATAAATATTATATCTTTTGAAATTAATTTACTTAATCAAAAAAAATATATATAAATAATTAAATCTAATTTTAAAAGTGATTTTTTTATGATTTAAATATCAGAACTTTGAAATGTATAAAAAACTGATAAAACACACAAAAAAATATAAATATGGGTTTTGGTCTCATGATAATCCTTAATCCCCAGCACTTAGAAATCACCCAATACTAACTAGTTTATTGAACAATAAAATTGGTCCACAACCTGGATCTGATTTTATAATCAAAAACACAAAATTATATCAATTATTGGATCCCCTTTTATAATTATAACTATAAATAAAGAAACAATAAAATGTTATATAGTGTCTATTTAATAATTTTCATAGGTATAGAAAATATAAAAGTTCAGAAAGTGTGTCAAGAACAATTAAATTTTGTGCATGAGACAATGTGTACAGATAAACAGAGTAATGACACACACAACTCAAATATAATGCATAAATAGAAAGTTAAAATGATTATTGATTGGAAGAAGTGGCGATTATTGGTTTGAATATATTTAAATGTTCAAAGATACCCATATTTTTCTTTGTGAGGAGCTCTAATAGTTTTCTTTGAATGTGCAGGAAAACAAAGTGTCATAAATTTCTGAAGAGTTATTCAATTTTTATTTTTTCAATTTCTCGAGTAGATTTAGTGTGAGAAGGTTTTAAAATCTATGTATCAATTTTTTAATTCTGATATTGGATCAGTTTTACAACACATTATTTTACTTATGCATATGAAGTAGTTTTTGAGAAAATATAACTCTCCAGGTCTAATTATCCATTGAAGAATAATAATTAACAAAATCATGGATCCTTTTATTAGGCATTAAATTAGTAAAGTATGAATTTTTATTCAATGAATCCATGTATTGTTTTAGGATTAATGTTTCCTAAATATAGATCATAATTTTTCGTTTAATTCCTTAAACTATCCATTGGAGGAATTAAATTTTAATTAGAGTCAGAATAACAATGATAGAATAATAGTGGTAGATTATATCAAAACTAATAATAAATGCGTCCAATGGTAGATTCCCTATGAACTAACTATAGTTGTATCAAGTGGTAGATCATCTAAACTAATGGTAGATTTGTCTAGTTGTAGCACAATATTTATGGTAGATGTGTTAACGGTGGATATGGTCTGGTGGACGATATTATATAAAAATTGATCTTATCTGATGGTAGATATTGTCTAATGGTATATCTTATCTAGCAATGATGAGCTTTGGTGGTATATCTTCTATGGTAGATATTTCAATGGTAGATCTTTTTTGAAATATCTATAGATCTACTAAACCAATTTTACATTTCTTTAACCGTATATGTTCTATTGGTAGAGTCTAATGGTAGATGTAGTCTACTGATAGATCTAATTGAAATAATGGTAGATCATCACATCCAACAGTATATATCCCAAACTAATGGTAGATCAATACATTAAAAAATTTGATAGCAGGATTATGTAGAATATGATTTCTATTTAGAAAGACAATAATCCTGATTTGTGAGCATTAAAATAAGATGGTTCCAATAATATCACCCTTTTTATGATAAAAAATTAAGGCATTTTATAACCTCGTATATGAATAAATAATAATTGAAAAAATAGAAAAAATTTAAGAATGATTTTTTGAACATCTTAATCAGTAATTTCAAACAATTTAATAATTATAGTCTTACTATTCTTAAAATAAAAGTAAAGAAGACTCCTCCTTTTTGGATTATCCAAAACATAAGGCTATATGATAAGAGATAAATAAAGAAAAAAATAATAATAATAGAAAGGATTCATAATAAATAAGATTCAAATAGTATATTCCAAAAATAAATACAAGGGAAAATAAAATCTCTATAAAAACTAATATGAATTAGAATCACTCTCAGATCAATGGGTATAAGGATCAAAATATTAATTTCCTTTCATGGGATAGAATTAATAATGGTATAGGCTAAGGGTGAAAAGGTAGTCTAAGGAAACTCACAGATGAAAACCATCTTGAGATTCCAAATAGCATCATTTAGGGACATTCCAAATGGCTTAAACCAAGTAGGCTTGGGTGCAGAAGAAGGGGTATAAGTGAATGGAGACATGGGAATGTCATATGGTGACACCATTTTAGCCCCAAATACATACAATTACATATTTATCAAATAAAAAAAACTATAATGATGTTGAAACTGCACTCCATTACTATGAATAAATATTTCTCCACCTCAATAAAAGATTAAGAAGAGGAGAAAAAACATTGAGTTGGTTCAATTTCTATTTTAAATACCTAGTTACAGGAGGTATCCTTAAATTCTCATCTATGAATTTAAAATGGTAATTTTATCTCATTCTTGGTATAAATACAATAAAGGCAGTATTTCAAGTATTTAGTGATAATTCCTCTATCACTTTGAGCTTCACTCAAATAATCCCTAACCAATTAATAGATTTCCTCACCCAGTTTCTTGGTAATCCAAAGATCCTAATAATTATTTGTAGAGAAAACACCCAAAATAGTGTGAAGATCCTACCTCATAATAGATTTTATCATATCTATATCCATTAATGATATAGTAGGTTGATCAGTGGAAGTGGAATCACAAACTGTATGTAAGGTGTTCAACCTATCTATAAGGGATGTCTGTCTTACAAAAAAGTGTCTATCATATCTTCCATGACATCCTTAAATTCAACCTTCTCATTGACCAACATTGTATTCTCAATCTCTAATTCTTTAATCTACAAAATCATATTAGGATGAATGTGGAATAAAACTAACTCAATGAAATGTCATGTATCTTCTTCACTAAGTTATGTTACTCTAAGAGTAAAATATCAAAATATCCCACTAATATCAAAAATAAAACTCAGTATAAAATAGTCCAAATAATCCTTAATAACATAATCAAATGGCATAAGATCAGAAGGAAGAGGAGATGTAATTTTCATAGGTAAAACAACTATTACATATTTAGATTTAGTAGTAGGAGCATTAGAATGAAAAGCTTGAAACTGACTAGATTCATCAATTTATTCCACAAGAGATCCCTTAAGATATTTTCCAAAAATAGGAATGGAAATTAAACCATGATCAGGTGGACTTACATTATCACAATCATCAATACTCTCATCATCATCACCATCTAAATTACGGTTGGAGTTTCTCAACAGCTTGGGACCAGGAGATGTCCCCCCTTGGATGAAGCTTCATCCATAGTTGTGTATAAAATATCTAGTTCATACCTATGAATATACTTTTAACTAGAATAACCTTGGTATTCCTCTCACTCAACAGGTTCTGTAGACTCACCTCTAGAAGTAGATCCATGTTTAACATGATATGTATAACTAGGTACATCTATATCTGCTGACCTACCTGAAAAGATAAATCTAGAGATGGATGTGACTATTCTCCCTCAATAGTATCATAATTAGCATCATGACCATTATATGCATGAGTTCCATCACTCTTTCTAGCTTCAAAACCATCATAACCATTTGAAACTTCAAATACTTCCCGGGATATTTCATAAGAACTATTGACTTACTTTTCACTTGATACTTCAGTCTCTTGTTATTCTCCTTTAATTTTAATAATTTCTTTAATGGGAAGAGAAATATATGGGATAGTATCCCCATAGAGAACATAGGGGATCTTGAACACATCTGAGTCACTTCCTTACTCAAATGAAGTAACAAAATTATCTTCAACCACAACTTATTCTTCTTTTAATTCCTCATTAGAGTAAAACCCAACATTATTTGGCTCAAATCCCGGATTGACATTATTTTTAGTTCTTTTAGGATGATAAAAAAGATTAAACTCATCATATATTTAATAATTGTCTACAACCCATTTCTTCAATCATGGATTCCAATTTACCTTCATCCACTTATAGGTAAACTAGCTAAAAAACCAAAACACTTGACAACTATTACTTCTTCATCCACTAAGTGTTTGGGTTCCAACATGGATGATATTAACTTAGGGTATATAAAATAAGTTGATATGGATGATTTATTTCTCATATTTATCATTTAAACTATTAGATATATACACAAATTTACCTTATCCTCTCTTTCCATAAGGAAAAAAATAAAGATATATTAGTACCTCATAATGCTAAATTCCCCCTTCGTGGAAAAAATCATGTTCTTGATGAATTTAAAAAGAAATATACACTCTCCATCATGTTTTATAGTAGCATGTCTTTGTACACAATTATTTCCAATCAACTCCATAAAATCATTCATATATACAAATAATTCACTATTATAGGGAATAGATCCTTGAAATTCATCATATATATATATATCTATCTATGAGTTACATTCAAACATCAATACCATTTCTTTGAGAAATAAAATAACTTCATTTATGACCACCATACTTCTTATCACATCATTATTCTCATTGAGTTTATATTGAGAATAATGGTAAAATTGTGGAACTGACATAAGAAATAATGGCCTCTCATTCCTTGAAAACTAATCCATCTATCCTTGGTCTGAAATAACCTTCTGTACATAATACTTCCTCAAAACCATCCTTGAAAAATCTTTCACATTTTCATAAATAACAACTTGAGTTTCATGTTGTGGATTCTTCGGTTCAATTTTAGTATCATGACTAGATTATCATTGTGATCTATTCATGATACATGGTCCTATAAGAGATGAAAATGAGGGGTGCTTCACTCCCACCATTAAACTAAATAGAAGGGAGAAGGATTTGGGTAATTAAGGTTTATTTCTGGGATAGAAAATAAGTTGAAATGTTTTAATGGAGGAATGGGTGAGAGTGTTCCCAAAATAAGATTTATGTTCCTCATGTTATGCCTTGTTTACTCCCTTACTGGGATTTATAGCTCACCATTTTCTTATGCATGTCCCCAGGTTATCCCATGTAATTCTAAGTAGTAAGGAATGTTGTGGCCATGTAAAAGATGTTTTCAATAAAAGATGTTGTGCTTTATGTTCTAAGTTGTCAGGTAATGTTCCTAATTTTCCCAATACTCTAGAACTCTCGATCCTTAGAGTTGTATTAAGTGAAATTTTATGTAATGAATCATGTTTATGTGTTTAATAAAGAACATGGTTTTTATAGTTGGTATTAGAGGATAGGTTTTGTTATTTTTGGGATTAGTATTAGAAAACCCTAGTGAAAGCCTTAAGGATAAGACTAAGTATAATAAAAACTTACCTATATTTTAGTGAGTGTAGAGTAAGTGGATTATTAGGAAAATACATCCCTGTCTAGATACAAAGAAGTAGAGGCAGCTCAGACATAGATGTATCTTGGGGTAAAACCTGAAAACACCACTTTGAGCTAGACTCGAATGGGAATTGCTACATGAAAATGGGTCTTTCATAAATCTTGGTTACAACACTCTTAGGGGATATGCCTTGGTAAATTCATAAGCATAGTATGTACCATTATTAAGGGAATAAAAAATGCCCCTAAGAATATATGTTGAGAATTAGATCATGGATAACATATATTTAAGTCTATAAATTCATTAGTTAAAGAAATAAATGTAATTTATAAGCTATACCTTTTTTCATTGGATTTCCTTTTATGTGTTACCCCTAACTTTCCTTTTATTCCAGACAATGGCCAGTAATAGGAGGACTTGAGCTAACAACTGATGTGAAGATCAATGTGACAACTCTTCTAGTGAGATTCGCAATCTGATGGGAGTGGGAATCACATACTTTGTCATGATACTATCTCAATTAACTCATGTTTTGAATATAAATATGGGTCAATATGAATGTTTAACCCCCGCAATAAATAACATATTGTAATTGAGAGCTTTAAGAGATAAATGCCTCCTAATTTTAATGGATTATCTGATCCCTCAATTGGCAAACAATGGATCAACCCCATTAAAATTATCTTCTCCATCCTTCATTGTTCTGAACAAGAGAAGGTTCTTCTGGATTCTTATCATATGGAGGGTGAAGCTGATCAATGGTGGACATTGATCAAAAATATGAATCCTGAGGTGGATATCGAGGTATTCAAATTGAAGTATTTCAATATTTTTTTGATAAAAATTTTCCACACACCCTCCATCTTAAAATGGAAAGGGAACTCCTTGACCTCAAGAAAAAACATGACAAATCCATCGGATCATATGAGGAAAACATCACAAGGCTTACATGATATGCCTTTGGATTTATCATTACCCCCAAATTCAAGGTTGACTACATCTTTGGTGGGATAAAACATTGCCTATAGAATTCCCTAACGATCCATGACTTTGATAGCTATGAGAAAATTGTCTAATGTGCCCTCAAAGATTAAATGGGGATTATAGAATCTTAGGGGTATTATGGGGATAAGAAGTGGATAGTAGACTTTAATTCTGGAAGTCTAATGGATTAATCCAGTGTTGACATAAAATTACAGCACCCCACTTTCCAATGGTGTAGAAAGAAGCACTCTTTAAATTGCTTGAAGGGTATGAGGAAATGCTTTAGGTGTAGAAGAGAAGGGAACCGAGCCATTAACTGTGAACAAGAGAAACCTATTGTTGTAATAGTGGATATGAACTCTCTGTTCGAACCTCAACACACTATTCATTGTTTCAACTACAAATAATGAGGGAACATTGCAAACCAGTTCCCAATGCCAAGGGTTTTTAGAGGCAACCAATAACCTTCAAGCTAGCAAGGGAGAGCATTTTACATCACTATTGCCAAAGTGAACCCCGACTATGAAGTGGTGATAGGTATTCTTGTTATTCATTTAAGAATAGAAAAATTACTTTTTGATTCTAGTTCTACGCATTCATTTATATCCCTAAACTTTAGCAGAACAATCCCAACACCACCGAAAATCATAGAAGTAAAGATGTCAGTGATAATGGAGATTGGGGAAACCATTGCATCCCATGAATATAACTCCTCCCCTGCCACAATTTGTGGATTGAGCTTCCTAGAAAACCACTTCATACCCCCTCAGGTGAAATTTGGTTCAATTCTTGGCATGGATTGGATTTCCTTATATTTAGAAAAAATAAAAAACCGTGAGAGGGAAATCACTCTCCATAAGGAGAATCGACCCCTGATTCTGTACAAGTTTAATGATAAGGATGAATCTTCTCTAGCACCATAATCTCAAGAATGGATATTATTGCCCTTTTATCATGCATATCTTGCATAGATGATTGTGTTTAAGGAAGCAACCATACTTTAATACATGCATATTATGAGGTAATTCACCGAAGTGTTTCCCAAGGAATTTCTTGGTCTTCCACCTAGAGGAGATGTTGAATTATTTATTGATCTTATACCTGGGGAGTTTCCAAAATCCAAGACTCTGTAGAGAATGGATGTTGTGGAGCTTGAGGAGCCGAAGAAAATACTATAAGAGAATCTAGATAAAGTGTTTATACAACCAAGTGATTCACCATGGGGTGCACCAGTCCTCTTTTTCAAGAAGAAGGATGGGTCAACGGGCCATTGTATTGATTATCGTGAGCTCAACAAAATCTGGATAAAGAAAAAATATCCCATGCTACTAATCGATGACATGTTAGATCAGATACATGGAGCACAATACTTCCCCAATGTGGATCTACGGTCGGTATATTATCAAGTAAGGGTGAAGAAGGATGATATCCCCAAGACTACTTTTTGTACAAGAAACGTGCACTATAAATTCATAGAAATGACTTTAAGAATAACTAATTCTCCAGATTTATTCATAGAATTGATTAATATAGTTTGTAGAGATTACCTAGATAGATTTGTGGTAGTATTTATAGATGATATTTTAATATACTCCAAAACCAAGGAGGAGCATGAGTGCCATCTACGAACTATACTAAAGAACTTTTGAAAGGAGAAGTTATATTAAAAGTATAGAAAGTTTGAGTTATGGTTAAAGGAATTATCATTCATGGGTCATATCATCATAATTAATGGGATATATGTGGATCCCTCCAAGACAACTGCAATTGAGGGATGGATGAGGCCAACATCTATGACAGATATCCATAACTTCCATGGATTAGCTGGATATTATCAACTATTTGTGATAAATTTCTCTTGATTGTCAACCCTCTTACAAATATAACTTGGAAGGGAGTCATGTTTTGTGTGAGTGATGAATGTTGAGATAGCATCAAGGAGTTAAAAATGGGTTATCACTATTCTCATACTCACACTACCCATAAGTGGATAACTTTTTGTGGTATTCAGTCATGCTTCAAAGAAGGGCCTGGTCTGTGTGTTGATGAAAAATGAAAATTTCAGTTCCTATGCATCAAGGAAATTGAAATTTTGGAGAAAAACTATCCAACACATGATCTGGAGTTGGCTATAGTAATCTTTGCTTTGAAAATTTGGTGGCATTACCTCATTGGAGAGAAGTGCGAAATATATACAGAGCACAGAAGAGTTATGTATATATTCACACAGAAATATTTGAATATGCGCCAATGAAGATGGTTAGAGATGATCAAAGACAATGACTGTTCATTCCATTACAACCCTAGGAAAGTGAACATGGTTGCATATGCTATAAGTATAAAGTACCCAACAATTCATTATTGATGAGAATTGAAAATGATCCAATCCTCTTAGATTTTATGAAGATGGACATGGGAATCATAAAGAAGGTAAGATCATCAATAATTTCACAAATTATTCCTCAACTGTCTCTTTTGGAAAGGGTAAAGGATGCTCAAATGGATGATATGGGAATTTATAAGATACTGGAATCTTCCAGAAAAGTTAAATCCTCAGAGATCGATATTAATGAAGAAGGAATTGTGAGATTTGGGACAATACTATGTGTCACATAAAATACAGAGTTAATGAATGAACTTTTGGATGATGCACATAGTTGAAATTTTCCCATTCACCTAGGAAACACAAAATGTATTGAGATATTTGAGGGAGTTATTGGTGGGATAACGTAAAGAATGAGTTTGATGAGTATACATCAATGCGAATGTTATGTCATCAAGTGAACGATGAGAGGCATAAGTATAAGGGGATGATGAAACCATTACCAATACCAACATGGAGATGGGATAACATCACCATGGACTTTTTCAACGGACATCCAAAAACATCAAAAGGAAACAATACTATCTAGGTTGGTGTGGATCATCTTACAAAGGTTGCACACTTCATTGCAATTCAGGAGGATTCCTTATTTGAGAAACTGGAATGTATATACAACAAATAATCAGTAAGGCTTCATGGAGTACCACTATATATTGTATCTGATCGAGATCCATGATTGACCTCTATGTTCTTGAGGAGTCTCCAACACACTCTGAATACTTAGAAAAATAGCATTACAACTTATCATCCTCAAACTGATAGCCTATTTGAGCGGACTCTCCAAAAAGTTGAGGAATTGTTGAGAGCATGCACAATGAAATTAAAAGGAGGATGGGATCAACGTATTCCCCTGGTTGAATTTTCTTACAATAATAGTTTCAACCCAAGAATCCAAATGGCTCTTTATGAATCCATTTATGGGTAGAGGTGCAGAACAACAACATGTTGGGTTGATGTTGGGGAGAGAAAAATCCTAGGTTCAGAAATTATTGAAGAAATTGTGGAAAAGGTTAAGACCATCTAGCAGCACATTAAAGATTCTCATAGTAAAAAAAAGATCTATTCTAATAATTGTCGATGATACCTATATTTTTATGTTGGAGACATGGTATTGTTCTGCATATCACAATGGAAGAGAGTAATGATATTTCAGAAGAAGGGAGAGCTTAGCCCAAGGTACATCGAACCTTTTGAGATCCTTGGTCAGATTAGAGCAGTGGCCTATCAACAACCACTCCCACCGAACCTGTCTCAAGTACATTATGTATTCCATGTATCTCTCTTGATGAAGTACATACTTAATCAATCGCATGTAATCAATCTATAGGTGGTACCATTAGAGAATGACCTATCCTAAGAAGAGAATCCAATGAAGATCTTAGATCACCAGGAAAAAGTTCTACAAAATATGACAATTCCCCTCGTCTAGGTGTTGTGTAAAATCCAAAAGTTTGAAGAAGCAATGTGGGAATCAGAGTAAGTGATGACGCAAAGTTACTGTTATCTATTTTAGTTTGGGAATAATATGTTTTGAGGGAAAAATTTCTTATGGTGTGAAGACTGTAATGACCCAAACTTTTATCAATGAAATTTATCATGATCTAATTAAATGTATAATTATGTAAAATGGTTATATAAAACATACAAACCTCCTTGGTTTTATGTTTTTAAATTTTATAATAATGATATAAATTTTTACCATTTCTGATATAGCCATTGAACAATGATAACATGATTATTATAAATATAAAGATTTAAGAAATCCAATTTACTCAAAAAAAGGAAATGATGGCTTCATACTATAGAATTTCTCCATATAAATCCCTATTTTTAGAGCTCAGAAATGGGGTAGCATCACTGGGATTATCTCTTGACCATGCCCAATATGAGCTTCAACTATTAAGCTTCAACAGAATCACCTATGGTAGAAGTGGATGTTAATAGAGATTACCACCCAAGCGTTGTTATCCGAGCCACCCCATGAGTCGATCACCATCACACACCTCACCCTTACACCTTATGCAGGTGTTATAAGGGGTTATGTAACAAGACTATAATATTATGATAACATGCATTAGTTTTGTATATAATAAAGTATATGCATTCATTTAATTATTGTTACTTTATAAATGGTTTTTAAAACACATATAGTTTTTTTAGTTAATATTAAATTAATAAATATATTTTGAAGAATTAATGTATTTATTAATTAGATAATATTTTAAGAAAATATTATTAATAATTTAATTTTTATTAAATATAAATTATCATATAATTTTTTATGAAAACCATTGATATTTGTATTTTGGTTTGAAAACTGTTTTTGTCAAAACCCATGAAATTTCAATAAATATCAGTTTTTATTTTAAAATTGAAAATTCACATATTTAAAAAATTATTCAGATAAAATTAATATCATTTTTGGATTCAGGATTTCAAAATTATCAGATTGTTAATTTTTCATAATTTTCAAAATAGTCAATTTTTTGCATAAAAATTGAATACCGTTTAAATATATAATGTGTTTTATGACATCATAATGACCCAATAGTAATGTAATAAAATACTATAAAAGGTATTTTAGGCCAAAATATGTTTTAACTTTAAAATAATGTGATTGTATATTTATTTTATTAATTTTATGGTGCTTTAGTGGACCCTCTAATACTTATAAAATATTTTAGCTTTTTAAAATGATTTCCTTGAGGCTGTGACTCACCTCCTCATAAGCAGGCCTAATATTTTAAGAAGTTCGATCATTTTCCTTATAAAATTATTTTTTCTAGTCCTATTTGGCAAAACAAATGGGCAATAACCATGGGTTGGTTTGTGGTTTTAAATATTTAATTATATAGATTCCAAAACCTATGTTTGTCAAATATTATATTCCTATATAAACCCACCCAAACTCCCACTTATATTAACTAAAAACACTTTTATGACGTCCCTACTCTGCCCCCCTCTCTATAGAATCATCCCATGCTTCTCCAAGCTCCCAAGAAGCCTCTATCAAGCATCTCCCAAGCCTTTAGGATCCCACTTCAAAGTAAGAGATCATCACATTCCTTCCTTCCTTATTTTTGTCCATGTTTCCTTATATTTTTATGACCTTATATTTTCAATTAAAAATGTTTTATTATGATTTATAAACTCCCCTATACCTTCCTCATTATGTTTTAATGAATAGATACCACTTTCTCTCTCATTAATTCCTCCCATGTACACTCTTTACCATGCCGAAATTCATTAATGGATTTCTCTCTCCTCATTTACTTTTATGAAATTATTTTATATTATGTTAAATGACACCAATAATTTCCATTTCAAGTATAAATGATGGGATAACCCTTTCTCTCTCATAAACCCATTTTATGGTTTCTATTTGACGTCTTTATACTGCCGAAGTTACACCAAAATATTTCATTCCAAATCAACGTGTAGGCGAATACCATAACCATTTCTATATTAAGGGTATTAAAATTTATCCCCATATACTTGTTTATTGAGGACTTACATTTATTTATTCCACATACCTTATTCGTGGAATAAATTTTGATGTTTAATGAATCCAAGTTGTATGATCTATGTGGCACACTTATGCATGAAATGAAATGTTTAAGAAGGGTGTGCCCTGATTGCACTCCATTGTACTGGGTAAAATTAGTATCATGATACGTCATGTCCAATTAGGGTTTAATTATACTAATTAAAGTTCAATGAGGGATTACTCATTCTCCATATGCAATGAGACTTGGCTCGTGCTAATATCTTGTTAATTTTTGTTGCCACAATTCAATGCTCTCATAATCTCACTATATCATGCCTTTATGTTCATATTTCTCTTGTCCTCCATTGATATGTCTATTGCCTAATATGTACTATATTATTCATGTTATGCCTTGTTTACTCCCTTACTAGGATTTATATCTCACCCTTTTTAAATTCATTTCCTAAGGTTATCCTATGCAATGTTAAGTATGAAATAATATTACGGTCATGTAAAAGAACTTTTCAATAAAGTTGTTGAGTTTTATGTTCTAAGTTGTCATGTAATGTTCCTAATTTTTCCAATACACTAGATCTCTCGATCATCGATGTTTCTTAAGTGGATGTTTATGTATTGAATCATGTCTATGTGTTTAATAAAGAGTATCTTTGTTATAATATTGGTGTCTACCCTCACACATGCAAGGTGACACAAGAGATTGAGGGTGAGAATTGACACCCAAGTAGATCTCATTATTTCTATTTTTTATATAGATTGGGTAACTAAAAGTAATAATCCCAGTTTAGGATCAATGTATTAAAAAATATTTTTAAACAACAACTATTCACACATTAGAAATATATGGACCCTTTATAAGCTATAAGAAAAGTTGAACAAACTCCACATCAATTATCTTTTACCTCCTTTAATGGTAGAATTATTTCATGCATTGAAGACCATAGATGTGACACATATGATCAAGACTATCATTTTAACATGATAAGTTCCCTATTATTAGATCATGATAAGAAAGAGAAGGTAGATACATAAGGTTGATCTAGTGAGTTAAACATGTGGTCGATCCAAACTATGACATACAGTCGAACCAATGACTTGTACATATAGTCAATCTAGACTGAGATAGGATGGTCACTTAACACCATCAATCATGTTCATAAATTTTTTCCAATTCATATGATCGATCAAATATATTTGTTTAAGTGTTTGTTCATGTAGTCAATTCATTGGTAGTTTCTTCATACGGTTGGTGGGTTATTCATATAGTTTCCTTACTGCCTCATTATTAATAGATACAATCATTCTATTCTATATAAGGTCAATACTCATATCCAATATTATAGAAAAGGTTGATTGGGTTTTCATGCGGTCTATCTTCATGGATGATCCATTGAGATGAGCTGTGTAAATGTGATACCCAATATACATCAATCAATAATAGAGAGATTCGAGAATTCTAGAATCTTGTAAATAACATTGAAAGGATTCTTACAAAATGTATATGATTGATAATGCCTTTTTGTATGCATCACATATTTTCTATGTAAATATCACTATATAAAAATCATATAATAAACATCATTTCATAATCATAATTTCATAAACATCATTTCATAAACATCATTTCATAAACATCATGCACATAAACAACATGATCTTAAACATTATTCATGTTTATGTTGAGCTTTATAATCTAGAATACCAATAGGTAATCACTCTACCAAAAATCAAGGAGAGTAGTTTATGTTATTTATCAAATATTAATTCAGTATATTCTATGTAAACTTCTCTTAAAATAAAATATCATCATTATATTTATCATGATTTTAGCCTATTTTAAATGTAGAAATAATTATCTGCCAAGGGAGTTGCATCGCAAATATAAAATTTGTGGTTGAAACTATCATTCCATGAATATTTATGCAGACATGGAGTTTTAATATATGGATTATTTGGATTGAATTAAATAGAATATATTGTTATTTTTCAATATTTATTGAAGAAAAAGAAATAATTGGTCGGAGTCTTTAGGGATTTTAAATGGGAAGTTTTGAAAATAAAATAACAAATATCTCAGATATTTTGAAATACAAAAAAATAGTAATTCAAAATAAGGTATTTAAATTATAGAGTAAATAATAGAAATTAGAAGGGAAAGGTGATTAGAAAAATAAATATTTTCACATTATATATATATATATTATAGGCAGTTGTATTAGGATGACAGTTCAATACTACTATTCAAAAAAGAAATTCCCTTGTGTTATGACAAGTGAAGATGAAAATATACTCTATAAATAAATTTATAATACATGAGAACTGAATAAAGTGGGAATTCTAATTTTATTCATGTGCACTGAAGAAGAAAGAGATAGGAAGAACCACTACAATTCATGTTCACAGATTAAATAATTATAGGAAAAAGAAGAATAGTAGGAGAGAAGAAGAAGGTAAGTTATGTGAATATCAGTTCTCATGGAAAAAGAAGCGACTTGTGGCCATTTTAAGAGAATTTAGAAGTAAGTGATTTGATATTTAATTCAAAAAATAAGAAAAGAAGATATTAAAAATTTATAATAACTCTCTTTCTCATGTGAAATTATAAAAGAAGTAGTATTCACTAGTTTCTACTGTGCAAAATAAATATAAAGTAGTTATTCACTATTGCATATACTAAAGAAGAGGAATTTTCTAACACATGGTTGTGCAAGTTGAATTTGAGAAGAATAATAGGAACTAGGAAACACCATGAAAAATTACAGACTCATCTAGTTTCTGTCTTAGATACTATTTTAAAGAACTTGAATAAGTTTCACACTATTGATAGGGAGTGTAAAGATCCATTGGGGTTTTTCATTTGGGTTTGGATTTCACCATCCTAAGGGAATTAAGATTGTTTTCTATCCCCCACTCTAAGGTGTAGGTAACCACACATTATTCTTGGGCTACTCCATGGATAACCCATGATAATTGGTATTTCATTATAGTGGTAATATGTGTATAAATCACATTTGAACCTAGAATGGACTAGTTACTCTCAATTAATAGTAAAACTTGTAAATATATCATGTTACATTGTTTATTCACTTTTATTTTCCTACATAAGGTAATGGAGAAATCACCACGATTTAAGGAATTAGGATCCTAACTGATCGAAGAGGTAAAGGGATAAAATTAATATTATCTAAAAGTATAACAACACTAATCCCCCCATCCCCTCTCAGTATTAAAAATATCCCAATGTGATCCAACAATTTGAATCAATGTTTGGTCAAACCTCTAATTTTATTATCTATTATTGAATTGTTTTCTCCATTGAATATTTGTGTTCTTTCATGATTTATAATGAAGGTTAGTTTTGGTGATGATGAATATATATTACTAAAAAAATTTATTTTCTTACAATACTATATTAAATAATGAAAAGAATGAAAAGAAGAGATAAAATAAGGAATCCAACTTTTTACAAGATGAAGGAGTTTTAGTTTTTCTTTGAAATAATGCAGAAGATGAAGATATGTCTTAAAAGATTAATAAAATATGGTTTAATATACAACCAAGTTAATGTAAACATTCATTCCATAAAATATTTAAGGCACTCAAATAATCAAGAAGTTTCTAAAAATTCATAAAACTGTGTCCATAAAAATTAACAAGAACAAGTGGGTGTGATCACTTATTAAAAAAATTTCAAGATATATTACTTGATGCATTAAAATATGTATTTTATACTCATCCAAAATAATTTTTTTATTTCATTTGTTATTTTTTTGAAAGAATTCAAAAATACACCACTTAGATTTTAGGAGAGGAAAAATTGAATAATCATTTAAAGTATTCTTTAGTATTTAAAGGAGTGTCATAATTCAATCCATTAAAAGTATTTGGACACAATTGTTTTTTGAGAAGATTCTCAATGCACTTAAAAGAAATAATAAAAATATAAATGATCTTAATAATTCAAAATTATCGATTAAATACAAAATAATTAAGGATCTTGACACATTGTTATAAGAAAAGGGTAAAATTTATAATGAAGATGTTGAAGGAATTAAAAATGAAGTTGGATAATGAATATGGCTGATTAATGATGAGATGAATTTTCTAACCCTGAAAAATATTGGGCTTGAGGTTACCTTAAAAAATCTGAAAACAATTCAACTTATTTATTTAGAAGAAGCTTTGGGAAAGGTTGATACTGCTACCCAATACGTATATGAGTTTTTCTATTACAAAATAATCTCTAATATGTAGTTAGAATACATTAGGATCATCCCATGATTAATCCTCTATAAAATAAAAAAATTTACCATCTATTTTAAACTATATTTATCATGATAAATATATTTTATAAAATATTACACGGTTTAAATTAAAACCTATACAAAAATGGGTTAGGGGAGTGATGAGAATCCTTCCCCCGTGTATATGGTATATAGAAAAATAAGAATGAGTGTTTTTTCCCCATGAATTTCCCAATTATTCTTAAAAAATGCCAAAAATATCCTTCCTCTATATTATAAATTACTGGATAGAATGTATTTTATAAAATGATATCTGGGTTTATTGGGTTCTATTGGGGTTGTATGAAATTTGGACACGAGATATTGGATTATTAGTATAATTAGTTGACTCCAGAAGTAAAATGGAATCCCATTTCTAGTGGGAGTATTATAGAAAATAAGAAACATCCAAATATTATGAAAGATCTGTCTAAAACAAAAATATTTGAATAACTTTAAAAAATATATGTTGTTTTCAACGAATTTGGTGATAAGAATGTTTCATTCATATCAAGAAAATTTTCAAATTAAAATGGGAACAAAACACCATAAAATATGGCAAATAAAGAATAAGTATCCTTGGTAAATTAGATAAATACTGATTGAAATCATATTTCTCCAAATAAGATATCAAAGAAAGCAATTGAGTGATCCTTGGGTAAAAAATCTTTGACTTTTTGAAGTACTGCTTCTAAAGATGAAAATAAGAAGAAGATAACTTACTACATTCCATGTGGAGACTCAAATAAAAATACCAACATACCAAATGTTATTAATGTAATTTGACCAGTATATTTGGAGGAAGAAACAATGATGTAGGAAGCACAAGAATAATATTTTTTCAAAAGGAAACCCATGAAGATCCTAAATTTCATGAGTTTTTGTTAATAAGAGACAACCCATGTTTTAAAGAATAACTGTGTAGGGGATTAATGGAATCTTACCACAATTATAAATCATGTCTAAAAATTTTCCAATAAATGTGGCAGACTTGAAAAAAATAAAGAGTTAACTACAATTGAGGTCTTATGTAGAGTCTTTGTCCCTCAAAAAATAAGTTTACGATGTAAGTTATAACATTCTTCCATAAAAAGACCATATTTGTAATTAATTTGTGCAAGAATCATGGGTAGAAATAATGAAGAAACTTGGTTGAGAAATCCCTCTTAACCATGTTATTCACATTTATTAGAATATAGATCCACCTTATTCCCATATATTTTAGTAGTTTATTTGTACTAAAACTGTAATGAATTGAAAGGTGAAGCATGTTATTAGAGAGATAAACTGAGAAAGAGTATATTTTCTCATAACTGGACAAATCAAAGTGAAAAGGAAACCACCTTAAATTAATTTCTCAATTATAATTAAAGAGGGATTGTATTTATGTGTATATTTCTTGATAAAGTTGTGGCTGTTTTCAAAAACCAGACAACTACTTGATGTGATCCATTTTGGTGAATTATCAATATTTAATATCTTGAAATATATCTTTTGAATAGATAAACCAAAATAAAGACAATGTGGAGTGTCCCCTTGATGGAGATATATGTGAATAATGATTGAATAATCTTACAAAATTATTCTTTCATATAAAATTGAATATGATGGAATATGATTAAAATAAGTTTATTAAATAAAAAACTTATATTCTCAACCTTAGTTACCAAAACATTGATCCTAACATTAATGTAATTAATAAATTTTTTCAAGAAATTAATGACATAAAATTTACAATTTAAGTATAAGTTATCACTATTTTCTAAATATAAAACCTACCTTTTCTGATTGAATGTTTTACAAATGTGCTCTAAAGTCTTTGCATGAAATTCATGTTTATATTTGATATGAAAATTTTATCAAAATTAAAATTAATATTTTCTAGAGACTTTAAAATATTGGATAGATTTAAAAAAAGTTTATGAGTGCCTCATCTAAGTTGGTATTAAATTCAATTTGTAATGTATTTTTTTTCCAAAATGATATTGTTTCCAAAAAATGATTTCCTAAATAAAACCCTCTATCTTTTTACAAAAATAATTAATAAATAATAGTTAAAGTTAAATGGTTGATAACATATTTATTGAGAGTGTGTAACATCCTATTACTATTTTCATGTATTTTGAAACCCATATTTTTATTGAGTATTGGTTGGGTTTCATTTTGGGTTGTTTTGGGTAAAAATTTTAAGAATATTGACAATTTTGGGCTAGTGAACGGTTGGTGCACAATTTTCCCAAACTATGCTCTCTCTCAGAGAAAACTGTGCAACCCAAGGAAGTTTGATTTTTCATGATTGGTGAATATTTAGTAAATATATTCATTATATTAGGAGAAACTTTGTGGCCCATTAAAAATAGGTGCACAGTTAGTCTGCATGGCTTTCCAAACTATGAAACTCTACCTAGCTAACCATGCACATGACTTCTTTAATCCAAAAGACTAACTTATAAGTACTAAAACCCTTATTTTAGTTTCCAGATGGACTATGAATGACCGCATATGATCTATTCTTCCCCAAGAGCATCCATTAAAAGTTTGTGTCCCATTAGAACACTCCTAGAAGTGACTCAAAGCTTGAATAATGCACTCTGATCTTCTCCCTATTAGTTTCCTCAAACCAATATCTATATCATGTGATCTATCCTAACCTCCATAAGATTTCTTGGGTACTTGTGTTGCTTTGTGGAACTAATAACCTCTATTTTGGGATCTTAATCTTCAGTTTGATCCTCATTTCCCAAATTATGTGATCATTATTCTTCATTACCAAATCCTAATTAGTGTTTGGCGTTATGAGATTAGCTGATTCCAAGGAAGGTGTTTTTTTCGTGATGCATATTTATTTTGTAACACTAAATTGATTTATTTAATTTTAATTTATTATGTTAAAAGAAATTGATTGATTTTGATTAAATTGATTTTAATTGTTTGTTGAAAAAACACAATTCTATTGAATAGGGGTTTTTAAATTGGGTTTTTGGTATGAAATTAGAAAACCCTAAATTCCATTGAATTGGAGGTGTTTTTAGGGAAATTAGTTAAATTTAAAATGTGCAATGTATTTGATGGAAACAAATTTAGAACCCAAAATTCCATTTAATTATGGGGTTATCTGTGAAATTGATTGAAATTATTTGAAATTTTATTAATGTATTTAACTGTGAAAGTTGATTATGAAATTGAAGTGTGAATTGATTTAAAATATCTATTAGTTAAAATAGATAAAAATGGTTTTGATATAAACTATAGGGATTTATCTTGGTGAAAATGTATGTATTTTTATTAAAAACCAATTCTGGTGTTAAAATGGAAATTGGATGTTTTTAGAAATGGGGGAATATGACATAGTTATATATTAAGGTTACATAAAATAAATTTCTCATCATTGGATTATACTAGATCACATGCATGACTAGTTAGTTAGTGAGTTATTGGGATAAACACGCTAGGTGGGAATTGCACTAGAAATGGATTCATGCTTTACAACACTAACAAATTATTGGTTAGAACATATTTCTTCCCTATTAGGACATATATGAGTTATCCATTTAAATTTTCGAGGGACAAGTGTACACATTGTAGTTTATCAGATGAGTGTGTGAGGATCCCATAACCTGAAAATACTATACCTCCTCGCAGATGACCATGTTTATTTCTTGTTTATATATGAGATATAATTTTATTCTATTTTTGTAAAATATTTTTCATGCCTTGTGAATTTATATAAACTATTTATAATTTTTTTTGTTTAATCAATTTGTGTAAAGCTCTATTAGTGAAAGTATTTTCATCATTAGAACTCTAAATCATGAATTTAAAAAGTATTTCTATCATTTTTTAAATTTAAATCCTGTTTGGTTTAGATATTCTCTTTATATGACAAACCCATTTATTTGAAAATTGAAATAACTTATTTGGTTAATTTGATAGTGGAATGTTGTTGTGGAATACCTGGGGAGATCCTACTTGTATTTTAGCTCACACTCTACCTATACCTTTGGGTATTTTCAGATTATCTCCTTCCAGGTTTGAGCAGGGGTAAATCACCACTTGAATGTGGTTCTAGATGTTGATTCATGGACTTGGATAGTTTCATCCATTGGGATTTGGGTTGTTTATCTTCTTATTTACTAGTAATTTGTTTTAGTATATGGGGTTTTATACCTATTTGACATCTAGTACACATCTCTCACTAGATTTTTTATTGTATTCATACTAATTTTTTATCTTTCTTCCACATTTTTAGTGGAAAATTCATTATCACTTTCATTTTGTATGATATTAGGTTCTATATGCCAACACATGGGGATTATGAATTCCCTTTGGTACATGTCAGTTCTGGGTCGATTATCAGGTCACTAGGGTACCCAAGCTAGTTCTCGACAAAGTGGTATTAGAGGAGCAGTATTTTCATTTTTCCTTGATGTCAGTATGCATTTCTGTATTTTTTAGGACATAAGAGATAGTTACAATTGATTTCATAGACATCTCTCGCCGTAAATAACCTTTAGTTACTAGGGGTCATTAGGGAAATGCATCTTGAGGACAAGTTCTATTATTTTACCTACATTTGATTTTGATAGACTGAAATAAAAAAAATATCAATCTATTGGGATTTATTTCATTAATTTCTTTGTTTGAGTGTTCATATGACATCTTCTTTATTGTGTGCTGATTTTGTGTAGCATCATGTCTCCAATAAAAAGTGTGAATCAGATCTAGGAGTAAGTTTCTGTTGAACCTCAAGGAGCCAATACATTATTGGACCCGAATCTGGTTGAGGGGATTGTACATACACTCCATGCTCTGAGATAGACACCACCATAAGTTTCCATTCATGATCATGTTTTGGAACATCAGGGGATGTTATCTGGGACTATTATCAATAATCCCTTTTCCAAATGTTAGTGCTATGAAAAGGCTCAAATGATCCTAAAGTGGGGGAGGAATGGTTAAGAAGAGTGGAATGTTTTTTTGGATTATTAGAGATTCCTGAGGAAATAAAGGTGAAGTGTTCCACCTTTATACTTTAAGGATCGAGCATGAGATAGTGGGACACTATGGTGAAGATGACGAAGCATGAGTTCTTAGAGAGAAAATACTTAAAATTTCTTTTCTATGGAAATTATATCCAGATCACATGATATTGGTCAAGGCTATAGAGTTTTTCAATATTGAATTGGATAACAAGACCATGATAGAGTGTGAAAATTGTTTTACTGAGCTTATGCATTTTGAACTTGCGATTGTATCAAATGAGAAGATAAAGGCTCAAATATTAGAGTTGTTAGTTCTTAAAGATATTTATTCTTAGGTTTTTTGTTGAATCTATCTTATTATGATGATGTGGTGTATAGAGAGATGATGGTTGAAATGGAACTAGGTGGAATTTTAGGCCCATCAAGAGTTTCTTTCTCTCAAAATGGCACTGTGGGTTCCTTCAAAGGAAAGTGAAAGTGTGATGATTCTTGTAGTATTTCTCGACATTAGGTTCATTATAGACCTTATAAGGTGCCTTGATGTGGTCCTTTTATTTTCTACAAGTGTGGAGAGCCAAAAAATTCAATGAGGGTTTTCACTATGGAACCCATGGTATGATGTTCTTGTGGATGCTCAGGTCACTGACATAAATTATTCCATGGTTATTCCACTTTTTATCATGTAAAAATATCATCATATCATCATAAAACTACAGGGAATTTAGAAACATCATTTATAAAATGGTTCTATCCACAATCATCAAGAACAGAGATTCTTCACATATTGTAAGAGTCTATAAAGGAAGAAGATACTAGTCTAGTGACTATGAGAGGTAACAATTCTATATTTTCATCATTAGTGACTACTCTATTTGATATTGGTTCATCCCATTCATTTATTTTAACTAGTATTTTCAATCATTTAAATATTACTAGGGAGATTTTATCTTATGTTATGTATATTACTACCCCCTGGTATGGAGAGAGAACATGGTCTTCATAGTCCCACTTGTTTATTATCTCTATCATAAATCAAGATTAATTGAGTTTTCTGGTTCTCAAAATGAAATGGATTGAAATCATGTTCAAAATGGATTGTCTTATTTAAAATAAATCCAAGATTGATTGTCATCATCATCGGGTATCCTTAACTACACATAATGTTGTGTGCCATGTCTTTCGAGGAGAATAAGACTTAGGGTCATGCATGGACGAACCTTCTTATCAAATATTATGGAAAGTAATATTAGTGTTTGATTTTGATCTAGAGTGATAATCATCGAGCTTTGATCTCCCTCTAGTTTTCATCAACCTTCCCAATGTGTTTCATTCTGACTTCTCTAGTTTTCCACAAGTAAGGGTGGTAGAGTTTCCATTTATTTAGTTCCTGGAACTCAAAAAATATCAATTCCTTCTTACTACACAGAACAACCTAAAATGAAAAATCTGAAGAATCAATTGGATGATCTTCTATAGAATGTCTTTACGTGCCCAATCATGTCACCTTTGGCGGCACCAATTCTCTTGGCTAATAAAGATGATGGTTCACTTTACTTATGTGTTGATTACTAAAAGCTCAATCTTGGGATGGTAAAGAACAAGTATTAGTTTCCATACATTGATGATATATTTGATTAATTTAAAGGGATGCAAAGGTTCTAAAATATTGACATTCGATCTGATTACCATCAGTTGAGGATAAAATAATACGACATTCATAAAACTTCCTTTCAGAGTAGGTATGATAATTATGAATACCATGTCTTTAACTCTGGTCTGACCAATGGTTTTGCAGACTTTATGGATTAAATGAATAGTATTTTCCATGAGTATATTCATACATTGATGTTATTCTTTAATGATGTAATCCTTGTATACTATATGTCTGAGGGGGATCTTGTGCATAATTTGAGAACAGTTCAGATATTTTTGAGAAATCATCGACTCTATGCCAAGATTTTAAAATGTTATTTTTGGATTTATGAAGGGTCATTTTTGTGTATCATGGTGTAAAAAATGGGATATAAGTTGATACTGATATGGTAAAATATTTTAAGACATGGGAAGAACCACTATTTTTTTAGATTCATAGATTCTTTTGTCTAACTGGGTATTATGATAAGTTCGTTAAGGACTTCTCAAAGTTGGATTGTCTAATGACTGCTCTAACGTAAAATGAAGTATAGTTTTATTAGGATAATAATTTTCAAAGATATTTTGTGGAGATGAAATGCCTTTTATCAACTGCACCAATGTTGACTCTTCCCGTGGATAAGCATGGCTTGGTGGTCTTCTGTGATGCATCAGGTTTAGGTTTGGGTTTCTTTCTTATTCATGGTGATCAGGTAATTTCCTATGGATCTCATTAACTTAGGCCATACGAGAAGATTTATCCAGCCCATGATATTTAACCTTTTCATCTTGATGCACAAGCTTAAGAGTTAGAAACATTACATTTAAGTAAAATGGTTTACCATGTTATTATACCAAAAGAGCTTGATTAATATCGCCTCTCAAAAATATTTGAATCTCCACCAGAGGGGTTGGGTTGAATACCTTAAATATTTCAACATTGACATTGTCTATACCTAATGCAAAGGTAATGTCATTGAATTTTATATGAGAATGATAATTATGACCTAGGTAGTGAAAGAATCTCTAGAATAGTGGAACTTGATGGCTCCCTTTTCACAGCTATATACTAGACTCCAGGAGTCTGGGGCCAAGGTTTCTTTGGGCAGTGTTCATTTGACATCCACTATTCTCAATATTATTCCTTATGAAAAACTTCTTGATGATGAGTTCTATATCATTAGATAATATCTTTATTATGGGGAGGTCGTTGTTGAGTGGTCAGTCTCTAAAGAGGACATTTTATGCGTTTAGAAATGTTTTGTTGTACCATTAACAACAAGTGAAGAGATGATGGGTGATTTCTATAACATTCAATGGGCTATGAACCCAGGAACCCAGAATATGTTTTATAATATGAGATGACAATTTTGGTCACAAGGTATGAGGTGAGACATTACTAATTTTTTATCTCACTGTTATACATTCCAATAGGTCAAGGTTGAGCACCAGAAACCTTTAGGTTTTCTTCAACCACTTCTAGTACCTACATGGTTGTGGGATGATATCCAGATGGAATTTATGGTTGGTTTTTTTCATACACAAGGAATGAATAATGTGATATAAGTTGTGATCGATCATCTGACTAAATCGGCTCACATTATATCCATTCATGATTGATCCAATGTTGGGGAGTTTGGAAATATCTAGGTGAAAGAGACTGTTCATTTTCATGGAGTTCCATATGCAATAGTATATGATAGGGATCCACATTTTTATTCTCGTTTTTGGAGAGGCCTTCAGGTTGCATTGGGATATCACCTTTTTTTGAGCATAGCATGTCATACAAAGGTGGATGTCCAAACAAGAAAGTACTATATAGATTCTTGAGGGAATTCTACATGCTGGTGTTCTCGACATTGGTGGGGCTTGGGGTGATCATATAGCGATGGTTGAGTTTTATTATAACAATAGTTATTATTCCATGATCATAATTTCTTTTTTTGGGCCATGTATAACTAGTCTTGTAGATATCTATTTTGTTAGCCATACATTCATGAATGTTATTTTGATTGACCATGTTTGGTGGAAGTGATGACAATAATGATTTAGTTTATTTGTCAGAGGATATTGACGATACAAATCCAATATAAGTCTTATGTTGATCTTGATCGTAAGCCGTCAGATTTTTTAGCTAGTGACCAGGTGTACATGAAAGTTTCACCCTGATTGGTTCATCGATGAATTGGGAGGCAATGAAAACATTCTCCTCATTTAGTGGGACCATTTAAGGTTATATAGAAAGCGGGAATAATTTATTACCATTTGACATGTCCACCACAACTTATTTCGATAAATAATGCATTCCATGTATCTTAGCTATGAAAGTACATTTCTGATCCATCCCATGTTTTGAGATGGCATGATCTTGGAGTTGAACTTGATTTATCCATGACTGAAAGAACATTCATGATAGTTGATTCTGAAACAAAGGTACTTCGTGGGAGGTATATACCTTTGGTTTGAGTGTTACGAAAGCATGGTTCTAATAATAATGAGATGTGAGAGAAGGTGACATTGATGAGAGAGTAGTGGCATCATTGTTTTGGCATAGAATCTTCATAGTAGGATTTTTAGGGATAGAATGTTTATAAGGTGGGGAGGTTGAAACATTATATTTATATTTTAAGGTGTTCCTAAACCACTATTTTTATCATAATTTGGTTGTGTTTTGTTTTGGTTTGTTTTAGGTTAAAATTTTATGAGTTTTAAAAATTCGTGGTATGTATATGGTTGGCTCACAGTTTTCCCAAACCGTACGCCCTCTCAGAGAAAACCATGAAACCCAAGGTAGTGGTATTTTTTAGGGTTGGAACATGGTTAATCAGACCATGCACCCTCTTTTTAGAAACCACGTAACGCCCCAAGCTTCCAAGATACGCTTCTCCTTCAATAATGCAATAGCTTGCATTATACGCATGTTCGAGATTCTAACACACTGTGACCAATCAAAGTATCTGTTATGAATAGTAAAGCCCACCTTTTGAAAGTATATAAATTTTATATTTCAAAATGGACTTCATTTTTGGATTCGGAATATCGAAATTATCCTATGTTGAAATTTTGGTATGTTTCTGAGAACTATCAATTTTCGATGAATAATAAAAAAATACTTAAAAACTAATTTTTTAATCAAATTAATTTATAGTGATAAATTATAATATTGAGTGGTTTTAAATTATAATTAGAATATAATTTTACCATTTTATCCCATGGTGTTCATTAGAATTAATTTCACTTTGAAATTGGACATAAACAATTGTCAATCTTTTGATTGATATTGTTTCTTAAAAAATGCTATTTGTTTTGACAACAGGAATTAATTATAAAATTAATTAATCCAACTTATATGTTTTGAATTTTTTAAAATAGATATCATTTTTGAATTCGTAATATCAATTATAGCTTAGGGTGAATTTTTGGTATTGTTCTGAGAAACATCAATTTTTGATGAATAGTGAAACCACTAAGGGGTAGTAAAAAAAACTAATTTTTCTTTTAAATGAAACATTACCACTTGTGTGAATTGAATTTCAAAAATCCGACATACATGGTTGTCATTAGGAAATAAAATTTGGTTCAATCGGATTAAAATAATTTTTGGTGAATAGTAACTTTTAAGTTCTATTAATCGCGATTAAAGGTAATTAGTGTAATTTAAGGTAAATATAATGTTATAATAATATGAAATTACCTTTTCACTTGTCCTACCCTTATTGGATGAGTCATGGACGACCAAGACAATCCATGGGTCAACTTGGGGAAACCATGGAGCCACTTGGGTAGGAAAATGATATTAATAACTTTTTATTTAATGTAAGAATAAAATTGTCACAAACATGTGTTGTTTTACTAAAAAAATTATTACATGGGGTTATATAAGTTAAATATTTGACTATAAATATTAATTGAAAAGATAAAACAATTTCCTACATCATGGTAATTGTTTTATAATTTTTAGGCATTAAATAAATTTATTTATTTATGAAACCATGATGATGCAGTGATTACCTCATTAATGACCAATTTAAATAAAATGAAAAGATAAGGTCAAATCTAAGACATAAACTTGTCTAAAACCTATTGGATGGGTATATTTCGAACAATTATCACCTTATCCTCTAAATATATCATTGTGGGACCTTTAAAATCCTAAATGCATTTCATAATAAAGTAATGTTTCATGACTTTCCAAGAGTGCCCCTCCTCTCCTCTTATAAAAGGCCCCCACCTCTACCACCTTATTCACACCTTCAACCCCATTTGGCTCAAACAAACTCTACCCAAATACTCTTTCAACTTCCCTCTATTACTCCTAGAAGCCTCACCATGGGCAGAAGTCTTCCCAAGGAAGCCTTTGGCTCAAATAAAAAAGAGTTACCCGATTTTAAGGTAATGTCTTCTCTTATGTTATTTTGTTTTATTTTTCTTCTCCAACCCCTTAAAATCTTTTTATTATGTTATTTTGTAACACCACCAGTATATTAAATATACTAGGATTTTTTATGAGATGTTTTTTATTTACACTTACACACACCTTCGTGTAATTGTTAAAGAACATACGGTTTCTGTGGGTGGTCAATTAATGCCTCACGAAACGATGATTGTTCAATCTTGTTTTAACAACTCTCATTGTGGAAATTAAGATGTCACTATATTTATATATGATATATATTATGTTTATGTTTTCCTTATGCTTCTGTATTCATCATTTATGGAATAACTTTATGATTTAAATTATGGGTAAATGCGATAATTTCATTTTAGGAAGTGCGGACTACCGCCCCCTCAAAGTGATTTGAATCGTTAATGCCATATGTGGGACGTATAAAGGAAGGATTAAATGATATTATATATGATATTATACTGGAATTATAATATACCTTTATATAATTATGATTTCATTCCATTAAATATGAAATAGAAATGAATGTAGTGTTCATGCGTACATACGGCTTACCGTCTCCATGAACGGTGCATTTCATTTCTTACCTCTAAATGTTATGTAATATTATAAATGAATTTATATAATGGATATGTATGATATATATAATATCTAAATCATGAATATAATTCTGGATATAATGGATATTTTACCACATGAACAACTTGTAATTATAAGAAGTTTATTTTTTATTCAAGTACCAAAGATCAACAAAACGACCGTTATTAACTTAAATGACTGCATAATGTTCATAACATGGTAATAAGTGATATAAAAAGAATAATGAACTTTAAAAAGGTTCTTAAGAAAGTAGAGATTAACTCTAGTTTATTATTTAGGATATCAAAGAATGATCGAGTCATGTCGGACACGAGGTGTGGGAATTCATCTCAATATCCTTTCATTGAGGCATATTTTGTTTTATACACAACTTTATTTTATATGGGGTATAAAATCCTTTTACTTTTACGTTTATTCAAAAGGAATCTTTTTATTCGAAGCGTTTTACTAAACGAAAAAAAGGAATGTTTTTTTTGTCGTACGTATGCAGTGACAATGACTTCTCTGCCGCCGTGACAATTATTTGATTTTCGGCTTCCTCTAAAGAAATAACTTTTTTTTAAAATGACAAATAAATACCAAGTTTTAATTTTCTTTAATTATGGTATTGAAAATGGTTTTATCATATCAATGTGTTGTATTGATATCTTGTGATTGAAATGTGGTAATGTTATGTTTCCATTATGCACGTTTTATGTGATACAATTATGTTATGGTTTATGATATGTTTACACATTTTCATATAAGGAATGCATTGGACTTAGTATGTGATGGGTGGAGCCCGCTATAGCTTCTCGATGAATCGGTGGGTCTCATGAGACAAACTAGTTTCTTGGCACAAGGCCTTGAAAAAATCTTATTTGTAGTCTTGGCACAAGGCCTTGACTATGTGGTTATGATAGTCTGGAATTATGCATTCCATCATTATAAAAGTTGTTATTGATATTGCATGTGATTATTCGACTAGTAGAATATCCATGTGAATAAGTAAATGACATTATTTCATTTTATTTTTTCCATATTATACTAAAGTTAAAGTTTAAAAGGCTTTTTCTTTAGTTATACATTGTCTTAAATATGTATGTTTATTTATGAACGTTTACTCTATATTGTTATCCTTACTGATCATCTGAGCTCACCCCTTTCTATGTTTTATTTTTCCCAGGATGTGAAGAAGTATTTTATGACTGACCTACAGGGATAGTATGAGGGGATATAAAGACAAGATGTTGTTGTAGTTTTATTTTACATTATGATGTAATGTAAGACTTATGAATATATCTAGTGTTTCCAAGGATACTAAACTAATCGTTCATTCGAGACTTGATCTTTTGTGATCATGCCAATGTTACGTAATAATGCACCGACTCTGGGTAACTGGGTTCGGGGTGTTATAGTTGGTATCAGAGAAAGTTTAGTACCAACCTTGGAAGCTAGGTTTAGATAAACTCTGATAGAGAACAAAGCCTTAAGATAGACTTTGAGGATTTGTATAGAAGAACATCCTAGATTTTTGGTAAAGTATAGATTTTGTTTATTTTCCGAGAAATACATCCCTTTCTGGATATGAGCAGGTAGAGGAGGCTCTGGCATAGATATACCTAGGGGTAAATCCCGAAAACACTGCTTTAAGCTAGACTCGAACGAGAAGTGGTGCATGACAACGGGCCTTGCTGCACTATTTGTTACGACACTCTTGGGGGATATGCTCAGGATAATTCTCATTTTCTTTACAAACCATTATGAAGGGTTTATGAGTATATAATTCCTCCAATAAATCATTTTTATGATTATGGATTATGTCCATAAACTATTCAATTTATGTTAAGTGTTTTACAAGTATGGAATTATGTATTTTGATTCATAAACTGATCTAGTTTATGCCATTGTTTAGAAATGGTGCCTAGTGGAAGGAATGGTAACCCTATCAATGCATGCACTCCATGTAGGGATTTCCTTCCTGCTCAAGATAATTATAGTGGAGATGGTGATGCCACTGGTGCTGATCATCTAATCACCATACTAGGACAACTCACTCAAGTTATGAATAATAACCTTACTCGTAAGAAGCACCCTGATCCGAAATGTGGAGGATAAATGTTAGAACGATTCATGATGCAACAACCACCAACATTCAATGGGAGTACAAATCCCTTATTAGCTGAGAAATGGATAAATTCCTTAGAGAAAATATTCCATGCCTTGGGGAGTAGTGAAAGGGAAAAGGTTATCATGGCAGTTTACCGACTCACTGGAGATGCTGATCAATGGTGGTCATTGATTCAAAATTCAAAGGAAGATGAAGAAGTTTCAAGTATGGAATGGAGAGAGGTCAATGATATTTTCTTAGAAAAATACTTTCCTCGTGACCATCGAGTAGATATGGAAAGGGAATTTTTGAGTCTGCGGTAGAAGGATGATGAGAATGTCGCAAAGTATGAGTCTAACTTTACAAGGTTAGTAAGGCATGCTGCAGATTATATACGTAACCCAAGAAGTAAGATTGATCATTTCTTTGATGGGTTAAAACCGTTTCTTCATCAAGCCTTAGTCTCACAATCTTTCTCGTCGTATGAAGATATAGTCTCGTGTGCTATCAAGACAGAAAAGGAATTCTCTAAATCTTATGAAAATAAAGTAAAGTAAGAGAAGAAGAGAACGATGGAACAAGAGACAGATAAAGGGAAAAAGGGAAAGAATGATTTTCTATTATGCAATAATTGTGGGAAGAATCACCCTGATACTTGCCGAAAAGTAATGGGAGTTTGTTATAAATGTGGAGAAAAAGGTCACCAAGCTCGTGATTGCAATGGAAAGAAAGTGGCTGTTAATGTTGAATGCTTCAATTTTAGTGAAATGGGGAATTATGAAAATGAATTCCTTAAGCACCAAGGAAACTTACCTCATAAAATTCCAAGGGATCGAGGCCAATCTTATGTTGTTACTACAGTTGAAGTGGAATAATTATTGTATTTGTGTTTTTGGACTCAAGAACTATATTATGGTTATAAGAATAATGTGATATATATAAGGATAGTACTACAGTACTTTTTGTTTTCATTAATGTTTTAATATTATGATGGTAATCATATTTTTAGTATGTGACAATAATAGAAACTTTACTTTGTTTGGGGAATCTGATGTTACAACTGATTTTGGAATTTAGAGACCTTTTAGAGAAAGTCTGGATAGAGGTATTTTGGATAACTATAAAGGTTGGAATTGATTAATTTGAACTTTGGATAGTATTGTTTAAGGTTAAAACATTTCTAAATATTATTTTTGGAATATTATAATTCTATAGTTTTAGGAAAAGGACAACCTGTAGGTCGGGGGATAACCCGTCGCGTCGGACAAAGCTGTAGGAATCGAACCCACAACTATAGTGCGTCAGGCCTTTATTACCTACCACTATCCTACAGGAAGTACCTGTTTATTACAAAATATTTTTCCTAATCTAAATGGTATGTGTTAATATTTAGAACCTTGTAGGATTAGGATAAATATAATATTTTTGAGTTCTATTGTCTTTTTGAGTGAAAGATGAGTTTGTGGTAGAAATTAGTTCAAGGTTGAAAATCTACTTGTCAAGTATATATATATACCTATCTCTTATTCTATGAATAAATTAATTCTTAAAATTTAGTAAAGGGATATTAAAACAAAAAAAGTGTTATCCTAATACCTTATATTTTGTTGAACTGATGATATTTTAAATCAATATAGATTGAAGGCTTTGAGGCCCTCAATTTTACAATTGTTTGTGATGTATGACTTCAATCACTCCCTTCAAATATTTAGGTTTTCCTCCAATTATGTGTCTCTAATTGCCACCAATTTTCTCCTAATCAAGATCATAATTTGGTGGTGACTTTTTTGATTTCCCTCTTCTTAATGCTAAATTTTATTAACCTTATTTTTTATGTGGGTTTTCCACAAAGGTATTTTCTATTTTAAACCTTTTATTTTAAAAGAACAATTTCAAATTGCGAGGACGCAATTTATTGATGGAGGGGAGAATGTAACACCCCAAGCTTCCACGATATGCTTCTCCTTCAATAATGAAATAGCTTGCATTATATGCAAGTTCGAGATTCTAACACACCGTGACCAATAAAAGTAGCTTTTATGAATAGTAATACCCACTTTTTGAAATTATATAAATTTTATATTCCAAAATGGACATCATTTTTGGATTTGGAATATCGAAATTAGCCTATGTTGAAATTTTTTTATTTTTCTGAACACTTCCAATTTTCGATGAATAGTAAAAAAATACTTTAAAACAACTTTTTAATCAAAATAATTTATAGTGATAAATTATACTATTGAGTGGTTTTAAAGTATCATTATAATATAATTTTACCATTTTATCCAATGGTGGTCATTAGAATTAATTTCACTTTGAAATTGGACATAAACAATTGTCAATCTTTTGATTGATATTGTTTCTTAAAAAATGCTATTTGTTTTGACAACGAGAATTAATTATAAAATTAACTAATGAAACTTATATGTTTGGAATTTTGTAAAATAGAAATCATTTTTGAACTCAGAATATCAATTATAACTTAGGTTGAATTTTTTCTATTGTTCTGAGAAACTTCAATTTTTGATGAGTAGTGAAACCACTAAGTGGTAGTTAAAAAACTATTTTTTCGTTTAAATGAAACATTCCCACTTCTGTGAATTGAATTTAAAAAATCCGACATACATGGTTGTCATTAGGAAGTAAAATTTGGTTCAATGGGATTGAAATAATTTTTTGGGAATAGTAACTTTTAAGTTCTATTAATCGCAATTAAAGGTAATTAGTGTAATTTAAGGTAAATATAATGTTATAATAATATAAATTTTTTTTTACACTTGTACTACCCTTATTGGATGAGTCATGGACGACCAAGACAATCCATGAGTCATCTTGGGGACCCCATGGAGCCACTTGGGAAAGAAAATGACATCAACAACTTTTCATTTAAAGTAAAAAATAAAATTGTCACAAACATGTGTTATTTTACTAAAACAATTATTAAATGGGGTTATATAAGTTAAATTTTAGACTATAAATATTCATTGGAAAGATAAAACAATTTCCTACATCATGGTAAATTTTTTATAATTTTTATGCATTAAATAAATAAATTTATTTACAACACCATGATGATGCAATGATTACCTCATTAATGAACAATTTAAATAAAATGAAAAATAATGTAAAATATAAGATATAAACTTGTCTAAAACCTATTGGATGGGTATATTTCGAACCCTTATCACCTTAAACTATAAATATAGAATTTTGGGACCTTTAAAATCCAAAAATAATTTCATAATAAAGTAACATTTCATGACTTTCCAAGAGTGCCCCTCCCCTCCTCTTATAAATGGCCCCCACCTTTACCACCTTATTCACACCTTCAAAGCCATTTTGCTCGGCCAAAATCTGCCCAAATACTGTCCCAACTTCCCTCTCTTACTCCTAGAAGCCTCACCTTGGGCAGAAGTCTTCCCAAGGAAGCCTTTGGCTCAAATCAAAAAGAGTTACCCGATTTTAAGGTAATGTCTTCTCTTATGTTCTTTTGTTTTATTTTGCTTCTCCAACCCCTTAAACTCTTTTTATTCCTTTATTTTGTAATAAACCCAGTATATTAAATATACTAGGATTTTTTTATGAGAATTATTTGATTTACACTTACACACACCTTCGTCTAATGGTTAAAGAACATAATGTTTCTCTGGGGGAAAAATATTGCCTCACAAAACGATGATTGTTCAATCTTCTTTTAACACCTCTCATGGTGGCCATTAAGATGTCACTATATTTATATATGATATATATTATGTTTATTTTTTCCTTATGATTCTGTATTTTTCATTTATGGCATACCTTTATGATTTCCATTATGGGTAAACACGATAATTTCATTTTAGGAAGTGCGGACTACCGCCCCCTCAAAGTGATTTGAATCGTTAATGCCACATGTGGGATGTATAAAGGATGATGTAAATGATATTATATATGATATTATACTGGAATTATAATATACCTTTATATCATTATGATTTCATTCCATTAAATACAAAATAGAAATGAAAGTAGCGTTTATGCGTACGTACGGCTACCGTCTCCATGAACGGTGCATTTCATTTCCTACCTCTAAATGTTATGTAATATTATAAATGAATTTATATACTGGATATGTATTATATATATGATATCTACTTTATGAATATAATTCTGGATACAATGGATATTTTACCACATGAACAACTTGTAATTATAAGAAGTTTATTTTTGACTCAAGTACCAAAAATCAACAAAACGACCATTATTAACTTAAATGACTACATAATGTTCATAACACGGTAATAAGTGACATAAAAGGAATAATGAACTTCAAAAAGGTTATTAAGAAAGTATAGATTAACTCAAGTTTATTATTCAGGAGATTAAAGAATGATCGAGTCAAGTCGGACACGAGGTAAGGGACTGCGTCTCAATATCCTTTAATTGAGGCATATTTTGTTTTATGCACAACTTTCTCTTATACAGGGTATAAACCCCTTTTTCTTTTATGTTTATTCAAAAGGAATCTTTTTATATGAAGCATTTTACTAGATGACAAAAAAGGAATGTTTTTTTTTCGTACGTATGCGGCGACAATGACTTCTCCGCCGCCGTGACCATTATTTGAGTTTCGGCTTCCTCTACAAGCCATAACTTTTTTTTAAAATGAAAAATAAATACAAAGTTTTACTTTTCTTTTATTTTGGTATTGAAAATGGTTTTATCATATCAATGTGTTGTATTGATATCTTGTGATTGAAATGTAGAAAGTTTGTGTTTCCATTATGCAAGATTTATGTGATACGATTATGTTATGGTTTATGATATGTTTAAACCTTTTCATATAAGGAATTCATTGGACATAGTATGTGACGGGTGGAGCCCACTATAGCTCCTCGATGCATCGGTAGGTATCATGAGACAAACTAGTGTCTTGGGAAAAGGCCTTGACAAAATCTTATAATTAGTCTTGGCATAAGGCCTTGACTATGTGGTTATGAAAGTCTGGCATTATGCACTCCATCATTATGAAAGTGGTTATTGATATTTCAAGTGATTATTCGACTAGTAGAATATCCATGTGAATAATTAAATGTAATTATTTCATTTTATTTTTTCCATATTATGTTGAAGTTCAAGTTTAAAAGGCTTTTTCTTTAGTTATACATTGTCTTAAATGATTATGTTTATTTATGAAAGTTTCCGCTATATTGATATCCTTACTGAGCATCTGAGCTCACCCCTTTCTATGTTTTATTTTTTCTAGGATGTGAAAAAGTATTTTATGACTGACCTGTAGGGATAGTATGAGGGGATATGAAGACAAGATGTTGTTGTAGTTTTATTTTACTTTATGATGTAATGTAAGACTTATGAATATATCTAGTGTTTCCAAGGCTACTGAACTAATCGGTCTTTCGAGACATGATCTTTTGTGATCATTCCAATGTTATGTAATAATGCACAGACTCTGGGTAACTGGGGTCAGGGCGTTACAAACCATGTGGACCATTTAAAACTATCATACAGTTAGTCTTCATGGGTTGTCAATCCATGTAGTTCTTCCCAGCTAACAGTGTACATGATTTCTTTAATTTGAAATTCCAACATAAAATTCGTAAACCCCCCATTTCATGTGCCAAACAGATCTTTCATGACACCATATGAGTTATTATTCCTTGTGAACATTCAAGAGAATTTCTTGGACCCAATAAACCCTCCCATAAGTGATTCGATGCTTGATGAACACCATTAGATCTTCTCTCGGTTTGTCTCCTCACCCCATATCTATCTTTTGCGATCTCTCCTATCCTCCATATTGTTATATAAAACCCTATGTTTCTTTATGGATATAATTACCACTTTTTGGGGATCCTAAAAATTTATTTTATCCTTTTTTCTCATATTCAATTATCGTTTTTCATTAATTCCGAATCCTGAATAGGGTTTGGGATTTTACAAACTTGCTGATTCCGAGGTAGGTGGTTCTATCATGATTCATGCATTTTTAACCATAAATTGATTTATTTAATTTTATTTTTTTGAATTACATTTAATTTATTGATTTTTATTAAATTTATTTCAATTGTATTGTTAGAAAAACCCAATTTCGTTTAATTGTGGTTTTAAAAATGGGTGTTGGCATGAAATTGGAACCCCCCCAATTCCATTGATTTGGGTTTCATTTAAAGAAATTGGTGAAATTTAAATTTCTTTAATTCTAATTGTGAAATATATTTGTTGGAAAATTTGCGAAAAAAACCCCAATTCCCTTGAATTGGGGGTTTTTGATGGAATTTATATAATTTTTTTGAAATAAAATTGTTGAATTTAATTGTGAAACTAGATTGTGAAATTGAATAATGACTTGATTTCAAGTCTGTATTTGTTAAAATTAATTTTAACAGTTTTGATAGAAATATTAGGGTTTTATCTTTGTAAAAAGGAATGTTTTTTTATTAAAACCCTGTTTTGGTTTTTAAATGAAAATTGGAATTTTTTAAATGGGGGAATTGGAATTATTTGTGTTTTAGGGTAACTTAAAATAAATTGACTATCATTGAAATATACTATATCACATGCAAGCCAAGGTAGTTAGTGAGTTACTTCGACAAACACACTAGGTTATAATTACCCCAGTAATGGATTTATGATTTAAAACAATAAAAAATATTGATCAACGCATATTTATTCCTTATTGAGATATAGATGATTCCTCTCTTTCCATTTCTAAGGGATGTGGGTACACATTGTAGTTTATCACATGAGTGTCTGAGGATCCCATAACCCAGAACTATCATACCTCTTATAATATTACCATATTTCTTGCTTGTTTATATATAAGATATAATGTATTCCTTTTTGGTAAACTACTTTACATTCATTATGAATTTATGTAAACTATTTTATATAAAAGTTTTTGTTTAATACATTTTTATAAAGCACTGTTTTTGAAAGTATTTCCTTCATTTGAAATGTGAAGCATGAATTTCCAAAGTATTTCCATATCTTTTTAAAATTTAAAGAATGATATTTTGATATATTTTATTTATATTACAAAAATATTCATTTGAAAATTTAAAGAACTTATTTGGTATATTTTATATTTTCATCTTGTCATGGAATATTGGGTGAGACCCTACAAGCATTGTAGACCACACACTACCTAGGCCTTCAGGTGATTCTAGATTATCTCTTTCCAAGTTTGAGAAGAGGTAAAGAACCTCTTGTAGGTTGTTTTAGCTGCTAATCTGTGGACTTGGAGAGTTCCATCCATTAAGAATTGGGTAGTTTATCTTCTAGTTTTCTGGTACACTGTTGTAGCACTTTTGGTTTTCATACAAGTTTGAATTAGGGTTCACATATTACAGTGGAGGTTTTCTTATAATCATACTGGTTTTCTGTCTTGATTCGGCATAGTCTATGGAAAATTCATTTCCACTTTTAATTTTTATGATTCCCAATACTATTCACCAACCTCTGGGGATCAAAAACACCCATTGATCCACGTCAGTTTTGGCTTGGCTATCGGGTTACCAGGGTACCCAAGATATTTTGTGACATTTTGAATTGATATCATGCTTTCCCAAGTACATTATATTACCTTTCAATAATGTTAGTGGAATGTGGAAGAAATTATTTATGAGAAATGGTGAGAGTAGTAACGAACCACATATTGACATATCATTTTGAAGGTATTTATAACAAATTCAAAGGGAGTGTTGTCAATTGAACTTTCTAGGAATTATATTTGAGGTCAGTGATCACTGATAAATATTATGTAACAGCAATTATTGATGTCAAAATGGATGAAAAGTGAATTAAATTTAAAAAAAGATATCTTAGATGTTATATGATGACGAAAAGATTATCTCATCTATATTAGGTGTGTTAATAATTGATGGCATATATTGGAGTCCATGAATTGAAATTGGTTATAGTTCTTACCAAGGAAGTATTAGAAACACATTTAATGATTTTTTTGAATATTTAATGTCCCATTAATAATTTATAATGAGTATTTGTTTTTATTTATGATGATAGTGATATAAATGTGTTGATTAAAATAAATTCAGAAGTTGAGTTTGATGGTAGGAAAGAAGTAGGTGATTAATTTTTTTTACTATGTGTTATTTTTAAAATGAATTATTAAGTGAGTTTGAAAACAAAATCTCCAACTCAAAGTTATCCAACAACTTGAGTAGTTGGTCAATCCCAAAGAGACTACCTAGTTAGACTCATAGGTTAGGTGACTAGCTAGGATTATCTAGGTAACATAGGTGAGGTAGTACACATGGTGTATGAGTGTAACATGAAGCATTTGGATTGGAACTAATGATGAATTTATGTTATTATCTTCTACAAATTAAAAAAATATTAATAAAATCCATTTTAAGAAACAATCGGCAACCATTGTTCATCAACAAAAAACCACTACATGTTTAAAGAGATGAAAAAATGATTAAGTACCATGCTAAGATTACTTTACATAGAAAGTCTATAAATCTCCTAGTGCAGCGTGCTAACCTGGGTTACCAAATCCTATTTTATTAGCACTTCAGGGTGAGTGATCATCCATTCCATTTTGTGAATAAATTCCTCTATGTTGATTTTTCTCGGATTGAATCCTTGGGCCAATATGCGGTGATCATGTTGTCGAGTGCGTCAAATTAGATGTTTATTTTTAACTAGAATTTCTGCAGTATAGCAGCAACCCTAGGTCGTCTCTCGATGGAGCCTTAGATAATTAATTTAAAAAGAGGGTTCTGATTATTATATTAGAAGGTTAATTACGTTTTGTGAAACTTGGGGATTTTATGATTAATGGTGAAAATAGAAAATGAAAGCGATAAAATAAAATAGAAATGAACAAGATTGATTAAACGTGATCAACCCGGGGAAGTCTCGTGATGCTCGTCCTTCATCGCTTCAAGGGATGGGGTTATGATCTTTTAATCCCTGGTTTGTAACACCTATAACTATAATGTTACTGAGTTTATACTAGGATACCTCCTAGGGTTCAGTCGAAAACACACAATGATTCATCAGACACCGCCGATGATTGGGTGAATTATGTTTGACTTCATAACCAAAACTCACCAAGGAAACACACGAAAAACTAGATGCACTGTCCAGATTTGTATGTTATTTCTTTGTGATACCATGACATAAATTTACATAGCCTTGAATGTGCTTGTGTGAGTTCAATTGACCAATATAAACCACACAAACACCGCAATTGAAAGGGGGAAAGAAAGTGGTGAACGGTGTGTGAAACATCACATGAATGGGTACCCCCAAACATGATCATATGAGTTGAGAATGACATACCAGTACATAAATCAATAAAATAAGAATAGAGGATGATGAAAAACAACACAAAAATCTAGAATTTAAAAGATCATTCAAATATTACAAACATGAAGCTCGTGATGTACATCACGTTCCTCCCAGGGTGATCACAAGGGGTTTAGAAACCCATGGGAGAGGAGGAAGAGAAAGATGTTGAAGTAGCACCTCCCATAGCCTCCATAACCTCTAGGGATGTTGATAAGTCTTCTTGGGGACTCCAAAATGGCAAAAACTTGCCTCTTGGCCGAACTTGCAAATGGGGAGCCCAAGGTGCCATTTTATAGGAAAATTGGAAGGTGGTTTTAGGCACATAGATTTCTACAATCAACTTGTACCATGGGTTTTGGCCTTCCGACAGTATTATCTCGCTTTGGAGAAAATATTAAAGTTGTATCCCTACCAATTTTATATCTCCACCGAATGTTTTGCACCCTTTGGACAAATACAACTCAATATATTGATAAAATAAAGAACACTGCATTTGACTTGGTCCAAATTCGGTGGCTTGGACATATCAGTTTGGACGGGCCCAATAGAAGCCGAATCAGCATTGGGTTCCTTATTAATAAATGTATCCTATTAAGTTTTGGATGGACCCACAATATTTCATCCCATGTGGATGCACGTATTTCGTGTACTATGCAAAACAGTAGATAGATGTCCATGGATCCATGCAATTTTGGCCCATTTTTCTTCCACTTCATCAAAGGCCCTCCAAATCACCTCCACCTACATTGAAACAATAAAAACAAGTAACATTGCACATTATAATATTGATTAACATTAATTTATTTATTCAAACATTAAGTGCAATTTATTATTATATTTGGAATATTCATTACAAAACTAGTTTAAAACTGCGGTGTAAGGGTGGAATAAACAGTGAATCGTGGTACGATCACACCCCCACACCTAAACATTTGCACTCATGGACAAAGTCACATATGCAAATACAATGATTCATATATATAAATTTCCAAAATCCTGAAGATTTATCATTTGAGGAAATTTTATTTAAAGTACAGTGATCAATGAACGAACCACACCAAGGAGTTCTTCCTAGTGAAAATAGAAAAAGATGTCTCATAAATCATATCATAGCGAAATTCAAAAAGATTCATGATACCCAATTGAGAAAGGAATTCAGAAGTAAACCATGACACTAAATCTCCATGTGGGTGTGTGAAAACCATTCCATGCTATTCTTTCCACTTGTTATCCAATAAATATATGTTATTTTAACATTTTCAGCTTAAATGATTTTGTCACCGAACCTGTCCTACATCCTTTGCAATCATATTTCAAGACACACTAATTTAAGCATTCCCAGAAGTCAAACCATAAGCTCCCGACCTAGATATCCCCATATGGTGCACATTTCATCACTCCCGTCATTTATTATATTTTTTTGAAGTTGCAATTGGAAAAAATCTCACACTCATCTCTCAACCCTTGTTTGATCTCCTCAAGACACTAATTGAAATAGTTATAACAAGATCAAAGGTTGAGGAAGAGTGGTTTTTGACCTACCCAAGACACAACAAATTTTTTTTGAGGGTGTACAACAGTCGGACATTAGGTACACACACATAGGTCAATCTGGTACAGTAATGAAACAGATCAGATAAGGAACGAATATATGGAAATATCATTTAAAGCTGAAAAATATTAAACCAACATATATTTACCTTATATTAAGTAAGAAATAATCACACTTTGTGGTTTGGTGAAATTTTTTTGGAGATATTAGTGACACAGTTTTCCCAAAAAAACTACTCACACAAAGGGCATCAATCATCTCAAAGGTTTCACATAGATACAACCATTTATATCATTGACAGAAAACCAATTCACTAAAAATCAATCCTTTATGGTAAACTCATACACAAATTCTTTTTAGCCTTCATTATGGTATTTTTACATTCCCCACTTTATGGTCGCCACATCATGGAATTTTGAAATTGTTGATGAGGAAAAATAAAAATACCATAAAGAAGGCCAAAAAGAGAAAACAAAAGGAGAAAACGATGAAAAATCATAACTAACCCAGGAATGTATCCACCCCCACACCTAGAATGTGCAGTGTCCTCACTGAAATAATTGAAAATGTGAGAAGGAAGGATAAAACCTGGTGTGTTTTATTGGTATGATGCATCGAGAAGGTGGATTTCCTCCACCGGATTCTTTGGAAAATCCTCATAGAAGTGTTTAAGTCGCTGCCCATTGACGGTAAGAATTCGTCCACTCTGCTCATGAAAAACCTGTATTGCACCAAAAGGGTAAACATTAGTAACAGTATAAGGACCGAGCCATTGGAAATGAAGCTTACCTAGGTGGAGCTTAATCCTGGAACTGTACATGAGGACATTCTCACCAATATGGAACTTCCGCTGGTGAATCATGCTATCATGAATAGCCTTTGTCTTCTCTTTATAGATTCTGGAGTTGTCATATGAATCGCGTCGAATTTCTTCCAACTCTTGAATCTGTAGCTTTCTTTCCTCACCTGCATCTGAAAGGTTCATATTACATTGTTTAACAGCCCAATATGCATGGTGTTCTACCTCCACCGGGAGGTGACAAAATTTTCCAAACACAATCCTATATGGTGACATTCCGATCGGTGTTTTAAAAGCAGTACGGTATGCCCAAAGTGCATCATCCAAGCGCAAACTCCAATCTTTCCTATTGGGTTGTACCGTTTTCTCCAAGATTCGCTTAACTTCCCGATTTGAAATTTCTGCTTGTCCGTTAGTTTGTGGATGATATGAAGTGGAGACTTTATGAACAACCCCATACTTACAAAGCAATTTTTTCATGTTATGATTGCAAAAATGTGAACCATGATCACTAATGATGAATCTTGGTAGACCAAACCTATTGAAAATCTCGGACCTCACAAAATCAACAACTACTCGAGAGTCATCGGTCCTGGTGGCCTTTACTTCCACCCATTTAGATACATAGTCAACAACCAATAAGATGTACACAAAGCCAAATGAATTTGGAAAAGGCCCCATAAAGTCAATGCCCCATGCATCGAAGATTTCACAGAATAACATGGGCTGTTGGGGCATTTCATTCTTCTTGGAGATATTCCCTGTGAATTGACAACGACTACATGACTTGCAAAATCTATGGGCATCCCTATACAATTTTGTCCAATAAAGTCCTGAGTCAAGGACCTTTCGAGCTGTACGTTGAGAGCCGAAGTGGCCCCCACAGGTCAAAGTGTGGCAGAAGGTCAAAACAGAGGTGAACTCATGGTCAGGGACACACCGACGAACTACTTGGTCACTACAAATTCTCCACAAGTATGGGTCATCATAAATATACCAACGAGAATCATGCTTAAATCTCTGGGATTGTGAAGTGCTAAAATCAGGGGGGACCCTAGATGTTGCTAGAAAATTCACAATGTCCGCATACCAGGGGGTAAGGTCCACAACATCACAAAGGTTCTCATGAGGGAAGAATTCTCCAATGGGTAGGGGTGAGTCAACATGATGGTCCAATGGTGGGGAAATCCTACTAATGTGGTCAGCTACAACATTTTCCACCCCTCTCTTATCTCTAATCTCAAGGTCAAACTCTTGGAGGAGGAACATCCACTGAATGAGGCGGGGCTTGGCTTCAGGTTTATTTAGGAGGAAACGAAGGGCAGGATGGTCAGAAAACACAATCACTTTTGACCCAAGAAGATATGAACGGAATTTTTCCAAGGAAAACACAGTAGAAAGGAGTTCTTTTTCTATGGTTGTGTAGTTTACCTGGGCAGGGTCAAGGGTATGCGAGGCATACAAAATGACATGAGGAGCCTTTTCAACCCTTTGTGATAAAACTGTCCCAACTGCAAAGTTAGAGGCATCACACATAAGCTCGAAGGGGAGATCCCACCTAGGTGGTTGGATTATGGGAGGTGATGTGAGACTATTTTTTAGTGAATTGAATGCATCCTCACAATTTTTATCAAACAAAAACTCAGAATCCTTTTGTAATAACCGAGATAAGGGAAGTGAGATCTTACTAAACTCTTTAATGCATCGTCAGTAAAAACCACCATGACCCAAGAAAGACCGCACCTCACGAACACATTTTGGAAATGGAAGGGATGAAATTAATTCAATTTTAGATTTATCAACCTGAATTCTCTTATTTGAAATGATATTCCCAAGAACTATCCCCCGCTCAACCATGAAATGACATTTTTCATAATTCAAAACAAGATCTTTTTCAATGCAGCGGCGGATGATAGAACCTAGGTTTTCCAAACAATCATCAAAAGAAGAACCATAAACCGTGAAATAATCCATAAAGACTTCCATACAACTCTCAAGGTACTCAGAAAAAATACTCAACATACATCGCTGAAAAGTACCAGGAGCATTACATAGACCAAATGGCATCCTTCTGTATGCAAATGTTCCCAATGGACAGGTAAATGTTGCCTTTTCTTGATCCTCAGGGGCTATATGGATTTGGAAATAACCCGAATTTCCATCAAGGAAAAAATAATGAGATTTACCATCCAATCGTTCTAACATTTGGTCAATGAAAGGTAAAGGAAAGTGGTCCTTCCGCGTGGCTTGATTCAGTCGATGGTAGTCAATACAGACTCGCCAACTGTTTTGCACAGGTGTTGGGACCAATTCATTCCTTTCATTTGACACAACTATTACTCCTATTTTTTTAGGCACAATTTGCACTGGGCTAACCCATTTACTATCAGATATAGGATAAATGATCCCTGCAACATGTAATTTACTGACTTCCAATTTTACCACTTCAAGGAGAGTGGGATTCAACTGGCGTTGAGATTGTCTTACGGGTTTATCCTCATCATCCAAAAGTATATGCTGAATACAAATAGATGGGCTAATCCTGGTAATATCAGCCAATGTCCATCCTATTTCCTTTTTACACTCTCTCACAAGTTTGAGCAGTTTCAATTCCTGTTGTGGAGAGAGGTTATTGGCAATAATGACGGGAAATTGGTCAATACCCTCAAGATATTCATATTTTAAATTAGAAGGAAGTTCTTTAAGTTCAAACACCAGTTGTTTCTGGATTGAGGGAGGGGATTTAGGGGGAGTGAGGTCCATGAAACTATCTATCTTCTCATGTTTATTCGCAAAGGAATGAGAATCTATTGAAATGAGATTTGCAGAATCATCGATAGTCATGGGTACCTCAGAATAAACACACTCATCAATTAATGCAAAAAAATTACATTTTTCTGAACCCACACAACATTCAAAATAAGAACCAAAACTCAAATAATCCAAGGGTGAAGAAAACAAAAAAGAATCAGAATTTGTGTTGAGGATAGAATTGTTTGTGTGTGCATCGTTTGAGAGCACTTCCATCGAATAGACAGGAAGAGTGGAGTGCTCTTCAACAGGGTGTTTCATAGCCTCAAGGATGTTAAAACATACCTTTTCTACTCCGAATTCCATGGACAATGTACCATTGTGAACATTGATGATCGTCTTTGCTGTTTTGAGGAATGGACTCCCAAGTATTAGAGGGGAATGTCCTTGGGTTCGGGTATCTTCCATCTCAAGAATGTGGAAATCAGCGGGGAAGATGAGATTCTTCACACTAACAAGGACATCCTCAATCACTCCTTTTGGATGTGTTGTACTCCGGTTGGAAAGTTGCACAATAATTCCTGTTGGTTGAAGCTCTCCAACCTGTAGATAAGTATACACGGAGTGAGGCATTACATTAATGGAAGCACCTAAATCTAGCGTAGCATCAGAAAAGAAGGTATCCCCTATGGTACAAGGTATGGTGAATGTGCCGGGATCCTTGCATTTGGTTGGCATTGCTAGTTTAATCAAGGCCAAGACATTCCTTCCCAGGTTGACTCTCTCATTCCCCTCCAGCCTTCGTCGATGGGTGCAAAGCTCTTTAAGAAATTTGGCATAACGGGGAATTTTCTTGACTGCATCCAACAATGGAATATTAACATGAAATTTTTTAAATGTATCCACTATTTCATTGTCAATCTCATTATCAAAGTTTTTCTTAGATTTAGATAGTCTTTGAGGGAAAGGAAGAGGAATGGATTGTTCATTTGAATCATCAATGACTCTTCGATTACCATTTTTGTCTTGTTTTTCTTTACATGAAGTTTTTGAGGGTTGGGAAAGAGATTTTTCTTAAGGGGGACATACCTGTTGTGCAGAATCAGTAGATGGAGAAACTTCTTTACCACTACGAAGTGTAACTGCGCATACATTACCTTTCTCCTTTGGATTGGTAATGGGTTGGGATGGTAGTTGTCCAGAACCTTGCATCTTAAGCTCACCGATGGTGTTTTCCAATTGCCCCACATGGGTTCGTAGGTCTTGAATAGCTGATTGTGTGGTCTGTTGGAACTGAAGGTTCTGGGTTTCCATTTGTTTCACCATGTCCTCGAGGCTTGGTTCAGATTCGGGAGGAGGAGGAGGATGATTTTTTTGAGAAGTTGAAGGATAATAAGGTTTCATACCTTGGCCTTGTTAATACCAATTCTGCTTTGGGTAGCTTGAGTTTCCTCCTTGTCGGTATTGGGGTTGTGCTTGCCACCCTGGATTTAGATTTGGCCTGAATTGTTCTTGCATGAAGGGATTCGCTTGTTGGAATGGATGCCCTGGGAACACAGCTTCACAGGACTCAGATGAATCTTGTAGTTGTGGGCACTGGTCAGAAAAATGAGTGTTATCAGAACAAATCCCAAAATGTAATGGAATAGAAGTAGAGAGTGAGTTACCTTGTGCTTGAGCTAATTTCCTTAGAAGGGTATGAATCTCATCAAGTTTAGTATCTACCTTTTGTTCTAGGGATGAATGAATTACCTCATGAACTCCTCGGGTTGGTTCAATAGCCCGTGTACCAAATTGTTGTGCATTTTGAGCCATGTTGGCTATTAAGTCACGAGTGGCAGAAGGCGTTTTGTCAACTAGGGCACCACCAGCTGCAGCATCAATCATTCCATGATCCATGGGGATAAGTCCCTCATAGAAGTATTGAATTAAAAGTTGTTCACTAATCTGGTGGTGGGGGAAGCTTGAGCAAAGTCTTTTGAATCTCTCCTAGTATTCATGAAGGGTCTCTCCTTGTGATTGCCTAATTCCACATATTTCTTTCCTAATTGAAGCAGTTCGGGAGGTAGGGAAGAACTTCTCTAGAAAAAGTCTTTTTAGGTCATTCCAGCCCCCAATTGTGGAAGGAAAATAGTATAGCCAATCTTTGGCTACACCATCAAGGGAGAAAGAGAAGGCCCTAAACTTAATGAGGTCCTCAGACACATTTTGGGGTTTCATGGTGGAGCACACTATGTGAAACTCCTTTAGATGTTTGTGAGGGTCCTCACCGGGAAGACCATGGAATTTTGGAACAAGGTGGATGAGACCTGATCTAAACTCAAAGTTGGCTTCTTCCTCGAGATATTGGATGTATGCAGGTTGGTACTCCACATCAGGGGTAGTAAGTTCTTTTAAAGATCGATTATTTGCAGCCATGTTTTCTTGGGTTTGATTGGGTTCAATTTTGGGGTGTTTTAGAATCACTTGAGGTTTCACAAGGGGTTCCTCAATGTTACTTTATTGACCTTCTCAAAATGCCTTGATTTGTGTGTGATGTGACTTTTCAATTTCAGGGTCAAATTCAAGTAGTGTTTCTTTACCAGATCTTGTCATGCAACAATGATGTCTAGTTTTATTGATTTATTTTTTTGTTGTGTTTTTTATATATTAGAGATGGATAATAAAAAAACATAATAAGGGTGAAAGAAGAATAGAATGTTATACTATAGAATTAGAGAGGGAGATGGAGAAGAAGAGAGAGAGAGAGAGAGAAAGAACACACCAAAAACAACAAAAAATAAAGACAAAACCCAAAACAAAAACAATCAAATGGGGGTGGGGTATTTAGAGGAGTACTAATCAATAAGTAATATAACCTAATAAAATTAAATAAAGAAAAAAAATGATCTTGGCTCCCCGGCAATGGTTCCAAAATTTGGTCGCGTTGTCGAGCGCGTCAAATTAGATGTTTATTTTTAACTAGAATTTCTGCAGTATAGCAGCAACCCTAGGTCGTCTCTCGACGGAGCCTTAGATCATTAATTTAAAAATAGGGTTCTGATTATGAAAGTATAAGGTGAATTAGGTTTTGTGAAACATGGGGGTTTTATGATTAATGATGAAAATAGAAAATGAAAGCGATAAAACAAAATAGAAATGAACAAGATTGATTAAACGTGATCAACCCGGGGAAGTCTCGTGATGCTCATCCTTAATCGCTTCAAGGGATGGGGTTATGATCTTTTAATCCCTGGTTTGTAACACATATAACTAGAATGTTACTGATTTTATACTAGGATACCTCCTAGGATTCAGTCGAAAACACACAATGATTCATCGGACACCGCCGATGATTGGGTGAATTGTGTTTGACTTCAAAACCAAAACTCACCAAGGCAACACACGAAAAACTCGATGCGCTGTCCAGATTTGTATGTTATTTCTTTGTGATTCCAAGAAATAAATTTACATAGCCTTGAAAGTGCTTGTGTGAGTTCAATTGACCAATATAAACCACACAAACACCGCAATTGAAAGGGGAAAGAAAGTGGTGAACGGTGTGTGAAACATCACATGAATGGGTACCCCCAAACACGATCATATGAGTTGAGCATGACATACCAGTACATAACTCAATAAAATAAGAATAGAGGATGATGAAAAACAACACAACAATCTTGAATTTAAAAGATCATTCAAATATTACAAACATGAAGCTCGGGATGTACATCACGTTCCTCCCCGGGTGATCACAAGGGGTTTAGAAACCCATGGGAGAGGAGGAAGAGAAAGATGTTGAAGTAGCACCTCCCATAGCCTCCATAACCTATAGGGATGTTGATAAGACTCTTTGGGGACTCCAAAATGGCAGAAACTTGCCTCTTGGCCGAACTTTTAAATGGGGAGCCCAAGGTGCCATTTTATAGGAAAATTGGAAGGTGGTTTTAGGCACACAGATTTCTTCAATCCACTTGTACCATGCGTTTCGGCCTTCATACAGTCTTATCTCGCTTTGGAGAAAATATAAAATTTGTATCCCTACCTCTTGAATATATCCACCGAAAGTTTGGCACCCTTTGGACAACTACAACTCAAGATATTGATAAAATACAGAACACCGCATTTGACTTGGTACAAATTCGGTGGCTTGGACATATCAGTTAGGCTGGGCCTCATAGAAGCCGAATAAGCATTTGGTTCCTTATTAAGAAATGTATCCTATTAAGTTTTTGACAGACCCACAAAATTGCAGCCCATTTGAATGCACGGATTTCGTGTACTATGCAAAACAGTAGACAGATGTCCATGGATCCATAAAATTTTGGCCCATTTTTCTTCCACTTCATCAAAGGCCCTCCAAATCACCTTCACCTACATTGAAACAATAAAAAAAGTAACATTTTCCATTATAATATTGATTAACATTAATTTATTTATTCAAACATGATGTGAAATTTATTATTATATTTGGAATATTCATTACAAAACTAGTTTAAAACTACGGTGTAAGGGTGGAATAAAACAGTGAATCGTGGTACGATCATGCGGTCCTGGTTATCTATCCACGCTTCTTGTTTCTCGTTAGCATCAACTTTCAATCGACGATCATAAATTCTTTTTATATCCCCTTCTGAGACATTTAATCTGAGACTAGTTTCAATCATTGATTTCTTTGAGTGCAAGATAAGTTTAAAGCACTCCCCATCTTCTTCTTCCCTTTCTCTTAAATTACTACTCAATTCTTCACATTCTAGATTCTGAACATCTTTAACTTCATTATTTTACCCATCCTAGTTAACCGAGTCTCCATTGGTTTTGGAAAGTATGAGTAGTCCTTCTGTCTGTTTGGTTTTTCCCCTGATCCACAATGCATTTCCCCGAGTCATACATGCATTTTTTTCCTTCTTCATTCTAGGGTTATGGGGTCCTTTCCCTTGAATTCGGTCCAATATATCTACTAAGGGGTGACTGTAACTATCATCATCATCAAAAGACTCATCCTCGTGAGATACTGGATGATTATGGACCTCCAGACCATGAAAACGGTTCCCAACCCAATTACCACTTCGGAATTGTAGACCATCTGCATACACAGAGACACCTTACATAATTTATTCCGCAAACTAGATCCCTTCCCCCATATCCAGCCTTCCTAAGACTTCTGAGCATGTTTGGTTATAAGGTTCTCAAGACATTCTCAATATCCAGCGTTCCCTATCCGCTTTTAGAGCCGGTTACAGCTGACATGAATGATTTTCACTTCATCAACACCAGTCCTCTGGGCTGTTCATATCCTCTTCCCATAAAGTGAGGTTGTAGGTTCGTGTTCTCCCAACCTTAAGACCTAGGACCTTGAACATCACTCACTGAAAAGATAACAGCTACGAGATCATCCATAGTTGTCTCCTGAATTCCCAAGTCCGGATTTAGATGGCCATACACATACACAACCCACGACTCATCCTCCTTTGGCTTCACACATTTCACTACCATTAGAGGGGGCAATGAAGGAACACCAGCCTCCACACTTGGGTTGGTGAGAGCCAGCACCTCTAGAGTAGCCCCTCACACCTCAACTTGCTTGACCATTACATCTATATCCCACACCATCTGGTTCATAATAGGGTTAATCTGCAATACATTCCCCTAATATTCACATGTCTCAACCGGTATAACCTTGTACCCATGACTACAAACAGGGACCAAATGTCCAAATCCGTGGCACCATTGGCAGAAAGTAGGCCACAATTCAAACACGACCCTTTGTTTCCTATGGAACCCTTCTCCAACCGAAATCCACAACCACTCTATGGGATCCTTTGAAACATTAGCCCCAACACATACTCGAGGATAGATAGGATGAAAAACCACCGATGTAAGGCTATCTGAACACGAGTATCTACTCACCAAATTTCATATCATTCATATGATTTATGGGTTTTGGAAAGGTAGAGGTAGGTCTAGAAATCTTACCCAAACTACAGAAGAGGGAGTGTCATGATTCCAGTTGAGATAAAAAGATCATCGTAGAAGAAAAAAGATGCATCCATTGATTGCATGAGGGACCCAGCACCAGGTGATATTCAGAGCATCCTCTAAGGAGAAACTAATCATTAGTTGATGCCGATCGAAGAGACCCACCATCGCTTGATCTTGAAGATCTGATGAATCAAATATGAATTGATCAAAATCATCAATAAATGGATGACAGCCCATGAATTAGGGCTATCAGTGTCATCCGGTGAAGATCTGAGGCCTCTTTGAACTCCTTTAAAGACAACGTAAGTGAGGCGCGCTGAGTTAAAGATCAGGGACCTTAGGTAAAAGCGGGATCAGAGGGAAGGGGGGAAGAAAATTCAGATTCGTGAAAGGGATGATGGGACGAGACGTAAAGGGGGAAGGAGGGACATGCCTCCTTCCCCCCACTGGGGAGGAGGGGGATGGAGCTGCGGGCATCATGCTTGGTCATCAATGTCGGTGGCCGAGCTCCGTGGGCATTTTCAAATAACGGGATGAGATTGAGAAACTTTTAACTTCTCCCCTCTTCTAATCTCCTGATGCGCTTATCTTCACATTCATACTGTATCACAACATATCAATGGGGAACACTCACTGAAGTAAATTTTATTAGAAATGTTGTTGAGTGACTTGAGTGATTTATAAGTTCCACTTTCGTTTTAAAATAGAAGTAGGATTACCTATTTTTAAATTAATACTATTCATGTGTTTAAAATATATGTATTTTTCAAAATTTCTATGACTAGATGAAATGATTTTACATCAATTATCTTTTACCTCCAACCATAGTATTGTTTCTACATGAATGGATGAACCTCAACATGATTCCATTGATCAAGTTTAGAATTTGAACAAGAAAAGTTATATGATGTGAGATTATGAAAGTTAAGACAAGAAAGAGACATAATTTTGATCCAATAAGTTGAATATTTGATTGATCCTGACTGAGACATCCGCTCGATTTAATTATTTTTATATGTTGTTTATCCAAAATGAGGCAAGATTGTTTCATCACATGGTTGATCTACTTCATATGGATGATCCACTTCATATGGAATATCCACATAATAGGGTTCATTGTGTGTTAATGCAGTTGACCCATTGGTGGTAGCTTCACATTTTCAATTATTATGGTTGATTTTTTGTTCATATGGCCACCTTCCTACATTGTGAATAATCCATTTTGTCAGTGCATTGTATATGTGGTTGATTATACAAGCTAGTCAAGTAATCATATTCCATTGGTTTCTTTATGTGGTCAATCTTCATGGTCGATCCATTGAGTTCATTTATGTAAAGTTGATAACCAATCTAATTCAATAAAGAATAGTAAGATATGATAATTCCAACAGATTTTGGTGATCTTCATAAGTATTCTTATGAATTGTGTAATCTTGATTGACATTATACATAAGCATCATTTTTTTTCTATGTAAACATCATTATGTAAAAATCATTGTGTATATATTAAGTGTGTAAAAATCAATACATAAAAATCATGTCCGTAAAAATACAATGTGTAAACACCATTGATGATTTGGTTGAGATTCACAAGAATGAAGAAAAGTGGATAATATCTTCATAGTGATTCATGTATATAATTTCACGATATTTATCTTATATTAATTAAATTAATTCCATATAAGTACCTCTTATATGAAAATAGAAAATTAATATTCATCATGATTCATGCATGTTTTGAAGATGGAATAAAGGATTTATAGAGAGTGTTTCATCATGAATGTTGGAACTATGTCCACAACTGTAATTGCATGAATCTATATGCATACATGGAATTTTAATATATATTTTTTAGAGTGAATTGAAAATGAATAGCATGATATATTTCCATATATCATAAATGTAAAATAATTAATATGTATAAGTATTTAGTGATTTTAAATGAGAGGATTTAAACATAATGGAATGAAGATCCGAAGTATTTTTAATTACAAAAAAATCATGGTAATTATAAATATGGTATTTTCATTATGGTTTGATTACTAAAATAAAAAATGTGAATGAGATTTTAGAAAAATCAATGTCATTATAATATATATATATATATATATTAGTTTCAATAATTCAGATATTAGTTCGAAGTTGTTTTTCTACAAAGAAACATCCCTTTGTTAAGAGAAGATAATAATAACTAATAATACATAAAAAATATATAATCCTTGAGATTTGAATAGAGTTGGTTTTCCAGTATTGTTCATGTGTACTGAAAAATAAGATTACATAAATAACTAGTGTAATATATGTGCATGGAATAAAGAATAAGGAGAAACAATAATAATATAAAGAGAGAAGAATATGAGAAGTTTTTTTCATATCAGTTATCACAATAAAATGTGAATTAAATCTAGTACTAGAGAATAGAATAAAAAAGTTTTGTATGATCTATTTGAAATAAGAATAAAAGGAGGTCTTTTATTTTTAAAAGAATAAGTTACACGATCTTGTGGAAGTGAAAAAGAAGTACTAGTATCTAAATTTTTTTTCTGAAGAATAAATAGAGACTGTTTGTGCACTATTATATATACATAAGAAGAGGAACATTCTTTAATGTTATTGTGTATGTAGCAGAATATAAAGATGGAGAGGACACAAGAAACACTGTGAAAATGTGAAGTATCACATTGTTGTAGAATATATGTTGTTTTAAATAACATAAATAAGTTACACCCAATTAGGAGGAGTATAAAGATCTATTAGGTTGATGCAGTTGCGTTATTTAGGTTTAGGAAACACCCTAAATAACCCACTTTAACTGTTATTTCATTATAGTGTTAATATATATGTGAATCAATTCCATACACAACAAGGACTAGATACACTCATCGAGTTGTAAAACTTGAAAAAATATTATATACCATTGTGTATATTATTTACCATGCTTATATATGATAAGGGAGATATAACCAAGATTGAGTGAATTGGGATCCCAACAGATCAAATAGTTTAATGGTAAAAATGTTAAAATTGGATAAAACTACAGAAACATAGATTCACCCATATCCTATTAGTATTGAAATATCCAAAATTTATCATAAATATGTGGAAAGTATGGATCCACCACCTATGGAGGAGGAATCTCGTCACCGAAGTCCCCCTTACATGTTGGAGAATGAGGTTGAGGGTATATCTCCCCTACTCAAGCTATTGAAATTATAAAATAATATCCCTACAGATGAAGATATATAAGGGATGGATTCATCAGAAGAAAATTGGGTGATCCAGTTATAGTAATTGAAAAAAATTTGGTGTTTCATTATCTTTACACCATTGATTCATATTGAAGGAATATTGAGAATCCATCCCCACTAGATGATGATAATTGGATCTATTGGGTTCATCTACCATGAACTCCACATAGTAGATCATAACCTCTTAAGAGGGAGTGAATTTTTGGATGTATAATAGTTCAATTCTTTTAAATCCATTCTCATGTACCATGGAATGATGACTCTTCGTGTGTCACAAAAACACATTGATAAAATTTTGGTGGTGGGTTATAAGTTTTAGGTGCTCAAATAGACATAGGTGAAAGAGGATCTGTTCCTGAGGTCTGAGCTAGCCAATATTGATGTTACAACAGCTCACACCTCATCTCAAGTGGTATAGTGAACAGATAAATAAGATAGATTCTAGATGTAAATAATTTAGGTATGTTTATAGGTTGTGGAGGAGATAATAGATTTTTATAGGATAAAATAATCTATCAACTCCACTAGGAAAATTCTGACTGATTGTGAGTATGTGATGGATATGGTGATACCATAGGCTATGTATGTATAAATGGAGATGATCCAGCCATTTGATGGACCTCATATTATGCTCTTTTTTCATAAAATATTTTTTTTCTTGAATTCACTATTTTTATCCTCTATCATGATCATGGTAATTGTATAATCAACAAAAAACTCTAATACCATATTAATAAAGCTTGGTTTGGTAAATATGAGATAAATGAAAGACCATTCACATTACACAGAAGTGTGAAATAATGGTAGATGTGATAGGGTTATAATATCTCATTTCTCACCATTTGAAAACTTATAGAGATGGGAGGAACTGATTTGGTGTAATAGAAAAATATTGATTCACCTAACTGATGTGCTTAAATGGGAGAAACAATGAAGGTTTTAAAATTATACTTCATTAAAGGGAAGTATGAGACATGTAAAATTGTGGGTGAAAGTGCCTAATATGACAGATAAATGTGTATATAGGTTAGGTATGACCATTAAAAAATTTTGAAACATAAAATCCACTAGAGAACTACTATAGATACCTTATCTGGGAAGTGTAGATTATATGGAAGGCATGATGAGACTAGGTAATTATTGAATAACTGTAGGGGAGTTCAATTGGAAATGATGAATGTTATACCTCTTAGAAATGAACCATGTATAAGGGGTTTACCGAAACTAGGGTGTTATGACATCATTATAGGCGAGTATCCTTGGAAATAAAATGGGATATTGATTTGAAAAAAGGGGATAGAAAGTGTGTCAATTGGATAGAGGGATACTGAGGGTGTGTTTGAGAACTCTATGGGAAGCACTATCATATATCACACATATTTATGGGGAATACCAAATTGATATAAGACATTCAATCTAGGGAGATATAGAAAATTATTTCCCATGAGATACATGTAAATAATGTTTTTCATGATCAAAGGAGGTTAATGATGTGATATTTGAGGTTTCATAATTTAGGGCAACACAACATTGACCCAATTGAGGGTTTAATAGTTTAGAGTTATATAATAGAATATAAGGATCTGTTTTAGTTTAAGTTCAAAAATATTAGACAAGGGAGTTGGGGGAGATATTATACAATAATGGGAATGGAAAAACTTGATAGGAATTAGAAGCATAATTCATATATATAGTCTAAAAATGGATGGAAACAATTTAATGTTATGATTTATGGACCATGGAATGGGGATTTCTATACTGTAATGTAAAACAAAAAATAAAATTAATTGTTTACCCAATGTTAACATAGGCAAAACACCAGGATGAGTGAAAATGGATTAAATTCACATTTCATGGGAATGGGGGGTTGGAGTTTCAGGTTGTATATCTTGGACAATCTCATTGGTTAAATATGTTATTATATCACAAAGTGTAAAAGTGGGAACCTGATGGAGGCACTAATCACCAATATAAGGTGGGGGTATAAATAGAATTATGGTTGTGAATATAATAGGATATCCATTGGTCACTACATATCTTGTGACAAGGGAATCAATCTACAAAAATTTCTTAGGGGATATATTTCTATGCAGATCATGCTCTTAAAAAAAATAGGAAAATTCATTGATTCGTTGGTGGTAAAAAGGGTTGAATTCAAAGCCAATGTGACATATTAGGAATTTATTTAATGGGGGAGAGGGGTATAGAGTTCAATCCTGTGTATGAACATGATACATAGAATATGGGTGTCACTACCTATCTTTTGTGATGGAAATCAATCCAGAAGTAGTTTTAGAAGGTGGTGGAGTAGGTAAACAAAACCAAATTTGAGGCATAGCAGAATGTCAATGATAATGAAGGGTGTGTACTATCAATAGGGGACAAATTTATGACGTATTTTTAATTCATGTGATATAAATGGAACCATGTTGTTTGATGTTACACGAAAAGGTAGTTTGCTATATAGTTTAACCTTGATTGGTGAGGAGGAAAGGAGGATTTGTACTTTAAACTCATACATCTAGGAATAATGGGAATAATTCAATTTAATAACACATAACAAGTAAATTTATCACCTACTTTAACATCATTTTTCAAGGATGGTAGGTTATATAGTTTGGCATCACGCTGTGTGGATGAATGGGGGCTGATAAATTTAGTGTTCGGAAACTAGGATGGATAAGGTTACTACAATTTAATTTATCACATCTAAGAAAAATAAAATTTCACTAATTCTTATTTTGAATCATCTTCGTCATTATATTGAGACACAGACCAATACTCATAAGCTCACGAGAGTCATGATTGATATGAGAAACAAGGGGAAATGAAACTTTACTAAAGTCTCAAAAGATCATTAGGCAATGATTATTTTGGGTACGATCAAAATATTAATTCCAACACAAAGTAAAACAATATAGATTGTAGTAAACTATTTTGGTATGATCCCATGAGACTTATATACTATTCCCACATGAAAGAAGTTCCAGTTTTGTTAACAATAAGGGTGGTATAACTTTTATATAACAAATGAGGGTGGAAGTGGGTTAAATTATGACCAAATTAATTGTTTGAACCCAAAGGGGAGTGATTAATAATCTAAGGATGACCATTGAACATGTATTAATCATGGTTTCCACTACCATACATTCAATAATGAGGGTATGAAAATTGAGGTTAACCACTAATCACATATACATTGTGGGGTTTGTCATGTTTTTACTAAGAAACTTTCCTATAGGGAGTGCACCCTTGATAGGGGTGGCCTAATATTGGGGAACTATGCTATCACCATAAGGTAGTCTATTAGGAAATGGAAGAGTTATGGGGATACAAAATCAAGAATGCAAAATTAGGTATAAAAAATGAAGTAATATGGAAAATAAGAGTTAATACACTATAAGGGATGTACTACCATGTGTTGTACATATTGATAGAGAACATCAATTTTGGTGGAGTGGAATGTTGAATGATTTGATTTATGGATTAAAATGAGTGTTAAACCCCAGATTAAAAGATAAATAATAAAATTATATCAGACATTTGTGGGAACTGATATGATTCTTGAAATTTTATAATTTAAGGTTATATAACTCAGACAATGGGTTTTTACATTTTTTATGTTCATGGAACTTAGACCGTGGGGGTGAGGTAGTTTATATAGTTGGAAGGGAATGATGAAAACTGATGGGAATTAGAAGTGTAATTCCAATCTAGACAACCTCAGTGGTGGATGCCCACCGTTTAAGGTTATAAGTATTGGAAAGTGGGGGAGACAAGACTTTAAGGTTTTATAGCTCATTAAAAAAAATTGGGTTCTAATGTTATACATATTTGACTAATAAGAGATATAGTCTATTTATGTATGGAGAAGAAAACATGTCATGAATATAAACTTCAATGCTATTATTGAATACTTAATGAAGAGATGAATTTAGTTTAGTGTCATAGTGCTAGGACCATGGTGGGTCTAGAGTTTAAGGTCATACAACTTAGACCATGTGATTTTGAGGTTTAAATTTTGATAACATTAACATGGGGTTGTTGAGGCAGATTCTTTATATCATAGGGAAGAAAAAATATGATATGAATTTTTGAGGTCAATGATAAAATATAAGAACTCTACAAGGAGTACTCATAGTTAAAGTTCATGATGATTGGACCATATAAAAGGCTTAAGAAAATCCATATAAAAATATTAGGGTATGGTAAATCTATCAAGAATTTGGAATGGTCTGATTTCTATCATAGATAAACTCATAGTGGAATGTATATAATATAAATTCGTGACGAATGGACCATATGTGATTATTTTTTAAGTTATGTGCCCAAGACCAAGACTATAAGGATTAACGTCATGTGGTGAGGATGATTATTAAAAAATTTAATATCATATGGTAAGAATTAAGGGGGGTTTGAGGATGAATATTCTGAGATAGAGGAAAATATAAAACAAAAAAAGGATTAAACTCTCAAAACCCAATAAAAAACATAAAATATGATTGAATATAGTATAAGTTCGTGATTCTTGGAACATTGTTCCTATTTTAGAGTTAGTGAACTTTGATCATCCCCTTAGAGTGTAGTGTTTACTCAACATCATGTGAGAAAAGGTAACCAAAATGATTGGATTGAATGAAAATATGAGAGGGGATATGGGGAATTTATGGATGGGCCTTCAGTATAAGATGAATATTTCAGTACATCCTCTATGATATGGGAATCAAAACACACATAGTTCTATGGTATAAAGTCTCTCCATATATATATGGATCATATACAAGATAATAAGATTGAAATGAATGGATTATATTATTTGAGAAAAGGAAAAAATCTAATGTGAACAAGGAATGGACTCATCACTAGATGAGAACTAAGAAAAATCTCATGAATCGAGCTGGATTGTGCCTATCAGGTTCCTAAATGGTGGAATAATCCTAGTTCTAGAAAAATAAGGTGCCTCGTTATATTATAGGGGGATATATTGAGTGACAACATGTATTGATATTAAATTTTATAGCTACTTCTAATATAAGGAATCCATTCATCACTATGTATCCCTTCGAGTAGTAATTATACCACACATTATTGTAAGGGTCAGTGTGGTAGGTGGCCAACATAAAAAGAGAGGGGTTTTTTTAAGAGATGTCCAAAAGAATCATATAGGTTTAATTCCTGTAATTATGAAAATACCCTATAGTTTAACATTACTTTTAAAGGATTGTGGGCACACATTATAATGTTATATGGTGAATACGTTAACCTATGTAGTTTAACATCATAGTGCATGGACATTGAATGTATATTAATGGAATAAAAGGAGTATGAAAGAGGGAATTACATTTTATCATTATGCATCTAGGAAAAATAAGTAATTACCAACCTATAATTTCGATGTTCCTTAATCACGATGGTGGAATAATCAACTAGATCCTCTGAGACTATGTGATTCAAGCTCAGTGTGAGGAATATTGGGCAATGGAAGACTAATTTCATCACAGGAATCTGTGGGATAAGGATGGATGGTTTGTGATTAGAATGTAACATTGACCACCAATGAACTTATGAAGATGGGGAAACAAGTTGGCTATGATTATATAGACTAGATCACCCTATTAATATGAAAAAAAATATGAGAGGGTAATACCGATGGTTTTGTGACTCCACTTGAGCAAAGGGGAGTAGAATAAGGGTAAATCATGACTTTTAAAATAAGAATGGAAAAAGATGCAATAGATAGGTTGATGATGGCCACTGAGAACCTCAAAAGAGTGGGTTCCACTACCCTACTTTAAAAAAGGGTATAAACAAATAAATTTTGATATATGACCATATTTTAAACATAAGACTCATCATAAGGCATCCATGACATTTTTTATCCGAGACATGTACCATGGATGAGAGGTGGTCAAAGAATGGGGTGTTGTGCCATTATTATAGACGAGTCTATCTAGAAATAAAATTGTTAAGTAAAATTTATACTATATTTAGAATAAGTGTGTAGTTGAGGTATAGTAATATACTCAAGTGGAGGTTTGAGCACCCTAGGGTTATATATTCATGCATTGGGAATATCGATGGGGAACACTAGGTTTGATAGAGTGCTAAAACTCTGAGATATATGAGAAATGATCTATCATACATTATGGGAAAACCAACTAGTTCATTTATTTAATATTTTATGTTCATATATCTTAGACCATGAAGGTGGGGTTTTCTATATAGAAAGGGTTAAAGGGAAATCCTATGTAAATTGGGGAACCACCACTAATACTGAAAACCTATGAAGTACATTCATATAGGTTATTTTATTTATTATTAGGCCACTTAGAGAATTACCATATAGATTTTTGTGGTAAAAGGGAAACCAAAGAGGCGACATTGAGTATCAAGTCAAGGTGGAGGAAATATAGGATTTTTACTTGAACTGATTTTAGATATCCAAATGTCACTATGTATCCTACAGAGTAGGAATTAGTCCACACAAAGTTCTATAAATGAAGTGAGATAGGTGGAAAACATTAGTGTTAAAGGTATTGTCCTATTAGGATATTAAGCTATCATAAATCTATTATTTAAGAACTATACATAAAGATGTTATCTATATAGTTTATGATCATGTATCTAATACCATGGATAGTGTAATTTAACATCATGAAACATGGAAATTTATAACTCAATTCTACTTTATACAATGAAGAATACATGAAACATAGTTTAAGGTTATACAGTTGGGAACAATGTGCCATTAAATTTATGTTCATTTGATGAAGACCATTTTGAGTAGTCTAAATTCATCCAGAATAGACTAAGCTTCTACATATTATATTGTCAAACAACAATGACCAGTGTCTTATAGCATAATTCTCAAGCATGAGAGGGAGGTATGGAATGATCCATATTTATAATAATTAATGTGTATTCACCGTCATAGAAAACCTTATAATTAATGAAGGGAAATACCCAGTTGGGTTACAAATTTGGTGGTTTTATTTTAGGTATCACTGAAGCTCCCAATGCCGACACTAAATCACTCTGGTGGAATGAGTCGATTTGAACTATCTTATTGAATGGTTAGGCCACTCAACTCTAGTAATCCTTGAGATTTTGTAGTTCCTATAGCATATTTTCATCATGGGGTTCCAATTTGGATAGAATAAATAGACACATTTTATCTGACATTATTTGATCCAAGAGAGATGTTTAGAGTATTGGAAGCTTATCCTCAATGGGTAGAACTACCCTTTTTCTATAGACTAAGGAGTAAGGGGTTTCTTATGTGGAATTCGGTGTCATCATATGATATACTAAAAAGGCATTGTATAGTATGTTAGTTAAAATTTTCTTATTCTGATCTTCCTTCTTCTATATAATGTTATATAATACTTATTTGAATGCACAGATCTTTCCATTCACCGATTTTTAGAATCAGAAAGTATGTTTGGACTAGATACTATACTTGGCACACACCTTCTTTTTCTCAAATGATTAGATGTTGGTACCATTTTCTATGATACTAGAATAAGGGATACCAAAATAATGAATAATATTGGATTTCACAAACTCGATCAGGGACATATTCTTGACTGCTTTGAGTGAAATGATTTTGTCCCACTTCATGATGAAATTAGTGGCAGTATGGAAGGACTTAAATTATTGTGCTATCACAAGCTAGTAGAGACCCATGAAATAAATACTACATATATATGAATACTAATATTACTTGGTTGGGTGGGGAATATTTAGAATATGATGCATGAAATTGGTATAAAATTGGCATGCATGATACTTATTGGTGAAGTCCATGAAATCATAAACCATGTCAGTGTATATGTATCCCAATATTTGGATTTTATGGGATAGATTCAACACTATTTGATAACACCCACATACTCTATAAAGAATTTCATAAAATAAGATAGGAATATCATTTCCTAAGATATAATGGAGAAGTATTTCCTCAAATATATTCTTTTAGAAGACTCCGTATGAATTGAGGCCTTCATAATGGATGAAATTTACTACTTGCTTATAGATTTTCTCCCTTTGAACTAAGATTATAGGAAGTGTTCCATGTTGTCAGCACTATATCAAGGGAGATTTCCAATCATATTAACATTATTCCACTAGTTTATTTATGTTATTTTGGGTAGATATGGTGTTGAGTTGATTTACCTCTCTTCTTTCCGCACCTAGAGTGAATAAAGTAATCACTTTCCAAAGTTCCTTGTATATGACCATGTCAGCCTTTTCTAAATCAATAAGTGACACATAATTTTTTTTCCAGACTATCCATCTTATCATTATCGGACTATGAGAAATTATAAATTTGCTTCTCATAATTAAATATATCCAAATATTTATTGGTATGCTTAAGAAAAGTGATGAGATCGTACTTCTTAGAAACATAGTCACCATTTATATATTTGATGACCATATCTAAATCTCCTTTTATATATAGAACAGAAAAAAATATCAAGAGAATATTAATGATTGATATTTAGCATCTTTATGGGTGGCCCTTTGAAAAGAGGATTGAGTATGGTAAGTGTTCCATTTAAGGAGTGATAATGAAAACTCTAAGGTTGTCCCTATTGAGTTTGGGGTTGTTCATCTTCTTCTCAGTTGAGTTTCTAGTGGCACAATAACATTTTATCTTCTAGAATGTTGATGCTTCATCAAATGAGAGAATTTTATCATTGGGAAACTCTACATCGACAAGTAACTCCTCAGCAGTCTGCCTTGAGGAAAATAAATTTTATAGTTCTTGGCCCTTGATAGACTTCAAAGGGATGAACATTATGCAAAACAACTAGAGAATTACTACCCACCTCATCAGTCATATAGTAATCATGGGATGATAATGGATATACATCAGTGGTTTAATGCATGATATTAACTTAACCTCATGGAGATATAGATAATGATATAACATTTGGACTAAAAAGACCAAGGGAAGGAAATTCTTTTCAATGGGAGAGTTTTTGGACATAGTCTTGATAATCATGAGACTATGGTAGTAAATAATGATCTATTACATTAAAATTCTTCTAGGACAATAGGGAACTAAGAGATATATCCATGGATATCTCATATAGGACCAAAAAATTTCCATGTATTCTGGGAATGTGAACTATGGGGAAGATTAAAAGGTTCTTATTTTCATCTAATGTGTTCTATAATTCATCATCCCACTTATAAGTTTTATTTTTCATTAAAATGTTTTAGAAGGAGATAATTTTCCATGAAAGTTTTTTAAAAAACTCTATATTTATGATAAAATCCCTCCAAATCCTATCATCTTTCATATATTGTATAGGGGGTTTAAGTTTGTATTTTATATTATCTAAGTCGATCATAATGCATTTAAACTATAAAATGAAGATGTAATGTTTTTTTGAGTTGACACTAAATACACTCTTTTAGGAGTACATATTCAAAATATGGGAATAGATAATACTGACCAATTTATCATTATTTTTGAGATGGTCCTGAAATTGACTGGATTTTTATACCAAATTCTCCATATAAAACTCCACCATCTTTTCGGGGAGAAGCTTGAAGATATAATGTATATCCCATTGGTAGATTTTTATTATGTTCTACGAATTGAAGGGAATAAAGAGGCTGAAATATTTTTCTTGGGTTCCAAAAATATAATTACTTCTTTATCCTTAGGGTTCATCTACATTTGATTACCTCAAAATTATATATCCATAAAGGAGAGGGCCTAAAAACTAGCAGTTGTATCAATTAGAAACTCTAGGACCAGGATTAGGAATTCTTCCTTCAATAATTAGTAGTTGAGATCCTTGAAGTCAATATTGACAATGATATGACCATTATTATTCATAACTAGGAAAATTCTTCCTGACCACATGGACCACTGAACTTTCCTGATTTTTTTTATTTGATCATATTATCAACATCAGCCTCGACTATGGAATTATAAGAGTGGTGCGTCCTCCCAGGTGAATACATATATCTATGGTGGACAATGTGAATTTCAGGATGGTGGATGGAATTAGGAGTATTAATTCATGGAACATCCTTATAGATTTATGTAAATAATTTATGGTTTTGCCTCAATAATGCAACATACTGTTGTTCATTCTTTGGAGACGTATTGAAATTGATCAATGTCATCCTTGGGGATTTCTCAACACTGAGTTCCGCCTATATAAAATTATCAATGGTGTTCGAAGCTCATTCCTCAAATAAAATAGTGGATTCATCCATGTTCTATTCATCAGAAGCATAGAGATTTGAGACAATAAATTTCTCCTCAGGATATGTGGATGTGAAGTTGAATCATTTTCCTTTGTAAGGGAAGAATCTTTGAGATCACGTTCTTATCTTTTTGGTACTATAGATACCATTTTTTAAGAAACTATAGATCATATTGCTTGTGATATTCACCAGTATGGTCTTCTTAGGATGTTGAAACAACATGAAATAGTTGATCATCAGTTGGTAAATATATCTTTCTAGTTAAAAGGATGGAGGAACCAATTGAAGAAGCATAGGATGAAAACCTTATCATACAATAGGAGAGGTTTTCTTTAAATTCAGGATCACTATCCCTCATTTGAGTAATAGTAAAAATGTTAGAACTCCATTATCTCTCTTAATGAAGTGATGTCTATGGTTTTTTGTTATTTGTTCCAAATAGAATATTAGAAGTAGTAAACCAATCTTTAAAACACCCCAAGAATCTACTAATGTATATTCCAATTCATTTGTAAAATTAACATATTTGACTTCTTTTTGTCAAGGATTCTATCCATCTCAATTATAATACACAACATCATATTATTGGATCTCATATGAGTCTAAGGGATATAAATTAATATGGATTACCCATACTTGATCATTCAGGGAGTATATGATTAATTTGTGATACAGTGAATGGATAACAATACAAAAGTTAATCCAAGGCCTTCCTAGTAAGATGTTAAATGTGATGCCTTTTGTGACAGCCCTAAATTTGGTAATTGATACCAATTTACGAAAGTATCCCTTTATTTGGATCTTATTGAGTACTTTATGTTTTATCTTTTCAAAACTCTAAATCATCTGGTTAAACAGTGACATATTATCCATTGTGTATCACAGATTTCGTACCATCAGTGTTGGGATGTGATTGATCTTAGAGAGAGTTTTCACCATGTACTAATGGTTGTTGATTCCATTTAGTTTTAATGATATGTAGAGGGGTTTTATCTAGACCTATATGATGGTTCCATAATCATCCCAAGAGAATGATATAATAGTTTAGTATTCATCACACTTTCATTCCTAAAAAATTATAGTCTTTGGAAGTAAAAAAATTATTTCTAAAATTCAAAATGGAACTTCTAGTCCTCAATGATATCTTTAGGAATTTCCTCTAACTTATAGATAATTTCAAGGATTGATATACAAGTTGGGATACTATAGAGTTACTTGGGCATGCCATAATTTCATGTCAGTGGAATATTTTCACTCTAGAGGGTTCTCTCACTAACTAGAAGTTTGGAGGTCCTAAATGGATGGGGGTGGAGGTACCAAGTTGGATGCCATTTAATTCCATCGATGGAGGGATGGATGTGGATATTTTAGGATATAAACCAAAAAAATGAACACGGGAGATGAAATGGAGGTTGTTTTCAATATATTATTTTCTTATATGGATCAGAGAAACATTTGTATCCTTATCCTTGTAGAATAGTCAATATTTTTATGGATGACCTCCAAGTTATATTCTTTCCTGATGAGTGTTTACCATTGTCATGACATTGTCAATGAGAATTTTATAGAGTATTTTCTGATTACGCTTCATATGTGTGAAGGGAACAACCGTCAAATAATTTGATATAGTTAAATGTGGAAAACGACTTCCCTTGATATGAGTATTCTTCAAGAGTTTGACAAGACACATGTATTTATCCTAGTATGGGGGAATGAATTCAATGAGGTTTCATATTGAAAATGTAATTGGTAAAGGCTAATAATCTTCCTAATGATTCTAGAGTCCATTCCTTCATGATTTTGAGGGTTGTGAAGCTGATTATCTTTCCATAGAAAAATATCACAACAAAGAAGATGTTAGTTAATTCTGTCAGGAATGAATTATATATGTTTAATTAGGTAGTAGACTTATGGGCTATCCAATCATAGATTTTTTTCTCCTATACTCATAACCTACTACTCATACATAGTTTCTGTGTTATCATAGAGTGTGGTATTAATGAATGTAACAAGTTCTTAAGGACCATCTAGTCCCACTATACCAATACCTACCATTCCGTAGAGATAGTCCTTAATGAAAAAACAATCATGGATGACGTGTTTAAGGAATCTATGGTGGGGGGGGGGGTATAGTTGAGATAGTTATTAAAGTAATCCTATTATGGATTCTAAATATATGTAAGCTTAACTAAGTTAATTACTATGACACATATAGAAAATCCTATAACATTATCATTCCTAAAAAAGTTTTCCTTTCCCTTCCATTCTGTGATGGGTCTTCATATCTTTAATGATATGCCAGAGAAACATTATTAATTCAAGTCTTCTTGATAGTGATTGTTCTACGAGGCTTCCCAGAGAAGGATCATCTAAGGGGAATTATCATGTATCAAAATAGTTAATTCCACTCTCCTAATATTTTATACTGGCGTTGGAGGTGTTGGATGATAACTTATCTTGGTTTTCATCTTAGCTTTCTTTAGGTGTAAGTCTATCTTGTTCAATTCTAAAAACCCACTGGGGTACATCAAGGAGATGAGGTCCAACACAAGATCATTGAAGATATTCTCTTGAAACAACCCAAAAAAATAATCCTAGATAATTTAAATATTAATGGAATATGATTGGCACTTCCATAAAGTGATAAAGATGATGTCATATTCATTGTCCTTTTTTCATTTAGAGAGGTCGGTGGCACTTATGCAATAAAAGGTGGAGTTGAACTGGTTGTGGATTTTTTGTTGAAGATATTCCTAGCTAGTAATGGATTATGGATCTTAAATATTGATCTAAACAAAATTGGTACATTCAATAGTCTCTATGAAAAATCACAACATGGTTTTCTTCTACCAAACTTGGTTTCCTAACATCATGCAACATTAGGAAAAAAAATTTATGAATTGTTTCATTGGGTCACTTTTTACATTATTGGATTAAAAGCATGAGTTTCCAAATTTTGGTAAGGAGGTTACATGATCCATCCAATATAGGCATGGATTCCTTTTTTACTATACTGAAATATGATATGTCTCAACGTCTTGTATGAGATTGGTAAAAGAACTAATTAACTCATATTAATAGGTTTTATCATGCATCTTCCACCTAAATGATCAGATAACACATAAAATAGAGGGTATATGGTTTAGTGGTAGAAGTAATGTAGATCCACTAGAGATGGAGTCATAGGGAATACTATAATGTGTATTACATTGGTGAAACCAACTAATTTTTTCCTAGTAGATTGAATGATGGATATAAGTTGTTGAGTATCCATGTTAAGGGAAACAAGGTCCTACCAAACATCTTATTGATCAGGACATTATCCCTAGAGTATCTAATGATTAAAATGATGACTAACCATGATCTACTAGATTAGTGTGATGAAAAAGGATTCTTGAAAAATTATATTAGAAACCCATGTTATATGATGATACTCAACCACAACATTACCCATATCAATTTTCTAGTGGGTATTTTGGAGTGGTAGGTATGGAGGACTTCCAAGATCCATGGATAATCTTTTCCAATGGCTGTGAACACCTCTTGGAATTTTTACCAATATATACAAGTCCACGTAGGAAAATATATCTATACCCACTTCTTCTCTAACATTGTGATCCAAGTTATCAATGGGATTGATGGTGATGAAATTCACCATGTTAGTGGACAATATTGAAGAGTTCATATAATCATTAGAAAAAAATTAAGATCCCACTCATGATATCAGAGGACTAAACTGGAGGGTAACATACTTCCACTAGCCCCTCTCATTCACATGGATAGATGCAACATCCATAATCTAGCGTATCACGGTGAGACTATTATTACATGTCTTCGAAATGTTTTTAAGGTATCCATAAGACAAAGTATATTTAATTTATTAAATAATATCGAGTTTAACAATTTCAAAATAATGTTTGAGGTCTTAAAGGTGTTTTAATATCCACGGATAGGCTATGTTGAAGCCTAAAAGTCATTTTAATATCTACCATAATTTCCTCTAGAGGTATGATGCATGAAATTTAATAAAAAAAATATAATGGTGAAATATTAAGTATTCTAGTTCCAGAACCCGATTAGGGTATAGTTAGTTTTTATAGATTCCCATAGGCTCTCAACTACCTCTTGATATGGTTTTATGGTTCCCACTTGATACAAGACAACTGGTTGTTCAGATGTTATTTAAGGGAGCGATGATAACCTCATCTATAGAGAATAATCATGCTGGATTACTAGTTATTGAGATATCATACCTTAGATTGGTGAGACATCTTGATGAGCATACTCAAGATCTAAGAGCATGTTCATATAGGATGGGGAGTCTAAATCCACATGTTGAGGTATCTCTTCAAGTTCCTATTTTTTATCTGGATATTGTTCCTCAACCAAAAATGCTAAGATGGATCCTAAAAGTTATCCCACCTTTAGTGTAGAGATATAGGAAGATGATGTTGATGATGCTGGAGATGATGTCTGGATAGTCCTCAGAATAAGTAATATACATCCTTTATTAATAGGTATCTTAATAAGGACCTTAAAATATTGCACAACTCAGTTTCTAGAATGAATATCATTAGTTTTTGGGTTATATTACCCTAGAGATTATAGTGGTGGATGCATGTCATATCCTCTAAATACACAATGATCATATATTCTGAAAGATTAGGGTTGTTCTACCATAGCTTCCCCAACATGTTCTTGGGTGCATATGTTGATGATTCATGGGAATGTGTTGGCTTGGTCTATAAGGAGAATATCCACAAGAATTATTATTAGTGTTTTAGGGAGGAACTCCATGATTCTTTGTGAATCATAACCCTAGAGAGGACCTATTGGGAGGTAAAATTATTTATCAAGCATAGGATGTCAGTGAAATATGTAGGGGTTGTGAGTGGTCAGGAGAGTCACCCGAACATTCCTAGTGGGAAAATGGGGTCTTGATTCAAACCTATCAGTGGAAGGCCCTTCAATTGTTTTTGTAGTGGTAGGGGATGTTATGGTGATCACTAGATCCACAAGATATAATGAAGTAATACCTCATAATGTAGGGGTAGAATTATATTTTTGGAATGGGCATTGTATAGAAGTAATTAGAGTATAATGAGAAGGAATAATGTTGACCTAATTAGATGTCAGTGGTAGTATATTTTAGCTATCAGTGACTTGGTTTAGAGGGATCCCTACATTGTGACTCCGAAGTGTATATTGGAGATACCACACTTTAATGTCCCACGCATCTTTAATGGAGGGGATGTTGGTGTTAGTGTACTCTAGAGATAGACTCCTGAAATAGTTTCCAATGGTAATAAGTGGTTCATTCCCCCTATGAGGCCCCTTGTTGAATAGGACACAGATAGGTAACCATAAGATTCAAATCCTCCCATGAAATTTAATAGTTATTAATGATTCCTTCTCACTCATAGTGGAAGATAAGGTCATTGATAACCTTATGTTGGAGGATATTCATTAGGGAAAATGGGCGACAATTCCCAATAACCATGTGAGATATGGAGGTCACCTATTGGGTATAGGTTAGTGGGATCCCCTCATGTGGGAATTCTTGTGTGACAATAGCATCATATGTGCTTCTCCGACCCCACTCATATTATTGGTGGACTAAAAACTACACCTATCATGTACGGTGGCTAGAATTCAGAATGATTTTAAATCCAACCACGAGTACATGCATGATGACGATGATGCCTGAGAGTCTCAATGTTACTCATACTCTCACTACTAAAGGAGAAATAATTCACATAAGGTTCACTTTTACTATTTTTGAATCATTATTCTAGGAATACTATGTTGTAATTTTCCAGGGATGGTTGTTATCAGAGTCATGAAGTCCCACTTTCCAAAGGTTGGAAGTCTATCAACATTTAGGTTATGATGTTGAATCATTTGATCATAACATGGGGATGTAAGGTATTTACCTCTCTCTACAGAGATATCACTGCCTAATTTGGGAAATCCACATTGATTTTTAACATATTTATGACTATCATTCCAGATTTCATCTTCATATAGACTTTATTTTATTACATCACTTGATTCTTTATCAAGATGAACAGTTCTGGTTAGAGGATATATGTAAATTCCCCAACCATAGTAGACCATAATCGAGGCATACATTATAATATTGGTTTTAGATATAAGTGACAATATCCCAAAGGTCAGAATAGTTATCAGTATTGTAAAACTAGAAACATACTTGAATATCACAACACATTTGAAAAATTAAAATACAACATAGTATTTTCTTTGAGAACATCAATATCCCTATATATCCATCAATATAAAATTCATTGAATCCTAGGGAACAAAAATATAAGAAATAGGTGATCATAGATGCTCAGTATTGGTATGCGTACATAAAAACCAATCTTGAATAGATAATCCATAATCAAAATGAAAAGTTAAATAATTGAAACCACATTTCATTTAATAAATAAATTGAGCATAATGAATAATATGGAACAAATACATAGTAATCAAACAATTTCATATAACTAATCAAATAATCTTTAAAATTATCCATAGATATGATAACTAATCAAAAAATTACATCGGAATAAATAAGTAATCTTATAATGAGGGAATTTATAATTCCAGACATCATAAACATAACTTAAAGGCCTTCTGCCAAGTCATGTTACATAAATGGGTAAGGCCTCCACTAAATACCCAAGATAGTCTGTCAATGCGTTGATGGTCTATAAAGGACCCCAACTATCACCTAATATGTCCAATTAATTTCTCATATTAAAGGGCATTAACATAATAAATGTAAACATTCATATTGGAATGTTAACATACCAAAAGTTAATAATTTCCACAATAAATAAAAATAATCATAAACCATCCAATGTAATATGGATAATGGTATCAAAATATTACATCCCTATTGAAACTGATCATAAACCATACAGATAAATAAGGTGAGTGGTATCATTTGATTATATCCTTATAATTACACTCAAAAAGGACGTTGACATAGATAAAAACACATTAAATAGGTTAATGAAAATTTTCATGAGGAAAATACCCTTTTAACATTGAAAATACTTATTTAAAGATTAAAAATATTTCCAAAATATTAATTAAAACATTTTATTTGAAAATAATATCATCAACCTGTAATATATGTGTTTCTAATTCTTTCCCATAGGTTGCATTGCAAAGTGGGCGGGTCGACGCTTGCTGACGGTACACTATACCCCATGTTCCGACTTTACAAAGGCGGGTGACAATCATCAATTAGTCCGAGATGCTTTCAACTTTATTGAAATGAGATGATGGGGTGTCAGTTCCTCTTTATGTGGATTTATCTTCAGAACATGTTTCCTAGCCTAGGTATCCATTAGAGATTAAGATGTTGTTTGTGAAAGTCATTTATGGTTCCATATCTTTGTGGACGTTGGATAATTATGCTACTTCTATCAACACATTCCACGACATCAAGTCAGGGAAGCAACCTTCGGTCATAATATTAGTCACACTAGGCATTGATGGCATGTTTGGACACTAAAAAACTAGAAAACCTATATTATTCCTCAACAGAGGGAGTATCAAGGGTATGAAAACCTAAGGCTTCCCACATCAATTGAGTGGTATCTTATGGAAGAGGGATGTATCCGAGGTTTTCCTTGGCTTCCCATGTTTTACATGGGGTATTCCACGAGTTTTGAATCTGGAGGAGATGTATCCGACTAATCTGAACACTTATCCAAGTGGATCAGATTGGGACATCCCTATGAGAGAGCACCTAAATGGATTACCATATGGATGGATCAGAACACCCAATTAGGGTGGAACCGAGAGCTTTGTTTCCCATAAATGGTAATCTTTCACACAGTGATGGTTAATCTAGACACCACTGTGGGCAGATTAAGGAATGCGGTCCCTTATGAAGGGGACACCAAGGATTACTATTATCTTGGATGGAACCTCAAGAAGGCATCCTACTTACCCTGTTATGAATATTGTGATTAAAACCCATGAAGTTCATGAGGTGGGGTGATGCGACACCTAAGGAGGTGGCTCGTGAGAATTAAATCATGGATGAGGACCAGAAGGATGTGATACCTCTAGGTTGGGTCATGATCCTCCCGAAATGTAATGACCTAGGAGAAACATCAGTATGTGAATGGGTGATTGGATTGAACAATAGAGAGGCTTCCTACAAACCCTATTCGAAATGTAGGGATCAAAGTCCACGTAGTTTAGGATGGAGACAAATAATTGGGGTGTACATAATAGACAGTGAAACATAGTAGTTCCATGGGATTAGGCATGGTTAACTGCCCATCTAAAGAGGGACACTCTTGGTGGGATGACTATGGTGAAGTGCCGGGATTATGAATGGTGAGTGGCCTAGGTGGATGGATCCAACCACATCAAATAGATGTATTCAAGATATGTGTCCCAAAATGGGAAGGTTCCACATTAGGTGGGGTACTTCCATAAGAGGGGGCACTAGAGTTTACCACTGGTTGGGATTGAACATCAAAGAGGATTTATAAATTCCCAAAAGGGATCAAAATCCTTATAGTTTTGAAGGAGAAAGTGGATCACGATTTAAAATCATGTGGGGTTAATGTGATCTAATGTGAAATAATCAGAACCAATGGAATGTGGGGAGTGAGGGGCTTGAACATCAGAGAGGCTTCCTACATACCCTATTTGGAAGGTACGGATAAAAGTACACATAGGTCAGTAATGTATGGAATGGGGATTAAGTATTGATAGAACCAAATAATTCTAAGGATTACGTGTGGTTAGAGGCCTAATGTGGATATTGTGGTCACTGTTACTCTAAACCCACGTGAGTCATGATCTGTGTTAGAAACAAATGGTAAGAGTAGACCGGATGATCGTGTCATGAATTTTGTATCCACGAGGGTTGGTGTGGGGATTATGCATGGATAATAACCCTCTGAGATAGATATTGGGACATACTCTAGAAGAGAGTCCTAAAGATATGGTTCGTGTCTTAGGTGGAGAATGCTAGAGGTGCATGTAGATACAAAGCCTAGGGGGAGAGATACTAGAGGGATCTAGTTTCCATCCATTCATTGTTTCTCTCAGAATTTCCACACATATAGAAATCACTGTTTAACATCATGTGTTGAAGATGAAGGTTCTTGTAAGTTTAACGTCCTATAGCCTGAACAATGAGGACTCACTCCACACCTCTTTGACTTACTTGACTGGTATCCCTTACCCATGTTGAGGGGATGCCACCAGTAATGACTTAAAGGGGAGAGGTGGAAGAGTGGTCAATCGAGGGGTCCATGCTAGCATTGTTATGTGAAGAAGTAATATTCATTATCGTACCAATTAGAAAAAGAATTAGGTTGGGTAACATCATAAGGGACACAACAAGAAGAACTATAAATAACTATGTATGATCCTGGAGATCCACATGGGAGAGGGGTCTGCAAAGAAAAAGGCCTCACTAAGAGGGGCTTCTTGAATTTATAAAACTTCATGAATATGAGGAGATTCATGAAGTAATTTTCTTCACGAATAATAGTGAAAAGGGACTTCTCAAAGGAAGGTTCATTGCGAAGTAATGAGACCCAGCTGAGGCATGGAGTCTACATGTGTTTGGAGGGTGCTTTGTAAAGTTTGAATGCACTGCAAAGTCCCAAGTGCCCAAAAGGGTCTCCTACATTCATGATGGACATGGTGATTTGTGAATGGAATCCCCACTTTCATTGGAGGTAAATTAGAACAAAGGGAAATCTAGTTCGCAATGCTCAATTACCTTGAGTGATTCATTTTATCATTGATTTGTGGAGATAAGGAAGTTTCTTAGAATGCGTGCTCACATGGAGAATGGTTAGGTTATACATCCTTCTGTGGGGGGGCACATATTTATAGGAACTGGGCATCACAGTTCTCAAAGGTGCACCACAAATTCAATCACACTTCACAAACGGATAAATATTTTTTTAGAATCACGGGTCATTGTGTGATTACATTAAGGCATTCATAGAGCTCTTTAGACTCATGGAGGTGTATGTCACTAGTTTACATCATTCGTGGAGCTCATCGGACTCATGGAGGCATCGATCACTACCTTTCAGTATTCACCGATCTTATTAGTCTCATGGATGCATCCATCAGTGCTTTGTAGCATTCATGGTGTTGAAGGGATGGGTGATGGAGGTTTGGGAAATATACCCCTTTAGTGATTGGTGTGGCTCGTAAGGGTTGAATGTTGTCCGAAATGGTTTTTCCATCCTTAATCTATCTTGGGAATTAATTGGGGAACCAAAAATTCCCCCCCCCCCAGAATGGGAGCTGAGGAAGAAGGTGGGTCAGATTCTTAGGGTGCATCACCAAAAACCTAATGATCACAAAGTTGTCTCGTGATGAGGGATCATAGGGAGAGATCTCCAAAAATATTATAGGAGTCAAGGGTTCCATGATGTTTATGAGGAAACTACCTATAAATTCAAAGTGAGGCCCCCATTTGGGCTACATCTGATATTTGAAAAATTGTGCTCAAGATCTCAAATCGCGAAGCTCCAGCATCCTCATGAACGCTCTATGAAAATTGGGTTCCTCGAACCGGTGATCCACAAATTCTACATAGAAAACTTGTGCATTACAATCCTGTGTTTCCTCGAAAATCATGCCAAGACCTCTGAGACTCCTTGATTGTGTGCTCCGGGAAAAAGCTTTGTGATTGGGATTCATGAACATAGAAGTAAAATCAATAAGGTCTTGGAACAAATGGCCAGTAAATAAGCCACTTAAGAGGTATTCACGGATGGTACTCAAAGAGAGGATATGATAAACAATATCCTAATCGTGGAAGGTTTTTTGAATCATTCTTGATATTTCAGTTGTATGGACCTGGCATGACGGATGAAATTCTTATTCTCAATGTGAGTAGGGAAAAATCGGTGTAATGGTGGAGGGGAATGCTATGTCAATACTAGTGGTTTAGAGCTATCGATGGCCATACCTGGAAGAACCATATGCCTATCACCAACGATTTTCTTTACAACCATGTAAATGACATAGATGGGAAATCATTGGAATCAATGTTATCTCAAACTCAATATTACACTATTCTCAATGGGGGTTTAATGAAACTAGATACAGGGTGGACCAATGATTGGGATTTATTCAAGGGAGACAACTTCATAGAGGAATGGTCTGAGGCCTACAAATTATGTTTTTCCTACATGGAATAAAGAGTAGGTAGGGACTATCTTATCTAGTTGGGATCTAGTGATGAAGATCAACCAACGAACATAGAACACAATCCATATGATATAATTCCAGTGGAGGAGCGTATTGTCGAACTCCTAAAGGATTTCCTAGAATATGAACCAACTGACCCAAAGGATTTGGAAGAGTCCAATTCAGATGTGGAGGACAACTAGGTTGTCCATCGACAGTCATAGAATCTGATCAATTGATTGATCAATAATACCCCATAATCAGAGTGGATAAGACCAATGGGATCACTTCTCCATTGGCTGCACGACCTATGCACCGAAGGGGTACATGTATAAGGTCTTCATATACTTGTCTACGATTATCTTTCTAAAAGAAGTTTTTAGAGTAGTCGTTGCTTGGATGTTTCCTAGAACCAAAAAAAAGTCTTTCAACACTCCAAAAACTTCAAGTGGATGAAGAGGAAGTCAAAATTATGGAATATCAGGTAAACTAGTGCTCTTCCTTTACTAACACCCAATTATAACTGATATCATGATTAAGGGTCCAGTTGGAAGAGGATGAAGAGTAGATGAATCAAGAATCTTGTGATGTGGAAGATCTCTGAGATTAGAATGATCGAGTATAGATAAGGGTCGATGGAATTTTCTCTTTTGTATTATGAGGAATAAAGATATCTCAGAGGAAGATAGAAGATCCTAGAGGCCACACACCATATGGTGGGGGAGCTATAAAGCTCCATCGAAAGGGACAATTCATAGTGGATGTGCTTTTCCTAACTCATAAAAAATATTTCATACTTGAATGTTATTTTTAAGTACATACAAATTTCCTGTTTTAAATTACTAAACCTCCAACATATCTATAGAACAACTAATAATCAATCCCTATGTTCATGTGTGTGTGTATGGGGTGTTAGATAGTCATCAAGTAATCAGGGTCTAAAATTACCGAATGACCACTCGAATAATTCAGGACGAGAGGATCCATGGATATAGAACAAGGCTCTCATAATAGCCAACTTTGTTTTCCCAATGTGCGTTGGTGCATGAGCAAGACAACACCAAGGGTGCTGGAATCAATCCAAACAAAGAGGAATTAAAAAGTGTGAATCACATTCCCAATATTTGGAAAAAATGAGGGTGGTATGAAAACATAGGATAATTGTAGACTATATTTGAGACACAACATTAGTATGGTATGGAAACAAACAAATGAGGTCCAACAACTGACCACATTTGAAAGCACAAGGCCAAATGTGAAGTGTCGTCCAAATCCTTCTGGTGTGTTGGACCATAATGGTAGGTGATCCAAAGTGGCATGAGGCCATTCCATTATGGAGTCCCTTAAGACATGGAAGTGGATTCAGATACAAATAAGGGGCACACAAAGATTTATGTGGAGTGTTTAAATGTTCAAAAGGATTCCAAAACTCTTGGAACTATGCCACTGTAAATGAAATCACATCAATGAAGGTTTATTGGTCTGAACAAAGATAAAACCTTACTATAGAAATGAATCCTCTCAATGAGGGATTGGATTACTTGAAAATATAATTCATGAAAATAAGGAAAATAAACACATAGTTTAACATCAAATGGTGAGGACGATACGTGGCATAGTTTAACATCATATGAACAGGACATTGCACATTGTTTATGGACATACTACCTTAACCTCAGACAATAGTTTAATGTTATCTTACATGGATTATGATGTCTATTCCTATAATGTTTTCATGGGAAATATGAGATGAACTAGACAGGAATGAGCTAAATGAGGCTTGTTCACCATAAACGCACCAAGGAACAAATGAAAAGGAGGTATATGTGATGTGGTGATGGAAAAAACCCAACATGAACAAAAACCAAGGAGGCCTACTACTATAACACAAATATATGTGAGGTTCCTAGGTTAAGTTCATAGAGTTTGGCCCATGGAATTTTTTTTAATGTTGTAACACCCCAAGCTTCCACGGTACGCTTCCCTTTGAATAATACAGTAGCGTGTGTTGTACGCAACTTCGAGATTCTAACACATTGTGACCAATCAAACTAGGCCGTTATGAATAGTAATACCCGCTTTTGGAAATTTTATAAATTTTATCTCTCAAAATGTACTTCATTTTTGAATTCGTAATATCGAAATTATCCTAGGGTAAAATTTTGGAACTTTTCGGATAACTTTTATATTTTGATGAATAGTGAAAATTACTAAATTTTAATTAAAAACATCTTTTTTAATCAAAATAATTTATCATGATAAATTATTAATTTGAGTGGTTATAAAGTATATTTAGAATATATTTTTACCATTTAATATAATTTTGGTCATTGGACATAATTTCACATTTAAACTGGACATAAACAACTGTCAATCTATTGATAGTTATTATCTCTTAAAAACACGCTTTTTGTTTTAACAACGGGAAAAAATTTTAAATTAATTTCTTCCACTTCTGTTTTTTGAATTTATAAAAATGGATTCCATATTTTGAATCAAGATGTCTAAATTGTGTAAATAGGTAAGTTTCATTTTTAGGCATTTTTATTAATTACTTCAGTAAATATTTTATTTACCATGGTTAAAGTGTTAATCTGGTAAATAAGTTTAAAACAATAATATTATAATAATAAATTACCCTAAAACATGTCCTAACCTTATTTTTTGATACATGTCCGACCATGGACATATTTGGGTAGATTTTGGGACCCCATGGATCCATTTGTAAGTGATAAGGACACTTTATATTAAATAAGTTAAAATAAATAAAAAAATGACATAAGCATATATCTTTTAGAAAAACAATTTTTAAATAGGGTTATATATGTTTTATTTTCAACTATAAATATTAATTAGAAAGATAAAAAGATTTCCTACATAATGGTATTTTATTTATAATTTTTAGACATTTAATAATTAATATTATTTATTATACAATAATGATGGGGTATTTTCCTTATTAATGAAAGAATCAAATAATTGGTATTATAAATGTTAAAATAAATATAATTTGAAAGTTTTGATGACATCCATGAATTTTATTTGTTTAATATGACATTATAGGATTTTTTAGATAATATTTGTTTGAATTAATAAAGTTGTTAAGACTTTAACAAAAATCAATTATTGAATAGTTTCAAAATTGACTTAAATGGGTTTTTAAAACAAATATTATATTATTAATTGATATTCTATTCCTAATTATCTATGGTTCTGAAAAAGGACTTATATCATGATAGGGGTATCATTAATGGACCAGTTGGGGGTCTCTTGGATGTATATGGTATTTTTATTAACTATATAATATAAAAATACAAAGTGACATGGTAAATGTCAAACTAATTAACTTAGAGTAAAAACTAAAAGATAAGGTTAATATAATGACCCAAACATGTCTAAATTCTATTGTTTGAAAGTCTTTTGACCCATCCCCACTTTAGACTTTTAATAATCCACTTTGGAGCCATTATAAACCGAATATGAATTTATTATAAAATAATATTTTTAGCTTTTCCAAAGGTGCCCCTCACCCCTCTTATAAAAGGGCACTCCCCCTTCTCACTAATTCACACATTCAAAGACTTTTGGATCAACAAAACCCTGAAAAAATACTCTCTCAACATCCCTCAATTAATCATAGATGACTTAGTCTGATCATAAAGCCAACCTAAGGAGCCCTTTTGATCAAATCAAAAGGAAGAACCCGAAGAAGAGGTAATGTTTTCACCACCCTCTTTCAAGTTCCTTTCTTCTTCCACTTATTCTTTCTTTGTTATTACCATTATACAATAATAAATACAGTATCTTATATATACTGTGAGGTTATTATAAATATGGTACAACCATATTCAGTATTCTATCCATCCTTTGAATGACATGTCACCATACGTGCGTACGTAGGGCTTACCGTCTCCACGTCATGGTGTAATTGTTATTCAAAAAATTATTATTTGGATGGGTATAATAATGATGTGTAATTCATGTAAATAATAAATATAACATGATAATGATTCTTTTTATATGATATACCATCCAATTATATATTATTTTAATATCAAAATAATGATATTGTCGCTCGTGCGTACGTACGGACTACCGTCTCCACGAACGCGATGAGATTCATTCCCCATCATATCCATTCGAGAATAATTCTAATTTGATGATTAAAAATAATGTTTAAGGAATTGATATAATTCTGGATATGAATAAGATACAACCTATCAATAAAAAACACGACTTACGTACCAAAACATATAAAAGAAAAATAGTAAGTTAACACACGAAACGACGATAATACTAAGATATTATTAACAAAGAAATGTTAAAAGATCATATATGATATCATATTAATGTATATGATTCTTGTATAATTTAATAACAATTATTTCACCATTATACAGGAGGTTAACCTACCCCCAACCAAGGAAAAGTACAAGTTAAGAGTTTATTTCACAATCTCTTCATTATCCAAGGTTGTTTATACGTAATTATCTACTGGGACCTCTTTATCATCCACATCCATTTTTCTTAAAAATTTATTTCAAATCATTCTTAATATTTTATAGACTATGGGTTAAATTAATTTATACCGTTGTTGACTATTTATAAGAATTTTATAAAAGAATCTTACTATTATTTTCAAAACAAGGTCCTTTTTAACCTTTTTGACAGAATTAAGGTAAGAATGTCTATTTTTAACTTATACGGCGGGTGCAACTATTTTCCACCGTTATAGAAACTTAGAAGATTCCCTTACAATATTATAAGGATATTTTGAATGTAAATGTTTTATTTTATAATTATGTTACTTTTAAAAGATTTTAAAAGAATAGATATTTCTCTCAAATAGTTTTGATTTCATCTATGTCAACATCCTTTGATGGATTTTAAGCTTATTTGAAGTTGATTTATTATGATACAAAACATCCATATTTTATTGAAGGCTTTGTGATATGTTTTAATGTGGATGTATTATTTTTATACCATTCATGGTTTATGGAGAAATTATTGACATTTCGTATGCTAGTTTTAATATGAATGTTTATGTTGTGATTAAACTTGTTCATATGAGGAATCCATTGGACTTAATAAGGGACGGTTGGATCCCAATATAGCTCCTCGATGCATCATTAGGTATCATGAGACAAACTAGTGTCTTGGAAAAAGGCCTTGACAAAATCTTATTTGTAGTCATGGCACAAGGCTTTGACTTTGTGGTTTTGATCTTCAGGAATTATGCATTCCATCATTATGAAAGTGGTTATTGATATTGCATGTGATTATTCGACTAGTAGAATATCCATGTGAATAATTAAATGGAATTATTTTATTTTATCTTTACCATATTTTTCTGAATTTAAAGTTTAAAAGGCTTTTGTTTTAGTTATACATTGCCTTAAATGTTTATTCTTATTTATGAAAGTTTTCGCTATATTGTTATCCTTACTGAGCATCTGAGCTCACCCCTTTCAATGTTTTATTTTTCCCAAGATGTAATTAAGTGATTTATAAATGACCTGCGGGGATAATATGAGGCGATATGAATTCAAGATGTTGGTGTAGTAGTTTTTAATTTATGATGTAATGTAAATTTTTTGAATGTATATAGTTTTTCCTAGGCTACTAAACTAATCGGTCTTTTGAGACTTGATCTTTTGTGATCATGAAAATATTATGTAATAATGCACCGACTCTGGGTAACTGGGGTTGGGGCGTTACAAATGTCATGATGCTCAGACTATCATAAAATTATTATTCTTAGGGTATATAAAACATAGAGGAAGAAAAAAACATGACATGAATAGGGACCAAAGGAGGATAACATGTTGCATAAAAACCTTAATATGAATTGTTGAAAAAGGTATAGAGAAACCACGAATGGGACCATGAAAACTTGTCTGGGCGTCACTATGTATCCTGTAAGGGCAGGAATCAGGCCACATATAGTTCTTGAATTCCATAATGTTTTATGTTATGCGGTAATGATGAATGGTTTGACATGAAAATGTGAAATAATGTTGTAGCTGAATCCATGATCGATGATCCATGTGTCAATAATTATCCCATAATTATGGGCTTCAATACATGTATAGTTTCGAAAGTCAATTTCACCTTGCATGTCTAATCCATGCATAGATAAAAGAGGCATTAGATATTTATGGTTAGTTCTTTTGTTCAGGTGATGTTTTTTTGAGTGACTAGACAAAAATAAAAAGGTCTAGATTTCACTATGTGAATAAATCTGTGTGTGGGTCTTGACATGTGTCATCGTGGATGACCAATATTGAAGGTGATTTTCTCTCAAATAATAACACCACAATGCTATGCCGATTTTTGTCATGCATCCAGGATAATTATTCCACCGTTTAAGGTCATATAACAGACTGTTCTATGAATTTTAGTATCATGAGGTAAGTACACAATAATTTAACATCGTGTGGGATGGGGTAGCATAGATAAACGTCATACTACTCAGACAAAAGATATCTTCTTTTATGGTCGTAGAACTGAGACCATAAGTTTGCTCAGCATTTCTGTGGGGGTATGACCCTACCAAGACTCCTAATGCCATGTGAACCATTCTTGGTATCAGAAACAATGAGTGGCGACTCTATTTCCTCATCATATGAGAGTACACAATAATGAAAAGGAAACAATGGGTGTGAAAATCTGACCATGCCTACCTTCCTACGTGATGTGCATGGATGCACAGAGAGACAACATAAAAGGTATTATAGATCCAAAACAACATGAAAGTGAAGTAAAATTTGAATCACAACATCTGATATTTGAGACACAATGGGGGTAGGGTAACGATGTAGGATAACTAACGACCTTGTTAAAAACACAACATTTATATTGTGTGAACTAGGATGGGAAAAAACAAAAGAGGTTTGACCACCAACATATTCAAATCATGAGAAGTATCTCAAAATGACATTCAAAAGTCATCGGGGGGGGGTGTTGGCCTAGGATGGTAGGTGATCCATTAAGATGATAATCCATATCATTAGCGGATCCCTTCAAATATGAAAGATGATATGGCCTAAATAAATGGTCATGTGAAGCATCATGATGGAATGAAAATATGTCCATGCATATTCTAACACAATGGGCCCTATGCCACAGTGCATCTGAGCATGTTATTGAGGACCACTAGATAAAGGGATTCAAACCTCTTCTCCAGGGAAAAGGGACTTGAGAGGGCCCTTATACATGGCATGGAAATGATCCAATGTCAAATGATGAGGAGGGATAAAAGAGGGTTAATAAACCAGGTGATGGACCCAAAGACAAAATGTCATGGCATTCCTATATATCCCATGAGGATGGGAATCAATCCACAAATAGTCCTTGAATCTCATACAATTTAATGTCATGCAGCATAGATGTTTATTAGGAGGATGATTCCTAGGGGACGTACATCACATGGTCATTATAGCTGAATGTGAATGAGAACCATGGAGGTCTCAACGAGGCCATGTACTCCTGGGATGATCCTAGGCCAAGGGGATGGAAAGGTGATGCCCTCTCAGATGAGGACATCAAGGCGTTGCATAGTTCATCATCACGTGACCAAAACAAAACTATAGTTTAACGTAATGTTGGATGGGGTGGTTTAACATTATACAAGAAAATGGAGAATTTTCCTTTTATGTTCTTGTAAAAAGGACCATAAATACTATGATGTTTAATGTCTTCCAGGACAATGTCGTGCAGTTTGACATCGTGTGGGATGATGAAACATATGTTAGTTTAAGGACATAGAACACCAACCTTAAAGTGGGAATCTACAAACATAGGGGTGTTTAGGGTGGTTCTATAAAGAAACCTAATATTAATGATGACTAAGGAGGTCTTAACATCAAATCACACACTGTTGAGGAAATCTCAGGTGATGGGGACAAAATGGGTGAAATTGTGGTTCTGAGGTTGGGCTTGGAGATAAAATTTTCAGACATCACTACATATCCTATATGGTAAATAATCAGGCCACACATAGTTCTTGAATATCATGCAATTTAGCATCATGTGGTAATGATTAATTCGAAGAGAAATTGATTCCAAGGGAGGAACATGTTTTAGTTGTTAGAAACCTAACATGAATGAGGGCCAAGGATGTATCAACCACACCACACACTCCTAGGAGAAATTTGTGCCTAGGGGCCATAAAACCAAGAAGGCTTCATGGCTAGACCAAAGAAAACTCTTCCTAGAATTTTTATGTGTCTCATGAGGATGGGAATCAAGACACACATAATTCTTGAATCCTGGGTAGTTTAACATCATGCGGTCAAGATAATGGTGTGTCGTTTATGGTCATACATGATGATTATGCTCGATAGTTTCACGTCCTATATCCCAGATGGAAGATGTGTAGTTTTAACATTATATGGGATGATGATGATGGGTATTTTTACATCCTGCATCCCAAATTAAACATGTGTAGTTTAACTTCATATGAGACGATGATTCTGGGAAATTTTAAAACATTTAGCTTGGAAGGAATATGTGTAGTTTAACATCATATATGATGATGATGTTGGGATGTTTTACATCCTATGACTAGGAATAAAGCTGTGTAGTTTAACATCACATGTGATGATGATGCAGGGAATTTTTACATTCTACAACCTTAATGTATGATGTGTAGTTTAACATTATACGAGATGTTGATGCTGGATAGATTTATGTTCTACAGCCCCGAAAAAAGATGTGTAGTTTGACGTCATATGGTGAAATAGTGCATGGATTTTTTTCATCTTGTATCCCAAATGGAAGATGTGTAGTTTATGTTTATATGAGATGATGATGCTGGGAATTTTTACATCTTGTATCCCAGATGAATGGTGTGTAGTTTAACATCATATGGGATGATGATTTTGGGAAATTTTACATCTTACATCTCGAATAGAATATTTTTAGTTTAACGTCATACTGGATGATGATGATGGGTAGGTTTACATCCTTCAGCTCATATATAATATTTTTAGTTTAATTTCATACGTGACAATAATTCTAGGTAGTTTTACATCCTCAATAATGGATGGAATGTGTGTAGTTTAACATCATGTGGGATGATGATGTTGGTATGTGTTACATCCTAAAAACCATAAGAAATTAAGGGGTTCTCATGAGAAGTACTGCTTACGGAATTTGGAATTGGTGGGAGGAGTAATTCACTCACTATCCTTGGTGAAAAAATAATATGTAACATTAGGGTAAAACTTGTGAATTGTGTAGGGTCCTTCCCATTTGGGCTTTATCTTTTTTTTATTCCTACTAGGTATCATTGGAGTCCTCACACCTAATACTGCATTACCTTGAAAGAAGAGGCTTAGGAAAAATTTCTTATTGAAAGTCCAAGTTATCTTGTACTGATTCCACTCCATATTATGTAATGCCCAAAGCCTTTTTTTTTGAGATCTTCCAGTTCGGACAGATGAACTTCAACTACCCTGTATTACATTTTCCGATCATGGATATCCGAATGGAGTGATGATAACTAAATCTTGATGGGTAGGACTAGCTATGCCTTGTACACCATGAAATATGGGGTCACCTCGGTGGAGTTATGAGTTATCATCTGATAAGACCATAGAGTGATGAAGAGCTTTTATGACCAAATTTTCTTATTTTGGCCCACTATCTTCTACAAAATTTTGTAGATGGTCTTTTTGAATGCCTCGATCTTCCCATTTTAATGTGTATAGTAGAGAGAAGTATGCTTCGAATCGATGTTGTACTTGGTGTACAATTTATTCAGATCATCTTCTTGAAACATGGTGTCTTATTGGCGAGAACAGCATGGGGGACTCTAAATATATGGATGATGTTGGAGGTCCCATAATCAATAATAGAATGAGCATTTACTTCCTTGAGCAGGATCACATCTTCCCATTTGGAGAAGAAATACGTTACAATTAGAAGAAACCTACATTGGTGAGTTTTCGCTGGTGGATAAGGTCCCATGACATCAAGTCCCTAGTCCACAAAGGGACAAGAATACATGGTTGTGTAGAGGGGATCTGGTGGTTGATGCGAAATAGTTGGAATTAATCTAACACGTGTGGAACCTATTTATGATCTCAATACAGTTACATACCATGGAAGGCCAAAAGTATCCCAACCTCTAATCTGGTGAGAGAACGTAGATATGGACTAATGAGATCCACAAGAGCTGACATGAACTTCCTACAAAACCAAGTGAATATTGTCACCCTCAATGAAACAGAGGATAATTATATCAAAACCACCCTTTTCAAGGATCTATTCAATGCTAGGACCAATCTATAAGGTGAACTGCACTACACAACGACATATTCACTGACGTTCGACGCTGTATGTTTGGATATTTTCATCCTAGAGATACTCGATAAGATGAATTTTCCAATCAGAGGATTCTTCCCCTATGGTAGGAGGATTTTTTTGTCCTATGGTGGAACTGGTAGTAATATGGTCCACCTGATGGTTCTCAAAATCATTCAAGGAGACGGAAGTGATGACCCTTTGATGTGCCACATGGATAAATAGGTTGGCATGGTCAGGGTCTTCTAGATATGCGACAAGATTGGATAAGGCATCAGATCAACTATTCTATGATTGGAGAACATGAGTGACCTCTCGTTGAAATGGTAATCAAACCATCAGTTGGTTAGTGCACTCTAACAGGTGTATGTTATCTGTCTTTTTAATGATGTAGTCAGCAACGATCTACTTGATGACTAATTTAGAGCCCCCCTTCACATATATTTGGGGAACATAAATCCTGATGGCCTGATCGAGGCCAATGATGAGAGCATGTTAATCTACCTCATTTTTGGAGTATTCTTCTGAATACAAGAAATAATATGTCATGAAAACCTGTGTAGGTGTAGTGAAAACAATGTCCAATCCTACTATGTTGATTATAGGATCATTGATCCTTCTACCAATCATACTTTTTGATACGCCATCAAAATGAATATGCCAACACGACATAGTCTAGTCCAATGATAGGATGGACTCATTTGTAAAGTCATCTTCCAGGGAATTATTTGCGGGGGATGGATGGGCGGTAAAGAAGTATGCTTGTTCCTGATCGTTTAATACCTTCTATAGAACAAAAGTAATGTAAAATTGATGAAGGATCACTTCCCACCAAGCTAGATGGATTGTAAACATAGGGTAGTTCCGAATATAAATCAGTGGATACACAAGGGACCCCAGTTGTATCTCATGATGTTGTAGATAATGTCACAACCTCTAAACTACAAAAACCAGTGTGAGGTAGCTCTTCTAGATAGAGGAATATCTGGTCTCCTTATTAAGAATCATGTCACTATGATAGTAAAAAAAATTCCCTATCCCTTCATTATTCTTCTGGGTGAGAAGGGAACTAATAGATCACTCCAAGCCAGTCACATATAAGACTAGTGGCTTTCGAAACATAGGTGGAATCATAACCAGAGGATGGAGAAGATACTGATTAATTTCCTCAAAATTGTTCTAACACTCTTCATCCCATTAGTAGTTGACACATTTCTTCATGAGTTTGGAAAATTACTTACACTTTCCAAACCGATTTGAAATGAATTGGATTATATTGTCTAGTGGCCTTGAAATCCTCAAGGATCTTGGGGGATTCGTAGAGGAAGAATCTGACTGATGGACATGATATTTTTTGGGTTGATCTCAATGCCTCTTTATCTAATGAAGAAGATGAGAACTTCCCAGAGTTAACCCCTAAGGAACACTTCAAGGGTTTCATCATCAGATGATTGGAGTGGAGGAACCTGAAAACCTTCTCATGATCATTGAGTTGGTCCTTTTTCTAGTGGTATTTGACCACCATATCATCCATATATAATTCCACTAGTGTCCCAAGGATCGGAATGAATATTCATTGCATGACATGCTGATATGTAACTCTTGCATTATTCAAACCAAAGGGATTTACATGATAGTAGAAAGTTCCATGTGGTTCCCGGAAGGTAGTGGATTCTTCATCAATAGGGTCCATCCAAATTTGATTATACATAGAATATCCATCCATGTAGGAGAGGCCTGGTAATCCAATAGTGGAATCAATCAACAACATTATCATAGGATGTGGAAAATCATCCTTTTGATAGTGATAGTTGGGATCTTAAAACATAGTACATACATTGATCTATCTATTATACTTATTTACGAGGTTGTTGTTGGCCAACCATCTAGGGTACTGGACTTCCTAGATCAATTTGGTTATGATGATCTTATCAACCTCATCCTCGACCATGTCACCATGAGAGGGGTTTATTTTTCGAGGATACTTTTTGAACTCGTGATGACTTACCGAGAGTCTTAGGAAGTTCATGGAGACCTGAGGGTCTAATACAGGAAACTTTTTGTAACTCTAATAAAATAAATCAAAATTATACTTCATAAAATCCAGATACTACTTATGTTCTTTTGCAACTATAGCTGTGATGATCAGTGTTCTCCTCCGGTCTGACTTGGTTCTAAGATTCACCTGCACTAGCTCATTAACAGTAGTGGAGAATCCTTCCTCAAATGTAAGAGGGGTGTCTTCCAGACCTTCCTCATCATTCAAGATAGGGTTATGGATGAGAGGAGTCGATTCATTCAAGCAGGTAGATCTGGGGTAAACATGGGTGCCTACTTGAATGCTGGTAAAACCTTCATTAGGGGAATATCTTACTACAAAAACCATGGACATAAAGATCATCAATCTAATTCCACCATAACATTGACCGAGAGGTCCATGCTTGATGATATCAACGAAATGGTGGCATGTCTGTCTATGTTGACTAAGACCGATACAACCGAATAGGCTGGTATGGCATACCACTATTTCCATAGGGAAAACATCTCGATACCTAACAGGGGTAAGAGGTTTTGGTACCACCTAAGCCTAGTCTATATAGGAATATGATGTAATCTAATGATGTTCCATGTACCATGGAATATGTTTCCCACTCCTTCTAGATACAAAAAAGTAGCATCCCAAGTATGGGGTTGTGGTCTCCAACTAATGAATCAGGAGGATGAATGCATCATCCAAATATGTCCATAGGTCATATGAATGATTAGTGTGTTCATCCTCATTGGTTTGAACCCACATTTTCTTTCTATTTTAATGGTTGGAATATAAATAGTGGTCTTCACAAGAGGAAAAGAGAGATTCATCACCCTGGAGTATGCCCGCTCGACCATTAAGGGAGTACTTGAGGCATTGGTCATATTACGAGTGAACAGCTATGTGAAGATGGAGCGTGGGTGTTCCCATCAGCACATTGTAGGTGGTGTCCTATGAGAAGAACATGAATAAAATGTTGGAAATATGGACACCAAATTTGATCTTTAGGTGAAAATTTCTACATGACCTCTGCTCAGTCCAATCGTAACCCTAAATTTGTAGGTCAGAGGGATTCAGATATGCTTCAAACAGTCCTATATTGCAGAGTGTCTGGGTCGAGATGAGATTGATACCAGAACCTATATCGATATAGAAGTGGTAGAATTCTATTCTTTTAAAATGTAAATTGGCGTACAATGGGTGGATGTGCCCCTGTATAGGGGAGAATTCATCTTCTCTTGAGAATGAGATGATGTATTGACATCCTGGTCGCGCAACTTCATCAGTGTTGATGTCATATGCGGTCACTACATCTGTTTAGAACTGAAGAGGGCTTATCAAAGCCACTGTATGGGATCCACCCATATATTCTGAAAGGTGGAGGGTCTAAAGGATATATATATGTATAGGAATGATGAAAACATGCCTAATAACATTGCAATTCCATTTTTGATGCTCATTTATGCGACTAGGAAGTTTCTCTATGGTAGGAGGTATGATGAGAACTAATGGTCAAATCGATTGGTTCCGAGTAGTTCTATAGATATTTTGTTGCTCATTAGATGAACCATTGCAAGACTACTATCAGTTAAATTTCAGAAAACTTAGGTCTAGCTACATCTGGGTGCGATTGATCATTACATGGTCACGAAAACATTTCTTGGTCGAGTAGCATGAATGGTGGTGGCAGGGAATCCGACGAGATGAGATGAGAGGACTACACATACTGATCTCTATGCTAAACCTTTTTTCTAGTCTCGGTAGTCTGCATGGCCTATTTGGAATCCCTTACCTAATAATTCTGATGATTCGCATATCCATGCCCTCGCCGATGATGGCATCGATCGAGAACATTGGGAGGACCTTCCTGATTCTCCTCAACATCAAGGACCATGTATGGGTCCACTAGTTCGACAATAATCACCACGACATACTCCTAATAATCTTATAAGGAATCCTATAAAAAAGGAGTATTTTCGGGGCAATCCTCATCTATGGGGGCATGATGTCATTGAGATCATGTGATGATTTTGGCATCAGTGGGCGATTTTTCTTCCCCTTACACCATCATAACCCACTCTTATGAGAAGAAGAAAGATGGGATATGGATATAGAAACGACAGTGGGAGGAGGTCCAACCACTTAAGGAAGATTTGTATAATTCAATTGGGCATGAATGACACTATGCGAATGAGAAACTACTATACGAGATAACCAATAATCATACTTCTGAGACCTGCAGCTGGAGACATGATGCCATTCACCTTCATTGTCCCTGTTAGGATTCAAAGAAAGACATTCCACCTATGCCATAGTAGGATTGAACCTAAATAAATTGTTGTCAACCTGGTTCTGGTGCCAGTCCTTGAACACAAAACAATTCATAATAGTATCTCCACGGAATCTGTGATAGGGGAAATAGTTCAAGCGATCAGTGAGATCATCCTCCTGGGGCCTCCTACACTCAGGCAACTTCAGGATTCCATGATCCACGACACATCAAAAATAATTGGGGACATGAGCCTCATAAAATGATTAGGTATGATTTATCATGTCCATGAAAGGAACTATGGGTGCATATCCATTTCTAGGAGATAAAACATGTCTTGGAGGTTAAATCTGACAATGTTTCCTAGGTGGTAGTGCCTGATGTGGTGGTGCCAACTGATTCTGAGGTGGGTGATGCTGAGCCTAAGGGTGGGCCTGAGGCTACTGTCATTGGCAAGGCTAAGGATGGGGAAATACGAGTAACAATTATAAAGGTTTAGGGGATTATACCTATGTAATGATAACAAATTTATCCTTGGAGGCCCTCCTTGCTATAGATATGGGAGGCAGTGGGTGCGCCTTCTTGGCTTGCTATAAGGATTCTTCTAGAAATTGATCCTTATCCAAAAAATCCTAGAATCATCCAAGGAAGTTTGGACGGACGAGGTAGGAGACAAATTTTTTCTTCACATTCCCCACACACATCATTACCAACGTTTTTTGAGTCAACGACACATAGAGTAAAAAAATGAGGTCCTTCCACTTATTGAAAAAGTCTTTGACTTGGTCATCTAGTCATTCTTTGAGAATCAAGAGGTCGAATAAACTAGTCTTCCATGTGGTGGAGCTTAACTAATACAAAAATTTCATGTGAAGATGTCCCCAACCAATTATAGACCCAATTGGTAACAGGATATACAAGATGAACACAAGATCTTACAGTGTTTTTATGAAGCACCAAAGCGTGGAAACTTGATACAGTGTGGGAGTTCCTAGCGTCGGTCCTCTCTTTAAATTAAAGTGAACTAGATGCTGCAGTGGGTTTCCCATCCAATTTAAGGTGGGGAACATAGGATTCTTGAAATATGGTTGTGCCATCATATCGTCTACCCATGCTGGATACTGATTTCCATCCAGTGTAATTTCCACTTATTTCATTTCAAGATCCACTAGGTGGGTAATGATGGAGGACATTGGATCCTCCTGATGGGGGTTCCAGTCTTGGCTGGGGTCCGTGACTTCCAGCATGATGATAGGTTCTTAATCCTTTTAGGCAGACCCAATGGCTCATGGAGTGACTGGTGGAATAGATGGAGGAAAAACATAGAGATATTCTGGAGGAATTTCTTGATTTGGGTACTAAGGGTAATTCTCATGCAGTTCAGGTAGGTTTGGTGACGCATACCACTGTAATGTTTTATAAACTATGACCTCAACACAATCTAGGCACATTGTGTTGTAAAAATCAATGTGAAGTAACTCACCAGGATGAACCTAGGGATTCCCCTACTATCCTAGTAATGTATTCATGGGGTCATACCAACCATCAACATAGTCTGGGAATCGTCCTGGAAGACACTCGGTCAGGATCTCATCGGGGAATCTTTTCTCTCTGGAAAGCTCTTGGTGAAAGGTAGCCATCTTAGGACCATCCCCCATCTTCTGCACTATACTAGTTAGGAAAAAAGGAATACAATCCCTAGATGGTCCTTTACCCATGTTGGGGTATCAACCTAGGTGTAATGATTTAGAGAGTAGTACAAGTCCAATCATCTTCCTTTTCTAGCGAGTGACAACGCCTGGGAGGTCCAGTAGAAACTATGCTGCACCAAGGGGCGGGCCATCATATAAGAACCCTACCTAGGTGTCTTCCTACTTATGTGTGACGAGCTTAGTCTTATTTACCGTGACCACACCTAGTGGAATATCCTCGATGTCACTAGGCATGTCCAGTTATTGCAGTATTTGGCTAAAATAGAGAGCAACATAATTCTGCATCCCTAGATCTACTCGTATATGGATGCCTATATTATAACTTTATGGAGAACAAGGAAGATCTAAAAAAAATATGTTGAAGAAATAAACGACAGCTAGGCAATGCAGGTTGATGATCTATAGGAATTGTGGCAAGTTCAACAATGCGACACTGCAGGTCGATGGAATCAAAGTGATCCTCACTCTTTGGATACACCAACATATGGTTCTGGAGGAAAAAATGCATCAGCGAGATGGTTAAGAAGAATTACTTGAATTTCATCCTTGTTGAGGGATTTCAGAATGTTGATTTCTATAGTAGAAATTGGTAAGAACAACTCAGATAATTGTTTCACTATGAGGATTTTCCGCAAGCTTCTTCGCTCAGAATCAGGTTCTGAGTTTTGGTTTCCCCAATATTCTACTAAGGAAGCTGAGGAAAGAGTAGTGGAATATATTTATACCATTATAGTGGTGAAGTGGTCATTAGAGAGGATTCTACATGAGATGACAAGCTACTGTAAACTATGTTGTCTCTTGGGGATGTTACTAACCACATCATCATGTCCCTATTGGACGTAGTGTCGACCACCACTTCATGGGTGAATATGGATGATATTAGTGGTAGATTATATTAGTTCTCATAATCTAAAAAACCCCAAATAAACTCCCCATAGTCTCATGTTGATGTAGAGAGTGATTCTTGTGATTGTAGAGAAGACTGCACGACATGAACCCAAAAGGGTGCTAAATCTTCATCCTTCTACACGTACCTGTGGTGGGATTCGGGGATTTGGTGCATCTCTTTTTTTGGGAGGAAGAAGCTCAATTTTCAGGTTCCTACCTCAGACCCTAATATAGAGTATTGGGGTAAAGTTTCCATCATCGAGTCATACTATTCTTCAAAATATGAAAAGCGGACTGGGGTGATAATGATCTGGCATTTCTCAGAGTCTGTCCTCCAGTGGTGGTGGTCCTCTCTTCTACCCAGCGATGTTTTTTCAGGGTAGGGTGGATCTTTGACACAAGGATTACCTCCATGCAGTTTGATGCCAGAGTTGAGAGGTCCTCCACTAGAGCTGGTTGCTACATGAGGAGGACATTTGCATCCACTGTCATTAAAGTGGGGGGCACATATTCTTTGGTGAACATGGATGTGAGGAGAACCCGAGAAGATGTCGAATGGAACATGGGGATGACCTTTGGGAATGTTTCATAATGTGGGAGGAGGACCTACATGTTAGGGAATGATAGAGTAGGGAGGACCTCTACTAGGGCTGGTGAGAACATGGTGAGGACTTCCATGATGATGGGTGATAGGGCTCTGAGGAACTTTTCTCTGGTCGATGCATCTATGGGGAGGACCTCCAATAGAACCGGTGATGACGTGAGGAGGGACTTCGCATTGATAACATGAAATATGGAGAGAATATCCAAAAATAGAATCAAGGGAATGTGGAGGACCTTCATGATGGGTGTTTACAAGATGGGGAGGGCCTTTTCTTGGACTAATGCTGGTGACATGGGGACAACCACCATGCGTAGTGTGGTAGTAGGGAGGACCTCCACTCTGGCAGACAACGATACGAGGAGGATATCCATACAGAATATTATTATTGTGGGTCAACTCACAGTGGCTGTTTTTCCAATCAGCAATTGAAAGAGTCATCCCAACCTTCCCATGGGGTGGCAAGGGTCACTATCTCGATCAGAAATAGAAGTGACCCTACTCTATAGCAACATGGAGTTGATAGTATGTATCAGTGGTGGCATAGACCATTGAAGTTGTAGTAGATGACTCCCCCTAATGGGTGTCTTCCTGAGCCTGGCCCAGATGTTGATGTTGGTTTAGCCATACCAAATCCAGTGGCATAGCAATGTAGACAACATATTTCTTGTCTCGAAGGATCAAAACTTGGTGGAAGCCCTCCTTAGTAGCTTCTAAATGGTACTCAACGTCGGGTTTACCCTAATGTCCCATACCTCATTGGTGTAGTGGAATGAATCTTAAGGGACCGCTTGTGGCATAACATGCTAGCCTGCAGTGCAGGCTGGACTAGGGGGATTGGATGGGATAAACCTGGTCCAGACTCAGGTCATACCTTTTTATAAAAATATCTATATCTTTCAAATCAATTGTCCATTTGATGAGCCATTTGTAGCATTGGGACCCTCTTAATGAGGTAGTCCTCTTTAGATACTCCAAGTGAGTTATTTAGAATTTTTCATATTACCTAATGGCTTGAGGAGTAGATTCTCCTAGAACGAGTGCACTATTAGTGGAATGTTGTGTATGGATTTGATCAATATGTGGTGTAACCTAGAAGCTCCGTGAACTAAAATCTCAATGAACTAGAAGCTATGTTCCCTAGAAGATATGTGACCAAGAATCATTTGGTATTATCTAGAGACTATGTGTCTCATAGAGATAGCGTGTCATACAATGACTGTGTGTCTTACTGAGACTGTTTGTCATATGGAGATTGTGTGTCTCATAGAGTCTATATGTCACATTGGATTTAGTATATCGGGACATTATTAGGATATATTTTGTAGACATATACCTGTGTGATATGACTATAATTCATGTATTTCTTTTTGGTATACTATTTGTATTTTTTTTCTAGTATTCCTTTGTGGTTTTGGTGTCTCCTACTGAGTGTTGTTTTACTCAACACTACATGGTCTTTAACCACTAGTGTAGTGTATTATGAAGATGATTGACACATTGAAGGAGTACAAGGTGGAATAAGACTAGGTGGTGTTTAGAAAGACTAGATAGTTGGGGTTTACTCTTACAGTTTTTGACAGCTATCTCAGTATCTACCCTTCATGTATGGTATTATCCGGATGAGTTCTAGGAACATGAACATTAACATCTACAGACTCTTTCTTTTGATATGATTTTATTCTAGACTTGTTCACTTTCTAGTTTCCTACTTTCATACTCTATGGTTGGTATCTTAGTGTATGAATTCTTTTTTACATAGTATTTTTACATTTCATCATTGTGGGATTGGAGATGTGTGCGTGTGTATAAGCACTTAGGAAAATGACTCTCATTTGTGGGATATGCCTACTCAGTGCATGTTGAAAACCCCTGTCCTATTAGAGGAAGTCTTTGGGTAGTCATGGCATAGGCCCCTCTAGGGTGGGTCATGAAAAATTCACATAAGTAGTAGTATTTTATTTAAAATTAAACCCACTTTCAAGAAGAAAAAATGGTTTCCCAAAGGAAATGTTTTTAAATGTATAAAAAGCCTAAAAAAATTAAATATATAATTGATTCCAATGACCTAAATTTTATTATTTATAATATAATTGAACGATATTTAATTTTAAAAAAATTAAAACAAAATTAAAATTGTAAATTCTTTTAAAGAAAATGAAATTTTCCATAAAACACTATTGGAAAATGGACCTATCCCCACGAGTTTGGAGAAAAACGTGGGGATAGGTACCCCTATACCAACGGTTTTGAAAAACCCTAGGTATAGGTCACTTTTCAGGACCTATACCCACGGATTTCCAAAATCGTGGGTATAGGGGTACCTATCCCCACAGTTTTCCAAAACCATGGGGATAGGTCCTGAAAAGTCACCTATACCCACGGTCTTCCAAAACCGTGGGAATAGGGGTAACTATCCCCATGGTTTTGCTGAAAACCATGGGGATAGGTCTGGGCTAAAATACATATACCCACGGTTATGAAAAACCGTGGGTATAGGCTTCCAGTGGGTGAATGGGAAATTTGTTTTTCCACGGGAATGAAATTTTTTTGGCAGGAATCCTATACCCACTGTTCTTCCCTCTATACCCACAGTTTTTATAACTATATTTGACTATATATATATATACACATAGGTGATGTTATGGTAGTGTTTAGACGTGGTGTCTGTAGTGAAGAGGTTGCGGGATCGAAACTCGCCGCCTGCATTATTTTAGGATCTATACCCACGGTTTTGAAACCGTGGGTAAAAGCCGTTGACACCGTGGAAATTGGCTATGTTTCGTTGACACGGTGGTAGAACACCTATACCCATGGTTTTGGAAAACCGTGGGTATAGGTTGGGGACCTATACCGACACTGTTCTAGCCAACGGTTCCCAAAACTGTGGGTATATCCTTTACCCACGGTTTTGAACCGTGGGTATATGCCATTTTTTTAGTAGTGAAAAGTAGTAATTTTCACTATTCATTGAAAAATCAATATTTTCAAGAAAATATCAAAAATAAACTATAATATAATATAGAAACGATGCTTAAAAAATTTAAGTTATTATTTTACAATATATTTTCTAAAAGTGTTAAAATATAAGTTCAAAATTAGTGCACAATACATGATGAGATTGTTTTTTATAAAATAATACAGTTTCACATAAAAATATCATTTTATTTTTATTATTTATATTTATATTTATTATAAATTGATAACTAATAATTATATTCACACATGTGTAAACCATATAATTTTAAAATTTTAGTTATTTCTATTTATACCCACTAATCCAACAGCTAGGATATAATAGTGTAATACTTTACCGTTCTTTTAGACCCAAGGTTGCTTATATCACAATCTATATAGGAGATTGAATTTATAATGATATATATTTTAAAATCTCAAGGTGTTAAATTCTTCCCACCTAAAAACTGTCATCCTTGAAATTTCAATAAACTCATCTCATGATTAGATTTAGGAAGTTCATCATCGAAATTTCTTCAGGTACCTATGTCACCCCTTCTATCTTATGATTTCCCTGAATTAACTTTACTAGCTAAGTCATTCGATTACATAACAATATATCTATAATGTATATAATCTAGATTGGATCTCCATATTATGATAGGTAAATTTTTAATTCTATTTATTCCAAGGAAAGAACATACAATGGGTTTATAATATACTTCCTTTATAGTGATATATGTAACACATCATATACAGAGAATTGGTGGAATTTACAAATTGTAAGACACATATCCAATTATTTCAATAAATTCAAATGGTATGATTTACCTAGGGAGAAAATATCCCTTTATTACTAAACCTTATAACACCCTTCCATGGGGACACTTTCATGAAAACATGATCTCCCACTTTAAATTCAAAAACATTCCTTTGGTTAGTGGAATAGATATTTTTTATAATTTTAGCTACTTTAATATAGGTTTAAATAGTATTTAAATTTTCCATTATCTACTCTACATGTTTTCAACCTATTATCTTCATTTTCGAAACTACCTCCCAACAAGTTGGAGTATGACACCTCCTTCTATATAATGCTTCATACTGTTCCATTTGAATACTTGAATGAAATATATTATTATAAGAGAACTCAACCTAAGGTAAATACTGATCCAAAAAACATTTAAATTAAATAGATAATGAACTAAAAATGTCTTATAATATTTGAATATTCCTTTCATATCGTCTAAATCTTTGAGGGTGATAAGAAGTTCTCAAACAAATCTCGGTGTCAAGAGCCTTATGAAAAAGTTTCTAGAATATCGATGCAATTCCTAGATCCCGACCAGACACAATAGAAAGAGGTTCACCGTCCATCCAACTATAATTTTTTATTAAGACACTTTAAGGACAAGTGGGAAACCAAAGTTCGCACACAAGAACTACGTGCTGAAAGAGCTCCCAGAATTGTTAAACACAAGACTAAGGTTATTTGAGTCAGATTCTCTATATAATTCCCAGTGCAGCATACTAACCTGGGTGTCTGGATCCTCCCTAATAAGTGCTTCAAGGTGAGAAATCATTTTTTCCATTATCTGGATGAATTCCCCCAAGGTGATTCTACCTTGGTTGAAGCCTGGGGCGATGATTCGATCTTGCTCGTCTATCCACGCTTCTTGCTCCATTGTGGCCTTAGTCTGCAAGCATCTTTCATAAATCCTTTAAATCTCTTCATTTGATGCATTTGGCCGAATGGCTTTTTCAAGAATCTCTTCCTTAAAGTGGCAGATGATCCTTAGACATTCTGCACCCTCTTCCTCTATTACTCTTGATTCTCTACTTAGATCCCCACTTTCCCCGTCTAGAAGGCCTTTGCTTTCCTTGCTTCCACATTTCTTATCCGACCTGGTGTCTATTGGTTTCGACAAGTGAGAGTAGTCTTTTCACCCCTTGGATTTTTCCCTTGAACCACTATGAATTTCCCCGAGTCGCGCTTTCCTTTTTTCCCCTTCTTCCTTCTTGGACTGTTGGGACCTTTCTCTTAGAACTGGTCTAGGCTGTCAACTAAGAGTTGGCCAAAACTATTATCACCTGAATCCACATCCTCTTGTGACAATGATTGTTCTTGAGTTGCCCGACCTTCAAATCGGTTTTTCACTTCAACCCCCGGACCTTCTTTGAGAGCCCTCGGCCTACCCGAAGAATCCAACTTGCCTTCTTTGACTACCAAGTCCTTCTTCTTCTTCCCCTTTCTCCCCGTCATCTAAAAGGAAGACTTCAAAATGAGCAGGTTTGGATCATGATGACCCAATATTCTAGCCCCTTCATACCTACCTTGACCGTGGAGAGAGCTTGTGGCTACATGCAAAAAAGGATTTCCCCTACAATTCCTTGACAGATGGTTCAACCTCCTTTCCAAATTCACCCTCAATGACCTCACTACACAGAAATAGGCCATTGGATTGCTTATATCCATGACCCATGAATTGATACTACTGGTTAGATCCCTCCCATTCCCGACCTTTTAGACCCCCAGGGCAATAAACCTCGCTAACACCCTTCACCACACAAATATCGAAAATTCTATCTGAGATCGGATGCTCCACCACATCCACATAAAAGGATAGCTCTTTATCCTTTCCTTCCCCCTACACTGCCTCCACTCCATTCTCCTGCAAGGAATGAATCCCCAAAACCAGCCTTAACTGATCTTGGACATCTATAACCCGTGGCAAGGGGGTACTGGCCACCACATCCTTCACTGATTCTGGAACCACCAGATAAGTCCACTGCAAACGCAGACCCTCCTCAGGACAATCTTCTGGTTCTAGCCTCAAATCCTCACCTGGACTGAATTGAGCCCCTCCTAGATCCCATTCCCCTAGATCAACCTCGCACGCCTCTGCAGGCATGTCCATTCCTGCTCTATCCAACTGCTGAATCACACCGGGAATGGCCTGCGCCTGAGACTCTTCTGGTGGGGGAAGTTGCTGAGCCCTTGGACAATGATGACATCCAGGGACTGAATGTCCTAGATGGTGGAAACCTAAGAAAAACGCCGGCCAAGACTCGAAGACCACCTGCTGTTTTCATCTGAATTCTTCGCCAACCGAAATCTAAAGCCACTATGTAGGAGGATTTGAAACGTCGAACTGAACACAGATGCGAGGGTTGATAGGGTGACAAATAGTAGTATTCCTACTATCCGAAAAGAGAAATACACTAACCATGTTCCCTAACATTCTTATTATTGACGGAATCTAAAAATGAAGCGGCAAATCTGGGAAGCTTACCCACACCGCCATTTTCGGTTCGTCCTTATTCATAGTGTATTAGAAGGACCAGCGATTGAGGTAAAATCTGCATCCATTGAGGGTTCGGGGGGCGTTGGACCAAGCAGCCATCAAATTACTCTCAGATAAAAAATGAACCATCATCTGATGCCGATCGAGCAACCCGACCACCGCACTGTCTTGAAGTCCCAAGCTTCAAACACAAATCTATCAAAGGCATCCACCGAAGGGTGGCGAGCCCTAAAGCGAGCGACCAGTGTCGTCCTGAAGAGATCTGAAGCGCCGTTGAACTCCTTCATGGATAGAGAGAGTTGTGGAAATCCCTTATGAAGGTCAAGGACCTCATGGAACAAAGGAATTGTCGGTAAAGGAGGAATGAGAGTGGGGTTGGTGAAGGGAAGAAAACTCTGGATGATTACCCCTCCCCCCTCCGGGGATGGAGGGGTCGGCGCAGCTGCCATCGCCGCTAGGGCTTCACCATCGACCTCACTTCGCAGCCGCCATCTCCCACCAAAAATAATATTTCATTCCAAGAGGTTCACCATGAAATCTTAAATATTCATCATTATATATCAATTTATGCTGATGAAGAGGTAAATCATCTCTTATGGTGAGGTAATGTGTTGATTTTTTAAGGGAATCAACAATAACCCATAATTCATTATTCTTTCTAGAAGTATTTGGTAATCTAGTAAAAAGTCCATTGTAATGTCATACCATTTATACATATGAATATGTAGAGGTTTCATGACTCTTCTATGATGTTATCTCCCAACCATCACCTATTGATAAAGAAAACATTGTGAACTATAATCATAAATTTCCCACTTCATATCATCCCGCAAAAGTGTTCCTTAAAATCAATATACATCTTAGTGCTACCAGGTTATATTGAGAAAATCAAAATATGATAATAATCCAAAAATTCCCTTTTCAGTTTATGTATATATGTTCCCACATTCAAGGATTTAAATCTTCTTTTGAAAATTCTCATCATTAAGCTGAGAAATTTTTATATTTTTCTAATAAATAGGTTTTTGAAATAATTTGAAAAGCGAGTGATGTCTATCCTTCCGTAATAGTTTCCATTTATATATATTTACTAGATACATCAACATACGATCCTTTTCAATCCTCATTTTTGTAATGAATCCATCATTTTCTAGAACAATGCATCTGTTGCCTTATTTTCCTCCCCTCGGTGGTAGTGTATTGAGTAATGGTAGTCCTTCAGTTACTTGATCCATCAAATTTTTCTCATATTGATCTCTTTATATTAAAATATATATTTCAAACTGTTATGTTCCATATATATCTCAAACTTTTAACCATTGAGATAACATATCTATTTCCTCAAAGAATATATTATGAGTTCTAACTCAATATCATCAATTGGATAGTTTTACTCATAAATCTTTAAATACCTTGACACATACCAATAATATTATCATTATTCATAAGAACACAACTATGAACCTTCATTAATGCATTAATATATTTTACAAATCCATCATTTCTTGATGTTATAGAAAAAATTAGTGCATTCACCAATCTCCTATTCAATTCTTCAAAACATTATTCACATTCCATTTTAAAACAATCATATCCCATTTTTGAGTAATCTTGGTTATCAGGTTATAAAAATGGGAGAAATTTGAAAAAATAATAATAGTATCCTCTCAATCCAATGAAACTACATGCCTTAGTTATTTTTTTATTGTTGGACATTATTAGGTTACCTTTTTCATTGTAAGATCAAATGAGATTCCATAATTAGAGAATATATTTCTAAGAAACGAACCATTATAAACCCATATTTCACACTTTCAAAATTCACTACCACAAAAATATTTTTTCCCAGCACCAACCTTTATCAGCGCTAATGAAAACGCCTTGATAAAAGGGGTACCTTTATCAGCATTTTTTTAGTAGCGCTTATAAAGGGGGGCCATTATCAGCGCTTTTTTTTAAAAGCGTTGATAAGGGTTCGACTTAAAATAAATTAATTTAAAATAATATATTAATATATTAATATATAAATATAGTCATATTGATATAAATATTATATATAACTTTTAAATATATTTTAGATAAGTATAAATATACATTTACACTTAATATACTTAATATATAAGATATTTAGTGAAAATGGATTATAAAAAATTAAAGAAATATTTTCAATTAATAATTTTCTAATTATTATGGAGTAATAGTCATTTAATAATAATTTGAAGACTAAAAAAATAAAAAAAATAAAAAAAGATCCAAAATATGTTGAAAACGCAACTTGAACTTAAAACGGCCATAACGTTTGATCCAGATGTCCGTTTGAGCTCTTCCACATATCAAATCAAAGATTGTGACGAGCTCTACACCGCTGTGACCTGAGGGAACCGAGGAAAGGATTTTTTGAGGTCAAAATAGGCCCATAAGGCCTCCAAAATTGAGTTTTTAGTCGGGATACCCCAATTTTTTTAACATTTTTTGGATTTTCATCCTCGTTTAAGGGGGCATTGTTGGATTTTTTTTGTGGGTACTGAATTTATTACAAGGTATTACATTCATATTGATATTATTTCTTTGAAATTTTATCATTTTTTATAATTCACTACTATTTATAATCAAATATGTAACTATATGTACATATTGTTTATATATTCACACCTAAAAATTTAATTTTTTAATTAAATTATTAAACATATTTACATATAAAATATAATAGATTTATCTAAATAATAACTAATATCCATTTTATTTAAAATACCAATATATGAATATTTATATAACTATATATTAATATAACTATATATATATCAATATAACTATATATACTAATATAACTATAAATATATATATAAATATAAATAAGTATATATATAGTAATATAACTATATATATTAATATAAATATATATTACTACACGAATAAATATAACTAAATATATATATAAATCAATAGATATATCATACATAAGAGAACAAATCAGTATAGGGGAGTGGCAAAGGCTTCAGGCACGCAGGGGGGATGTCTCAAGATCAAATCCGAGTGGAGGTAGAGGCGCATGTGCAAGGGTGAATTAGAGGGGCTAGTACTGATAACGGTGAGGTATAGGGCTGATAAAGGGTGTAGGAAGTGTGTGCGGGTGCTGGAGGTGTGGTAAATCACTGATAAAGGGGGGATCAAGCGTTGTAACCCCCCCCCCCCGAGATTGGAAGTATTATTTTTAATTTTTTTAGTTTTATCAGCGCTGATAAAAGTGGTCTTTTATCAGTGCTAAAAATAATGCGCTGATAATGGACCCTTTTATCAGTGCTTTTTTTGCACTGATAAAAGGGGTCTTTATCAACGCTTTTTGGAGAACTGATAAATGGGACCCCCCTTATCTTCACCAGCTTTAACAGTGCTTTTCTAGCACTATTAAAGGCTATTTTTAGCACTGATAAAAGGGGTATTTGTAGTAGTGATATATCATTTAACACTTTTCATTTAAGAGTCTCAAGAATGATCTTTAATTAATTCTCATGATCCTCTAAGATATTAGAGTAAACAAAAAATAATCAATAAATACTAGAAAAAATTATAAAGATATTACTTGAATACTTTGTTCATTATATCCATGAAGACATAGGGTGAATTAGTCAGTCCAAATGGAATTACTGTGAACTTGTAATTTATATACCTCATATTAAATATTGTCTTCAGAATACCTTCCTTCATTACTCACAATTTGGGATATATAGAACAAATGTCAGTCATTGAAAAATGTTTTTCTATGGAATTTTGAGTGAATCAGTCATCAATGTGTGGTAAAGGATATTTGTTCTGTATAGTCATAGAATTGATTTATCTATAATATGATCATCCAAATAGATCCATATTTATTCTTAATAAAAATAATAGGGGCTCCCTATGGGAAAAAATTATATCATATAAATCTCGTATCACACAACTCCTCTAATTATTTCTTTAACTTCCCTAATTCCATAGTGGCCATAATATTATGAGAATTTTACATTGTTATTGTATCAGTGATTAAATCAAATAAAAAATAAACTTCACATTTTGGTGGATGTCCCAACAATTCCTTAGGGAACACATCAACACATTCCTATAAAATAGATACATTCATAATTTTATGTTCACCTTTCACATTTATAGATTGTGTATTCTCTTCTTCCCTAGGAATTATATTCCTAATATGTACTAGTGGTGGGTCTAGAAATTATTCCAATGATAAACTCTCCCCTATATGAATCCTTACAGATAACTCCCTTCTTAATGTTATAAGTAAATATCTAATTTTCTAGGAAAACATGGAAGATATTAATGAGTCGGATGAACCAGAATCAAAAAAGAAATTAGCTAAATTTGAGGATATGATTAATTTTCATTGTACCACATCATTAGTAAATTCAATATCATATGTTGTGATCAAAAAATCTTGGCCTCCCCTATAGGCATTTTCTAGGAAAAACTCCCTTGATGCCTATGAAAATAAATTTCATTGTATCCCATATCCTTAAAATTGAATCATTTCACAATGGAATATTCTTTTTTTCCTATAAAATCATTATCGTGGTGTAATTTATCTATAAAATTGTTTCAATCTCCCATTCCTAGCAATAATGCTCTATGGTATATCTTTCCACATTAATTACAATCCTTAAATTAGACTCTTTCGTTATCTGATTTTTTTATTTTATTTTCCAAAGTGCTCACTACCCTTCTATTATCTTGGTTTACATCAAATCCTTAATACTTGGAGAATTATTTCTATATCTTGATAGCTCATGATATTATGTAATTGTATATTGATACGGTTTGAGAGACTATTTTCTTTTGTAGTATTGGATTAAACCTATTAAATAAATGGTCAATATTTATCTTTATATTACATATGTATTCTAAAAAAATGAATTGATAATTCTGTAATGTTGGATGCATACATTAGAACATTTTCATCTACCTTTTCTCATAGACTCAGGGATTGTATCTCATATTTTCTCATTGATCACAAGGTAACTATGTTTATAATAAGAGTACCTTAAAATCCTTCCAGGAAATGTTTGATATTCCTTATTTATCCTTACTGTTTTTTATTAATGAGAAAAATTAATCTTAATATCCTAGGAGATGATAAATTAGTATAAAAACCTTATCCCTTTCATTACATCACAGAGCGGGAAATATATTCTCTAAAGAAAAAAAATAAATTTATCATCTACAAATGAATCTTTATTCCCATTGAATGATGGATATAACTAATGAAAAGAGGTATAAAATTATTACACCATGTTTTGGATCATTAGGTTGGTCCATGTGATCAAGGATATTGGTCATAAAAAAAGCCATCTCCCCAATATAGTTATAATTTGATCAATTCTAGTTATATATCCCACTCTAGACTCATTATCTTTCTGAGGAAGGAAAACCCTACATGGAATATGTGAATTTATATAGTTTCATATCCATCCACAAGGTGATATTTCTAAGAAATAACATACAATAGATTATATCATAACATTATGTATCAAAATGTATAATTTCAAGACTATTGAAAAACATAAAAAAATTGAAAATTTATGAATAAATAATCTTAAAATCATAAACCTAGCACTTATGGGAATATTATCATTTCATAAAAATACTTTCAAATTCATCATAATATTTTGTAAATAAAATATGAATTATCCCAATAATATCATTGAGAAGTGTCAAACCAGATGAGAAACAAGGCCTATTGTGTGTATTAGGTGATGATCGATTCAAATCCCAATACACCCTTTTCAAAGTAATTACCCTTAGATACAACTATTCCAAAGCCATATCTACCTATGGTATTCATATAGGGATGTATTTATTGAAAATAAACATAATACATACTTTACCAAAACATTAGGAAGTTATCATATACCTAGAATTATCTTCAAATTTAGTCATAGGGTTATGTTCTCTATTATATCTTTTATAAAAACTAGTGCTCAATGTATCTAATAAACATTATCTGATACCAACTACTAATACCCCTAGTCTCGAATCCTAGAGTTAGTGGTGACTTTATTAAATTTGTGTTTGATAAAAATGATCAAATCCTAAAGAAATGAATAGTTTAGTAGTATCATAAAATTAGATACAAACTCAAATTTCACTATACATTTGAAAACATTAAATAAAAAATATTTCTTTATTTGAGAAATCACTATTCCCTTTAGCATTTACCTTCATGTCAGTCATAATACATTTCCTGGCATCATAGAAAAAATAAAAATAAGATAGGGGTGAACTTAGATGCCCCATAAGGGTGCTTGTACAGTATAATCAATCATCAATATATAATTCATAATCAATATGTGAAGATAAATAACTAAAAATTAATTTAATTTAATCAACTACTTGAGAATAAATAATAATATACCAATAATAAATGATGATAAAAATTTTCCGTATAACTAATTCCATAATCTTTAAAATTATCCGTGAATATCATAACTAATGAAATAATTACAGGGAAATAAATAACTGACCTCATAATGAGGGGATTTATGATAGAAAACATCATAAACATAACTTCAAGGCCTCATTCCAAGACATCTAACATAAATGTGTAAGGCCTCATCCAAATAACCAATCCAGTTTATCTCATTAGTCCTATCTATGAATCCAGGGGATATAGTATGTCTCACCCATCACTTCATAAGTATGATGTATTCCTCATATTATAGGGGGGAATCATAAACCATACAAACAATTATATTATAAATCTAGAATATGAAATGTTAATAATTTCCATAATCAATAAACATAATCATAAACCATCCATAGTAATATAGAGTATAATATCAAAATAGTACATCCACATTTAAAACGATCATAAATCATCCATATAAATAAGGCGGAGGGTATCATTATAGTATATACTCGTTATAATATTCAAAAAAGGTTGTTCAAATAGATTAAAATACTTTAAAATTTTTACTAGAAAATTTCATAAGGAAAATATGATTTTTACTATGAAAATTATTACTTAAAGAATATAATATTTTCAAAATATTATGGATAACATTTTATAGGAAAATAATCTTTTTAAATAATTAAGGAACCTTCAAATCAATGTTTTTTCATTATGGATGGTAATTCATTACATTCCATATAAGTTAAAAAACATTATCTTCACACTATTGTAAAAAGGTTAAAATGTACATTTTTTTGAAAATCAAAAGAATATTACATTCAAACCATTTAAAAAAAATTAAACCATGGATAAAATTATGTTGAATAGATAATTTTGAGAAATTTAAAAAATATTTTATAAAATATTTTTAGAAAACATGGATATGAATGAAAATTTTTTTTTGACCAAAGATAAAAATGAAGTGAGTTTTTAAAAAAAAACTCTCAACCATTATGAGTAACAAAGAGGATAATATGGTAATATTACATAAAAATTTCACAAATAACCAAATAATAAAAATATATATTGGACTTTAGATATAAATATAAAATAATTCCCCCAAAGGATACTTGAACAAAAAAAATCAAGAATATTAATGAGATTGTGAAATAAACTTTTACCACTTTGAGGGATTTTGAACCATAACCCCATGAATTAAATAAATTAAAATAAAAATTCCTATTTAACTAATATAAATATATTAATGACCAATCATATCAAATTTTTATTATATACACTACATAAAACAAACAAATTTTGAATGTGTTTTATGTCTCCCAAATGTAAAAGTGATACGACAAACCCTTACCTCACGTATGACTTCCTTCGTACATGCTTGAAAAAAATATATAGTAAAAATATATTTGTTACAAATATATTATATATAATTAATAATTTTTATCACACCTTATATAATTTTATTATAATCCTCTATGAGACCGTATGTGAATATGGAATATGTCTCCCGAAAGTAAATGTGAGACGAGAAACCCTTACCTCACATCTATCTTTCCTCACACATGTTCAAACCTCCTATATAATAAATATAGACTTGTAATAAATATATTATACAATAATAATAACATATACCACAACTTATATGGTTTACATATAATCTTCTACCACCCATTTATCGATAATTCCATGTAAAAATCACTGTTTCGGGTAACAACTGCTTCATTTTTCATATATGTTTTTGTATGGTGGTTTGGTTCCTTATAGTTTGATCATGGTTAAAAAAACTCCATAATTTTAATAATTATTTAAATATAATATATATTCATTATACACATATTTATATTCTTATATAAAATTTATAGAGAGAAAATTGAATTACATCGTTCTTGGAGACGGTATGTCATATGTACACATGAAAGTTATTTCCATTTTTTGACGGATGGAATGAATGAAAGATAAATAATACTTAACATTTAAAAATATTTTTTATATAATATATATCATATGTATAAATTAAATATATTCTTATTTCAATCCATTTTAAAATAAAATGAAAAACATATCACATTGCTTCATTGAGGCGATAGTCCACACTTATGCCCAAACAATGTTATTATCTTAAAACAAATTGGATGTTAATACAATTGATTTAATATTAAAATTATAGAAGTATAATAATTATATATATATATATATATTAAATTAATAGTTATATCCATACCTGAGAGATGATGATGGTATTCGAATTATATCGGTTCATGAGGTTGTTGTCCGTTGTACACACGATCGAACAATTCATTTACAATTTGATAGAACAGTTGATGTATATAGGTTGTCACATTAACATAATAAAATATCTATGTATGTAATATAATTTTATTGTTATTTTATCATATTTTGAGAATATTTTAAAGGAGTATTGGAAGAAATAAAAGAAAGATGTGTGGTTGAGAACTATACCTCTTCTTCGGAGAACCTCATTAGTTTTATACCTAAATACATCCTAAAATATTTTTCTAATAAAAAATGGAATTTATGTTATGGGTATCTATTTCAGGTAATCTTCTGATAGGGATGTTATGAACCAAAAGGATTTGTAAATTTTAAAAGGATTGATGAGGAGAGGGAGTGTCCTATTATAATTAGGGGGGAGGACATACTTGGAATTCTTGAAAAGAATAAATTATACCCATGTTTTTCAATTGAAAGAAAGTTACAAAATGGATCATTATAAAACATTAGATTATATAATTTCAAAGTTTTTCCATAATATACAAATTAGAAAAGTTTATATGTCATTTTAACAATTATTGTTTAATATTAACCACTGTTAAACCCGTTTTTACATTAACCAAGGTAATTAAATTTTATAATTTTTACTACTTATTATAGAAAAAAAATTATGTTTAAATTATTATATAATATTTATTATTATGAATTTAAATATTTATTATATTTAAAAAAATCAATTCATAGAAGTGACCTAATTTAATTTAAAATCAAATCTGCAGATATGATAAAAAAATGGTTTTCCAAAGGAAACGTTTTCAAAAGTATAATATGTTTTTATATCAAAACTGATCAGAGAATTTATTCCAATGAAATAAATTTTATTATAATATAATTTAACTAATATTTATTTTAAAAAAATCTTTATGAAAAATGTAACTTGTAAATGCTGTAAAAAAATATGTTTTCAATAAAAATAATTATTTTTCACTATTCAACGAAAAATTCCTCTTTCAAAAATTCTAAAAAAATAACACTAAGATAATTCTTAAATTATGATTTCAAAAATGAAGTTTATTTAATCAAATAAATTTTCTAATAGTGAAAAACATAATTTTAATAAATTTGATTATAATTCTAGGAAACTACTTTTAGATTTAGGGTTGGGTGTACCACAAGTTATCGAAGAGATTGGATTTTAAAAAATATTTTAAATACTCGAGGTATTCCAAGATGAGTATCACCAAGAATGTATAAATAGATGAATTTTTTTATATTCCACGGGTTGTACCATGATGTCATCATATGCTCATTAGATAAATCATTTTAGGCTCGTCACATAAGAAATCATGTTCTCACCATATAAGGAAATTTGTATACATCATATAAGGAATCTTAAGATTAATTCCTAAAGAATCCTATACTCATCACACCAGGAATATAATGTTGAACACCTAGGTAATATATTATATTTGGAATTTTTAATGATAATAAAAATACTATTTGGTAATAATTTTTAATTATTTTTATATGAAATTGTAAATTTTTAGTAAAAATTACTTAATAAATGACATAAATACTTTACATAAGGGTTAAAGCCCAACTAGTAACTTGGAATATTCTATAGATTTTTTTGGAGTTATCAACTAATTTGACACAAGGTTATGATACCTATAGATCCTTAGTATTAAAAGAATAAAAATATTGTATATATTATATCATACGTGATTAATTTATTTAAAAAATAATTGTATATCTCTCAAAAAGTGTCTGGGATGGGAAATATGAGAGTAAAATTAAATCCATAATGTGAGATTTAACTTATGCATGACATAAACTTTGTGAGTGTTTCAGTTTTCATTTAATCTCACATGATGGTAATTTCTTTAATATTATTATTATTATTTTTAAAGGAAAATAATAAAGTATCTCTAGAAGTGTTTCTTTCCTGAAAAATATAACATCACCATTAGGTATGAAATATGGGTTTTACCCTAGGATCAAGATAACATTTATGAATGTCATTTGTTTTCTTACATTGCACGTAAGGCTAATAATAATTATATTATTTTTTTCATGGACAAAAATAGAAATTACATGTGTAATTAAATATAACCTATAGACGAGTGAAATTTCATCATGTGTGAATATTTATTTGGAGGATAACTATTGATGGTGATATTATTACCTTGTGCTAAATGATTGCAGATGTTTTTCTAATAAAAATTTATTAATCTATTATCCATATTTAATAAAAAAATTCATTGACATTGACTGGGAAGCTTTAATAATAATAATAATAATTGTTTTTATTGTTATTATTTAATTAGGGAAAAAATATTTTTATGTGATTAATTAAAATTTGTGTGTATAAATATATATTGGTTAAATAAATAAATATATACTATATATATATATATATATTTGTAAGTGTATATATATACATATTTATGTGCATATTTATTTATATATGTATATTTGGGTGCGTATATACATATATATATAATGCATATGTATATATGGATGAATTTCAATAAATATTTAATAATGGTTAAATGTATTTAAAAGGGGAAAAATAAATAAAGGAATGTAAATGTGATAGTTTGATGATGTAAATATAATGATGAAATAATTAATTTATGGAGAAAATGGGACTAGAGGCACTGCACATTGAGAAATTATGGGATATGATTAATGTTTATGGGTGTAATAAATGAGGATAAAGGAAATAATAATTTTTTTAATTAAAATATATATTCATATTTATAAATATATATATTTAAGAGGAAATTGGGGATGTTTCCAACATATGGAGGACCCCTACATTTCTCTCCTCCCATCACGCTACCCTCTCTCTTCTCCACATCCCACCCAATTATTTTTTTATTTTTTTATTTTTCCAAAACATCTCAATTGGCTAAATTATCCAATAATGATCGGATTAAGGCACCATCGGTGCCATTGGGGTTTTCTCGGTGAGAATAAGATAAATCCAATTTATTTAAAGGAAAAAATGTATTTTCAATATAATTTTTCACATTTTAAATGGATAATTTAAATTTTATTATTAAAATATAATTAGGAAGAGAAAATTAATGTTAAATTATCATAAGATAATTATATAATGATAATTAATCAAGAGTGAAAAATTATAATGTCCATGATGACCTTAAATAATAATTCAAGAATTATCTTAGAGAGAGAAAGTATTAGTGCATATAACATTTTATTTCTTCAGGAAATAAAAAATGTCAAGTTTTGATCTTAAGAATCCTTAGAAAGTGATCCTATTTATGGTTTTTGTATGAACACAGTTTGGGTGAAGACACCTTCAATAGATTTTTCATTGATGTCAAAAACATTAATTTAGGAGTTTTCTTACTGTTATGGTTCATGTGTATATGATGTTACCATGATGTGATGTTTATGTTTGACAAACTGGTGCTTGTTTTGATATGCATGTGGGTGTGTGAATGGTAATGAACTTTCTTTTTATGGAATTTTATTTTGTGTGATGGTTGAAATTGATATTGGTGTTCCTTATTTCTCCTTTCAATGACATATATTGTGTGTGTGTTGCATAGCCTATGGAATTATGCTTCAGGGACTGTGATATTCATGTGAATCCTTGAGGTTGAGAGTTATTTATTTATAATGTTACTAAAGGTAGTTGTGGATACCCCTATATAGGAGAATGAATTAGTAGCTAGTTACATAACCTGATGTTTTCCTAATGCACTTAAGTTTGGGTGTGGAAACCACTTTTTAAGAGACGGAACAATTGCCAGGTAGAAGGTACTCAGATACATTGGTGGATAATTTTTGTTGGAAGTTATGTGGATAAGTGGATGATTACCCAACCTGATGCAATCCTAATGTCCTTAAAGGAGGGGGGAGGGTGTGGCTACCCCTAAAGAGGGTAAATAATAGTGGCTTTTGGGATGATACTATTCGTGGATTCCTATGAACTTTTGTCATTGGTGATTAAAAGGTTATGTGGGATAGTGATGAACTTGATGGAACATGTAGAAATCATATAAAAACCACATTAAGGCTAGGGTTTACCCTTTACATATCAAAATGTATGTCATTCATGTGATGACCACAATAGGGGTGAGGTGAGATTTATGTCCTTGATGGTGGTATGTGACTTCCTGAAATTATTATCGATAACGAGTCGAAGAAAGTTGGGTTGGGTTTGTGGTGGCTCTATCGGCTCACAATGACTCTAAAAATATTCTGTGTTTTTTGAGTATTTATTTATTCCATGATATATATTAGAATTTATATTTTGTGCTTTTGGTAAGGAGGTATTGGTGGTTTCCTATTGAGTCTACCAATCACACCCAACTCTGGCATTTCAGTCCACTTATAGAATTCATGACCAATGATCTGGTGAAGGGAAAGGGACCCAAGGAGGATGGATGAGTAGTGGAGTGAGAGATGGATAAGACAAGTAAATTCACTATAGTACCCTACTAATGTTTATTTATTTATTTTCATTGTTTTTAAATGATTCTTACACTTTGGAAATTCTTAACACTATATTATCAACTTCTATATGTTTGTCATTATTCAGTTTTTTCATTTTAATATAATTTTTCATTTATTTATTTTTATTTATCATTTATTATTATAACTGATGAAACAATATATAGGGTATATTTTCCCCACTTCTGAAAATATACCCTTACTACTAGTCTGTAGCCTCTTGCATACAGGGAGGTGCACATGAGGTCATATAGCACCTAACTCGGACTTAGTGGTTCTAGTTGGGATGTTAAAAAATGATATCGGAGAATTGGGTTCATTAACATACCTTTTCTGTTGTCTATATTTGGGACAGGATACACATGAGTTAGGATGGTTGAGACTCAGGTAGGGGAATATTAACAATGTCTCGAATACACTATATAGTGGTCCTCTATGTTACAATAAAATTAAAAATTATGTTTTACTGTTACAGTTAATTAAAATCACGTTGGGTGATTCACTTGATGTTAATATTTTATTTATGAAATTTCATGTATCTTTATTCATCATGACTGGGTACATAGGTTAAAATTTTATATATATAACAATTTTTGTATTTCATTGTAGTTATTTAATTCTATGTCTTGTTTAGTACTATCTATTCAGGATATTACCCTTGTGTGATTTATCTGTTGACATGTTGTGTGATATATATTTTTCAACTTTAATTAGATGGTGTAATCATATTATGGTGGTAGTATATATATTATGAATGTTACTAACATATAAAGAAATGGAAAATGGTTAGTGTTAGGAGGGGTATACCTTGGCTTGATGGTAGACTCATTGGGAAGACGTTGTGTGTTCCCGTAGACATGTTATGACTTGTTATGTTCCTAATGTTCCTTATGTTACAAACTATATTTAAAAATATATGATTGGAGAGACCACCGGTTGATAAAATTACTACTGGTCATGTTTCTACACCTTCCCTATTGGTACAAGTATTATGTCCAACCCCATCGAATGTACTGCAACCAAGCACTGTGGACAAATATGATAGAGACTTCCAGCTTATGAATCCACAGAACTATTTGGATAAAGGATGTAAAGGACTGGATATGAATAATTGAGGATGTATTTGATCTCATCCAGACTCCATAGGGCTGGAAGGTGGAACTGATAGAGTTCATGATACAAGGACCCACCAAGCGATGGTTGGGTGGGGTGAAATATTCAGGATGATATTATCATCTGAATTGGAAAATATTCAAAAAAACTTTTCTTCAATGAGTTCCTTCTAGGTGAACTGAATCCATTCCATTCCATAAAATCATGGAATTTTAGTATAGTTTAACAAAAATTATTTCTCGTATGAATGGACTCACAAAGCTACTTCAAAATGACATGATATTCAAAAAAAGGAAAAAAGGGGTAGAGTTGAAGGGATTCTCCTATTTTCCAATAGACCATCATGTGATACTTCTCAAATATGGAAGATGAAGGCTAAGGTTTCATAATAGAGTGGTGGTGAATATATAGGGGTGAGAAGGGGACCCTTAGCACCTCTTATGAAAAAGAGGTATGCAACACTTCAACTGGGAGGAGGTTGGGAATTATCATAATTTCTTCCTATCACCTCAAAGATAGTGGAAAACATGAAGAAATATAGGACATGTTTTGTATTTTATATCCATATCTATGTGCATAACCTTCTATATTGGGTCGAGGGAGAAATAGTTAGGGGACTATGGGCCTAGTCAGGTTTTACTGCAGCAAGCCCTGATGGTGGGGACTCAAGAGTTTTCTTGAAAAGGTTGTCATGTTTAGGCTGTCCATATCTATATACTAGATCAAGATCCAATTGATAGTGATGAGGAACATGTTATTATATGTGGTATGTTCCTGAATACAATTTTTTTTTATCATATTCCTAGTTTTAATAATGGTAATTTCCTTATATTTGTGAACTATGTATGAACATGAATTACTAGTAGGGTTATGTTTCCATCACATACCTTTCTATAATACATCATTAAACAGAGACATGGAACCCTATTATGTGAGAGAGTATTAGTCAGTTCTTATATTAGTTAGATACTAATGAGGGAATTCCATATCACTTGGTGGTAGGATGTCACAGTGTACTTTATGAAGGTTTTACATAAGACCCTGAGGATTTGTGACAAGACTGGTTTATTGTCAATCAACTAAAAAACTTTTCCCACTTTTTACTAACTAGAGAGATATTCCTAGTAGGATAAATGGAATATATTTACATCTATTAGATGGTATGATCATTAGTAGTTACCTTGATATTTTTAGATAGGAACACACATTTTACATTGTAGCTTTTAAGGGTATCAAAATTCCCTATGAACTCAATTATGATTGAGAATAGTATACCACAAACAAATGGTATGAGTGTACTATAATCATACTGGAGGACATGCATCGAGTTTGTTTCTTGGACTTTAGTGGAGTGAGGGATTCTCACTTAGACAATGTACCTTGACAGGATTCTTTTGTTATGCTTCATCATTCTTCAACATGATGGGATGAGGCATGTGAGACTGTTGTTATGGGGCACAGTTTGTTTTGTGATATCTATGAGAGAGTTAATCCAATACAGAAGTGGTTAATCACCACTCAGTGTAGAAAAATATTCTATGCTGACTATAAGAGGAGACCTTTAGATTTCACTGTGGGTGAGAAGGTATTTCTTGTGACTGGCACATTAGTTGGGTCAAAAATGTATGAGTAATTAGGGTAATATAGAACTCTGTTTTGTGGGACCATTGAGATTACTGAATGGGTTGGGATAGTGGTTTATAATATGTACTTTCCTTCATGTTTTTAGGAATGCATGATGTGATCCAAATTTCTCATCTTCAGAGGTACAAGCCAGATCATACACATTGTATAGACTATGAGGAAGTGGATTTCGAAATTTATACATCTTATTAGGCTTATCCAGTGTGGACTATGGACTAGAGAGGGAATATTCTATGAGGAATGATGGTACCACTCATCTTAATTTGATGGTAGCATGGATAGATCTAACAGGATATGTGGAAGTGCGAGCCTATTATTTGAGCATGTGGCCTATGTTTTTCAAGTAAGACTCCTAGAGTTACTTATCATGGATTATAAATAAACATGTGGTAAAAAAAGAAATATTCCCATTTTTAATGATTACAAAAATATACTTTTTTTATAATTAATGATTATTTTTATGTGAAAATGTAGTTTTCAATAAAAATGACTTAATAAATGATCTAAACGCATTGAATTGAGTAAAATCCCAGTTAGAACCTTGGAATATTATATAGAATATTTTTACAGTTAAGTGCTGAGTAGGCATGAGATTTTGAGGCCCCTAGATCCCCAGTATTGTTAAAATAAAAATATTTCATATATTATATCACTCACATGTGATTTTTTCCAAAACAATAAAATATATCTGAAATGGTGTCTCAGATAAAAAATATGATAATTTCATTAAATTCATAATGTGGGATTTACCTTAATAGTGACATAAACTATGTTCACATTTGGTGTTCAGTAACATCGCAAGCGAGGATAGTTTATTTAATATTTATTTTATAATTTTAAAGGGGAAACAATTAAGTGTCTCTCGAATAGTCTCTTGTATGAGAAATCTAAGACAATCATTAGGTCTAGAATATGGGTTTTACCCTAGGAATGACATAACTTTTGTTCTTATTAGGTTATTTCCTACATCACATGTAGGGGTAATATGAATATTATTATTATCATTATTTAGGATGAAGAAATAAAATAGAAATTACATGTGTAATTAAATTTACTTAATTAATGAGTGATATTTTTCTATGTGTGGATATTTATTTGGAGGTGAGGTAATAATGGTGATATTATTACCTTATTCTAAATTGATTAAATTGTCTGATTAATGAAAATTTATTAATCTATTTTACGTATTTAATCAAAGTTATTGTTTACAATGAAGGGAGTTATTTAATAATAATAATAATAATATTTATTGTTGTTGTTATTTAATTGGTAAAAATAATTTTATTTTTGTTTAATTAAAATGTGTTTTCATCGATATATATATATATGTGTATGGGTTATACATATATATAAATATTGTGTATATGTGTGTTTTTATGGTTGTGGGTGTGAATATATATATATATATATGTTTGTGTGCGTGTGTGTGCATGAATTTATCTATATATGTTTATCCTCTTGTATATATACATATATATATATATAATGCATATATATATATAGATGAATTTTAAGATTTGTTTAATAACTATTAAAAATATTTTAATGGAGAGAAAAAATAAATGATAATAAATGAGATAGTTTGAAGATGAAAATATAATGATGAAATAATTAATTAGAGGAAATGGGGCTTGAGGTGCTATACATAGAGAAATTAGGGGGGGTTTAATGTTTTTTTGTGTAAGGAATGAGGAGATAGAAATTAATAAATGTTGAAATTAAAATATATATATTAGGGTGTAATTGGGGAAGGGTGCAATGTATGGAGGACCCTCACATTTCACTCCACCCCTCACGCTATTATCTCTCTTCTCTCCACCCCTCTCTTTTTTTATTTTATTATTTATTCCAAATTTCCCTATTTGATAACTTCTTTGATACTGATTGGATTTATGTGTCTTCGGTACTGTTGGGTTTTAATCAATGAGTATAAACTATATTCTATTTTTTAAGGAAGAAAAGTATTTTCTATTTTAATTTTTGATTTTTAAATTTATCATTTAAAATAAATTATCAATAGATAATTAGAAAGAGGTCATTAATAATAAATTATTAGAAAATAATTATATATTGACAATTATTTACGAGGGGAACATTTCTATCACATGTGTTGGCCTAAAATTACAATTAGGAAATTATCTAGAAAAGAGAAAGTATTATGAATGAAATATTTCATTTCTTCTATAAAAAATATATATTTTGGTCTTAAGAATCCTTAACATGCTGTATTATTTTTAGTTTGTGTATGAATTCGGTTTGGGTGATGAAGCATTTAATGAATCTTTAATTGAAATCAAGGACTATAAGGTAGGAGTTTCCTTACTATTATGGGTCAAGTGTATATGATGTTATAATGTTGTGATGTTTATGTTGGATTAGCTCGTGATTGTCCTAAGATGCATGTGGGTGTGTGAATGGTTATGGGGTTACATTTTTTATGATATGTGATTATGGGAAACTCTTGACATTGATCTTGGTGTGTCATGTCATTTCTTATTATGAAATGTATTGTTTTTTTGTTGTTTAACATGGGGAATTATGCCTTAGAGACTGATATTCTCAGGTGGAGCTATGAGGTTAGGAGTTATGTGGTTCTAACATCCTTAAATGTGGATGTTGATACCCTTATAAAGGGGAATGAATTAGTATATGGGTACCCAATATGGAACAATATTAATCACCTTAAAGGTTGGTGTGGATACCCTTATTTATGGGAAATCATAGTGTCTTGCTGGTAGGTACTGAGATACATAAGCGGACCATTAAGGTTGGGATTTACACAAATCAGTGTCTAGATAACTAACCTAATATAGTATTATTTTCTTTAATGTTAGGCGTGGATAATCTAACTGATGTTAAACCATAGAAGATAGATGGTGGATATCATTCATGGATTCTTATGGACTTGGTTCGTGGGTGATTTAAAGGTTAATTGGGTCAGGAATCGACTTGAAGAAACATGAGGCATTCTCGTAAGAACCACTAGAAGGGTGTTGTGTTCTCTTGACATGGAATAATGTGCATAATTATTTTGATGAACACTATTGGGGTGGGGTGATCATTGTGTCCTTGATAGATGTATGTGACTTCTTGGCACTTTTATCAGCAACAAGCTGAAGCATGTAGGGCCGAGGATAGTGGTGTCTTGGTTAGCACCTGACGACAAGACATATGTCGTGTGTTTATTGAGAATTTATTTATGTCAAAGTATACACTATTATATATATTATGAACATTTGGTAATGATTCATTGGAGGTTTCCATTTATGTTTTGTGCTCACACCCTACTCAGGAAGTTTGGTGAGCTTCTAGATTTGATGACCAAAGGTCCAATGAAGGGAACATGTTCTCTCAAAGATGGCTAAGAAGTGGAGTTAGTACTGGAGTGGATTAGTATAGACATCGGAGTACCTCACCGAAACTTATTTATTTATTTTCCTTCTTTTTATCTACTTATTACACTTTGAACATGCTTACCACTTTGGGAGATACTTTAATATGCATTTCATTATTCAGTTTCTACATTTTCCTCTGAGTGTTTATTTATTTATTATTATTGTATATTTATTATTCTGCTGGTTGAAATGATATAGAGAGTATAGTCTCCCCACATTTAGACATAGACTCTTTCTTCTAGTCAACAACCTCTTTTGTATGGGAAGATGGGCATGATGTCATGTAGCACCCATATTGGACCCAATGGTTTGGGTCTAGATTTTAAAAAATCCTATGATCATCACATAAGAAAATTTATAACTGTCTCATAAAATATACTAGCCTTTTCACCTAAGGAATCCCATGCTCATAAAATGATATTTCCCACAATATTTACATGATAAATCCTATACTCATCACCCAAGTAAGGATGGATTCCAACAAAATTTATAAGGGGTCATCATATGTTCATCACACTGGATGTCATGAACTAAACTAATAACTCTTAACCAAGGAACACAAGATAATCTATGGAATACCCCAGGGGAATTCATGATCCCTATAGAATGAAAACTATTGTCTAGGAATCTATGACATGATTTTGGATTGATTTTCCCAATAAATCAAAAAACATTTTTCAGAAGGCACATCAAAAAAAGAAAAAAATTCTGAATATAAAATGAATATAAAAACATAGAAAAGAAAGTCAATATCAATAAAAAAATGAATTAGATGATGTGAAAAAAGGTCCATATTAAATTTGGGGATTAAGGTTCTAAAATCAAGACTCAAAATAAAACAAAAAAGATTCTTTATATCTCTCTATAAAATGAGGGATAACCACACACCATTTCTCTACGATCTCCCAATCCTAATCCACTATAAATAATAATCTATCCTCCAAGAAATGACATTATTTTATTTTATTTTAACAAAAAATTGTCTACATACACCCATTAGGTGTATATAGTGCATGATCATAACTAGACCAGTAAGATCCCACTAAATGTTTCATTAATGACTATTGTTAAACAAAAAAAACATGATATTTTAAAGAAAAAATTAAAATGAAAAAATGTGCTTAAAATTTTAAGTGAATAATGAAGGAGAATGTTATGAAGAAAAAATCAAGCACCATTGGGTAGCCTTAATGTAACTGAGTTTAGGCCTCACCCTAAGATCCTTATTCTCTTGGGGATATATCCATTATAATTCATTGTCAAAAGTATAAAATCACTTATTAGGTAGTGTTTTTATATTTTTAATGTCGATTTTGAGGTGTCATCTTGGTGAGTGACATTAAAAATATGCTTTTTAACATCAGTTATAAAAAAAACCAAGGTTAAAAATGTTTGTTTTTAATTTTTAATGTTGTTTTTTTAAATATTAACTTCAAAACCCATCATTTTTACAAAAAACAATATTGCAAGTAATTTTTAAAGTCATTTATTTAAAAATAGATGTAATTTTTTTTATCATCTAGTAGATAATTTTCTATTTTTGATTTGAAAGGTTATAGAGCTCAAACAGAGTAATGGATCAATAGTTATGAGCATCATAAGTTTGATATATTTTTTCTGTGGAAAGACAGAATGCGCCCACCAAAGATTCATCATAGAAGTAATTTTAGAATCAGATAAAGGATATTTTGTTTTACCAAGAAACATAGCAGTATTATTCATTATAATAAAAAAAGAGTCATTAATTGGTATATATATTAAGAAAAATGATTATAAAAAATATAAATGATATAAAATTAATTACTAATACCTTTATGAGATCACAGAAAAAGAAATAGTAGATTCACATTAAAGATCAAATGAGTCGATTTGGTGGAATGATGATAATTGAAATAAATGATTGTTAAATAATGATATGTTTATAATCAAACCAAATAATTTAGATTGTAAATGGAAATGAGGTATTAAATTTTTTTGGAAATAATTGAAAATTTTGAGGTTTCCCTTTAAAAAAATTGAAACTCTACATTACCAGAATATTAAAATTATCATTCACGTCAATTTTCTGATAACCATAATGAAAAGGTATTAATTTTTTCTCTCTTTTTTCCTGCCAGTTATTATATAGCCGACGTGAAAACCAAATTTTCATGACTTTTTCACATCATTTGTAAATAACTGACCTGAAAAATTGATTTTTCATGTGAGTTATTTAAAAAATGACATGAAAATGTTTACAAACATTTAGTTCATTTCCCGTGGTTCTATTTGGTTGGTATTTGAAATCAAATGAAGTTATTGATCAAAAGTAATGGTCATCGGAGGTTGGTATTCTCTAAGACTTCATTTAGAGATGATCAACTTACGATGGACAAAACTTTTGATTCAAAACTCTGATTGAGATCTGACACCAGTCAAATAGAATCTTGGGAAATAAACTACACATTTGTAAACATGTTTCACATTGGTTTTCAAATAACAGAGTTGAAAATTTAATTTTAATGTATGTTATTAAATAACTGTTGTGGAGAAATGATTTTGCAAGTCGATTATTTTGAACTAGTGTGGAAAAGTCATGAAAATTAATTTTTCACATCGGTTATTATATGAATGAATTATAAAATATAAAAAAAATTATTTCCACATCGTTTATATATTAAAAAATGTAAAAAATAAATTTTTAGAGATTTTCACATCGGTTCTAAAAAACCAACGTTAAAAAGGTGACATTAAAAAAAGTTTTTTTACTAGTGTGTGTGTGGATACTGATATTATTGTCATGTGACTAGTAGAATGGTGGAAGCTAACAATGGATCCACATAAGATTTCATTTTTTTAATTAGTATTATACCATATTCCAAATTCTAGATAGGGAGTACCTTGCATAGAGGAATTTGTACTATTCAACCCACATAATTAACCAGGGTTCCCATGTTCTATTCCCATTCTATACAATTCATCCCATAAACAATACATGGAAATTATCAATTGATCATGAGATCATTACAAAATGATAACATATTTTAAATCAACCTATTTTGCATGAGTAGTTTTGAAATTATCCAATTTTATTTCCAAATAACTAGATTCTTTTTTGAAATTTATGTGAACATATTTTAATAAAAAAATGGAAATAGTTGAAACAACCTATCTTTAATCAATGCAACCATATAAAATTGGGTGGAATCTAATTGAAAAGGTGGTGGAAGGCCTTAATGTTGCAATATGAGGCCTTAATCATAAAAATAAGCACTGTTAATGTTTCATTTTATAGTCACTAGGATATTATCAATAAAACAAAGAAGGAAAAGTGAAGAAAGTGATTAATAAATATTGATATTGTAACACCCCAAGCTTCCATGGTACGCTTTCCTTTGAGTAATATAGTATCGTGTGTTATACGCAACTTCGAGTTCTAACACACACACCACAACCAATCAAACTAGCTGTTATGAATAGTAATAACCACTTTTGGAAATTTTATAAATTTTATCGTTCAAAATGGACTTAATTTTTGGATTCGGAATATCGAAATTATCCTAGGGTGAAATTTTGGTATTTTTCTGAAAACATTCAATTTTTGATGAATAGTGAAAAAACACTGAGTTATAGTTTAAAACTGAATTTTTATTTAAATAATTATTTATTTTATTTAAATTTAATTAAGGAAAAAATAGATACATAATACCTATATATGTTCAACGTAATTCATTGGAGTTAGTTTAGAATAATTTTAGATATATAAAAATTTTATTGAACTTTTCACCGTCTTTTACCCACGTCCTAGGAGAATTTGGAAATTGACATAAAACTTAATTTTACTGATTCTGTGAGTGGAATTTCGAAAATCCGAGAGACACAGTTAATATCAAGGAGTAAAATGTGGTTCAATGAGATGAAAATAATTTTCGGTGAATAGTAACTTTTTTACTTTTATTTACCACAGTTAAAAGTAAATAGGGTAATTAAGGGTAAAAATGATATTAATATTACCTTAACACATGTCCTAATTATATTGGACAAGTGTATCTCGACCAAAAACCACCTTAGGAATAAAATATTATCATTTAGGTCCACTTGGATTAGATTAGAACATTTATTATTATTCAAAGAAGAGTTAAAAGAGTTAAAATCAATGTTTATTTACTGAAACATTTTAAATATAGGGATATACATAAGATAAATTCTATTGTAAATAATAATTACAAAGATAAAATGATTTACTACATATTGGTATTTTATTTATAATTTGTATACATTATATAATTTAATTTATTTATGACACAATGGTGATGCAGTAATTACCTAATGAATGAAATATTAAAATAATTGATATTATAAATATCCAAATAAATGTAATTTGAGACGTTTTATGAATTCCACTAATTTTCTAGGTTCATATGACATATTAGGATTGATTATATAAATTTTTTTCGAAGTAATAATGCTGTTATGAATTTATCAAAAACAAAATACCCAATAGTTTCAAAATTGACATAAAAGAGTTTTTAAAACAAATATTATATTATTAATTTATATTCAATTTCTAAAAATCTATGGTTCAGCCAAGAGACTTATATCATGATAGGTTTATCATTAATGGACCACTTGGGGGTCTCTTGGAGGTATATACTAAGTTTATTAACTATATAATATAAAAATACAATGTGACATGGTAAGTGTCAAACGAATTAACTAAGAGTTAAAACTAAAAGATAAGGTTAATATAATGACCCAAACCTGTCTAAGTTCTATTGGTTGAGTGGTTTTCGACCCATCCCCACCTTAACCTTTAATTAATCCACTTTGGAGCCATTAGAAACCGAATATGAATTTATTATAAAATAATATTTCTAGCATTTCCAAAGGTGCCCCTCACCCCTCTAATAAAAGGGAACTCCCCCTTCTCACTTATTTACACATTCAAAGCCTTTTGGCTCAGCAAAACCCAGCACAAATACTCTCTCAACTTCCCTCAATTCAACCTAGAGGTCTTAGTATGATCATAAATCCAACCTAAGGAGCCCTTTTGATCAAATCAAAAGGAAGAACCCGAAGAAGAGGTAATGTTTTCCCCACCCTCTTTCAAGTTCCTTTCTTCTTCAAATTCTTCTTTCTTTGTTATTCCCATTCTAAAATAATAAATCCAGTATCTTATATATACTGTGAGGTTATTATAAATATGGTACAACCATATTCATTACTCTATCCATCCTTTGAATGACATGTCACCATACGTGCGTACGTACGGCTTACCGTCTCCACGTCGTGGTGTAATTGTTATTCAATAAATTATTATTTGGATGGGTATAATAATGATGTGTAATTCATGTAAATAACAAATATAACATGATAATGATTCTGTATATATGATATAACATCCAATTATATATTATTTTAATATCAAAAGAATGATATTATCGCTCGTGCGTACGTACGGACTACCGTCTCCACGAACGTGATGAGATTCATTCCTCATCGTATCCATTCAAGAATAATTCTCATTTAATGATTAAAAATAATGTTTAATGAATTGATATCATTCTTTATATGAATAATATACAACCTATCCATAAAAAACATGGCTTACATAACAAAACATATAAAAGAAAACGAGTAAGTTAACACCCGAAACACCGATAATACAAAGATATTATTAACAAATCAATGTTAAAAGATCATATATGATATCATATTAATGTATATGATTCTTGTATAATTTAATAACAATTATTTCACCATTATACATGAGTTTAACCTACCCTCAACCAAGGAAAAGTACAAGGTAAGGGTTTATTTCACAATCTCTTCATTATCTGAGGTTGTTTATACGTAATTACCTACTGGGTCCTCTTTATCATCCACGTCCATGTTTCTTAAAAATGTATTACCAATCATTATTACTATTATAATGACTATGGGATAAAGTAATTTATACACTTGTTGAATTTTTATAAGATGATTATTAAGGAATCTTTCTATCGTTTTCCAAACAAGGTCCTTTTTAACCTTTTCGAGAGAATTAAGGTAAGAATGATTTTTTAACTTATGCGGCGGGTGCGGCTATTTTCCACCGTTATAAAATTGTCGAAGCTTCCCTTACAAGCTTATATTAAGATTTCCAAAGAAAATGTTTTATTTTATAAATATATGACTCTTAAATTATTTCAAAATAGAAAGAGATATTTCTCTAAAAAGAGTTTTGATTTCATCTATGTCAACATCCTTTGATGGATTTTATGTTCATTTGGAGTTGATTTATTATGATATAAAACTTCCATATTGCAGTGATGGTTTTGTGATATGTTTGACTGTGGATGTGTTATTTTTATACCATTCATGGTTTATGAAGAACGTATTGACATTTCTTATACTAGTTTTAATATGAATGTTTATGTTATGTTTAAACCTGTTCATATGAGGAATGCATTGGACTTAATAAGTGACGGGTGGAGCCCACTAGACCTCCTCGATGCATCGGTAGGTATCATGATACAAACTAGTGTCTTGGCACAAGGCCTTGACAAAATCTTATTTGTAGTCTTGGAATGAGGCCTTGGCTATGCGGTTATGATAGTATGGCATTATGCATTCCATAATTATTAAAGTAGTTATTGATATTACATGTGATTATTCGACTAGTAGAATATCGATGTGAATAATTATATGGCATTATTTCATTTTATTTCTGCCATATTATGCTAAAGTTCAAGTTTTAAAAGGATTTTGTTTTAGTTATACATTTCCTTAAATGTTTATGCTTATTTATGAAAGTTTCTGCTCTATTTTTATCTTTACTGGAAATTTGAGCTCACCCCTTTCTATGTTTTATTTTTCCCAAGATGTGAAGAAGTATTTTATGAATGACCTACAGGGATAGTATGAGGGGATAAGATTGTGGACTATGGAGACTATATTGTTGTAGTTTTTCAGTTTATGATGTAATGTAAACTTTATGAATGTATCTAGTTATTCCAAGGCTACTAAACTAATTGGTCTTTCGAGACTTGATCTTTTTTGTGATCATTCCAATGTTATGTAATAATGCACCGACTCTGGGTAACTGGGGTCGGGGCATTACAGTTGGTATCAGAGGAAGTTTAGTACAATCCTTGGAATCTAGATTTAGATAAACTCTAATTAGAGTACGTAGATTTAAGATGGAATTTGAGGATTGATATAGAAGAACTTCCTAGAATTTTGGTATTGTAGAGATTTTGTGAGTTTTCCGAGAAATACATCTCTGTCTAGGTATGAGCAGGTAGAGACGGATCTGGCACAAATGCACCTAGGGGTAAAACCCGAAAACACCACTTTGAGCTAGACTCGAACGGGAACGGGTGCATGACAACAGGCCTTGCTGCACTCTTGGTTACGATACTCCCGGGGGATATGCTTAGGATAACTCTCATTTTCTATAAAAATCATTATGAAGGGTTTATGAGTATATACTTCCTCAAAGAAAACAATTTTATGATTATGGATTATATCCATAAATAGTTCAATTTATGTTAAGTGTTTTATAAGTATGGAATTATGTATTTTGATTCATAAAATGATCTAGTTTATACCATTGTTTAGAAATGGAGCCTAGTGGAATAAATGAAAACTATATCAATGCACGCACTCTATGTAGGGATTGCCGGCCTGCTCAAGATAATTATAGTGGAGCTGGTGATACAACTGGTGCTGATCAGCTTATCACCATACTGGGACAACTCACTCAGGTTATGAATAATAACCTTACACGTATGGAGCACCATGATCCACAGCGTGGAGGATCAATGCTAGATTGCTTCATGAGGAAGCATCCACCAACATTCAATGGGATTACAAATCCATTAGTAGCTGACCAATGGATAAGTTCCCTAGAGAAAATATTTCAGGCTTTGGGGAGTAGTGAAAGGGAAAAAGTTGTAATGGCAGTTTATCACCTCACTGGAGATGCTGATCAATGGTGGTAATTGATTCAAAACACGAAGGAAGATGATGAAGTATCAAATATGGAATGGAGAGAGTTCAAAGATCTATTTTTAGAAAAATACTTTTCTCGTGACCATCGAGCAGATATGGAAAGACAATTTCTAAGTCTGAGACAAAAGGAGGATGAGAATGTCGCAAAGTATGAGGCTAACTTTATGAGGTTAGTAAGGTATGCTGGAGATTATATACGTAACCCAAGAAGTAAGATTGATCGTTTCTTTGATGGGTTAAAACCATTTCTCCGTCGAGCATTAGTCTCACAATCCTTCTCATCGTATGAAGACATTGTCTAATGTGCTATCAAGACAGAAAATGAATTCTCTAAGTCTTATCACTTTAAAGCAAATCAAGAGAATAAGAGATCTGCTGATCAATTTGGGAATGGAAGTAAGGGGAAGAATGGAAAATTTGAATATCCATCCTGTAGTAAATGTGGGAAGAAACACCCCGATACTTTCTTAAAAGTAATGGGAGTCTGTTAGAAGTGTGGTGAAAAGGCCACCAAGATCGTGATTATAAGGGGAAAAAGGAAGTTACCGATGTTCAATGCTACAATTGCAGGGAGATGGGACATTATGAAAATGAATTTCCTAAGAATCAGGGGAACTTACCATAAAAAAGGCCAAGGGATCAATGCCAAGCTTATGTTATCACTACTGTTGAGGTAGAAGCTCCGAAAGACGTGGTGGCAGGTAATTTAATGGTTTCCTCATGTTTAGAAAATGCATTATTTGATTCTGGATCATTGAATTGTTTCATATCTTCCCAGTTTTCTATGAAAATTATATATTTCCAATTTGATTAAAAAAGGGAGTTGTCAGTTAAAACTCCTAAGGGAAGTATCATTGCAACAATGTTTTGTGAATCAGTCCCCATTAGAGAACATAAATTTTCTTTATCCGCTGATCTCATCATCATACCTATGATTGAGTTTGATATAATCCTAGGTATGGATTGGCTTTCAGACCATGATGCAAATATTTATTATAAGAGGAAGGAGGTTACGATTTTTGATGATGATGATAAGGAAGACCTTATCTTTAGAGCAGAATCGTCACCACCTAATTCTTATCTAGATCTACCCCCAGTAGCTCAACTAAATTCAATTATTGGGGAGGAAGAGAATGATATGACTGTGGGTGAGGAAAGGAATGTTCAAATAGAGGATGTACCTATTGTGAAAGAATATGTAGATGTGTTTCCGGAATATTTACCTTGACATCCTCCAGAATGAGATGTTGAGTTTTCCATTGATTTAATTCCTGGATCAAGGCCTATATCGAAGAACCCTTATAGAATGGATGCTGTGGAATTAGTTGAACTAAAGAAATAACTAGAGGAATTGAGTAATAAAGGATTTATTCGCCCTAGTGCTTCTCCATGGGGATCCCCTATTCATTTTGTTAAAAAGAAATATGGGTCTATGAAGTTATGTATCGACTACAGGGAGATCAATGATATAACAATAAAGAACAAGTATCCCCTACCTCGCATTGATGATTTATTTGACAAACTGCATGGAGCTCAATAATTTTCAAAGATTGACCTTCGATCTGGATACCATCTGTTGTGTGTGAAGAAGGAAGACATTCCAGAGATAGCATTTCGAACCAGGTACGGGCATTACGAGTTTATAGTAATGCCTTTTGGATTGACTAATGAACCCTATGTATTCATTGATCTAATGAATACAGTTTTCAAGGAATATCTCAATGAATTAGTGGTGGTATTTATTGATTATATCTTGGTATACTCCAAAATCTATGAAGATCATGAAAATCACATGTGAATTATCCTGAAGACTCTAAGAAGACATGAATTATATGGGATGTTTATCAAGGGCGAATTCTGGCTTCAAGAGATTTCTTTTCTTGGCCATATTGTCTCTAAATATGGAATCTCGGTTGATCCTTCTAAGACCAAGGCAATCCAAGAATGTCCTGCACCGACAAGTATAACTGAGGTACGCGGTTTTATTGGTTTAGCTGGTTATTATCGACGTTTCGTCCAGAATTTTGCCCGGTTGGCTAACCCATTAACAAAGATCACACGTAAAGGGGTTAAATTTGTTTGGACAAAAGAGTGTGAAGAATTTTTTGAATAACTGAAGAGAAGATTATTCAATTATCCTATATTGACTCTACCATCGGGGAATGATGGGTTCGTTATTAATAGTGATGCATCAAAGAAAAGTCTTGGTTATGTCCTTATGCAGAATGATAGGGTTATTGCCTATGCATCACGATAGTTGAAAATTCATGAGCAAAATTATCCTACTCATGATCTCGAGTTAGCAGCTGTGATATTTTCTTTGCAGATATGGAGGCACTACCTCTATGGTGAAAAATGTGAGATTTATACTGATCACAAGAGTTTGAAGTATAGTTTCTCACAAAAATAACTCAACATGAGGCAAAGGAGATGACTTGAATTACTCAAGGATTATGATTGTACGATACACTACCACCCAGGGAAGGCAAATAAGGTGGTAGATGCTTTGAGAAGAAAAGATCATGGAGTTTTGAACAATATGATAATTGAAAGGGATCCAATTTTCATGGATCTAGTGAAGATGTACATGGGAATAACCATGGAAGGTGAAACATTAGTACTTTTTCAAATGGTTTCCAAACCATCTTTACTAGAAAGGATTAAGAGTTCTCAGACTGATGATAAAGAATTTCAAAAGAAGATTAATGCTGTGAATGATGGGAGATTGAATGACTTTGTGTATGAAGATGTAATTTTGAAATTTGGGAAGAGACTTTGTGTTCCCAATATAGATGATCTAAAAAGGGAATTGTTGGACGATGCTCATAGTTCCAATTTCTCTATACACCCTGGGAGAACCAAAATGTATAGAGACTTGAAGGAACATTTTTTGTGGGACAACATGAAGAGGGAGATTGCTGATTTTGTATCAGGATGAATGGTTTGTCAACAAGTGAAAGCTGGAAGCCCACAACCTGGAGGAGTCATGCAACCTCTTCCCATACAGGAGTGGAAATGAAACAATATTATGATGGAATTTGTCATGGGGCTACCAATGACTCCTAGAAGGAACGATGCAATATGGGTTATTGTTGATATTCTTACCAACTCAGCATATTTTTTTGATATAAGAGAAGATCTATCACTGGAACTTCTAGCAAGACTATATATTAATGAAGTGGTGAGACTTCATGGAGTACTCCTATTGATTGTTTCTGATTGTGATCCCCATTTTACTTCATGATTCTGGAAGAGTCTTCAGAAATCCCTAGATACTGAACTTCAATTGAGCACTACCTACCACCCTTAAACAGATGGACAAACAGAACGGACTATTCAAACCATAGAAGACATGTTGAGATCCTTCTCTCTTGACTTTCAGGGTATGTGGGATCAATATTTACCTTTGGTTGAATTTTCCTATAACAATAGCTTTCATTCAAGTATTCGGATGGCACCATATGAAGCGTTATACAGAAAGAGATGTCACACACCAACTTGTTGGGATGCCGTTGGTGAACGAAAACTTGTAGGCCAAGAACTGGTGGAGGAAACAATGGAAAAGGTAAAGGTAATCCAAAACCACATCAAAGCATCTCAAAGTAGGCAGAAGAGCTATGCCGATAACTGAAGGAAGGATTTGGAATTTCAGGTAGAAGATCATTTTTTCATGAAGGTATCTCCATGGAAGGGAGTTATACGTTTCGGTAAGAAGGGTAAATTGAGCCCTAGGTACATCGGACCTTTCGAAATTCTAGAACGAATTGGGGTTGTAGCTTACCGTTTGGCAATGCTGCCAAGTCTCTCCAAAGTTCACGATGTGTTCCACGTATCACAATTGAGGAAATACATGCCTGACCCAATGCTTGTACTCACCTATGAGGAATTAGAATTGGAACCCGATATGTCTTATTGCGAAGATCCCATCATGATTCTTGATATGAGAGAACAAGTAATGAGAAACCGTACGACTCGTCTAGTAAAAGTTTTGTGGAGAAACCATAAGATGGAAGAGGCAATGTGGGAACCTGAGGAACTTATGATGAAGAACCACCCGAGTCTTTTCATGTGGTATTATTATAGGAATTTTGAGGTCGAAATTATTTGAAAGAGGGGAGAATGTAACAATCCAAGCCTCCATGGTATGCTTTCCTTTGAATAATACAGTAGCGTGTGTTGTACGCAAAATCGAGTTCTAACACACACCACAACCAATCAAACTAGCAGTTATGAATAGTAATGCCCACTTTTTGAATTTTTTTTAAATTTTATCTTTCAAAATGGACTTCATTTTTGGATTCTGAATATCGAAATTAGCCTAGGGTGAAATTTTGGTATTTTTCTGAAAACATTCAATTTTTGATGAATAGTGAAAAACATAGAGTTATAGTTTAAAACTAAATTTTTATTTAAATAATTATTTATTTTATTTAAATTTAATTAAGGTAAAAATAGATACATAATACCTATATAAGTTCAATGTAATTCATTGGAGTTAGTTTAGATTAACTTTAAATATATAAAAATTTTATTGAACTTTTCACCGTCTTTTACCAACCTCCTAAGAGAATTTGGAAATTCACATAAAACATAATTTTACCACTTCTATGAGTGGAATTTTGAAAATCCAAGAGACACGGTTAATATCAAGGAGTAAAATGTGGTTCAATGAGATGAAAATAATTTTTGGTGAATAGTAACTTTTTACTTTTATTTACCATGGTTAAAAGTAAATATGGTAATTAAGGGTAAAAATGATATTAATATTACCCTAACACATGTACTAATTATATTGGACAAGTTTATATCGACCAAAAACAACCTTATGAATAAAATATTATCATTTAGGTCCACTTAAATTAGATTAGGACATTTATTATTATTCAAAGAAGAGTTAAAAGAGTTAAAATCCAAGTTTATTTACTAAAAAATTTTTAATATAGGGTTATACATAATATAAATTCTATTTTAAATATTAATTAGAAATATAAAAATATTTTCTACATAATGGTATTTTATTTATAATTTTTAGACATTAAATAATTTAATTTATTTATGACACAATGGTGATGCAGTAATTACCTAATTAATGAAATATTAAAATAATTGATATTATAAATATAAAAATAAATGTAATTCGAGACTTTTTATGAATTAAACTAATTTTTTAGGTTAATATGACATATTAGTATTGATTATATGAATTTTTTTAGAAGTAATAATTCTGTTATGAATTTATCAAAAACAAATTACCCAATAGTGTCAAAATTGACATAAAAGTGTTTTTTTTAAAAAAATTATACTATTAATTTATATTCAATTCCTAAAAATATAAGGTTCGTCCAAGAGACTTATATCATGATAGGTATATCATTAATGGACCACTTGGGGGTCTCTTGAAGGTATATAGTATGTTTATTAACTATATAATATAAAAATACAAAGTGACATGGTAAGTGTCAAACAAATTAACTAAGAGTTAAAACTAAAAGATAAGGTTAATATAATGACCCAGCCTATATAAATTCTATTTGTTGAGTGGTTTTCGACCCATCCCCACCTTATCCTTTAAATAATCCACTCTGGAGCCATTAGAAACCGAATATGAATTTATTATAAAATAATATTTCTAGCTTTTCCAAAGGTGCCCCTCACCCCTCTAATAAAAGGGAACTCCCCCTTCTCACTAATTCACACATTCAAAGCCTTTTGGATCAGCCAAACCCCAAACAAATTCTCTCTCAACTTCCCTTACATCAACCTAGAGGCGTTAGATTGATCAGAAAGCCATCCTAAGGAGCCCTTTTGATCAAATCAAATGGAAGAACCCGAAAAAGAGGTAATGTTTTCACCACCCTCTTTCAAGTTCCTTTCTTCTTCAACTTATTATTTCTTTTTTATTCCCACTTTAAAATAATAACTCCAGTATCTTATATATACTGTGATATTATTATAAATATGGTACAACCATATTTAGTATTCTATCCATCCTTTGAATGACATGTCACCATACGTGCGTACGTACGGCTTACCGTCTCCACGTCGTGGTGTAATTGTTATTCAATAAATTATTATTTGGATGGGTATAATAATGATGTGTAATTCATGTAAATAATAAATATTACATGATAATTATTCTGTATATATGATATACCATCCAATTATATATTATTTTAATATCAAAAGAATGATGTTGTCGGTCGTGCGTACGTACGGACTACCGTCTCCATGAATGCGATGAGATTAATTCCCCATCGTATCCATTCAAGACTAATTCTCATTTAATGATTAAAAATAATGTTTAAGGACTTGATATCATTATGGATATGAATAAGATACAATCTATCCATGAAAAACATGGATTACGTAACAAAACATATAAAAGAAAATGTGTACGTTAACACCCGAAACAACGATAATACTAAGATATTATTAACATATCAATGTTAAAAGATCATATATGATATCATATTAATGTATATGATTCTTGTATAATTTAATAACAATTATTTCACCATTATACAGGAGGTTAACCTACCCTCAACCGAGGAAAAGTACAAGGTAAGGGTTTATTTCACAATCTCTTCATTATTCGAGGTTGTTTATACGTAATTATCTACTGGGACCTCTTTATCATCCACATCCATGTTTCTTAAAAATGTATTACAAATAATTATGACTATTTTAGAGACTATGGGATAAATTCATTTATACCCTTTTTGAATTTTTATAAGAAGTTTATTATGGAATCTTTCTGTCATTTTCCAAACAAGGTCCTTTTTAACCTGTTCGAAAGAATTAAGGTAAGAATGTTTTTTAACTTATTCGGCGGGTGCGGCTATTTTCTGCCATTATGAAATCGTCAAAGCTTCCCTTACAAGCTTATAAAAATATTTTCAAATAAAATGTTTTATTTTATAAATATATGACTCTTAAATGATTTCAAAATAGAAATATATATTTCTCTAAAAATATTTTTGATTTCATCTATGTCAACATCCTTTGATGGATTTTATGTTTATTTGGAGTTGATTTATTATGATACAAAACTTCTATATTATATTGATGGTTTTCTAATATTTTTGACTGTGGATGTGTTAATTTTATACCATTCATGATTTATGAAGAAAGTATTGACATTTCGTATGCTAGTTTTAATACGAATGTTTATGTTATGTTTAAACCTGTTCATATGAAGAATGTATTGGACTTAATAAGTGACAGGTGGAGCCCGCTACAGCTCCTCGATGCATCGGTAGGTCTCACGAGATAAACTACTGTCTTGGCATAAGGCCTTGAAAAAATATTATTTGTATTCTTAGCATGAGGCCTTGGCTATGTGGTTATGATAGTCTGGAATTATGCATTCCATCATTACGAAAGTGGTTATTGATATTGCATGTGATTATTCGACTAGTAGAATATCGATGGGAATAATTATATGGCATTATTTCATTTTATTTCTGCCATATTATGCTGATGTTAAAGTTTTAAAAGGATTTTTTAGTTATACATTGCCTTAAATGTTTATTCTTATTTATGAAAGTTTTCGCTATATTGTTATCTTTACTGGGCATTTGAGCTCACCCCTTTCTATGTTTTATTTTTACGAGGATGTGAAGAAGTATTTTATGAATGACCTGTAGGGATAGTATGAGGGGATAAGAGTGTGGACTATGGATACTATATTTTTGTAGTTTTTCATTTTATGATGTAATGTAAACTTTATGAATGCATCTAGTTATTCCAAGGCTACTAAACTAATCGGTCTTTCGAGACTTGATCTTTCTTCTGATCATGCCAATATTATGTAATAATGCACCGAGTCTGGTTAACTGGGGTCGGGGCATTACAGTTGGTATCCAAGGAGGTTTAGTACAAACCTTGGAAGCTAGATTTGGATAAACTCTGATTAGAGCACATAGATTTAAGATGGAATTTGAGGATTAGTATAGAAGAACTTCCTAGAATTTTGGTATTGTAGAGATTTTGTGAGTTTTCAGAGCAATACATCCCTGTCTGGATATGACCAGGTAGAGGTGGCTCTGGCACAGATGTACCTAGGGGGAAAACCTGAAAACTCCGCTTTGAGCTAGACTCAAACGAGAACTGGTGCACGACAACGGGCCTTGCTGCACTCTTGGTTACGACACTCCCGAGGGATATGCTTAGGATAACTCTCATTTTCATTACAAATCATTATGAAGGGTTTATGAGTATATACGTCCTCAAAGAAAACATTTTATGATTATGGATTATATCCATAAATAGTTCAATTTATGTTAAGTTTTTTATATGTATGGAAAATTATCACTCAAAATGGTCACTAAGAGAAGGGGAGAAGAAGAGATCACACACAATACCCTAGAGGTTTTGAAGAAGAGGTAAAATGGGGTGTAAATTTAGTGATAGCTCCATTTCAATTTACTACCATTAAGACAGTTATTTATAGGGCTTACTCTGATGTGGTTTTCCACTTCCACAATGTGGTGCCTCCTTTAATGGGCCTATTAAAATAGTGACGGAGGTCAAACCATGACATGGTGAATCCTAATAATTTTGGGCAATGAACTACAGCAGTCAAAAAAACAATTGACGCCACACTAAATAACAGTACGACTTTTCCCTTTCAAAAGAATGGCCACATCATCTAACGTAACGACCAAGGACACACCATGATGTGGTGCTCCATATCCATTATCAACTAGGGTCATCTAAACATTACCTATGGTGATCCATAGCATAGGTGTCCCCATGCCCCATCAAAATAGATATTTTATGAGTAACATAGTGATTTGGGATTTTTTTTCCATCACTCAGTGTTTGAAGTCCCCATAGTTTTTACTACGACCTAGACACCCAATAAAACGTTTCTCCCAAATTAACATATCATCATTCTTTGATGGGTTCTTGGCCATGACATGGTGCTTTAATGGGTGTTTATTTTCCACTATCGGTATGTAATACTCCAAAAATAACCAACATAAAGAAATAAAGTATAATATGAAAATAAGAAATTTTAATCAATAAACATCATACCAGATAGAGACATAATTGTTTTGACATAGGGTATATTATACTCATCACATAAATAAATAGTATCCTTATTCTCAACATTTAATGAGATATAAATCCTCTTTTGATTATTATATAAGGGTAGTAATAGTTTAGATCCTTATAAGGGTGCTCATTTTTTGGACTCTAGTGAGGATATAGATCCACACTTGATCATCATATAAGGGTGTTCATAGTTTATAGTTTAATGGTGGACACTAACAATTTAATGTCTAGTGGGGACATGGATTTACTTACACTCATCATGTAAGGGAATTCAATGTTTTTAGTCCTATTGGGATACTCACAATTTTGTGTCTTGTGGAGAAATAGATCAAATTACACTCATCATATAAGGGTTGTCATAATTAAGAGTCTTATAGGGATGATATTTGTTTAGAATCTAGTGGGAATACTTTGGAAGGATTTGTTTTTATCCAAGAAAGTATGATTCTTTTCGTCCCTCAAAAGGGATATTGAACAATTATGTTTCTTGGGTGTTGGGATTGAACCTTGAAAAGTAATCCTATATATCCTATCAGAATAAAAAAATTAAAACTATGTAGTTTGAGTTACACAATTTAAGTTAACATGGAATTATTTATCCATGCAGATTAATATCATTTGGTAAGGATTCATGTGCCATGAAAGGGATACTATCAAGGAATTGATTAGGGGCCTACACATGAAAAATAATAAATCTTACTTGAGGAAAACATTAATGGATGTTGTTATTCTATGAATAAGAGCAACAAGAAATGATGTTACCCAACTAATGATTTGTATAAGGGGCTCAAGGATGAAAATAATTAATACTAGTTTTGTGTATGGAGTTTTCCAAAATGAATCCAGATAAGGTAGATATGGGTCCCAGGTTCACTAAATTTATCAAAAGTGTGTCTTGTTAAAGGAAGGGATTCAAATGGAGTTCCATGTCATTAGAGTATTTATAACATCGATGTGAAGACCCCGATCCCCGGGTGCCCGAAGCCGATGACTATGATACATGATGTACCAAAATTACATTACAAACATTTACAAATGTTACATCATGTCCCAAAATTACTGAGGCTCGTGAGGTTCAGGTTCTGGGAAACCAGTAGCATCTGAAACTTCTTTGAAGAAATGATCTATACCTGGAAAATTTTATTTAAAACATAGGGTGAGAAAAGTATTTCCAATATGGGTTTTGAAAACAACTTGGAAATTATCTTTATTTACTGAAAATAAAGTAGTATTCTTGAATATAAACTTAAACATTGGAAAACTAATTATCTTGAAATAAAGAAAAATATTAACACAACATCTAATCATGATCAGAGTACACAGTTTCAACTAGGGAAAAATAAAATTCTTGTATAATACATGATCACTAACAACATGTAGGGTAATAAAAACTATTAGAAATGCAGCTCTGAGTACACAAGACATAAACAAAAAGCTGTAATAATGAACATAAACTCGTGCACAAAACATGATGGCCATATCCATATCTTTTTACATGTAATAAAGATGATGTTACATGGAACAAGTCAAAAACTACTGAGACATATCATGTCATTCCATTAATTCTTCATGTGCATACAAAAGGTTCTGAACTAGGGATATCCTACTAGTCAAAAAATCCCATGGTTAGTCACTTATATTAAAACATAGTGAGGAAACGTATAATGCATGACTAATGTCTGAATGTCAAGGCCTCGAGCCATGACCTAAGGGTAAATACCCATGTAATCTGTCTCATGAGAACTTTCGATGCATCGGGGAGCTTACTTTTACAGGTCTCTAACCCGGAGGGCTTACTTTTACCAGTCCCTAACCTGGAGGGCTTAATTTAACCAGTCCCCAACCTAGAGGGCTTTCTTTTAACCGGTCCCCAACCCGGTAGTCCAATCCATTACTCATATAGCAGTAAGTTCATATTACCTAAGGTGTCCCATGCCACTTTGGGTAATTAAATTCTTAGTTCATTATAAATATTTGTCATATTTATGCATTATGTACAACAATAAATAAAAATGAATAATGAAACCATTAGACATTTAGTCTACAAATACTTGACATAACATTGAAAATATGGCAATAAATAATCAAAGGCATACATTGTTTGGTAAACATTCTTTGCACATAAGATAACACATAAAATGTTAGATGATTAGGGTTTTCCACATGAGGTGATAAATGATGACACTTTAAAATTATTATATCATGGAAATGGAATACATAAAAATAATTGACATTAATTATTGTGATAAACATGACTTTGAACTTGCAATTTAATCATAACCAGATTAACCACTAATAATCACTACAACAGGATTAACATCAAATAGTAAGTGGTTACTACATATTAACATAAAACCATAAATTATTAGTCCTTTATTATAAAATAGGACGAATCACATTCTTTTAAAATATGAATTACATCGAGGGTACATGTTGGAATAACTCCTATAATTATACAAGTTCATTGGTGTATACTAAAACACATATAGGCTTGGAAAACACTAAAACCTTACATGCATCAAAACATTAACTAAGTCCTGACACTTATTACTTGAAATTAGGGTTTTGGAAATTGAACTTATAAATACTTACATACATAACCATATATACACAAAGTGTATATATGGGTTTTGTAACAAAATACACAAGTTCCATTAAATTCTTAAGGTCTGAATAACACCAACCATTTATCATTTATTTGATTGAAACCCAAAACCATATAAGGTTTACTATTCATGTAACCATTTGTACATAATTATATATAAAAACTATGGTTTTATACTATCACATAATTACACTTAAACCCAAAACCTAGTTCGCATATAAAATATTATTCAAAGATGTGTATTAATCTCTTAAAAACCATAATTGATTTGTATTGAAATACATAAGTACATAGTTATATATATGTATATAAAAAGGATTAGAAAAAAGATTTTTATGTTAAAAGTAGATTCAAAATAGCCTATATAAGTATATAATTCTTAGAACAAAATACTAGATTATTCCGAAATCTTAAAAAAAAGATTTTCATTGGGTTTATATATATAAAAAAAATACTTAAACACTCGAATATACTTATAGTATATTGTGGGTTAGGCATAAATAAAAACCTTTCAAAACTAAAGTTACATAAATTAAATTAGTAAATAAAACCGGAACAATCACCTTGGAAGCCTTTTAAAAGAGAGTATTTGAGGTGTACATATATATACACACAATTTAAAATCATATATATACATATACAGAATGTATAGTAGAGGTTGTAAAATAAAAACCAAAAGAGATCAAACCTTTATACCATTTAATGAATACCCTACCAAACACGAACACCCTATTAAAAGTGGGAAGGGGATGATTCATGTACTGAAATATATATATATATTTATATATATATACATACATATAGTACATCCTATTATACACAGTGTATTAAAATAAGTGGAAAAAATCCACTTACAGAAAGGAGGAGGAGAGTTTGGACTGGTAAGAGCTTGATGGGGATCTTGGGAAGGTACTGAAGGTCTAAGAGGAGGAGTGGGGGTTCGATGAAAGCTTCAACAAGGATCCTGGAGGTCTTGTAAATGCTATGGATAGGTTTTTATAAACTATATCTATAATGAATGAGGAAAGGATCTGTGGCCACTTGCAATAAAAAAACACCAGGAAAGAGACCCATTGTGGAAACCGAGTGAAAGTAGAGGGTACAGTGGCTGAAAGGTGTAGAAAAATAGTGATAATAAATGTGGTGAAGGATACTATATCTGGGAACGCCACGGAGAAGGTGAAAACGCCGCGGAGGAAGACAACACCGTGGGAGAAAGGAGAAAAGGACGGATGGCCAGGATCATTCGATGCTGGATCAGACAGTTGTGAAAGGGTGGGAGTCAATCGAGCACTTAAAAAAAAGATGGGCGGCCATGATTTTCTCTCCCGGGAGATCGACAGCTACAGGGAACGTGGGGTGATCATGCGACTCGATCGCGCGAACGGTTGAGATGAGATGCGGGATGGAAAGGACAACTCAGATCGCGTGTTACTGAAATTTCACCATCCCACATCGAAACGAATAGAGTTTGGAGAACTGCTTATAATCAAGGGTGCCACTGCTTCACTCTGATGACACAAGCACACTCGATAAGGGGCCTTATACGCGGGCCCCTATGGGACTTTGTCCCACCCTCATGCTCCATACACCGCGGGCCTTACACACGGGCCCGCACGTGACTGGCCCACACTATACATGGCCCGGACTTGGACACCCTCATGAAAACGCTCAAGTGCCTCCTCATGACACAAGGTTTGGTCTAGGCCTTGAGGGCTTGGCCCACAGTGCTTCCCATGGCTGGCCGAGTCTCTGATAATTTTTTTATTAAAAATTTGATTAAACAATTTGAAAAACAGGTTTAACACAGTGAGTATAAGTTTAAACAGTATGTTATTTATTAATTTAAAATATGAAACATTAATAAATATAGTTTGAAATTATATAAGCTACAATCAAAAATTATAAAAAAATTTAGAATCTAAAATCCAATTCTAATTTATAAAATACTTACTAATTGATAAACTATTTTTAGAAGACATATATTTCATACTTTACTATTTGAGAAAATCCTTTTTAAAAGATGTATATTTTATAATCAACATACATAATTTTAAGAGGTTTAAGAAAACATACTTATTAATAAAAACAAGGGTATGTTGGTATAAAATACCCTCTTTAGAAGTTATAACCTTTAAAATACTTGAAATATATTTTAGATTACTAGATTTTGAACTTCAAAGACCAACATTATGATTTTTAAGAACAACTATGACATTGAAAACACAATTAAAACATTAAGTATTTGAAATATCTTAAATCTATAAAATTATAAATTTTTACGAGGAATATGTTTTTATAAGAATATAAACTCCATTAATTTAATAAAAAGGCAATGGTTATTGAATTTAAAGACTCCATCAGCTATAATTATAGCCGTTGAGTTTCCAATGGCTACTTGAGGTAACAGTCGGATTGGTTCCCTATAAAACTAAGACATGGGGTGTATTAAGCATAAGGTGACTCAAGAAGAAGAAGAAGAAGGAGAAGATGGTTCATGTCATCCCTTTAGTGTTTAGTGTGGCTGCGGTGGCTTTGGACATGATAATGTTTATTATGGCTGATTCTATGGACCCCAATTATCCTCTTGGGGTTCTCATTGTTTTTAGTTATCTCCCTGTAATTCTAATAGGGATCTTAATAAGTGTATTTGGTTGGTTTTATTTCCAATTTAATCATTGTTTATTGTAACGACTGCAGTGTTCTTAATTGAATAAAACTCCTTGCATCCATTTCATGTACTTATTCTGTTTCATTATATTATTATTTGTTATAAGAGATAAGTTTTTTTGGGTAAAAGATGATAATAAAACATGGAAATTATTAGTACATGCTACACAAGTTCTTGGTGTGTCACATTATTCCCCCCTTTGAAGAATTGTGTCCTTGAAATTCTACCCATAAACTGGAAAAGAGAAAAAAAATCCCACGATGATCAACATCACAAGAATGAGAGATTTGGACCATTCAAAAAAATACCTAGGTTGGTACTCAGTTCCTCTGCTTCACTAGCCCAGATACACCTCGAGCAGTACTCTTTAAACTCCTTCTCATGAAATCTATACGCAGGCTTCCATAGTTAGGCTCGAGCATTAATAAATTCAGGGATTTCCGAATCGACATGTTCACTAGTGCTCCACTGGAATATATCACGCTCAAGATATTCCATTGGAACGATGTGATCAAATAGACTGAGGTTTAGAATCTGGAACATAAAGGTTACTCTGAGGTTCCCATCTTGGGCAGCCACTAGGAAACATACTATGGCATAAAAATTTTGTTCCATAGTAAAACATCAAAAAATACCCCCAAAGTATCTACCCCTTCTCCAATAACAAGGGAGTTGGGTAATGGCGATGAGGAGGAATACATGTTCAATACTGTGATAGGAGCAAAGGATTTCATGGATGTTTGAAAAATCAAACATGCGTTGACATGATCCTCATAGGTTGAGGAAAGAAGGATAGTCCATAGTGCACGTACTGATTAGGATATCCTCCAAAATTTCATCGGGTAGGGATGAGATATTTGTTTGTCCAACCATATGAAAATAAATTCATGATAATTCAATTAAAAGTTCAGATAAGGTATAGACAGGAAAGAAAAACATATAATATTTCAATAACACATAAGTTTATACATCAATGATTGAGTTTCCCTTAACGACCCACTACATGAACTCCACACAGAGAAGAAAAACTCCCTCTCTCCTCAAACCAAATATAGGCTGAGCATTTAGGGTTAAACTCATGGGGGCACTAGTGACGTCTTATGAGTTTAGAATGAGGGGTATGAAGTTGGGAAACATTAAAATAAACTTGTTGACTATAAGAAATTTGGGTGGACTCATCCTCTAATATCCCGAAGTCCATCAACTGGCCCTAGAAGCCATAGTTCAAAGTCTGACAAAGATAGGCCGCACGGAGGTCACCGGCAACAGCAGCTTCTCGAAAAGGGTTGAGGATCATATTCCCAAAGTCTTCACCTACCGTGAACATTTGGAAAAGTCCCTCATAGTACCTTCACCATTGTGCATATGAGGGAAATTGGGTCATCATCAAAAGGAGGTAATCCCTTCCCAACCCCCGGTGCATACAAAGCACCCGTGGTGAGTTTGACACATCATACATGTGCTTTCATGACATACGGATATGGGCATAATTAAGAAAGTTCTCTCGGCTAACTAGAGACACAATTGTCTCTAGGGCCTCAGTGGGAAGTGACAAAAGATTGGTAGGTACATTTCCATCTTCCATCTGAAAGTTACAATATAATTACATAGTAATGCTCAGTAGTAGCTGTATATTTATACTACCTTGTTTTCCAGATTTGGCTGAACCAATCCTCTGATACCAGCTGTAAAGACCCCGATCCCCGAGGTCCCGGATCTGGTGCCTATGAGACATGATGTACCAAAATTACATTACAATCATTTACAAATATTACATCATGTTCCAAAATTACAGAGGCCCATGAGGTTCTAGTTCTGGGAAACCAGCAACATCTGATACTTCGTTGAAGACACGATCTATACCTGAAAAATTTTATTTAAAACATAGGGTGAGAAAATTATGCCCTGTAAGGGGTTTGAAGACAACATGAAATTAATATTTCTTAACCAAAAAATATTATTCTTGAAAATAAACTTAAACATTGGAAAAATAATTATCTGAAAATAAAGAAAACTATTAACACAACATCTAATCATGATCAGAGTACATAGTTTCAACTATGGAAAAATAAAATTCTTGTATAATTCATGACCATTGACAACATGTAGGGTAATAAAAACTATTATCAAGGAAACTCTGAGTGAAAAAGACATAAAAAAAGCTCTAATAATGAACATAAACTGGTGCACAAAACATGATGGCCATATCCATATTTTTTACATGTAATAAAGCTGCTGTTACATGGACCAAGTCTAAAACTACTGAGACATATCATGTCATTCCATTAATTCTTCCTGTGCATAAAAAATATTTTGAACCAGGGATATCCTACTAGTCAGAAAGTCCCATGGTTGGTCACTTATATTAAAACATAGTGACGAAACGTATAATTCCAGACTCATGTATGAATGTCAAGGCCTTGTGCAATGACCTAAGGATAAATACCCACGTAATCGGTCTCTTGAGAAATTTTGATGCATCGAGGAGCTTACTTTTACCGGTCTCCAACCCGGAGGGCTTACTTTTTCCAATCCCTAACCTGGAGGTCTTTCTTTAACCAGTCCCCAACCTAGAGGGCTTTCTTTTAACCGGTCCCCAGCCCACAGGTCCAATACATTCCCCATATGCTACTAAGTTCATATTACCGAAGGTGTCAATACCACTTTGGGTAATTAAATTCTTAGTTCATTATCAAGATATGTCATATTTATGCATTATGTAAAATAATAAATAAAAATGAATAATGAAACCATTATACATTTAGTCTGAAAATACATGAAATAACATTGAAAATATGGCAATAAATAATCAAAGGCATGCATAGTATGGTAAACATATTTTGAACATAAGATAACACATAAAATGAGAAATTATTAGGGTTTTCCACATGAGGAGATAATTGATGACTCTTTAAAATTATTATATCACAGAAATGGAATACATAAAAATACATGACATTAATTATTGCGATAAACATGAATTTGAACTTGCAATTTAATCATTACCAGATTAACCACTAATAATCACTACAGTAGGACTAACATCAAATAATAAATGGTTACTACATGTTAACATAAACCCATAAATTCTTAGTCCTTTACGTTAAAACAGGATGAAGTAAATTATTTTAAAATACGAATTACATCGAGGGTAGATGTTATAATAACTTCTCTAATTAAGAAAGTTCATTGGTGTATACTAAAACACATATAGGCTTGGAAAACACTAAAACATTACATGCATCAAAAGATTAACTAAGTACTGACAGTTATTACTTGAAATTACGGTTTTGGAAATTGAACTTATAAATACATACATACATAACTATATATAAAAAAAGTGTATATATGGGTTTTGACACAAATTACACAAGTTCCATTAAATTCTTACGGTTTGAATACCACTAACCATTTGTCATTTATTTGATTGAAACCCAAAACCATATATGGTTTGTTATTCATGTAACCGTATGTACATAATTATATATAAAAACTATGGTTTTTACTATCATATAATTACACTTAAACCCAAAACCTAGTTCGCATCTCAAATATTATTCAAAGATGAGTATTCATCTCTTAAAAACCATAATTTATTTGTATTGAAATACATAAGTACATAGTTATATATATATATAAAGGTTTAAAAAGGATTTTTATGTTAAAAGTAGATTCAAAATAGGCTATATAAGTATATAATTCTTATAACAATATACTAGATTATTCGGAAATCTAAAAAAAATAGATTTGGATTGGGTTTATATACATACCAAAAATACTTAAACACTCGAATATATTTATAGTATATAGTGGGTTTGGCATAAATAAAAACCTTTCAAAACTAAACTTACATAAATTACTTGAGTACATAAAATAAGAAAAATCCCCTTAGAAGCCTTTAAGAAGAGAGGATTTGAGGTGTACATATATATACAAACTTTAAAATCATATATATACATATACATAATGTATTATACAGTTTGTAAAATAATAACCAAAAGAGATCAAACCCTTATACCATTTAAATAATACCCAACCAATCCCGAACGCTCTATTAAAAGATGGAAGGGGACGATTCCAATATCGAAATATATATATATATATATATATAGTATATCCGATTATACATAGTGTAAAAAAATAAGTGGAAAAAATCTCCTTATAGAAAGGAGGAGGAGAGTTTGGACTGGCAGGAGCTTGCTGGGGAGCTTGGGAAGGTGCTGGAGCTCTAGGAGGAAGAGTGGGGGTCCGCTGAAAGCTTGAGCAAGGAGCCGAGAGGTCTTGTGAATGCTATGGATATGTTTTTATAAACTATATCTATAATGAATGAGGAAAGAATCTATGGCCACTTGAAATAAAAAAACACGAGAAAGAGACCTGTTATGGAAACCGAGTGAAAGTGGGGGGTCTGGTGACTGAAAGGTGTAGAAAAATGATGATAAAAAATGCGGTGAAGGATATTGTATCTGGGAAGGCCACAGAGAAGGTGACAACACCGCAGAGGAAGAAAACAATGTGGGAGGAAGGAGAAAATGACGGAAGACAATGATCATTCAATGCTTGATCGGATGGCTGCGGAATGGTGGGAGTCGATCGAGCGTTTCAAAAAAAGGATGGGCGGCCAGGATTCGCTCGCCCGGGAGATCAACAGCTATAGGAAACACATGGTGATCGTGCGGCTCGACTGCTCAAACGGTTGAGATGACACACGGGATGGAAAGGACAGCTCAGATCAGTGTTACTGAAATTTCTCCATCCCATATCGAAACGAACAGAATTTCGAGCATGACATATAAGAAAGGGCGCCACTGCTTCACTTTGATGACACAAGCACACATGACAAGTGGCCTTATACAGGGCCCCTATGGGCCTTTGGCCCTCCCTCATGCTCCTTGCACTATGGGCCTTACACATGGGCCCACGCGTGACTGAACCACACTATACACATCCCGGACTTGGGCACCCTCATGCAAATGCTCATGTGCCACCCCGTGACTCAGGGCTCGGTCTAGGCCTTGAGGGCTGAGGCCACAGGGCTGCCCTTGGCTGGCCGATTCTCTGATAATTTTGTTTATTAAAAATTTGATTAAACAATTTGAAAAACAATTTTAACACAGTGAGTATAATTTTAAATAGTAGGTTCTTTATTAATTTAAAAGATAAAACATTAATAAATATAGTTTGAAATTATATAAGCTACACTCAAAATTTATAATTTTTTTTAGAATCAAAAATTAAATTCTAATTTTTAAAATACTTACTAATTGATAAAACTATTTTTAGAAGACATATATTTTATACTTTTCAATTTGAGAAAACCCGTTTTAAAAGATGTATATTTTATAATCAACATACTTAATTTTAATAGGTTTAAGAAAAGATACTTATTAATAGAAACAAAGGAATGTAGGTATAAAATACCCTCTTTATAAGTTATAACCTTTAATATAATTGAATGATATTTTAGATTACTAGATTTTGAACTTCAAAGACAAAAATTAGGAAATGTAAGAAAAACTGGGATATTGAAAAGACATTTAAGAAATTAATTGTTTGAAATACCTTAAAACTATAAAATTTAAAAAGTGTTACAAGGAATAAGTTTTTATATGAAGCTAAACTCCATTAATTTTAAAAAAAGACAATGGTTATGGAATTTAAAGACTCCATCGGCTATAATTATAGTCGTTGAGTTTCCAATAGCTACTTGAGGTAGCGGTCGGATTGGTGCCCTATAAAACCAATACATGGGGTGTCTTAAGCTTAAGGTGATTGAAGAAGGATAAGAAGAAAGAGAATATGATTCATGTTATCCCTTTAGTGCTTAGTGTGGTTGCGGTGGATTTGGTCATGATAATGTTTATTATGGTGGATTCTAAGGACCCCAATTATCCTCTCGGGGTTCTAATTGTTTTTAGTTATCTCCCTGTAATTCTAATAGGGTTCTTAATAGGTGTATTTTTTCAGTTTGACTTCCCTTTTAATCTCTGTTTATTTTAATGACTACTGTGTTCTTAATTGAATAAAACTCCTTGCATCCATTTCATGTACTTATTCTATTGTAGTATATTATTATTTGTTAAAAGAGATAAGTTTGTTTTGGTAAAAGATGATAATAAAACATGGAAATTATCATTACATGATACACAAGTTCTTGGGGTGTCACAATTGGTATTGCATGTAACCGTGACTTTTTTGAGGAATTTCCCTTTTATACAGAGATTATTCTTCATAGAAGGGTGTTTCATGAGAGATTCTCTAGCTCATTATAAAACCTTGAAGAGATTGTGTGTGTGTGTATTCAAATAATTTATCATAATAAATAGTCCATGGTGGGTTGGATTGGTGGTGTGAGTTTAGATCTTTGGCTTCCATAAAATCTAGAATCCAAAATTATGAAATTTTGAAATAGTGAGATAAGGGGATTTTATAGTCTATAATAATTCAGAACTAACTGGTTCATGTTCTCGCATATTCATATAAATTTGGACTTGTGCTATTCATATGGATATAAACTCGTGAATCTTAAGGTCTATTAGAATCTATCATTTTCCCAAAAATTTCTTTATTATCCATATTTCTTCCTAGATCATTATTCTATGTGTTTTTGGGTTCCAATAGTATCTCAAAAATTACCCAAATATATTATATGGAAACTCTATAAAACCTTACATATTCCATTTTCCATAAGAATACCATATATATGAGATCCCCTAATCATAGGGACTTTTCCATTTTTTTATAAATATTTAACTCCCTGAATTCAGTTGTAGCATAATATATCACATATATCATATATTATGACATAGAATCCAAACTAAAAAATATAATACATTTAATTATATGATACACACCATTTGTAACCTATAAATAATCCACATAAAACTCAAAAATCCCTAAAAAATTACATATAACCCTAATTATAAAGTTACAAACATATTAGAAACCTTGTCTATAATGCGATTCTACATTCCTATAGAATACCTATAGAAAAGAAACTTATCCACACCTCGATACTCAACTGATCAGATGATACACCTTTCAAGATTGTAATTACATCTAAAAACACAATAGAAAGATGTTCCTACTCTTAAAATCGTGATCAAAAACCCAATTCTCAAAATGTTTAACACTCTACGACTAATAATTCAAATAAAAATGACTCATAAATTCATGGTTCAATAATAAAATAATACTATAAGGAAGCTCATCCTTGAGAAGTACACATAATGTATTCCAATATCCAATCCATCAATAAGAATTTGATACCACTTCTTTTTCCTGATCCCAAACTAAATAGATCGTAAATCAACATCCCTAACACAGAATCATAATACATAAGACTTACTAAAAGAATCCAATTTTGGATCCCAAAAACAAATTATTTATTTTATGATCAATACAACCAATTATATTTTAACCTCGCCAAATCTAATTATAATCAATAACTCTTTTCAGTCCTCCTTTGGACAACATTCTCTAAAAATACACAACCTCGCCATATAAACCCTCCTTAAACAACATGATAATAATACTTTAATTCCCTAAGGAATTATACAATCAACCAAACTCCCACATAATAGTATAAAATTGGATCTTAGTGTAGTTCCACGCATGGTTTCCTAACCAACCAAATCTCCAGACATTCTCTCCCCATAAGCTATGATGCACCCTTGATCCAACCCACAATTAAATCGTAGAAAATTCATCCTCAATACCAATACTAACACATGGAATATATTCAAAAACACATGAAAATATCAAATATAGTATTCACCTAGAAACCTGATATAATTATATCTATGTTGTCATTAGCATCCATATTCCATATCAACCATCCAACAATCTGACTCGACACATCTAAACCTTTCTGACATGATTATCATACATCCATTATGGATTCGATGGTTAATTCCAATGAAGTATTCATTATTCCTCTGAACCAAAATCCCCAATATCCATATCCCATTTCAAGACCGTTATCAAATATTACGATTGAATGTGATTGACCCACTCATATCCAAGAACAAACAAAAACAAAAAAACACTATCCAAATCATGATTACCAAGAAGGTCATATTTTATTTTTTCCAAAACTCACTAATGGGGAGGCTCACACCCTCCAACAACCAATGGTGAACTCCACCACCAAATGGATTTCATTACATAGCTCATTGAGCATCAATCTATATTGGTTCTAATATCACATGTGTTTCACTCATTCAAATCCATGATCATCCCATTCATGGAAACCCCTACTAAGGAACAAACTCGGATAGACCATTCCATGGTAATATAATCCATTTTTTTATGTTGCCTCTTTTTATGGAGGCATAACTTCCCATTATTATCAACTCATCAAACCACCATGTCCGCAAGTGTTTCACTTATAACATTCGTTACATAACTTGAAGGGTTTCCTTGTAAATAATTATAACAAAAGTTCCATACCTCACCTATTAGAAAATGTTACTAAGGGGTATACAGAACCACACCATCATGGATAAATATCTTGAGCTATATGGAACTTGTATTATTCTCAACAAATCAAAAATTAACCACTCACTAATCCATAAAAAATGGGAATCATATATAACAATATTTCACTTGTCAATATGCATCTATGATTTCGCTAAAACGGTATGAAAACCCTTACCCTCCTCCTTCAAGGTAAAGTGATTCACTAATAACCCTCTCAATGGTTTTTTATTCCAAAATTAATCTTAATCGCATCAAAACCCAACGAGTATACACTCTCATATATCCTGATTGTACAATAAGAATCATGCTCCATTGAGTCACATACAATCAATTATAGGATCATGTTCTTAAAAAATAATAATGATTTCCTTTAAAATTATTTTAATCTTATAAAATTATCATTGGTGTATCCATTACATTATGCTTGAAGAATCTCACTCATTTTATGGGAAACCATGATCGCCTGCCACATAGGCATCATCCTAAATCCCAAAGGCATCTTCCCATGAACATCCATCATAGAACTGGTTATCTTGGATCATTATACACTATCCCACCAAAAACCCCCAAAAAACTAGTGAGGCCGTATATGAAAATAATCTATCCATCCGAATACAACAATGATACCACATGCACTGAATGTGATTTACAACTGAAAACCCAATGGAACTCCACATTCATTTCTCTCTACATTGTCAAGGGTATCCACCATATCAATGTAATAAATAATATTCTATACAGTATTAGTCATACATTCTCAAAATAAATCCATCATTGGGGTATCCAATTCTCAGACCAATCCACAAGGGTTACTACACATCCCATGGATCGGTAGACTATATATCCATCGTTAGATAATATTCCATGATAATATCCACATAGCTTTGAATAAAAAATATAATAGTTAGGTTGTATGGAATTATACAAATAATTCACATAGGAAATAACTATAGATTATATTTATGAAACATTTAAAAACTGAGCCCTATGTCATCAACCAACATCAATAACATAAATGCAAAAAAAAATCATGTGAATCCTACATTCTAAATTTTATACACGTGAAGAAACCTCATTCCTGTATGGTCCAAGAGTCAAAAACATATATTTAAATCACACATAATAACAATATTATAAAATAAATACTTATATGGTTATAAAAATAAACAATATAACCAAAAAACATGGTATCCTATACTTCCCATCGGGAAAGAGTTCATAATTAACTATCCTGAGGTTCATCACAAGATTCAACTAATTTTTATATCAAAATTCTAGTCCCAAATAGTAAAAATAATAATCAAATGTTTCTCTGATGCTATTGTTCTATACAAAAATAATCATTCATTATTATCCTATACTAAGTTACACATGACCTCATGTACACCTCTCTGTACACTAGATGTTTCTGAATTGTAGAGAGGGCCAAGATCATATGTTAAGGAGACTACGACCTCAATATTATAACCATCAATATCAAATAATATAACCATGTATCATCCAAAATAAATATTCAAATTTTGAATTACATAATAAAAAATATATGCTATAACAAAAGCAATGCATTAATACAAGAATACATCCAAATTGATCACCCACCGAGTTGATGACATATAAAAAATAAATAAGGGAAAAAAGTACAATGAAGATCCACTGTAACATTGATCCTTAACTCAATCCACACTCAAATACTCATCATGTTATTCTATCATGACCCATTATATAACTTATGACCTAATATTCAAATATGTCATATGCTTGCCTACCAGGGTGCTCATGTAAGGTGTAAGGAATATATATCAGTAGGGTCTCACCAATTATCCCTATTATATACCATAATATATACACATATGAACAAATTAGGTAAATAATTCAAATATAATTACATACAAGCATGCATCGTGGGTCATCTCCTGCTAACCAAGACTCTAAAATACTAGACAATACGCGGTATAATCACCTTTAGTAACTGATGTCTATCATAGTCTCAGATATAAGAGGATATAGTATGCTCTATTGAACTAGTATACATCTTACCATAAATTATAACAAGTTCAATATGGTTTTATAGATCATGATTGGTCTGTCTATGGGTTACAAATCTCATATATAATCTCAGACTCTCTACCAATTTTAACATAGATGTCAAAATGTTATATTTCATCACAGTCTCTCTAACGATCTAACAACAAGTGGAAAATGTTATATATTTTCTGAGTCTCTCTTCAAATATGACCAAAGATGTAAAATTTCATATGGATTTCTTGAATATCTTTCCATTTGATCATAAATTCTAAAAGACATATGAAATCCTATAATCTATACACTCTGACCATACTTTTAAAATATCATCATTTTGAGTGAAAATTACATGGACTGTGAAACTATAAAACCTTCTTCCCAGGGCCTGATTTATACAACTCATAAATATATATATCAAAATAACTAGATAAACAACATTAAAATTTTAATCAAAACCCTTGACGTAGCTCACATATTATATTACACACATTTATCTCACCTAATATCCCAACTCGCTTCCATATCCCTAGTCACTAGAGAACGAGGAATGTATCTCAAATTACATGTCTTCATCTATCAATCCACATAAAATACGTTACTCATATCAAACCCTATCATAGATGGTATTTCATAAAGAACCCATCAACAATCAAGTATCTCCCTTGATGGAATTAACTAGGATACCTAGACAGTACCCATTCTCTACTTCTTAATTCTAAACCACACCACTAACCCCAAACTGTTCCCATGTTTTATAGGCCCTTCGTGAATCATCCCTTGAAATATTAATTACATTACCTCTTAAAATTCTTATCTCAATTTTTTATTCCTAATCCCCAAGGGTCAAACTATACCCATGCTCACAAGGCCTCAAGAAAATCAATGACCACCTATCAAGGAAATTTAAATGACCCACACATGGGTATCATCTAATGTCACCCTTGTAATATTTATAAATTCCAAAAAAATAAATTAATCCCTCCCTAAATCAATAAATCTACACCAAAGTAATTATACAACTCATATCACTCACTGAGGCTCTAATCATCCATTAAATGAGAATTCATAATTCTACAGGAGACATATTACTATCTCACTAATAATCCCTAGGACTAAGCCTCTCAAGCTTGTGATACAATCCCAAATTGGTACAACCTAGGATACCCAAAACTCATATTGACCATGAAACCTACACTAAGCCTCTACTAAACACAACCAAAATTTTTACTACCTTGGAAAAGTAGACACAAGATGATTCCGAAAAATGTAACATGCAACGGGGGACCTAATCCAATTTTAAGTGGATAAATTACAATCTATTTCATTACCCATGTAACTATTGGTATTTATTTATTTTACATGAACCTATATTCTTGTTCATTTACGAAAAATCAGCCCTCAACAAAAATATGGTCTAGTATTATATGGATAACTTACCTCATCAGAGTGTGAGTTAATTTAATAAAATATCCACCACCATCACCTAAACTCATACATGCCACGTCCAAGTATCATTTGGATCTAAAGACCCTATCTTAATCTAAAATACACAAAAATTAATTATAAAAATTTATAATTAATCAAACATTTGAATCCAAAAATGTATAATTTTATAAAACTCATTATGATCCCATGAAATTGAGATACCACAACCAATTACATGTGTAAATAATCTCATGACATCCTCCATCCACCGCATAAAAAATCCCAAAAGTTCATGATGATTCCACGACATATAAGTGAAATTTTCACTCAACCCTTGACTAGAGACACCAAAGTCAGTGGATAATAAATATGATAAATTATATACAAGGAAATGAAATCATAAGTGAAATGATAAATAAGCCCACCCTAATCGCCATAGGTGAAAAAGGATGAAAGGGAGAAGTGTAAGGGAATATAATCCCCACACAACCATTCTCACACATTTATTTCACTATTATATATTTATATATTCACTAGGTTTTTGTTGAGAAAATAAGTTATTATTGAATTTTTATATTATTTATCTATTTATTTATTGAATTATTTTTCTTTATTTTATAAAATAAAAAAGTTTTATTTATTTTATGATGATTTTAGATTAATCTTTCTAACAAATAGATTTTATAAAATGTAGTATATTTATAAGGTTTGTATACCTGATGTCGATGTTTTTGGGTTCAGGTGGGAAATGGAAAAATTTTCACGGGAGATTCATAAATAATATTCTCTTTTAAGGTGGAAGGAAAAAATATGGGAAATTCCATATAAAATGTTGATTATATGGATATTTTTTATTTTATGGGATCAAATATATAAATATCCCCAACCTATCACCATATGGTATAGACCAGCCACCTTAGGTAGTGGAAATTGGCTCAAAAAAAACACATGGTTGGGGAAGTATATAGGAGAAAATCCCAGTTCGGGGTGGTACTATGAGATAGTAAGGGTCTTAGTGTAGTGTGTTACTATAGGAGAACCACTAACGTTTTAGGTTTAATGTTGTCTTACCAACTAGCCCACATTATAATACCCAAAAAAATTAAAAAAGAGTAACTTCTATTCGATAACGTGTATGACTTGAAACACTTAGCATGTAAGGGAATATAATATCCCAAGGAATTATAAAATATTTAATTTTTTTAATAAATTTAATCCTTAATATATCTTTGAAATCACATGATACTGAGTTATCATGCATCTCATGAAACAAAAACTTTCTTTGATTGCTTACATTACATGCAAGACCAAGTTTTACTAAAGAACAATACATTATTAAATTATTATTATTTAATATAATAAGATATAACCTTTCTGTTGAATTAGAATTTATGAAAAATATTAATTACATTATGAAAATTTATAAAAAATGAATTCATAGGTTACCAATTAATTATAAATGAATATAAAAAACAATTGAATATAAATGAAATGTTTTTATCTTCACAAAAGTGTTTTATCATAATAAATTAAATTAATTAATATTAATGAATGATATTAATGATATATATATATATTATATAATAAATAAAATATTTTTGATATTACTCCAATAGTTTTTATAAGCGTAATATAAGTATAAATCCAGTTTTATGCCTAAAACTTGTATTTGTCTAAAAAGACAATTTTTCCACCTTTTAATGGAGAACCTATTTTAATTCCAATTTTTGGAAATTTTATAAAAATTATATCTCAAAATAAAATTCGTTTCTTAAATAATATCATACAAATTAGTTTAGGGTTACTTTTTGGTACTTTTCTAAGAAGTTTCATTTTTGGATGAATAGTGAAAAATACAGAATTTTAATTGAAAACTTCTTTTTCTTATAATTTATTTATATAGTTAAATTATATTATAATTTACTTTTAAAATTTATTTTGTTTAATTATAAATATATTAATCAAATTTATTTAATTTTAATCCATTTTAAATTGAAATTGGATATACAAACATTTCAATGCTTTGAACATTTTTACTTAAGAAACCCGCTTTGTCTTCTCGTTTGTGTGATTAATTTGAAATTTATTTCATCATATTATGTGATTGGAATTTTAAAAAATGAATTAAATATTTGTAATTATTAATAATTTATCATTTATAATAATTTAAACTTTGTTTTTGAAAAGAAATATAATTCAATTTGAATAAAATTAGTTACACCTATTAAGGTAAAATTATGCTTAACAAGGGACTAAACCATAAAATTAAGGGCCTAAATGACATAGAAACATTTCCAAAACCTATTTTATAGAAATATTATACCATATCCAACATTTTATATAATTTGGTTCATTATTGGAGGCACATGATGTAAGGGATACCTCTTAATAGTGTTTTTCCTCTTTGTATTTACAAAAATGCCACTCCTCCTCCAATATAAAAAATAACTCACCCCTCCCAATGATTGACACATTCCAAGGCATTTCGATGATCCAAAAACTACCTAAATAATCTCCCAAATTCCCTCCCCTCATTATAGAATATTTAATTTGATAATAAAGAATAATATTGTAGTATTTTTGGAAAACCCTGAAATGCAAAAGTAAGAACGTTTTATTTGATATCATATAAGGGAATATAATATCCAGAGTATTTATAATATATTTAATAATTTAAATAAATTAAAAATATTTTATATCATTAAATCAACATGAAACTAAGTTATATTTTTTTTTCACACAATAATGAGTTTATTCAATGTCTTGCGTTACATGAAAGTCCAAGTTTTACCAAACAATAATATATTATTAAAATATTTTTGTTTTATATAATAAGATAAAACCTATCCATTAAATGAGAAGTTCTGAATATTATTTCCTAAATTATGATAATATATGGTTTAAATAAATAAAAAATGAATCCATTTGTTACAAATTAATTATAAATGAATATAATAAACAACTGAATATATATGTAATATTTTTTTATAAAATAATTTTTATTCCCACAAAGCTGTTTTCTCCTAATAAATTAAATTAATATCAATTAGTGAGTGATATTAATTATATATATATATTATATTATATTCAATAAAACAATTTATTATTCATCCAATATATTTTATAATCATAGGATAAGAACAAACCCAATATTTCGTATAAAAACCTATATTTTTATAAAGGCGCTTTTATCATTATTTAATAGAGAACCTATTTTAAACCATTTTTTGGAACTTTAATAAATATTACTGGTAAAAATAAATTTAATATTGTAATTATAAATATTAAAATCAGGTTAGGGTGAATTTGGGGTATTTTTCAATGAAGTTTAATTTATTAATGAATAGTGAGAAATACTAAATTTTAATTCAAAATTTCTTCTTCATATAATTTATTTATAAGTAAAATGATATTATAAATTAGTTTTAAAGTTTAATTATATAATTTTTTTAATTAATCCAATTTAGGTAATTGTAATCAATTTCACTGTGAAATTAATTATAAAAACATAGAAAATGTTTTAGTGTTTTTTACTTTAAAAACCAATATTGACATCTCGTCTATTTGATCAAATTTTAATTAATTTCTCCCACTTCAGTGATTGGAATTACGTAAAAGGAAATAAATTTTTGGAATAATAACAATTTATAATTTATAATTAGGTCAAAATATATTATGACCTAAATTATTAATGAAAGTGATTAAAATTAATTATAACGATTAATAAGAAATTAAGCTTAATAAAGGAAAACCCCTTAATCTTTTGGGCCCAAATGAAATAGAAACTTATCCAAAAGAATATTTCTGTGAATATTTAGACCATATAATAAATTTTATTTAATTTTTAACATTATTTTATCCAATTTAAATTTTAAAAACTTGGGTGGAATTCCCTTTATCAAAATTTACAAGAGTGCCACTCCTCCTCCACTATAAAAGGACTCCACTCCTACCACTTCCTCACACCACTCAAACCACTTTGTGATGGAAAAATATCTACCCCGATAGCTTCTCAAAATAACTCCCCAAAACCTATAAGCATCACATTGGTCATAAGTCCGTCCATGGAAGCCCTTTGGTGAAAACTAAATGGAGTTACCTGAATAAGAGGTAACATTATTCCTCAAGCTCTTTCATTTTATTTATTTTTCTGACACATTAAATTATTATTGTTCAATTATTATATAATAATAAAATTAAAATAATTATAATTAGATATTTTTTTATTAAATGTTACACATAATCTTACACACACATCTATCTAATGGTTAAAAAACTTACTATTTATGTATAAGATGAAATACTGCCTAACGAAACAATGTTGTTTGTTTTTTCATTACCACCTCTCATGGTTGTGAATTATAATGGATACTATATTTATGTATTTTATATATTATATTTATAATTTCAGTATTCTTATATAATTTTTTTTATAACAAATAACTTTATTCTTTACATTTTGTGTAAATATGATAACATCGTTTCTAAAAGTGTGGACTACCGCCCATCAAATGGATGTGACTATTTCACACTACACATTGAATGTATAAAATATTGTTTTAATAAACCTATATTAAAAATATTCAATAGATATTATAAGGGAATTATAATATATATATTTATATGTTTTTACATTTCATTCTATTAATACAACAAATAAATGAAAGTAACGTTCATGCGTACATACAACCTACCGTCTCCACAAATGATGCATTTTATTTATTATATCTAAATATTAAATATTAGTCTAAATAAATATATAATGAATATATATTATAATAAAAACATGTTTTAAATTATAGATATTATGAATCAATGATAATAACAACATGAAAATGATTAAAAAATACTCGACACACTAAGAAATTAACACATGAAATAGTGAAAATAATGAAAGATTGTTATAAAACAAGTAATAAGATACTATTAGAAGATAATATATGATATTATAAATATGAATATTGTTTTTTAATAAGTTAGTAACACTATAAAAACCCATATACAGTAATTAAAAGTATTTCCAATTGAAACTAAATTCAAGGTAACATATTTAATCTTAATTTAAATTCTATTGAGGCTTATTTGTTGTTATGAACATAGTTTCTTTGATATAGCGTATATAAATCCTTGCGATAGGTTATATAAGGAAGATTATTATTCTCATGAAATTATATGTCTAATTTAATGTTATTACATCATGAATATTTTGATTCAAATGTTTCAATGTTGTATTGGACACTTTGGAATGTTTAAAAATCATTCTCCTCGAGAATGTTTTAATGATTATCTTTGAAATTTCACTTCATTATGTGATTTTTAACATTAACTTAAAACAATTCCTTTATTTTTCCCTTAATTTATTATATATTATGTACCTACTCCCACTTTTTCATAGAATAAATTAATTTATTCATTCTTCTTGATATTTTTAGTTTTAATTTGAATTATATCATCTAAGGGCATTTGAGTTAAAAGTTACCAGGTGGAAAATAATTTTCATAAACCAATTTCTTTTCATTTGGTAATATTACTTCCTCATTTTCATTAATATTATATTATTATTTTTATAACTAATTTTACTATATTTTTACGTATTTCCACTTATTTATGTGGATTTACAGTTGATACACATAATCTACTCATCGATTGATTCTCACTCAAACATTATAATATTATCAAGGCTTATTATACAATCTAATTTTGTTCGGGATTGTTTAAACATGAATTTCTATTAGAGGAAATTATTTTATCATTTTCTAATAAACCATTTTATTTTCTTATACTCTGGTTAATCAAGACCTTTTTTTAGTATTAGTACTATTTTTATACTCGTTAGTACTCAAAATATATTATAAAACATTTTTAAGAAAACCCAAATTCATTTCTCTCTTTGTTTAGATAACCAATTTTTTTTTAAAAAAAACATTTTTTATGAAAAAAATTCAAATTTTTTTAACCATACAAAAATTAATAATTAAATTAAAAGTTAACCTTTTTTATTTTACACATTATTTAAATTAATCTTCATTTCTATTTTCAAACAAGGAATTTCATGACCGTATTTTGATTAAAAAACTGTTATTTTTTCTTCATATGGAACATATGATCTGACATGTTGTTATTTATTCAAATATTCCATTGCAAGTTTAAAAGGACTCTTTTTAAATATTTTTTTAAAATTGATTTTAAAATAAAATATTTTTGAATTTTTTTCGAAACTAAAAGGATATTTTCATCAATAATTTTTTAAAAATATATTTTATAATATTTCTATTCATAAATAAAAATAACCATTATTTTTAATCCACCTGGGATATGTCATATTGATACCATCCTAATTCTTCCTTTGGATGGTTTATGATTGTTTTTTACTTGGATATTATTGAAATTCATTTCATTGATTCCTTTTAGTACCCTTGAAATATATAATTTCATATGATTATCTTACATTGAATATCATCTAAATATTCATATAATTTTTCATAGATAAAATAATAACTGAACCATATACCATTTTTCAAAGGGTTTTTACATTGAATTTTATTTGATTATTTAGGAAAATATTGATAATTATTTGTCCTGTATTCAATACAGATATTTTATAAGGCGTATTGTTTATTCAATATGAGAAATGCTTGGAACATGGAAGAGTTGGCTTGGGGACCATTTAGGGTATTCCCTATGGGTTGGGGACTGGTTAATGAAATCCCCTTAATGCATCGGCTATCTTAGGGCATGAAATTAGTTGGTGAAAACCCCATTGTGTTTCTTTACAATAAGAATAGATAGGTTTCTACCCATAAAAATAAACCATCTTGTTAATGGTTTTGATAGTAGTGGTTCATGATCTAGATGAATGAAAACCAATAATTAATAATTTCCTTAATTTTTATTTAGTTATTATTTATCCATGAGATTTTTCATCGACATATCTATGGATTCAATTAATTCTTAGTTTATTGATAAAATGGAATCTTTTTTCAGCTTCTTACCATTCTATATTGATTTTTCACTATCTATTTATTTAAATGGAATGTGTTTTCCGTTATTTACATTGTCATATTTTTTACACACTTCCTTCTAGGAATATTGATTACATATAATTGTCTATAATTATTACCTTAAAATTTTGACTATTCTTATTAATTTAATATTTAATTATTATACTTCACCCTTACTAAGCTTTTGAGCTCACCCATATTATGTTTTTCCTTTCCACAGGATTCCAAGAAGTATACTAAATATGATATAGTCGGATATTCTAGATGGAATAAAGTTATCCTTGAAAGGAAGAAAAAAGTTATGTTGTAATTAGTGCATTCATTTGTAATACATGACTCATGTATGTCTCTAGTTTGGAAATACTACAAAACTGATCAGTATTTTGGGATTTGATTCTTTATAATCATGAAAATATAATGGTAGCAGACATCAATTCATGGATTATGGGGTTGGGTCTCTATAGTTGGTATCAATGGAAGTTTAGTTGCAACACTGGGAATTAGATTTAGAAAGACATAGATTAGAGTACATATACCTATGGTAAAATTTGAGGATAAGTATAGAAGAACACCCTATAATTTTGGTAATTTAGAGGTTATGTGGATCTTATTTGAAATACATCTTTGTCTGGATACTATAATTAGATGTAATTCTGGACCAAATGTACCTAGGAGTAAAATTTCCTACAATGTGTGTTTGTGCTGAATCATCATAACCTAGTACACAACAGCGGGCCTTACTGAGCACCAAATTTGACACTCCTCAGGGATATTATTCAGAAAACTAAAATTTTATTTACAAAAAATTATGATGGATTTTGGCAGTGAATGAACTATGTTAAACCTAAGGTTTTTTAAATTTAATATAGGGTTTCAGGACATAGAAATCTTGAAAATGATATTATGGATAAACCCTAGACCAAGGAAGGAACTATGTTGAAATAAACATATGAAGTATTTTTTTTATTAAGGTTGTATTTTTTTTAAATAAACTTTTTATTGATTATCAAGTGACCGAAAGGCCAGACAAAAGAAGTGTCAAGGGGGCCTAAAGTAATGGAGTCCAAGAGAATCATTAAAAATGAAATGGAGCCCCTCAAGGGGAAAGGAACCCAGGATCAAGAAGTAGGCTGTTCCTTGATCCGAAGGAGACTTAGGGGCCAAGATGTCCATCGCCATGTTCCCCTCCCACCACGTTTGGGAAATTCCGGTCCTTGCACTGAAGAGATGGTTACATTTTCTCATGAAATAAGTGATATTACATAGACCCTTTACCTTTCTTAAAAGAACATTATAAAGGGTAAGGGAGTCTGTATCCACCTCTACCAGGCCTATGAGCCTTTGTTCGCATAATTCATGCCTGGTGACCATGGCCATTGTTTCTGCGCGAAGAACGTCACCCTCACCAAAGTAGGCTGAGAATGCAGCAATGATGGAACCCCTCCGGTCCCGAACAACCCATCCTCCTTGCATCATGACGTTAATAAGAGATCCATCCATTTTGAGTTTCAAGCCTTCGCTTGGAGGAAGCCAGTACACCCAATACCCCTGGCCCTGCGTGCTCACCTAGTTGGAAACCATAGTTAAAAGGATATTTAGTGATTAAATTTATTTCAAAGATGTTTATACAATTTATATTGTAAATTATATCAAAATGGTTTGAGAAAAGGACAGCCTATATATTTGGTGAAAACCCGTCAAATCTAGAAAGGCTGCGAGACTTGAAGCCATGAACAATGAACGATAAGGGTTTCCTACCAACGATTGACCTATGCAATGCTCTGGTTAAAATATCATTGTTTTAAGTTAAAAACATTGATGAATATATACTAATGATGAAATATTAGTGTTAATTTTTCTTTTTAGAGATTAATGTCATAACTATATTGAATTTGGAGAATAGGTAGATGAAAATGTAAAGCATTTTCACTCTTTTATGGGCCTTATGATCCATTAAATGTTTATTTTAGTGCACGAGGGATCAAAGTTAATTTTTCAATATTCATTTCACAATGTAGTGGATGAATTGGAAATTGATAAAAACACAAACAATGTAAATAATTGTGAAATATAAATATGTCAAGTATGTATATTTCCATATATTCTTAAGTAATAAAAGAATTAACCCACAATAGTAAAATTATTTATAAATAAAATGTTATCCTAATACGTTATTTTTTATTGAATTGATGGTATTTTAGATCATCATATTTTTTTTATTTTAGGCCCTAAAATTTCCATTTATCATTAAATTATTTATGATTGATGACCTCAATCACTCCCTTTAAATATTAAATCTTTTCCTCCCATTAAATATCTCCACTTTCCACTAATGATCTCCTACATGGAGACGTAGTTATATGTTATTCTATGTGACCATTGTAGTTCCCATTTAATCTATTCTAAATGATTTCTTATGAACCCTTATCATAATTTGGGATTAAAAAATCAAAAAAATCACCAAGATTGAGAGCATGCAATTTAATTATGGTGGGGAGAATGTAACACCCTCAAATTTTAATATAAGAACGATATATTTGATAGAATATGATGGAATACAATATCATAAGTATTTATAATATATTTAGTGTTTTAAATAAATTAAAAATATTATATATATTGAAATACATGAAACATTGAGTTAGCATACGTCGTAAGCAACAACAAGTTTCTTCAATGGCTTGTGTAACATGCTATACTGATTTTTACCAAACAATAATATATTATTAAAACATTATTATTTAATATGACAAGATAAAACCCAGCCATTAAATTAGTAGTTGTTAATATGATTTAATGACATACGAGAATATATTTTTAAAAAAATATATAATTAATTCGTTGGTTACAAACTAATTATAAATTAATATAATAATCGATCGAATATATAGGGGATGTTTTTATAGAAAACATTTATTATTCCCACAAGGCTGTTTTATCCAAATAAATTTAATTAATTATAATTAGTGAGAGATATTAATGTGATATATATAAATAAATATATATATATATATATATATATATTATTTTCAATAAAATATTTCTTATATTCATATAATGGATTTGATAAACATATGATGATGACAAAGCCAATGCTTCACATAAAAATGGATACATTTTTAAGGCGCTTTTTCCGCTTTTTAATGAAGAACATATTTTGAATCCAACTTTTGTCATGTTTTAAAATATTATATGTAAAAATAAATTTAATATTTTAATGAGAAACATAAAAATTATGTTAGGGTGTGTTTTGGTATTTTTCTATGATTCTTGATTTTTAATGAATAGTGAAAACTGCTGAATTTTTATTCAAAACTACTTTTTCATATAATTTATTAATAATGTTAAATTATATTTCAAATTGGATTTAAAGTTTAATTAGATAAATTTTATATCAATTAGTTCAATTTTTGTTGTTGGAATCAATTTCATAATGAAATTTAATATAAAAACCTCGAAAACGTTTGAACATTTTTACTTTAAAACCCTCTATTATTTTCCAGTATGGAGGTTAAATTTAATATAATTTATAAAAATAATGTGATTGAACTTTGATAAAATGGATTCCATATTTGGAATCATAATAATTTAAAATAGTTAAAAATATAAACTTAGATTTTTACCATATATATTAGTGAAAGAGATTAAAATTAATTACAACAATTAAGGAGAAATTAAGTTTAACAAAGGATAAATCCTCAAAATTATAGGGCCAAATGACCTATAAACTTTTTCAAAATCCATTTTATGGATATTTAGACCCTATTAAAACTTTTATATAATTTTTAACATTATTTTATCCACATTCAATGGGGAAAATATGAGTGAAATTATTTATTTAAAAATTTATAGGAGTGCCACTCTTCCACTATAAAAGGCCTCCTCTCCTCCCACTTCCTCGCACCTCTTAAGACACATTGGCTCAACCAATATCTGAAAAAATATCTCTTCATCATACCTAAACTAAAAAATATAAGTTTAACCATTTCATAAATATATCCAAGGAATACCATTGGTGAAAACTAAAAGGAGTTACCTGAATTAGAGGTAACATCCTTCCTTAAGGTCTTTAGTTTTATTTCTTTTTCCACTCTTTCAATTATATATACACTACTCGAAAATGGGTCTATACGCATAATTTTCTTCAAAACCATTGGTATATACCCATCTATACCCACAGTTTTTATGAACTGTGGGTATAGGTGATATTTTTTAACCTATACCGACGGTTCTCACTAAACCGTGGGTATAGGTTACCAGCTTAAGCGCGGGAAGCCAAAAAAATAAGTGGGAAAACATATACCCATGTTTCAAACTAAACCGTGGGTATAGGTGAAATACATACCCATGTTGTTCATGAAACTTGGGTATATCCTTGAATTTTATTTGCCTATCCCCATGGTTCTCATGAATAGTGGGTATAGATATTACATATACCCATGGTTTTAGTGAACCGTGAGTATAGGGTATGTTATGTTTTGTGTCTAAAAAACACATAGAAGATAACATATGTTGAAGTTAACATAATTACAATTTTTATAGTGGTATTATTTTTCTAATTTATATAAGATTCTCATTTTCGAAACCCACATAGAACTTTTTATTATTACCCTACAATTATATTAATATATATAGACAGATACATAAGCAAAAAAAGAAAATTTAAGTAGCTTAGTTGGTTAGGTGGTATGTGACTTCTTATGAAATTATGGGATTGAAACATTCCATATTCTATTTTTGAATCCCATCGACTTAAACCAATATATTTACTTAAAAATGGATTATTGATAACAAATTTTCTCTAGCTTCGGTGGTTAAGCGTTGCGTGATTGAACTGGAGGTCCCACTATAGAATCTCAGAAAATTTTAATTTTTAATAAGAAAAAAAAATTAAAAAAATTAGATTAATTTAGTTATATAAAGTAAAGTAAATTATATAAGATGGTTGGTGAGGCACCTCGTAATTGAGTGGCAGGTCACATATTTGAAACCAGCAAGCAATGATTTTTTGTAATATGTATACCCACGGTTTTATAACTATGGGTATAAGGCAATAACAAGTAGAAATGTGTGTAAAAGGTTATGACAGGGTGGAAAAAAACATATAACCAATGTTTTAAAAACTATGGGTATTGTAATTGGAGCTATCTTGATGCCTTGATTGCTCACGGTTTTCAAAACTGTTGGTATAGCCTATACCCACGATTTTTGGGGTTATACCCATAGTTTTGAAATGTGGGTATTGGAGATTTTTCTAGTAGTGTTATTTCATCATTATATAAAAAAATAGGTATCCAAAATATATTTATATATTTTTTATATTAATTTTTATAATTACACTTATACACACATCTATCTAATGGGTACTAAACTTTCAGTTTATGTGTATGGCGAACTACCGCATCTTGAATCGGCGTTATTCGTTTTTAATTTAGCACCTCTCATGGTTGGGAATGATAATAGAAACTGTTTTATATATGTTATATATGATATTAATAATTTCATAATATTTCTATTATTATTTTAGAACAAATAAATTTATTCTTCATATTTTATGTAAATATGATAACATTGTTTGTGGATGTTTGAACTACCGCCCCCTCGAAGCGATGTGGCTCATTCACACTATACATGGAACATATAAAGTTTGGATTCAAAAATATATATTAAATATGACATATATATTAATATTTAATTGTAATATACATAAATATAATTTAATTTACCTTTTTTAATACAAAAAAATTAATGAATGTAGCATACATGCATAAGTACAACTTACCGTCTCTATGAATGGTGCATCTCATTTCTTATATCCAAATATTATATATTGTTGTAAATACATATATAATGAATATATAATATAATTAAATCATGTTTTAAATTATGGATACTATGAAACCATGATATGAACAATAAGTAACTAGGTAAACCATACTCGAAAAATTAGTCAATTAAGACCCAAAATATTGAAAATAATGAATGATTGTTATCAAATAGGTAATAAGATATTATAAGAAGACAATAAATGATATTATAAATATGAATATGATTCTATAATATGTTATTAACATAATTAAAACCCATGTATATGATGTAAAATGAAGTTAACCAATAACTAAACACAAGGTAGGGGATTTCATCTGAATTTACATTCCATTGAGTCTTATTTTTTGTTATGCACCTAGTTTATTTAATATGGTGTATATACTTCCTTTTGACATGTTATATCATGAATCTATTTATTCTTATGATATTATAAGTTTCTTTTAATGTTACAAATTCATGTATATTATGATTCAAATGTTTCAAAGTGTTATTATACCCTTTTGAATGTTTAAATATTATTCTCCCCAAGAACGTTTTAATGATTATCATTAAAATCACACTTCCTTTTGTGATTGGTAGCATTCTATTGAAATAGTAAATTTATTTTTGTGCACATAATTTCTTATATATGTTTTAAATACTTCCAATTTTTCATATAATATCATTTTTTTAATTGATCATGATATTATGAGTTTCAATTTGAATTATTTCATCTCAAGGGATTTGAGTTAAAAGTTACCAAGTAGACAAGAATTTTCATAACCAAACTTATTTTTATTGGGTTATATTACTTCATCATTATCCTTAACATTATTTTATCTTGTGTATAATGAATTTAAATATCAATATATTTATTTAAACTTCTATATGTGTTGTTACAGTTGGTAAACATATTCTAATAATAGGTTGATTCTCATTCCAACATTACTATATTTTGATGGGTTTACACTAGAATATCAAATTGTTTCGGATTTTTGAACTTGAATTTACATCATAGGAAATTATTTGATCATTTTACAATAAAAACATTAATTTTTTTATCGTTTGGGTTTTCATGACCCTTTTCAAGTATTCGTAAAATTTTTCCACTCTTTGAAACTCAAAATGTCTTAGAAAATGTTTTTAAGAAAACCTAACTTCATTTCTCCCTTTTCCCAGAGATATTTTTTTATTCAAAAAATAATAATTTATAAAAATGTTTTCCAAAATGTTTTTAACCATTAAAAAATTATTTATTAATTAAATTTTTTCCTTTTTTTTCTTTTACCCTTTTTTAAGGAATATTCTCTTCTCTTTCAGAATAAGGAATTTTCTATCCTTTTTACCATGAAAAGATTATTTAATTTCTACAATTTATGAAATTTATGGATTTAATATACAAAATTTATTTGAATCATAATTTTCAATTTTAAATGGTTACTTATTAATGAATGTTTTCTTAAAACCTATTTTCAATTAAATATATTTTCAAAATGTGTTTCAAAAAAAAAAGTATATTTTCATCAAGATAATTCTTAAAATATATTTTATTGTATTTATATTTATCATCAGCAATAAATAATTGTTTTTACTCCACTTAGGATATATCATATTGATACCATCTTTATTCTTCCTCTATATGGTTTATGATTGATTTGTACAAGGAATTTATTGACATTAAACTTATTCATTCCTTTTATTCCCTTTTAAATATTCAATTTTCTATGATCAGATAACATTGAATTCCAAAAAATATCCATATCATTTTTCATGGATATAATTATTACCTAAACCATATACCTTTTCTATATGGTGTTCACATTGAAATTTATTTTATTATTTGTAGAAATATTGATATTTCCATATCATTTATTCATTATTCATATTTTATTAAGAATATTATTTATTTGATCTGGGGAATTCTTATGACATAGAAGACACGGTTTGGGGACAACTTAATATCACCTCAATGCATCAGTAGTCTCATGATGTGAAATTAGTTGGTGAAAAAACCCTTCGAGTTTGTCTCCAAGAAGGATAGATGATTTTCTTCCAATAGAGTAAAACCATATTTTGTAAGGTATTGATGGAAGTGGTTCATGTTCCAGATACATAATGTCCAATAATTAAGAATTTCCTTCATTCTGATTTAATTATTATTTGTCCTTTATATTTTGCATCGACATATCTATAGATTCATTTCATACTATGTATATTAATTAAATGGTATGTGTTTTCAGTTTTTAACATTTACATATTGATTTTTATTTTTCTAATTATTTAAATGGAATTAATTTTTAGTTATTTACCCTTCCATATTTTTTACACACTTCATTCCCAATTTATTGATTACATGGAATGTGAATTTTGTTATTACATTTCCATATTTATTATTTTCATTGATTAATTATTTCTCATGATTTACTTTCCCCTTAATAAGAATTTTATTTCACCCTTATTATGTTTCATTTCCTCCGGATTCCATGAAGTATACTAAGAATGATATTCTAGGATACTCTAGATAGAAAAATGTTATCCTTTAAAGGAAGGAAAAAAATTATGTTATTGTTTATTCTTTTGTAATACAATATTCATGTATGTATATGGTTTAACAAGACAACTTAATTTTTTAGTCATTCGAAATTTTATTCCTTGTAATAATTCTAATGTAAAGGTAGTAGATAGTGTCTTTGAGCTTCTAGGGTTGGGTCGCTACACTTTTGGTATAATCCAAAAGGAGTTACCCAAATAAGAGGTAATGTTCTTAAACTATAACTTTTCAATCATTTACTTCTACACCCCTTATTTTATTTTTATATAATTATTATATAATAACCTCATTATCCTAAATATGTTGGTATTTTTTATGATAATATTTCAAATAAAAATTTCACACACATTTATAAAATGGGTTACACAATCATCGTTTGTGTGTACAGTGGACTACCGTATCGCAAACCGATGTTGTTCATTCATCTATTTACCACCATTAAATATTGGTAATAAGGATGTATTTATAGTTTCTATATATTATATATATTATTTATTATATATTTATTCTTATTTAATTTTTATATAACATGTGCCTTTATTATTTCCATTTTCTTGGAATATGATAACTTTGTTTCTGGATGTGTGGACTATCACCTCCTCAAAGTGACGTGATTCATTTATTCTATAAATTGAATTCATTAAATATGATTTTAATAAAAAATATTCATCATATATGAAATAAATATTTTACTATAATTATAATATACACATATGTCATTTAATTTTTACTCTTTTAAAATGATAAATAAATGAGAGTAGCATTCATGCTTACATACAACCTACCATCTCCATGAACAATGCATTTAATTTATGATCTCCAAATTCTGTAGATTATTAAAAGTAAAAAAATAAGTAATATATATGAGATTTACATCACTTTTTTACATTATTGATATGATGAAATTATAATATAATTATTATGAATATTATGTAAAAATTCAAAACATACTCAAACAGCTGGGAAATTAACACGCAAAATAGTGAAATTAGTGAAGGATTTTTAGAAAATGTGTAATATGATATTAATATATAATTTTATAAGTATTATTTTGGTTCATTTATAAGATAATAACATGATTGAATTCATTATACACTTGGTCAGAATACATTCACCCAAAAGTAAACGCATGGTAAGGGATTCTTTTCCCACTTTTACTTTTGTGAGGCATATGCCATATTCACCACTTATTTTTTGTGTGGTGTACATAAAGAAAATATTGTCTTTATATCATGAATATATTTATCTTAATGGTATTTAATGTTTAATTTTATTTCATTTCATTCATGAAGATTATGATCAAACGTTACCAAGTGGTAAGGGATTTCGTCTTAATTTCATTTCATTGAATCTTATTTTATTATTATGGCCCTAATTTATTTTTTATAGGGTACATATTTCCCCTTGACATGTAATATCCTGAATACTTCATTATTCATTTTATTTTGAGTTTAAATTTTAATTATTTCATATAATTGGATTTGATCATAATGTTACAAAGTGGTAAGCAAATTTCACAACTCTTGTCCATTTATTTGGGTTATATTACTTTCTCATTATTGTTAATAATATATGATTATGTGTATAATTACATTTAATTTATTTTGATATATTTTGTTAATTATTTTTTTTGTATTTTCTGTTGATACACATAATCAATTCATTTCTTAATTATCACTTCAAATTTATAATCATTATTGGGGTTTATTTTTCAATCTCATTCTAATATAGATTTCCATTTCTTGAAATTACATTAGAGGAATTTATATATGAAAAATATTTAATAAAACTTTAATATTTTTATCATCTAGTTATTAATGAACTTTTTCATGAAATAATACCACTTTATACTCTTTGATACTCAAAATGTTTTAGAAAATATTTTTAAGAAAACCCAAATTCATTTTTATCTTTAGTCAGAGAACATGTTTTTTATAAAAAACTATTTTCTAAAATGGTTATCAAAAAAATTTCTATCCTCTCAAAAATGATTTATTCCATAAATTTTTAGTTTTTTTACTTTTACAAATATTTTCAAAAGAATCTTCTTATCACATTCCATATAAGAAACATTTCTAACTGTTATACCTTGAAAAAGGAAGTTTTTTTTACCTTGTATGACATGTACAGAATTACCCACCATCATTTCCTTGAAGAATTATTTTAGAATTTTAAAGGATAATTTTTAAATATTTTTTCAAGAAAAGTGATTTTCAATGAAAATAATTATCCAAATAAAAAGAGTATTTTATTAAAAAATGATTTTTAAAGGATCATTTTATAGTATTTCTTTTAATAAATGAAAACAATCCTTTATTTTTACCCCAATTGGGATATGTTGTATTTATACCTACCTTATTTTTACTTTGGATGGTTTTTTATTTCTTTGGAAAAGAATAGAGTTCAAATTCACTTCCATGATTCATTTTTATATCCCCCTTGAATATACACATTCACAAGATCATTGAACATTGAATTTCTCTTAATTATACAAAAAATTTGTCAATGATATATTTATTTCCCAAATTGTATGTCATTTTTACATACACTATTTAATTCAAAAATTATTTTATTAGCTGGGTAAATATTGATAAATCTGTATTCTTTATTCAAAATGGATAATTGTTTAGGTATATTGTTTATCAAATAAATCAATAACTCTATATGAGGAATGCTTTGGAATGGTAGTGAAAGGTGGGCCGTAGATTTTATATAACACCTTGATGCATCGATAGGTTATCATGAGACAAATTAGTTTTGAAAATTATAAGGGTCTCAACCTTTAGTTTCAAATAATCTTTTGGAAGGTCTTAACGGTATATTTTTTCATGTGCATGAAACATGATGTCTAATAATTAAGCACTACCTTAATTTTGGCTTAGTTATTAATATCCATATTGTTTTCACTATGAAAAAATATATGGATGTATTTTATTCTTATTTATTTATTAAATGTAATGGATTTTAGTTATTTACCTTTCCATATTAATAATTCCTTATCTGGATATTTTAAATGGAATTCGAGTTAATAATTTTACCTTTACATATTTTTTTACTCACTCTGTCATAGTTTATTGATTATATGGAATGCTTATTCAGTTATTTATCATTCTATGATGATTATTCTCATTGAATCATTATTTCTTCCACTCTATTAAACTGTTTCTCAACATTTGATCTCACCCTTATTTTGTGATATTCCACAAGAATTTGAGAAGTGTACTATGACAGATATGAACGGATATGCTATGTGGGATTAATGTTATTATCCCTAAAAGAAATAATTTTTGTTGTTGTAATTAGTGTATTAATTTTTAATTCAGAAAAAATGTATTTATCTAGTTTATGATGATAGTTAAAATCTTCGTTCCATCGGGATTTGATTCATTATAATCATGGAAACGTAATTGTAGTAGACAATGGATCCAGGATTCTACGGTCTGCTCGATATATCTATTATCAAAGAAATTTTAATAGCAACTATATGATCTATATTTAAGAAAACATATATTAGATAACATCGCCTTAGGATAGAATTTGAGGACAAGTATACAAGAACATTCTAATGTATTCGTTTGATATAGATTATGTGGTTTTCCAAGAAATAAATACTTTTCAGTATATGATACGTTGACATGGTTCTAGAGCATTTTGACGTATGGTTAAAAACTCAAAAAATGTGTATCAGGCTTGACTCAAGCATAATATGAAGCATGAGAATGTGACATTCTGCACACATAGTTTGATACTACTAGTGGAGATGATTTGGATAATTCATAAAATATTTAGAAACCATTAGTCATAGATTTTAATAGATTAGGAAAATGAATGACCTAGGTAAATCCTTAGACCAAGAAGCATCCATATTGAAATAAAATGGATGAAGTATTTATAAACTGAGGTTGTATTTAAAACCATAGTTAAAATGTTATTTAGTGATTATCCTTATTTAAAATATTCCCGTCATATGTATTTTGGAAATTATATTAATATGGTTTTATATAAAAGGATAACTTGTATTCCTGGTGAAAACCCATCAAATATGGAAAGGAGGTCAGGGTTGAACACATAAAGGATGAAAAGGGTTTGGCAGCTACCACTAGCCTATGTGATGTCATGGTTAATGTGTCATTATTTTTAGTGAAACAATTTATTGAATAAATATTAATGAAGAACTAGTTTTATTAGTTTTTTAGGTTTATAGATTAATTTATTAAACATATTGTTTTTCAAAAATAGTTTTAAAAAAAGGTAAATATTTTTTTATAGATTTTAGGAATCGTTAAAAGAACATTTTAGGGATTCAGGAATAGAAATTAATTTTTTGGATATTCATTTCTTAGAGAAAAGATATGAATTTAAAATTTATTTAAGCAGAACTAAAGGTTGAAATTTTGTTCATATAAATATATTATGTTAGTAGATATTTATTTATTTTAGGAAGAAAAATAAATACTAAACCATAGGAAAAAGATATAGAATTAAAATTTAATAATAATACCTTAATTTTTATTGTACCTATTGTGTTTTAAATCACTATAGATTTATAGATTTTATGCCCTCAACACTCTATTGATCATTCAATTTTTTTTTTCATTTTTGACCCCAATCATAACCCAAAAATATTTACGCCTTTCATCAAATTCCAAATTTTTTACTTTTGATTAATGTTATCATATATAGAAACCTAGTTATATGTTATTCCACATGAACTTTGTAGTTCAAATTATAAATTATGAAGAGTATAATTTATTAAATATTCTCACAATTAGAGATTTTTGAAAAGTAATTTTTAAATATAAATCCTTATATTTCTTTTATCAAGTTTAAATTGGGAGGATACAATTTATTTAAGGTGATAAGAATGCAACACACTAAAAATTCTAATATACTACCTTTTAATCGATAGCATGTATGAAATGAAACACCAATAACATAAGGGAATATAATAACCCAATACATTAAAATATATTTAATATTTTATTTAAATCTAATATATGATATATATTTTAATTCACATTACACTGAGTTATATTGCATCGTACACAATAACAGATTTCATTGATAGCTTACGTTACACGCAAGACCAAGTTTTACCGAACAAAAAAATATTATTAAAATATTATTATTTAATATAATAATTTATTACCTAGATTTTAAATTATAGGTTCTGAATAGTATTAAATAACTTATTAATATATATAAAAATGGAAATCATAGGTTACTAATTAATTAGAAATGAATATAAAAACCAATTAAATATAAAGGAAATGTTTTTATGCTAATAAATGGGTTTTATACAAATAAATTAAATTAATTAATATTAGTGAATTATATTAATGAAATATATATATATATAATCAATAATATTTTATATCAATCTAATTTGTTTGATAAGCATAAGATAATAAAAAATCTGTTTTTTACTTGAAAGTTGTATTTTTCTAAAAATTAATGTTAGTCGCGTTTTAATGGGGAAGCAATTTCAAATAATTTTTTTGGAAATTTTATAAATTTATTTTTCAAAGTAAAATTAATTTTTTAAAAATTGTAACATAAATATTAGCTTATGTTTAATTTTTTGTATTATTCTGAGAAGTTTTTTTTATGAATAGTAAAGAGCACTAAATTTTAACTGAAAACTGGTTTCTCATCTAATTTATTTGTATTTTTAATATATATTTTAATTTGGTTTTAAAATATATTTTGTTTAATATTAAGTAAATTAAATACATTTATTTCATTGAAATCGATTTCACAATAAAATTCCATCTAAAAACATTTCAAATTTTAGAACAATTTTACTTTAAAACCTTACTTTGTCGTCCCGTCTATGTGATTAATTTTAAATTTATTTTTTCCACTTATGTGATTGGAATTTGAAAAAATTGATTCCATATTTTTAATAATAATAATTTGTAATTTCAAATAATTTCAACATTGTTTTTTACCAAAAAAGATTAGTGATTGTTATTAAAATTAATTATAAAAGTTATGATCAAATTAAACCTAACAAGGGACTAGACCATAAACTTAATAGATGAAATGACCTAGAAACATCTCCAATACCTATTTTATGGGAACATTTAGACCATATCCACTATTTTATCTAATTGTGTGCATTAATGGAGGAACATTATGTAAGTGAGACCTCTCAATATTGTTAACCTTTTATATTTACAGAAATCCCACTCCTCATCCTTTATAAAAAGGCACTCATCCATCCCACTTATTAACACCCTTAAATCCATTTGGATCTTACAAAATTTGAACAATTAATATCTCAACTTCCATCACCTAATCCTAGAATCCTCACTTAGTTAAGAAAGAAAACCAAAGAAGTATTTTGATATAATCCAACAGGGGTTACCTGAATAAGAGGTGACGTTATTCAAAAATCACTTTTGTTTCATTTACTTAAACACCCATTAAATTATTTTTATGTCATGATTATATAATAAAAAAAGTATCCTAATGATAGTGATATTTATTTGTGATAATATTTTTACATACACATTCACACACATCCAGCAAATGGAAAACCCAATCATCATTCGTGTGTATGGATGACTACCACCTCACAAATCGATTTCATCCATTCTCCCGTTTACCATATTTCATGGTTTGGAATAATGATGGATTTATGGTTTATATATGATATATATAGTATTTATATTTTATTTATTCTTCTATAATTTCTATGTAACACATATCTTTATGCTTTCCATTTTATGGGAATACAATAACTTCATTTGTGGACGGGTGGACTACTGCCTCCTCAATGCGATGTGATTTATTCACGCTATACATGGAATGTATTAAGGATGGTTTTAATAAATTTATGTGAAATATATTACATAAATATTATTTTTTAATTTTAATATACTAATGTATCATTCAATTTTCGTTATTTTAATACGATAAAGAGAAGGAAGTAGCTCTCATGTGTACGTACTACCTACCCTCTCCATGAACAATGCATTCAATTTACTATATCCAAATTTTATAGATTATTATAAATACATATATACCAAATATATATTATATTTAAATCCTATTTTAAATTCTATATATTATAAAATCACGGTCTAATTAATATGAACAACAAGTTAAAATATTCTCAAAAAATATGACAATTAACACCTGAAATACTGCAAATAATAAAAGATTATTAACAAATGGTTAACAATCTATTAATATATGTTATTATAAATATTATTATGGTTATGATATAAGTTAATAACAAGTTTAAAATTGGTATACATGAGTTTAAAGGGCACTCAACCCAAATAAAATGCAAGGAAATGTATTCTTGTCCCACCTTTACTTTTGGGAGGCATACGTCATATTCACTACTTATCTTTTGTGATGTAAATAATGCCCCTATTGAATTTTATATTATTAATAAATTTATTTTCATGGTATTTAATGTTTCATTTGATTTTATTTCTTAAATGGGGATTATTATTCAAATGTTACCAAGTCATAAGTGATTTTGTCTAATTTTTATTTCATTAAGGCATATTATATTATTATGAACCTAATTTCTTTTTTATGGTGTTTATACTTCCCCATGACATGTAAAATCATCATTAATTCATTATTCCTAGTATTTTTAGTTTCAAATTAAATTATTTCATCTAAGGGGATTTGAATAATAATTTACAAAGTGGTATATAAATTTCATAACTCAATTCATTTTCATTGAGTTATATTACTTCCTTGTTGTTTTTAATATTATATGATTATGTGTGTAATTAAATTGAATATATATTGATTTATTTAAAATTATTTTTTTGTGTATTTAGATTTATACACATAATAAATACATGTATTACTTTTCACTTTAACGTTATAATCATTTTAAGGGTTTTTTTAAATCTAATTATAATCTGGATTGCCTATTCTGGAAATTCCACTAAAGAAATTATATATGAAAATTTTTCAATAAAACCATTAATTTTACTATCATATGAATATTCATGACTGTTTTCATGAAATAATACCATTGTTTCCACTATTTGGTACTCACAATGATTTATAAAATGTTTTTAAGAAAACGTGACTTCATTTCTCTCTTTAGTCAGAGAACTTATTTTCTTTAAAAACCCAGTTTTCTATAATGGTTTCAATAAATATTTTTAAAATTTAAAAAATTATTTATTAAATAAAATTTTACCCTTTTTTATTTTATATTTTTTTTCAATGGAATCTTCTTGTCTCTTTCTGGACAAGCAACTTTTCCAACCTTTTTACCTTGCAAAAAAAATGTCCTTTTTACCTTTTGTGACATATATAAAATTGCACTACCATATTTTTTTGAGGATTACTTAGCAATATTAAAAGGTTAATTTCTAAATAAATTATTTTTTAAATGTGATTTTCAATAAAAATTATTCTAAATTTTTTTCAAAATAATAAGGTTATTTTCATAAAAAATTGTTTTAAAACATATTTTTATAGTATTTATACTCATAAAAGACAAAAAACCATAATGTATACTTCACTTGGGATATGTTTGATATATACCATCCTTATTATTACATTGGATGTTTTTTATTTATTTGTCTAATGACAGTATCTAAATTCACTTTCTTGATTATTTTTTGTAATCCCCTTAAACTATAAACTTTCACAAGATCATTAAAAATTGAATTTCCTCTAATTATCCATATCATTTATCAGACATATATTTATTTCCTACACCATATATCAATTTTACAGATGGTGTTTACTTTGAAAATTAATTGATTTTATGGGGAAATGTTGATTAATAGGTATTCTTTATCCAAAACAGATATTTGTTAAGGATTATTGGTTATTAATTAAATCAATTACCCAATATGAGGAATGATTTAGACTGATAGTGGTGGGTGGGTCCAGACATTAAATTCCCTTCAATATATCGATATGTTTTCATGAGTCAAATCAATTGAATAAATTAAATAGGTTTCCACCTATATTTTTAAACTATACTAAGAGAGGGATTGATGGTATATGTTTATATGTGCCTCAAACTAGATATCCAATAATTAAGCATTACCTTCATTTTGATTTAGTTATTAATATATATGAGGTTTTCACTATGATAAATTAAATAGAAGAATTTAATTATAATTTTTCTGATTAAATGGAATGGTTTTTAGTTATTTACCATGGAATATGGATTATTCCATATCTAGTTATTTTAAATAACATGTATGTTTAGTATTTTACCTTTCAATATTTTTTACTAACTCCATCAATGTTTATTAATTACATTGCTTGTGTTTTCAATTATTTACCTTAATATATTGATTATGCTCATTGATTCATTATTTCTTCCACAATAATTAACCCTTACTGAACATTTTATCACATCCTTATTTTGTTTCCTTCCTCAAGAATCCAATAAGTGTACTAAAAAGATATTCTAAGACATGTTAAGTGGTATCTAAGTTATTATCCTTGAAATAAATGAAAAGTTATGTTGTAGTTAGTGTATTAATTTATAATAAAAAACTTATGTATGTGTATAGTTTATCAATAATACTATACTCTTAAATAATTTTGTATTTGATTCCTTGCAATCATGTCAATGTAATGGTATTAGACATTAGTTTTGGGATTTTGGGGCCGAGTTGCTACACATGTATTGGTTGAAACTCTATTGGGGAATTGAAAGTTGCATACAGTGTTTTAGTGATGATGCATACAAAGACAAGGGTTGAACGACATAATCCCACTTATATTCTCATAAGAAAGCTTTTAAGTATGTAACTACTGAACTTGGAGTAATACTATAGAAATAAATTTACACCTCAGTGATAGCTCAAATCTCAATCTTCATCCCTCTATGAAGACTAAGGACGCCCCAATTCTATAGAGAAATTTATCACATGAATGTGAAATTCCTGAAATAATACTAAAGTGAAACTTTATTGGTTGGAAGTGTTTGATAATTAAGAGTTTTTTATGATAAGACTAATGAACTTTAGGAACTCTATGATAGATTTGGGAATAATTTGTATGCTAGTTGCGTCAATGAAACCAATAATTTCAGGAGACAATGTTGGATTGAAAACCACATGCAACATAGAGAGGGACATTGTAGAACCTGAGTTGATTAGTGGGGAGACTACATTAATGGTTCATTATACATTTATAGAGTCACACTAAAACACTTTAAGTGAATCTTAGAAGGTTTTAAGATTGTGTAATACATTATATATTTTAGTTTAGGTTTTTTACATATCCATGAAAGGTGTATGATGATGAATTTGATGTCTACAATCCATGTAAAAGTATTTAACACCACATAGAGGGTTTGAAGGTTTCTTCATGAAATTATTTGGGATGGGAGAATAAGATACATAATATTAATGATTCTTATATTGTTTTTTACTTAGTATAAAAATGATAGATGCTACGTAGGATACCTCCATGCCATGTTTGATGTATGTAACATCATGAATCCGCTAATGATGATGAAATGTAATGTATATTATTAACTGATAGAGAAGGGTGATTCAATAATAGATTCCATTTTACGATATTTTGGGAAGATATTCTTACACCACAATATCTTTCTCATGGGAATATTGCAGTGTTACATGGAATTTATGCATCATGGATTATACATTAATACTATGAAGATGATGAATGAGTAGAGACAACACATTATCAGATTTCATGAGGACTTTTTTAATCCATAACTAGGTTCTACCAAAGATAAAAAATTATTTCTCACAGTGAAAATAATCATCATAATTTCTATGGAAGATATTTTATTTTATGGTTAATATAGAGTTAAATGATAGAACATATGGAAGGTGTTGTGTTATAAAGCTGATTTATGTGATGTGATTTTCATTTCCATGCTAAATTTATATGATATGATATTTATGTATTTTTAAAAGGACAATTTCCATTTAGAAGAGGGATCTCATGTGAGATTTATGAAGAATTTTAAAGGAAGTTATAAGGTTTCAATGGGGATATCAACACCATGGAGGACCTATATCTCATCAACCATCGAGGGAGTGTAGGTATTATTTTTAGATATTGTTCATTTCTCTTAGGCTTTCTATTTTATAGTTTTTATATCATACATTGGATTTATTGTCATTATTCAAGTATGTTTTATTATATTTTTTAAATATTTCGTAGTTTAATTCTTTCTAATCTCTCCTTGATGGTGTTTAGTTTATTATTTTTATAATGCCACTCGTAAATGAGTGGCTATACCCATAGGAGAGAGTGGTATCAACTAAAAAGTGTGTACATGATGTTTCATTTCTTCTTAACTTGTGACATAATTTAATTTTATTAGTTTTAGTAGCTCGTTCTTGACGTTCAAGTCATCAAATTATTCATAAGAATATTTCTGAAGCTGGGTGCTGAGTTGAAACATGAATTCGGGTCCTGGAGAGTCTCAGAGTAACATCCAAAGTAAATATAGAATAACACTTTTTCATAATTATTAATATTTTTGAGTAAAATATTAATTTTAATTTAATGGGGTTTTTATGTTTGATGGCGTAGCTGATATGAAACAACGGGTTTCTTTGAAATCTTATGTTGCACTCAAGGATGAGTTAAACTAAAAATAATAATATAATATTATTTTTTTAAATGGTATTTAATGCATAGTCATTGTAATGGAGGGAATAAACAGAACTAAATATAATATGATTATACATGTTTTTTAAATGTTTTAACATTTATCCAATAAAAGTTGGAGTCTTAAAAATTGAATTAATCTAATTTTAGGCATAAATGATCTAATATTCCTTAAAAGGCCGATTTACCGCCTTTTAATTATGGACCATATTTAAATCTAGTTTTGTTCACTTTTTTATGTTCTATATGACCAAATAAAATTCTTCTTTAGAATAAGGACATCAAAATTCACTTTGGGTAAAATTTTGTTATTTTTCTGATAAAATTCAATTTTTAATGAATAGTGGAAAATACTATATTTTAAATCAAAACTGCCTTTTTATATTATTTATTTATTTGGTTAGATTATCCTTCTAATTGGTTTTAAAGTTTAATTAGAATATATTTTTACCATTTCATCCAATGTTGATCATTGGAAGTAATTTCACTTTGAAAATGGACAAAAACAAGTGTCAATCTTTTGATAGTTATTATTTTAATAAAACACACTTTTTGTTTTGAGAACAGGAATTAATTTTAAATTAATTACTCCAACTTCTATGTTTTAAATTTGGTAAAATAGACATCAGTTTTTAATTCGGAATATCAAATATTTATTGGGCTTAATTTTTGTAATTTTTCTGATAAATTTCAATTTTGGATGAATAGTGAAACCACTAAGTAGTAGTTAAAAACAGTGTTTTTCATTTAAATGAAATTTTACAGCTTCTGTGAATATAATTCATAAAATACGACATACATGGTTGTTATTAGTAAGTAAAATGTGCTTCAATAAGATGAAAATAATTTTTGGTGAATAGTAACTTTTGACTTTTATTTACCACGGTTAAAGGTAAATAGGGTAATTCAAGGTAAAAAGAATATCATAATAATACAGAATTAATTTTAAACTTGTCTTAATCTTAGTGGATGAGTCATGGATGACCATGATCATCTCTGGGAATATTTTGGGACCTCATAGAGCCACTTAAGAGCGATAATGACACATTATTTTAATTAACATTAAATGAAAAAATGACACAAACAAATATATTTTAGTAAATTAATTTTTACATCAAGTTATATAAGTTATATTTTGGAAGATAAATATTATTTGGAAATACAAAAATATTTCCTACATTATGGAATGTTTTTTAATTTTTAGACATCAAATAAATAAAATTATTTAGGACACAATATTGATGCAATGTTTACCTCATTAATAAACAATTTAAATAAAGACGATTATAAAGAATAAAATAATATCCCAAAACTATCCAATTCATATTGGATGATTTTATTTCGACCACGAGTCAACTTATCTTAGACTTTAATTAGTTTTGGACTTTTATAAACTAAATATCATTATATAATAAAATTATAATTTCACACATTCCTAAAGAGCCCCTCCTCCCCATATAAAAATCCCTCACATCTAACTCATTCCTCATACCTCTCAATCCTCTAGGCTCATAAAACCCCTACCCAAATATTTTCTCAAGATCCCTCTCTTACACTTAGAAGCTTTAACTTAGGCAGAAGGCACTTCAAGATGTTTTTTGGTTCAAACCAAAGAGAGTTGCACGAATTAAAGGTAACAGTTTATCTTAATTTCTTTTCTTTTATTTTACTTCTCCAACCCCTAAACTCTTTTTATTACATTTTTTTAAAACACCAGTATTATTAATATACTAGGATGTTTTTAGGACTCGGATCCGAACTAAACTTACACACACCTCCATCTAATGGGTAATGAACAAACTTTTTCTATGCATGGAAAACTAACGCCTCATGAAATGATGGTTGTTCAATTATATCATACCACCTCTCATGGTGGCCATTAAGATTGAAATGTATTTATATATGATATATATTAGGTTTATGTTTTTTATGCTTCTGTATTTTCATTTATATCATACCTTTATGGTTACAATTATGTGTAAATGTGAAAATTTCATTTTTGGAAGTACAGACTACCGCCCCCTCAATGTGATATGACTCGTTAAAACCATATGTGGGATTTATAAAGGATTGAGTTAATGATATTATATTTGATATTATACTGGAATTATTATATACCTATGTAGAATTATGTTTTAGTTCCATTAAAATAAGAAATAGAAATGAAAGTAGCGTTCATGCGTACGTACGACTTACCGTCCCCATGAACAGTGCATTTCATTTATTACATCCTAATGTTATGTACTATTATAAATAAATATATATACTAGATATATAAGATATATATGATATCTAAGTCATTAATATCATTATATAGATAATTTACTTTTTACCACATAGACAATTTGTAAATATAAGAAGTTCATTTTTGACTCAAGTACCAAATATCGACAAAACAACCGTTATTAACTTAAATTATTACATAATGTTTATAACATAGTAATATGTGATATAAAATGAATAATAAACTTGAAAAGTAAGTAGAAATTATCTTTATTTTATTATTCTGGAGATTAAATAATGAATGAGTCAAGTCGGACAAGAGGTAAGGGACTTCATCTCAATATCCTTTCATTGAGGAATATTTTATTTTCATACACGACATTATTTTATATGTTGTATAAACACATTTTAAATTTCATTTCATTCAAAGGGAATATTTCTCTATGATGCATTTTACTAAATGAAAAAAAAATTCTTTTAACGTAAGCGGTGACAACAAACTTTTCTGCCAACGTGAGTATTATTTGATCTATAGCTTCCTTTACAAGATGTGATGTTTTTAAAAGGAAAATAAATTCTATATACACTTTTACATATTTTGGTATTGAAAATTGTTTCGATGATGTATTTTTTATTTTAATATATTTAAATGATATATTGTGATTGAAATATGGAAATGTTATCTTTTATTTGTGTTTATTTTTTGTGTTATGAATATGTTATGGTTCTTGGGAACAATTACCTATACAGGTGGTTCCATGATAAACCTTGGGCTAGTGAGCTCAAGATAGCTCTCTAATGCATTGGGTAATGTGATGAAGGTAAACGTGAATGTTTCTCCAAAGAGATTTAAGGAATATACTGCGATGGGTATTTCAAAAAAAAACTCTCTATGTAGCTGTGAAAGCTACAACGTAAGTATGTTATGGATTCAACAAGTTAACTTTATTATATGTGTTTACTATATAAATCTTATGATTTCATGAGGTATGTTAAAGAGCTTATGTTATGTATGTACTGATGAACTAATGTTTTCATTCTTGGTTTTATAACCCCTATTGAGATTTTTATGCTCATCCCATGTTTTGAAATGTTTTTCACATGACTTAAAGATGAATAGGGTTAAGGATGGGTTCATGTAAAGGTCATGATGTCTAAAACATGCAACTAGTCATGACTGTTTTTTAAGTATTTTTATTTTGTGAAAAAAGGGAACCGAGTACAAGTGTCTACTTTATAGCTTTTGAGATGTAATGTAATAGTAATGACCTAATTCTTTAAAAATATAAACCTGAAAATATCCTCAATGTGAATTATTCATTTAATTTAATATTATGTAATGTTTTAAGGTCGGGTACTTAAAGTTGGTATCATAGGTAAGTTTATACCACTTTAGGTGTTAGAATATTGCTAAATTAATTTATGGTAAGATTAAAATGATATAGCATTTACATATTACCATGTTGCTTCGCCTATGATATTTTTGTGTTCAGAATGGTTTTCTATAGAGGAAATAGGATAGCTATGTTGGGACGAAATCAGGAGGAAGATAACCATCCAAATCAGCAACCTGAGATGGTCAAAAATCTGAACTGAACAGTTTTTTGTAGTGAGGGAATAATTGAATCAGGCTATAAATGGTGGTGGTATCCATTCACGAGATCAGCTAGATCAACCATAGAAGAAAATGTCAGTAGTGGAGTATTTCATGAGGCAACATCCCCCATCATTCTGAGGTTCATCTGACCTTGTGCTAGCTTAAGGGTGGATTAATGCAGTGGAGAAGATTTTTTTATGTCATGGGGTGTTCAGAACATCAAAAGGTTAGTCTTTTTGTTTACCATTTTGAAGGTGAAGCTGATCAGTGGTAGTCGATGGTGAAAAATATCAGGGATAGTGAGGATATTGATGCTCTTGATTGGGATGAATTCAAAGTATTTTTATTGAGATATATTTTTCAAAGGTTTTTATTTTTAAATGTTGGGGACGAAGCCTCTATTTATTATTTACAAAAAAGACCTCTTTATACTGGGTAGAGGGAGATCCATTACATAGCCCAAAGGACAAAGGCCATGTGGCCTAAAATTGAGGTAGAAGGATGACTCAGTGGCAGCTTAAAAAGAAAAATTTACTCCAATGACAAAGTATGCTCCAAATTTCATATGAGATCATGAGAGTAAAATCAACCATTTTTACTCAGAATTAAGGCCAAAGTATCGAAGAAAATTAGCTTCTCATGAGTTCAAAAGTTATGAAAAACTTGTTTGGTGTGAAGAGAAGGTGGAAATGGAGTTTTTCAATGATAAGGTGTTATTTGAAAAACAAAAGAATAATAGTTTGAGGTGGTAGACGAAAGGCAAGAACTCTTCAAAAAAGTCCTATGGTAAGAAACTTAATTTTATAGTTTGGGAAAATTATAGTAAAAATTATACTAGGGAATTTCTTTTGTACTCTGGTAAGTGCTACCGATGTGGTAAAATGGGACACAAAGATCATAATTTCAGTGAAAAAGATAAGGGTAATGGTTAGACAAAATCTGACTTACAGCCAATAAAATGTTTTAAGTGAAATTAAATGGGTCATTATACAAATGAGTATCCAATGAAGAACTCAACTGAAGGAAAGAAACCATACTACAAGGAAAAAAGGGGTGGTGAAGTCCTTTTCAACTACTTCAATAGATATTGGGACATCAAATGAAGTAGTGTCTAGTATACTGTTTGATTATTCAGATTATGCCAATGTGTTGTTTGATTCAGGGTCTACACATTCATTCATTTCTGAGAAGTTTTCTAGTAAATTAGGAATTCCATATCAAGATTTGAATCCTGAACTAATGGTAAAAAAATAGAGGGGAAATGTTGAGATAAAAAGAAATTATAAGAACCTTTCTATCCATGTGTGTGTATAGAATCTACCAACAAACCTTATTTTTCTTGGCTCTAGTAGAGTTTGATGTTATTCTGGGTATGAATTGGATTTTTTTTTTATCATGATAAGATTGACTGCATATATAAAGATGTTTCTTTTAAGAAATATTTTCAGTTTGTATACAATAATGAACCCTTACTTTTCATAACATGTCAGGAATCTGAGAAACTAGTAAAATATGGAAGTGAATGTTACATTACATATATTGTTGAAAACAAATGAACTATTCATATTAATGATGTGGCAGTGGTAAATGAGTACCTTGATGTTTTTTCTGATGAGTTTCCTGGTATTATACCTGGACGGGAAGTTGAATTTACTGTTGACTTAGTTCTTGATGCTAAGAAAATTTCAAAACCCCCTTATCGAATGGATCAAATTGAAATTTTATAATTAAAGAAGAAATGGCAGGAGTTATTAGATAATTGTTTCATCCGACCTAGCACATCACCATGGGGTGCTCCAGTCTAGATTGTTAAAAAGAATGATGGTTCAATTAGAATTTTTATTGATTATAGATCATTGAATAACATCACTATTATGAACAAGTATCTTTTCCCTTATATCGATGATTTATTTGATCAGCTACAGGGAGCTCAGTATTTTTTTATGATTGATTTAAGGTCGGGGTACCATCAGTAGAAGTTAATGGAAAAAGAAAATCCAATGACCGCATTTCATACAAGATATGGCCATTATTAATTCGTAGTTATGACTTTTGGTTTAACCAATGCATCTATTGTATTCATGAATCTTGTGAATATAATTTTCTACCAGTTCTTGGATAATTTTTTGGTTGTGTTTATTGATGATATTTTGGTTTATTCTATAATTAATGAGGAGCATAAAAGTCATTTAAGGGTTGTATTTCAAACCTTAAAAGAAAAGAAACTATTTGGGAAATTCAGAAAGTGTGAGTTTTGGTTACAACAAATTTCATTCCTTTGTCACATTATTTCAAAAAAAAGGCATAACTATTGATCCTGCTAAAACAAAAGTTGTTAAATAATGGCCAAGACCTGAAAATATAACCAAGATTTGTAGTTTTCTTGGATTTGTAGGTTATTACCGGAGGTTTTTTGAGAATTTTTCATAGTTATATAGCACACTGACAAAGTTAACTTGAAAATTTGTTAAGTTCTTTTGGAAAAAGTAATGTGTTGATTGTTTTCAGGAATTGAAAAGAAGATTTTTGAATGATCTAGTTTTGGAACTACCTTCTAGAAATGGGGATTTTGTTATCTATAGTGATGCTTTGTTGAAAGGAATTGGTTGTGTCCCTATATAGAATGATCAGTTAATTTCTTATTCTTCTCATCAGTTGAAACCTCATGAGTTAAATTACCCTACACATGATTAGGAATTAGCTATTGTTGTTTTTTTCTTGAAAAATTTGGAGGCATCATTTGTATGGAGTAAAATGTGAAATATATACTAACCACAAAATATTGAAGTATATATTCACTCAGAAAGAATTTAACATGAGACAGAGGAGATTGTTGGAATTAATCAAGGATTATGATTGCACAATCCTTTACCATCTAGAAAAAGAAAAAAAGTTGATGATGATTTGAGTCGAAAAAGTAATGCTTCATTAACCATGCTACGTTTGAAATGATATCCGTTGGTTTTGATGTGATTAACTTTGGCATAGATGTTGTTGGTGCAGGTAATTCTTTTGTTTTGTTTCAGGTGTCAGTGAAATCATCTCTATCAAATATAATAAAGCATGCACAAAAAGAAGACAGTGATTTGCAGAAAAAGGTAGAGTTGGTTCAAAAGGGTATGTTTCCTTATTTTAACATTGATAATGATTGTATTCTAAGATTTGGGAAGATATTTTGTATGCCTTGGGATTCATTATTGAAGAATAAGATTTTATGTGAAGCTCATAGTTCTCTATTTTCAGTTCATCCTGGAAGTACTAAGATGTATAGAGATTTTTGGGTGTATTACTGGTGGGATGGAATGAAAAGATATATTGTTGATTTTATAGTGATGTGTTTGACTTATTAGCAGGTCAAAGTAGAGCGACAGTTACCAAAAGGGATGTAGCAGTCTTTACCGATGCCTGAGTGGAAATGGGAAAATTATATCTATGGAATTCGTTGTGGGATTACCAAAGACATACCGAGGTAATAATACAATCAGGTTTATTAATTATCGATTGAGTAAATCTTTTGATTTCCTTCCTATTCAAGATACTTTGTCTCCAGATCACCTTTCTCAGTTGTATGTTAAAGAGATATTCAGGTTGCATGGTGTTCTCCTCTCTATTGTATCTAATCGTGATCCCATGTTTACTTCTATCTTTTGGAAAGGCCTTCATAAGTCGTTGGGTACTGAATTAAATTTTAGTATAACTTTTCATCTACAATATGATGGGTAGTCATAATGAATAATTCATACCATGGAGGATATGCTATGTGCTTGTCCACTAAATTACCAGGGATGTTGGGACCAACATCTTTATTTGGTTGAATTTTCATATAATAATAGTTTTCATTCTAGTATACAGATTGATCCATTTGAGAAAATATATGGTAAGTGATGTCGAAATCTAGATTTTTGGGATGAACTAGGTGAAAAGAATTTGATGTGACCATAATTTGTAGAAGAGATGGCAGAAAAGGTTCAGTTGATTTATAAGCACATGAGAACAGCGCAGAGTAGGCAGAAAATTTATACGGATAACTGGAGGAAGGATCTTTCTTTTGAGGTAGGTGATCATGTCATTCTCAATGTTTCTCTATGGAAGAGTGTGATACATTTTGGTAAGAAGGGAAAGTATATTCTGAGGTTCATTGGACCTTATGAAATACTGTAGAAAGTTGGATAAGTTGCGTACAGAGTGGATTTACCTCCATGTTTGTCCTAGGTACCCAATTGTTTTCATGTTTAAATGTTGCTAAAGTATATTCCAGATTCATCTCATGTTTTAAGTCCATATGTAGTTTAATTGGAAGAGAATATATCTTATGGGGAACAACCAGTCCATATTCTTGATCGTAGAGAGCAAGTGTTACGGAATAAGGTAATTCACCAGGTAAAGGTTTTGTAGAAAACCCATATGGTTGAAGAGGCAATGTGGGAATCTGAAAATGATATGAGGGATAAATACCCCCATTTATTTGATAAGTGAATAATCTTGTGAGGGAACAATTTCCAAAAGGGTGGAAGGATGTAAAATCCCACGTAAATAAAAAATAATACATTTTCCTAATTTTTAATATTTGAGAATTAAATATTAATTTTACTTTAAAGGTGTTGCTATGTTTGATGGAATACCCAATACTCAACAACGGGTTTTTTTGAAATCTTACGATGCACACCAGGCTGAGTCATACTAAAATAAAAATAATATAATATTATTATTTTAAATGTTAGTTAATTCATAACCATTGTAATGGTGGGAATGAACATAACTAACTACAATATGATTATACATTTTTTCTAAATTTTTTTACATTTATCCAATAAATGTTAGAGGCATAAATGTGAATTGGTCTAATTTTAAGCATAAATAATCTAATATTCTTTAAAAGGTTGATTTATCAACTTTTAATGGAGAACCCTATTTAAATCTAGTTTCAGTCACTTTTATATGTTCTATTTGACCAAATAAAATTCTTCTTTAGAATCAGGACATCAAAATTCACTTTGGGTACATTTTTGGTATTTTTCTAACAAAATTCAGTTTTTGATGAATAGTGGAAAATACTGTATTATAATTCAAAACTTCTTTTTAATATAATTTATTAATATGGTTATATTATATTTTTAATTGGTTTTGAATTGTAATTAGATTAAATATTTACAATTTCATCCAATTTTGGTCATTGGAATTAATTTCACTTTGAAATTTGACATAAACAATGGTCAATCTTTTGATAGTTATTATTTCTTAAAAACACGCTTTTTGTTTTGTCAACGGGAATAAATTTTAAATTATTTAATCAAACTTCTCTATTTTTAATTTGTTAAAATAGACATAATTTTTTAATTTGGAATACCAAATATATCTTAGGCTGAATTTTTATATTTTTCTGAAACACATCAATTTTTGATGAATAGTGAAACCACTAAGTAGTAGTTAAAAACTGACTTTTTCATTTAAATGAAATTTTATCACTTCTATGAATTGAATTTTAAAAATACTAAATATGTGGTTGTTATTATTAAGTAAAATTTGGTTAAATAAGATGAAAATAATTTTTGGGGAATAGTAAATTTGGACTTTTATTTACCATAGTTTAAAGTAAATAGGGTAATTCAAGGTTAAAAGAATATCATAATAATAAAAAATTACCTTAACATTAGTTCTAACCTTATTTTATGATTCATGGAAAACCATGGAAATCCTTGGGTTTATTTTGGGACCCCATAGATCCACTTAAGAGTGATAATGACACTTTATTTTAATTAACATTAAGTAAAGGCAAAAATGACATAACCAAAAATATTTTAGTAAATTAATTATTATATAGGTTTATATAAGTTATATTTTTGACAATAAATATTATTTGGAAAGGTTAAATAATTTCCTACATTATGGTAATTTTTTTAAAAAAATCTAGTCATCATATAAATTAAATTATTTATAACACAGTAATGATTCAATATTTACCTCATTAATAAATGATTTAAATAAATAAGATTATAAAAATTAAAATAATATCCAAAACCTGTCCAATTATTACTGGATGATTTTATTTCGACCATGAGTCATATTATCTTAGACATTAATTAGTTTTGGACCTTTAGATACCAAAAATCATTATATAATAAAATAATATTTTCACACATTCCAAAAGAGCCCCTCCTCCCGCTTATAAAAACCCTCACCTCTAACCCATTCTTCACACATATCATTCCCCATGGATCATCCAGACCCTACCCATATAAGCTCTCAAGATCCCTCTCTTCCACATAGAAGCCTTAATTTTGGAAAAAGGCACTTCAAGAAGTCCTTTTGGTTCAAACCAAAGGGAGTTACCCAAATTAATGGTAATGATTTCTCTTAAATTATTTTCTTTTATTTTACTTCTCCAACCCCTAAACTCCTTTTATTGATTTTTTTAAAAAAAACCAGTATTATTAAAATACTAGGATTTTTTATGAGAAGTATTTGAACTACACTTACACACGCCTCCATCTAATTGGTAAAGAACATACTATATCAGTGGATGGAAAACTAACACCTCACGAAATTATGATCGTTCAATTATCTCCTACCACCTCTCATGGTGGCCATTAAGATGGAATTGCATTTATATATGATACATATTATGTTTATGTTTTCTTTATGCTTCTGTATTTTTCATTTATATCATACCTTTATGGTTTCCATTATGGGTAAACACAATAATTTCATTTTAGAAAGTGCAGACTACCGCCCCCTCAACATGACATGAATCGTTAATGACATATGTGGGATGTATAAAGGATTGAGTTAAGGATATTATATATGATATTATACTGGAATTATAATATATATATATGTATCATTATTTTTTAATTTTATTAAAATAAGAAATATAAATGGAAGTTTTTGGGCAAAAATCCCTCAAGGCATCATTGAAGCATTTTTGAGGTGATTGTGTTTGTTGACAAATTGGGCATCTGTGTGGTGATTGTTGACAAAGAAAAACAATGACATACAAATTTGTTGAAAAAGGGGATTAAATGGTGTAATGTTGAGTTCAAGAGTTGTGGTCAACGATCTATGTATGATTCAAGAACGTCGTCAAAGGAATGGATGATCAGAAGGTGGTACAAAAAGAAGAGATACAAGGTGGCGCCGTTTCCAGTGTTTGCCGAATTTTTGGGCCTGAAAATAGAAAAATGAAGAAAAGTGGTTTTTGGAAAAGGGACTTGTGCAATGTGTAATTGAAGGCTTGGAAACATGCATTCCATATGTTTTTAAAGATCAGATCATCAAAATGTGGCAAAGGAATAAGGGTCGCACAAGTATTGAGTTGGTCACGCAGTTGACCTGCGCGCCAAGAGAAAGGACTTGTGCGCTGGTGACTAGGAGGATTTGAAACTTGTGTGCCTATTTTTTTTCAATATCAGGACTTCAAAATATTACAAAGGAAATAGGTTCGCCCAAGTTTGGAAGTGCGTCACGCATGTGACTTGCAGGGGCAGAGACCTGCGCACCGAGACCTGCGTGTCAAAGGGAGACTTGTGCGCCGTCGCGTAGGGTGTCCAAATGCCTATAAATACTAGACCACCCCTCTTCATTTCCCACGGAGTTCAAGACATAGAGAATATCATATCTCCCTTCGCGCAGGTGTGGTGGTCGCGCAAGTGGTGGTGGGTCGCACAAGTGGGACATGCACGCCTGATTTGAAGAAGCACAGTTGTTGTTAGTTGCGCGCCAATATTGGTTTGGGCGTAAAGGGAAGTGAGTCGCGCAAGTTTGGATTTGTAGAAGATTGTGTCGCGCAAGTGTATAAGGTGGACTTTCACACTAGTTTTGACTTGCGCGCTGATACATGCACCATGAGTTAGACTTGCGTGCCAAGTAAGGTTGTTTCATGGCAGTGTTTCTGGGCTGCATGAAAGCTGGAAGATAGCCCGATACCTTCGGTGCAAAGTGAGATTCATCTATGGGTGAAAGATGGACTTCAACAGAGCATATACATACAGAGGAAGATGCATTCCTTCATTCAAATGAAGAGACCTACAAGTCTATAAACTGTGAGTGGATCCTTTCCAGAGCAGTGAGCGAAGGAAGAGGAAGAAGGTGATCCTCTCCACTAGCAGTGAGCCAGAGAGAGAGAGAAACATGGAGTGACCCTTGGGAAAGCATTCAACTAACCCTAAACCTTGTAAAGGCAGTGATACTGGGATAGAGTGACTGTGTCCGAACCTTGTAATCCATATCTAATGATGTTTAGTGGAATTTGGTACGACCAACAACCTGTCGGCGTATGCTCCTTGTACGTAGCCCTTAGCGGTGAACCAAGTAAAAATTGTTCTGTCCTGTGCTTTCTTTACTTTCTATTTATATTGTGCAACAGGAAATATATAGAAGAGTGTTTTTCTTAACAGTGAAACAAGATCAGAATAGGCTTTAATTTTACATTAGTCATACCTTGATTCACCCCCCCTCTTAGGGTATTCAGCCTTGTAGACCTAACAAAAGTATCATTCATGCGTACGTACGACTTACCGTCTCCATGAATGGAGCATTTCATTTCATAACTCCAATTTTTATGTAATGTTATAAATATATATATATATATACTGGATATATAAGATTTATATGATATCTAAATCATTAATATCATTCTGGAGATAATGGATTTTTGACCACATAGACAACTTGTAAATATAAGAAGTTCATTTTTGACTCAAGTACCAAATATCGACAAAATGACTGTTATTAACTTAAATGATTACATAATGTTTATAACATGGTTATATATGATATAAGAGGAATAATAAACTTGAAAAAGGTTCTTAATCAAGTAGAAATTAACTTTAGTTTATTATTTACGAGATTAAAGAACGAACGAGTCAAGTCGGACACGAGGTAAGGGACATCATCTCAATCTCCTTTCATTGAGGCATATTTTTTTTTTATACACGAATTTATTTTATACATTATATAAACCCCATTGAAATTTCATTTCATTCAAAGGGAAAACTTTTCTATGAGGAATTTTACTAAACGACAAAAAATGTTTCTTTTAACGTAAGCGGTGACAATGACCTTTTCTGTCACCACAAGTATTATTTGATCTATGGATTCCTTAACAAGCTGTAATGTTTTTAAAATGTAAATAAGTACCATATATGATTTTATGTACTTTGGTATTGAAAATGGTTTTGATAATGGATTTTTATGTCAATATATTTAAATGATATATTGTGATTTAAATGTGGAAATGTTATATTTTCTTTGTGTTTATTCTATGTGTTATTAATATGTTATGGTTTTGGGTCATTATTATGTATATGGGTGGTTCCATGATAAAATTAGGGAGGGTGAACCCGAGATGGCACTCCAATTCAATAGGTAACATGATAGAGGTAAACATGAATGTTTATCTAAAGAGATTTAGGGAATATACTGTGATGGGTATTCCAAATGTAACTCCCTATGTAGCTGTGAAGGCTACAATAAAATTATATTATGGATGCCAAAAGTTACATTTATGATTTGTGTTTACAATGTAAATATTATGATTTCATGAGGTAAGTTAAAGAGCTTATGTTGTGTATGTATTGATGAACTAATGTTTTTTTCTTTGTTTTATAACCCTTACTGAGCTTTTTATGCTCATCCCATGTTTTGAATTTTTTTCACAGGACTTAAAGATAAATAGGGTGAAGGATGGGATAAAGTAAAATTCATTCTCTCTAAAACATAGAACTATGCATGAACCTTTTTTTAAGAGTTTTTGTTTTGTGATAAAAAATGGGAACTGAGTAGAAGTTTCTACTTTGTAACTTTTGAGAGGTAACATAATTGTTATGACCAAATTCTCTAAACCAATAAACCTGAAAAGATCTTTATGTGAATTATTCATTTAATTCAAGATTATGTAATGTTTTATGGGTAGGTCCTTATACTCAGCATGGTGATATTAAAAATATTATTTATATTTTATCATGTTAACACAATTTCTTTTGAGACTAATAATAAATCCAGAGATGAGTTTTAGATTGCTTTTTTGAGACCGTGGTTGAGTTCAGAACATCATGTTTACCCTTTGAGAGACATAAACATTGTCAGTGTTGGGTGTTAAATTGGAGACGAGATGGTAGAGAGTGTGATGGAATGGAGTTAAATGGGACTATTGTTTTAATAAAAGCAAAAACAATACCCCTATTCCCACACCCCTTTGGTGTGAATGAAGGAGGAGTTGAATCCCATCTCCACACCCTTTGGAAACGGATGACCTGAGGACCAAATTAATGAAGTAAGGATTAATCGATCTCCGATATTGATATAGATCACTTCGGGACCATTCTTCAGGAGCTTTTGATCATCATTTCAACCTAAAATATTTATAGTTTCTCCAAGAGTTATTTAGTTTAGGTTTAAGTCCTGATCCCCTTGTTTATGCTTCGTTTTAAGGTTTTAGAGACATTAGATACTTTTTAGGGACCCCTTGAGGTTTGATCAATGTGTTTTGGGGGGAAAAGTGGTGATTTTGGCTTCTCACAGGGAATTTATGATAGATTTTTTCATCTATATGGTGTGTAGACTTAGGGAACATTCAATGTGTTTCTTATTCTTCAGCGGTGATTAATTTTGGGGACTACTTGTCGTGTACTATAGGATACATGCCTTGATGTAACCCCAAGTCATGGGGCCTGAGGACATGGATAGGGAAGACATGTTAGGTACATGACCCTGTAATAGTACACAACTAGGGTACATGGAAACATGTTGGTGGAAACGGGCATAGGAAAGAGACACAACTATTGGGCTATGTAGCTGGGACATGCCTTGTACCAAGAGTTACATGCCATGTGGTTAACATAGATGGTTTAAATCTGTGAAGGGAGTACATGACCGAGTGTTTAGGTGGGTTCAGACTCCATATGATCCCCTTACATGCTGTGTAGTATCCACTTAGAGGAGTTTCCCCCTTTCCTATCTCGTTATACAGGGCTAAATGTTTGTCCTATTTGTAGCCTATCCTGAGTGGTTTTCTACATTAAATGTGATGATGTCCACTATTTGGGACTAGGATATGTGAGGTTATGAAATGTTGTTGATTTCTTGGGTTATAGACATTTGGAATACAAGAGGTTGAGTGAGCTCCCTTAGTTCATCCCTATATGGGTTTGTGTGGTATTACATCCTTGGAACAGGATTGTAATCTTCTCAATAGGGTGATCTTGGGTAGAGTTGTAGCAAACCTATGAAGAAGACTTGGTGGGATCCTATATCGTTTTTAGAGTTTTTGTATCCCTCTAGAGAGGATGGGGTGGGATCCACTAGAATATCTCATTCCCTATATCTGGTTCTTGGAATTTTCGTGACCAACACTACATGGGTAGTGATTCCTTATCTACCAGGATAGCCATGTAGGGTTTTTGGTATCATCTAGAGTATGATCTGCTACTATGGGGTTTATACCATTTTTGGTTTGTGGAATCATCATGACCAACACTAAATGGGAGACAATCCTCAATCTAAGTGTTATGATATATCAGACATCATATTGGGTTTTTGTGTCCCCCAATGTATACTGGGTGTGACTCCCTATCAAAGTGATATCTTTATGATATCAAATTGTATAGGCGGTATCGACTAGTGAATCCTAGGAGTGATCCATTATTTGAGGAGATGTGGTTTATGGTTTTCCAGTATGGGTTTATAGTATCCTATAGTGGATCCTATGAGGAATCCCCTTTTGAGGTTTGAGACCTTGTGTGGTTCTAGTAGGGTTTTTAGTATCCCCCATCTAGGATGGGTGAGATCCCCTATCTGAGTATCATGATCCACTAAGTTCTAGTCTGAATTTCTTAGGGGTGATATCCAATGAACATTATCTCTTGGATGTATTCCCCCTAGGATGGCAAGGATGGGCCATTGACTTTATGATACCCAATTTAGTGGTATCAATTGGACATGCTATCAGGGATGGATGGGTTGTACCCAATAGAGAGTATATATTATAATAGTGTCATATTGGATGACTCAACTTGTGGAGTTTGTGCTCCTAGTGGTGTGTTTCTTTAGATCCCCGAGTAGGAACATACCACTAGATTTGTGATTAGAACATCATGATATTTAGAGTATGAAATGAGTATATTTAGCTATATTTCAAGGTTTCGTTATGGTTTTTTCACAACATGGATTAAAATCCATGATTTATGTGTTGAATAGTCATGTCATCCTGAATATGGTCTTGAGATGGAGTATCTCTCTCATTTGGGTTCTCTCTAGATGGGTCCAGTAGACTGTTGCCTTCAGTTTCACCCTTTTATATTGGGGTTTTGGGGAACCTGTTGAGTAAACTTTAACTCACCCCTGCTCGAGTTTTCCTGCACATGTTGTGTCTCATACAGAACACATACCATTTAGTAGAGTCATAAGAATACCTGAAGAAGGAAAATCTTATTGAGCTACATAAATTGGGGTGTTTACTAGGCATGTACAAGGATATTTACAATTGGTTCATATGATATCATTCCACTCAATCTCAGTAGGTTAGAATCTTTTACAGTTTTTTGGTGGGTACATATTTTTCTATTTTTATTTTTATCGTACTCTATTCGGGATAGATGTAGGCATGAAATTTATTTTTAGTTATATATATTTTAAATATTTCATAGAGGTGTTCGTGGGTGTGTTTGTACTGATACCTTAGTCTAAGGAATCCCATGTTGGTGATAGGATACTCGGTGCTATATTTCAGCCCCTAACCTATGGAGTTGGACTTGGGGAGGCGTGGCTTGATCCCCATTGGGTAGAGTCATGACTGAGTGGTATCAATGGAGCATCCAATTTGGGACTATAATGATGTGATTTTGTTTGGGTTGCATAGAGGATATATTAGGATGTATGGAGTTCCATTTTCTTGCTAGGGAATCCAGTGTTGGTTCAAAGATAAGGTATCTATTCACTAAGACTCTAATAACCAGTTTTTCAACTTGGTACATTAGGAAACTAGTCACAGAAAAATAAATGGTACATGAATCATATAGGACCAAGAATGGGGTTTTTCAGGTCATTATTGAGTCATCTTCCAAGTTATACTCTTTGAACACAGTTCCTTTATAATTCATTTAAGGATTATTCTATGATGATAGCCATATCTGTTTTTGTGATGTTCTTGTGGTGACGATCCATCCTGAGATGAGGCTTCAAATCAAGGCACTAGATTTGAGGCTGGAACTTTCAGTGGTATGCTAATTCAGCCACAACTCATTGAGTAGTAGGCTATGAAATTAGTAAATTCCAAGGATCTGCGTACACTGAGTTCTCTGCATGAGATTTAGAGGAAACAACCTTTAAGATTTTGGGGTGACCTAGTCCCCCAGGTAGCTGGTGATTGGCTCGAGACAGTAAGGTGTGTTTTTCAACTTGTAGGGATACCACCCAATCAGATGGTTGTCCTAGTGGTGATCATTATACATGGATTGGAAAAGTGATGGAAGAGTCTTCTGATGCAGAACCACAATGAGGATACACTCACATAGGAAGAGTTTGAGAATATCTTTATGGAGGAGTTCTATACGAACTTTTTGAAGTTGGTGTGTATCCAGAAGCTTATGCAGCTTTGATAGGATAACATGATAGTGTATGAGTACTCAATGAGGATCACATACCAATTACTTTACTCCATGGATATGGTTTGGGATCCATTATTCAGATCGAAAACCCTTTATTAGGGTTTGTGCTAGGATATCAAGGTGTCAGTGGTACCGATGTGCATTCCCACCTATACTGGAGTACTAGAGAATCCTAGGCGGTGGAGAGATTTCTGGATGAACGTACTCCAACCATTGGTGTTCAGAACATGATAGATGAGACATTGAAATTTATTTTAGAAGCTAGTAGCCAATGGTAGGCTCAAGGATCTCATTATTCATTACATTTCAATAGGAGATATCAGGATGGAGGTCTAAGGCTTAGGTATTCTATAATAGTTTTGGTCAGCCATAGGAGAGGTAGTGTTATGCTTGTGATAGACAAGGAGATATTTATTGATATTTTTCAACCTAATGCACTACTGAGAGGGAGTCAGTTGATGGGACACCTTAAAAGAGGTGTCCCTGACAAAGAGGTCTGCAGGTGGTAGACACGATAGAGAAATAGGTAGAGGAGCAGAAGGTGGCAGACATTATTAGTTTCCACAACCACCCCAAGGCGGTCCATTCTTGGATTAGGGAGATAGAGGATGTGGTAAAGGTCAACTGCAAGAAATAATTTCCTTTTACCCAGAGGCTCTGAGGGATAGTGGTATGCTCTGTGTCCTTTATACATTCTACAATAGTATTGATAGACACTATTACAAGGTACTCTTTTCATTCCAATTCTTGGTTGAGGTTTGCTCAGTGTGACATGGGGCATTGGTAAGACCCTATGTTGGTTTTGATCAACATAGATTTTAATTTAAAATTAATAGGGATCCTTCCCCCAAACCAGATGATTTTTTATATGATTAAAACTATCCAGGTGAGTCAGTGTCGCCCAAAGGAGACAGTGTTGAGGTATGGTGGATGAGTCCCTCTGACATGATCATTCAGGGTGGGGTTGTGTATTTGAATTTTTTCATGAGGGATTGGTAAGACCCAGTGTGTTCATGGGTATCCCAATATTTTTTTGGTACCCAAATATGTTCGACATCAGATTTTTATGTGGGACTCTTGAAGAGGATGTAGTTTGGTTTGACGTGGCTTCATAATCATGGGATTGGGTAATGATTTCCCCACCTAGAAGAACTCTTGTGATGCAATGAAAACCATTATAGGCAAGTCATTTACACCCAAAGTGGTTAGTATCGAGGTGAAGTGGATGATTTCATTTGACTTGCATGTTCATAGTTGGATTTCCTAGGGCTTTACATATGGTTAGCAAGTGGAAATACCACAAGACCCTATAATTGCAGTTTAACCTGAGGTTTAGTGTTTTCTACCTATCAAATCTCAGTATACATTAAACATATTTTAGCTATAAAAGGGTGTGGTAGTCCTTATATTTCTCCGGAGTACATTCTTTTAGGCAGCACGAGAACCCTTGGTGACCTTTGTTCTGGTCTTGGTGAGCTCGTTGGCATGGGAGTCCCAGTTAAGAGATCAGTTTTTTTCGTTTTCCTAGGATTTATCTATTCAGAGATGAAAATCCCTATGTTTAGGTGGATTTAGTGACTTGGGTTTTACCTATAATACATTGTAATATTACTCAAAATATTTCTATGGTCGGGAACTAAGTTAGTGAAGGAGTTTGGGTCACAGAGAGCCTCAGTGTATTGATATTAAAATTATTCTTTATATTTTATCACGCATCCATATTTTCACTTATGTTAATGAATAACACCCAATGGGATTATCATATAATATTTCTAAGACCGTGTTTGAGTTTGTAACATTGATTTTACCCTACGTGTGACATAAACATTGATGACACCAAGTGTTCATTTGGAGGCGAGTTGGAAGAGCCTGTGATGGCAAAGAGTTAAATGGGAGTATTATTTAAAAAAACATAAAACAATACCACTCTTCCCCCAACCCTCCAGTGTGCATACAAGAGGATCCAGAACCCCTATCCTCACCCTTTGGTGATAGAGGCCCTGAGGACCAAATCAAAGAAGCGAGGCACCATCGATCACTATTCATGATGGTAATCACTCATAGATCATTCAATACCAGCTTCTGAGTTTCATTTCAACCTCGAAGTTTCGGCATTTCCCCAAAAGGTAGAATATTTGATTTTAATTCATGATCCAAATTTTTATTTATATTTTTATGATTATAGAGCCTTTAGACACTTTCTAGGGAACCCTTGGGGATCAATATGTGTGTTTCCGGGAAAACGTGGGTGATTTAGGATGCTCACAGCTAATTTATGATGAATTTTCCCATCTACACAATGTGTAAACCAGAGGAACATGCTGTGTGCTCTTCCTATTCAGGGAATACGAGTTTTGGGGACTACATTCCAAGTGTTACGGGATACATGTCGTGTTGTGACCCCAAGTCATTTGGCTTGAGTACATGCCCCATGAAGCCATGTGATTTACATGGAAATTTGATTAAACATGACCGTAGTACATAGACATAGGGTTCTATAAATGGGTACAAGAAAGATACATGGAAAAGGGTAAATGTAGCTAAAAAATGAAATATACCCAGGGGTACACGTCGTTTTTTTAACACTGATGGTTTAGGTTACTTAAGGGAGTAAATGGTCGGGTGTTCAGGCAGGGTCAGGCACCATTTGATCCCCTTACACGCCATGTAGTCTCCTCTTATAGATGTTTCTACCTTTCTTATATCCTCTTCGATGATTATATTCCGGCTTACGAGTAGCCTATCCTAATCAGTTTTCGACTTTGAATGAGATGGTGGCCATTGTTTGGCCATAAGATATGTGAGCTGAGGCGATATTATGGGTTTATTGGGTTAGCAATGTTTGGACCAACATCATTTGAGTGGTCTCCCTTGGTTTGTCCCTATGAGGGTTCTTCTTGTATTACATACTTGAGAAAGGACTGTAATCCCATTAATAGGGTGATCTTGGATAGAGTCAACGTACCCCTCTAGAAAGGACCAAGTTGGATCCTTTATCATTTTTTAGAGTTGTGGTATCCCTCCAAAGAGGTTGGGGAGGGATCCTTTAGAATAACTTTTTACCTAGATCAGGTTCTTAGAGTCACCACGACTAAAACTACATGGGTTGTGATCCCCTATATAGGATGATAACCTTGTAGGGTTTGTGGTATCATAGAGAGTACGATCCCCTAATATGCATTTTTACCAGATGGGGTTTGTGGAATTTTTATGACTTACAAAACATGTGAGATGATCCTCTATCAGTATTTTATGATCTTCAGAACATCATATTGGGTTACGGTGTCCTCCAGCGAATCCTTAGTATTATCCCCTCTCTAAGTGAAATCTTTATGATACCAGATTGGGTTGGTGGTAAACGATAGAGGATACTAGTATTGATCCCATATCCAAGGATATTTGGTTTATGGTTTTACAGACTAGGTTCATAGTATCCTTAAGCGGATGCAAGGAAGGATCCCCTTTCTATGGTTTGGGACCTTGTGTGGTTCCAGTTGGGTTTGTAGCATCCTAGATCTAGGATGGGCGAGATCCCCTATCTGAGTATTAGGATCCTCTGAGTTCCAACATGATGTACTTGGTGGTGATATTCAATGAGTGCGATATCTTGGAACTATTCCCCTTGGGATTTATGTGTTGGGACATTGTCTTTATGATACTCAATTGGGTGGTATCTATCAGACGGGTCATTAGGGATGGCTAGGTTGTACCCAATGGAGAGTATCTCTTAAATGATTTGCATCTAGGATGACTCAGATCTTAGAGTCTGTGCTCCCAGTGGTGTGTTTCTTTAGAGCATTGAGTAGGAACCTATCACTGGATTTGATGTCAAAACATCATGAGACTAGGAGTCTAAGGTGAGTATATTTGGGGGTAATTTAGAGTGCATTTTTGGGGTTCCTTGTGGTGTTTTCACATCTTGGATGAAACTCCATTAGGTATGATTTGACTAGTCATGTCAACATGGGGATGGTCTCAAGATGGAGTGACTCTTTCATTTGGGTTCTCTCTATCTAGGTCGAAACGATTGTTTCCTTTTAGTTTCTCCCTTTTATTTTAGGTTTTTTGGGTGTCTACTGAGTATCCTCGTACTCACCCTTTCACATGATTTTCCCACAAGTGTTTTGACTTGTGTAGATCAAAGACCATTAAATGGAGTCCTAGTAGGACATGGAGAAGGCAGAGCTTATTTAGATAGACCTACTTAGGTGTTTACTAGAGCATGGATAAGAATATTTTTAGTGGTTTCATTTGACAACATTCCCCTCTATCTGAGAGGTTGGATGAATTTACAGTTTTCCTTTAGTGGGTGTGTATTTTTACCTTATTGAACTTATATTGTACTCTAGTTGGTAAAGGTGTAGGAATGAAATTTCTATTCATTTGTATATCTATGTATTGTTTCATGGAGGTATTTGTGGGTATGTGCATATAGGTACTTTAGTTTAAGGTCTCCAATGTGTGTGATAGCCTACTCAACACTGGATACTATCCCTTGGCCTATGGAGGTGGGCTTGGGGAGTCACAACACGAGCGTCATTAGGTCAGTTCATGACATTAGTAATTTGGTGTAACATTTTTATTTATTTTATTAATTATTAGATAACATACCAAATGTTTTTATTAATAATGTAATCCAAGCGTAATTGAGGAATTTAATTCATTAATGGTTAATATATTATTCATTTTATTTTTGTGATTTGGTCTTACTACACTTTATCTATTTTGGTTCCTCTGATCAAGTGGAGTTGAGGTGAAGAAGAAGTATTGAACAAATTCTTCCTAAAGGATATTAATTGACTTTATAATTAATTTTTTATTATATTTGATTATTTTATCTGTGAATTTAAGTTATTGTTCTGCAATAAACCATCCTTGGAGGCTGATTCCCTTCTCTTCATCATTTTTATTATCATTTAGTATTTGGTTTGTTAGTTCTATTTAGTTTTTTATGATTTCATAAACTAGAATGGACTATAATGGTATTCTATTTAGTTATAAGTTGTCCTTCATGTTCCTTTTTATTTATTGGATCAACCTTGTTCTTTCACTGTAATACACCATAATAGTAAGTATTGTTTTTAATAGTAATTTTTTTAAAGTTGTATTTCATAATGAAGTACTAAAACATCTCTATGAATCAATTTGTTAGTACCATTTTTGGTGAAACAAAAACCTAATAAAAATCTGTAAAATTATTAATTAGATCAAATTCTCTTCTCTCATTATTTATATTTACATATTTTAGTCTTTTTTAGTTACTATTATTTTGGTTTTTCCATTTTTTCATTATTAGTTTCTTGCAGTGATTTATGCAGTATGGATTAAAATAATAATGAATATTTTGATACACTACATGGTTAAACTAAATATCAAGAGGTTTCAACCTCACCGGAAATAAAAAATTATATATCGTGGAAACAACATGTATAAATAGAGAAAAATAAATAATCTTATGGGTATAATGAATTATAAAATCCACAATAGAGTGATAACTAATATCAATCCTATGAGGTAGATCCTCAATTTCATAACTTCCAAGGTGAATAATTGAATGATCTATACTATCAAAAAATATAATGGGTTTTTAGTGCCTCAATAGAATAATTAACAATATTTATTAATGAATATTACCTTGATATAAACTAGAAACAATTATGCAAAAATCAAACAACATGAGGCGCTACTCAAGGTTGACAAAGATAGTGACCATAACACCTCTAAAACTAGTATGCCTTTGTATTTTATTCAAAAAACATATGTGTACATCATGATGTATAAAATAATGAATATAAATATAAATAGATGATGTAGGAGGTAATGTTTATTGTGGTGAATGAGGAGAAAGAGAAATATTGCATTAACTTTTCAGAATTCAATGAAAAATGAAACTAGAGAACTTGAAGAAGAGAAGAAAGAGGATTAATTTCAATGATCTATCAGAGAATTTAAATGGGAGAATAATATTGAAGTGGTGGAGGAATTTTATTTAAAATTTAAAAAATTATAATGTAACAAGAACTTTTAACTCATAGATAAGATAAGAAAACTAATACAATTAAATGTTTTTATTGAATATAAATAACTATAGTTCAAAAATGGTGTTAGAGGGGATTTACCTAGCTTAATCAATTTTGGAGTTTCTCATTAATTCATTAAAAACTTCCAAAATATGGATTTCTCCATATATAAGTGTTAAGATCCTAAAATAGAGTATAAGGGGGAAACTTACATAATATGGGAATAAATGAAGTTTAGTTTTAAATCTAGAGCTAGTAATTTTGTTTTATACTCCTATTATGTGATAATGAGTTATGTTTCATCTAAAAAAGAATATATAATGAAATTTTTGGAGGAAAATATATTTTTATTTCGTTCTTGGAATTAATTTCATAGAATAATTTTAGGAATTCACTAGTGTTCTATATTTACAATTTTTTTGTTTGATCTTAATTGAATGGAACCTCAAACATTACATGATAGTTTTTTATTTTTCAGTTTCAAATAGTGGAAGAATCTTTAAGGAAGGATGAAGAAAAAATGATGGAATTTCATATATTGGAGGTATTATTATAACTTGTATATATTCTTTACATTACATTTTTATCACTTTTTATAAAGTAACAGATAAAACAAAATAAGAAGAAGAAATTTTGGAATAAATGAATAAAATCCAGCAAATGTGATACTTGAGTTGTTTGTCTTAAACTCACTCACTATGAAGACATCATACCTTGGGAAATTATTATTATTTTTAAATGTTATTCATCATGTTCAGAAATGTAAGATATGTATGTGGAAATTATTTAAATATACCATCTTATTATATTATTGAGTAATGTTTAAATTTATTGATGATATAATATCTATTCTTGAACTTGATTCTTGAAATTTTTCATTTATGTGAATAATTGGGAGTGTGTATTCCATGATTTTATTGACTAATTTTATGTTTCCCATTAATGGATTGTCCAAATACTCTTCATCATATTCATTCTTATACCAGATTTCATCAAAGAACTCATAACCACTAAAACATGTTTGTTTTTCCTATGAATGAATGTTTATTTTTAACCACAATAGGATAATTACGTTCATCAATTGATTATAATTTAACATGTTTGATCTTGAGAGTGAACCTATATTTTTCTAAATCCCCTTGAAACCATAAAATACATTATTGGAAGACACTTTATAAGCATATTATCCTTCCTACCATATTATTTGTTAATTTGTCATGATTATTTATTTGATCCTTAAATAATGTGACTTGTGTTTTATAATACTAATAGGTAAGAGTTCCATGAGTACGTGTGGGATAAGAAACTATGGTTTTTTGGGATGAAGGTTCACACAATTCCTAATTATACTATATTGAATCTTCTACACTTTGAATGAAAAAAGAATATTGAAAAAGTGAATAAATGGGATACATTGAATTAAGTATGACTAGACAAACCCCTACCTTCTTGTTCTAACTATTAAAATTAGTTTGGGTTAGAGATTGATGGTGGAGATCAAGGTGGTAGATGGATTGAATTCCTAGGATTTGAGATTTTTTCTTACACACATTCTATTTGGAAAATTAGAGAGAAATAAAATTTTAAAGGATAAAAAGAGGAAAATTACATCACTATTGAATGTTCATAATGTGAATCAATGAGAAATTGGATAAGGAAGTGGGTCTGTTATCATTTGTTGTAAACTGAAGTATGAAGTATTTTCTATTGGAATTTTTATTGAATATCATAAATTGTGATTAAATAAATTGTCCTTCCTTTTCAATTAATTGAGTATAATTGTTGAAAATATTATTCACCTATCCATAGCCTCAAATTCATTAGAACCTTAATCACATGTCCTCGTGATTTATGTGGTTTAATTTCTAAGTGGATATTTGTAACAACCTGAGAGAAACCATGTTTTGATTTTGAAAATTTTTCTTTTCAATGTCACTTGTTAACTGAACCAACAAAAAACTAATAAAATGCATCAAATGGATGAAAATTTCTTTTATTCAAATAAGCAACCTCTCGGCTACAGCATCCACTGACCAAATAAAAAGATAAATTAACCGAAAATCCCAACTAAGATCCCGATTACAATAATGGGAAGGCCGCTTAAAACTACTAAGAGCCCAAGAATGCGGTAGGGGTTTCGAGCGTCCATCATAAGGAACATGAGGATGGATGAAGCCACTGTGACCATGCTCACCACCAAGGGGATCACACGAACCATCTTTCTTTTCTCCTTCGGTCACTTGGAGTAAGGGACACCCTGGGACTAGACCCTTTTTATAAGCACCCTAATCTGACCGTTGAACCTCAAACGGCCACAAATTCGACCGTTGGTTTCCACAAGAATCCAATGTTTTATTTTGACCGTTGGTTCCTCCTATCCTCTATGTTTTATTTTGATCGTTGGAAATAAAATGATTTACCCCAAAAGGATCAGAATGATAATTGTGTATTTTGCTTCAATATTTTAAAGTGTCATCAATGTTAATTTAGTTAATTTATCTTTTGTTTTCCCAAAATGATAATTTTATTTTATGTTTCTAAACGGTGAAAATTAATATTATTGTTTTTCTTCCATTATACATATTAATTTGAACAATTGAACTTTTATTTTCTATTTATATCAAACTTGATGAATTTTTATGAGTTATTACATCAAATTAGATATATTATTTCTCTTATAATTCGAACTTTATTAACTATTTTTGAAACTATGTCAAATTATGGTTTCTTCTACTCATGTGTTTCGTGGTGATGATAATTATATCAACACACTTTTACTAAATGTAATTACGTTTAATAATAATCTTCAATTAAGAAAATTAGGGTAATTAACTAATAAAGGAAACTAAAATACACATATATATACATATATATTTTCATGTTAGCATAATTATATTAAGTTACCATACTTTATAAAATTATGTTTTTCTCAACGGAAAATGAAGGTTTATTATTTTGAAGATTTCGGTTGTTTAGTCTTTTGTTTTAATAACTTTTAGATATTAACTTGTAATTTTTAAATTTAGATAAGTAGCAATAAATATTAAATTATATGTTTTGATAAAGGAAATAGAGGAAAATGAAAATATAATTTATGTTTTAAATAAGGGCTTAATAGTTTAATATATAGGTGTATTAATAACCCTTGACTTAGGATAATAATAGTTTATTAATAAGTTTATATTAATGAATTTGTAATAGGTTTAAAACAATAAAATAACTTTTTTTTGGGATAAAAACATTGAAATAAAATAAATAGATAAAATATGTTAAACACGTTAAAAAAAAGAAAAAAACCGAAGACCGCGTGTTTTTTTAATGCCGCGCGTGTCTGAGCTGTCCGATCAGCCCTGGCTTGATCCCAGCCGCCGGCTGATTTCGCGTCTTCCTCCTACCTCGTGCCGCTGTTTTCCTCCTCCTTGTCGTGCCGCTGAACCAGTGGGATATACCTCGTTTTTCTTCATCTAGGCCAGCTAGTAGACCCCGCGCCGTCTCCTCTTTTCCTCCAGTTGGCACCGACTCAGCCTGGCTGTCCGGTTGACGACTTCAAAGGGAGCCTGCTCGTCTTTTTTTTTAAATAACCTGTTGCACCGAAGGCCGAAGGGCTTGCATCCGGTTCCCTTGACCTCTCTAGCTTCTGGACCCGTAGCTGCATCGTTCTCCTTCCCCTCTCCAAGCAGAGGTAAGGGTTAATCTTATTTTGTGTCAATATACAATCCTTTTTTTTCTTTCACGGTTATATATATATTTATATATGATTTTATATATCTTCCAATTTTTATTTTTTTTATTTTCTAAGTATGATTATCAGTGTTAAGCTGATGTTTTAAGATGTAAAATAATTGTAAGGGGTTAATTGTGGTTTTGTGTCTTCTTTTACTTGGGATATAATTATATATATGCAAGTTTATATAAATTTAAACCTCTATGTAGATGCAAGTCCATAAGACCCTCTTTCTTATATACCAGTATTCTTCCTCTCTTGGCGGACCGAGTTTGGGTAAGAATTTAACACATGTTTTGTGAATTAACGTTGGTTTATGTGTATATACATATATACCGGTTTATATATATATATATAACCATGTGTATGTACGCACCATGTGTAAACACACCCGAATGTCATGGAGAACCCCTCTACTACATATAGGTTCTGAAATATAAAGGCGAGAGACCAAGTCTAATTTGTGTGTTTTTGAAATTCGGTATATATATATATATATGTTATATATATATGTATATCTATCATTTTATGTATACATAAACTTTGTTTTTTTTACACTCATGAGAGGCCATGGAATCGCTGTATGTTTTTTCCCATCCAGTGTAAAGGATCATTTTGTGGTAAGGGTTCGTAGGATCTGATTTTATTTGGGTGCGGGTTCTTACTTTTTACACCTTGTGTTTTATATATGTGTATATAAATATATACTTTCATATACATATATGTATAAGATGATATATGCAAGTATACAACCTTTTTGTTTATAACCCTGATTTTTCCTTTCGCCTATTAAAAAAATTGAGATTTTGAGTAATTGAATGAATGGGTAAAATTATGCAAGCGAATGAAGTATATTGTTCTATATATATATACTTGTGGTTATGTCAATGTGTATTTACAATAATATGAACTTGTTTCCCTTGTTTTTTAATTTATTACAATATAGCATGATGAAGTTTATGGGTTGGTTGGATTTTAAAATCATTCTTGAAACTGAGAATTTTCATTTATCACTGCTTTGGATAATCAGGATTTTTTTTAAATGGTTAGTATGGACTCCTTGAACTTTTAAAAATTCATACATGTATTCATAGGTATGTACTCATGTTTATTTAAAGTGCTAGTAAAAGAGTTTACACAATTATATACAAGTTTTCCCCAAAATGGACTTGATTATGCACATTGTAACCTCAACTGCCTGTTTTAAACACCTATGATATCCATTTATCATCATATGTGTATGTTATGAATGACCATGATTTAATTGGGTATTATGATGTATGGAATGTTAATTGTTATGTTTATTTTCTTAAAATCCATGTTTTAAAATGTTGATATAACTTTTTATGTGCACGGAGCTTTAGCATGCATGTCATAATGTTTTTAATGAGTAAACTATTTGCATGTTATGAATACGTATGTGAAAATGGGGTTTAATTATGAATGTATGGAGCCCTATGAATGTATGACCATGTCAAGATATGCGAGAAATGTATAGGACTTACATGTGACGGGTGCGCCTGGAATTATATAGCGCAACAAGAATGATGTGACGGGTGCGCCCGGAATTATACAACCCTCCAATGCATTGGGTAAAGCAGGAGTCTCATGAGACGATTATGTGCGACGGCCTTGGTAGTTAGCCTTGGCTTGAGCTAAGGAAAAAGGGTGGGCAATGAGCCTTGACCTGTTAAGTATGTTTTACGGTATTGAAGAAAGGTCTTGACAAAGTCCAGTATTATACATTCCCTCTACATGTAATGATAAAGGTTAACCAGGGGTTAGTTCAACTAACAGGACAACCCCTAGTTGAAAGCTCCCAAGATCATGAAAATGTACATTATGTAACAAGAACTATTTTTCATATGGTAAACTGTTAGATAATCTGAATTTTACTCATGAACCATAATATGCATGTTTTCCCTGCTTAGCCATAGAATTCTTTTAGAATTAAAGTATCCTTGTTTTAACATTATGCATTGTTTATTTTTCTTGTATCGCGCAATCTGATCATGTTTACATCAAATCTCATTTAAAGTACGTTCTTCTTTGTGCAAGTGGTGGGGGTATTAATAACCCTTGACTTAGGATAATAATAGTTTATTAATAAGGTTATATTAATGAATTTGTAATAGGTTTAAAACAATAAAATAACTTTTATTTTTGGGATAAAAACATTGAAATAAAATAAATAGATAAAATATGTTAAACGCGTGAAAAAAATAAAAAAAATGAAGACCGTGTGTTTTTTTAATTCCGCGCGTGTCTGAGTCGTCCGATCAGCCCTGGCTTGATCCCAGTCGCCCGCTGATTTCGTGTCTTCCTCCTACCTCGCGCCGCTGTTTTCTTCCTCCTTGTCGCGCCGCTGAACCAGTGGGATATACCCCGTTTTTCTTCGTCTAGGCCGGCTAGTAGACCCTGCTCCGTCTCCTCTTTTCCTCCAGTTGGCACCGACTCAGCCCGGCTGTCCGGTCGATGACTTCACAGGGAGCCTGCTCGTCTTTTTTTTAAATACCCTGTTGGACCGAAGGCCGAAGGGCTTGCATCTGGTTCCCTTGACCTCTCCAGCTTCTGGACCCGTAGCTACATCGTTCTCCTTCTCCTCTCCAAGCAGAGGTAAGGGTTAATCTTGTTTTGTGTCAATATGCAAACCTTTTTTTTTGTTTCACGGTTATATATATATTTATATATGATTTTATATATCTTCCAATTTTTATTTTTTTTATTTTCTAAGTATGATTATCAGTGTTAAGCTGATGTTTTAAGATGTAAAATACTTGTAAGGGGTTAAGTGTGGTTTTGTGTCTTCTTTTACTTTGGATATAATTATATATATGCAAGTTTATATAAATGTAAACATCTACGTAGATGCAAGTCCATAAGACCCTCTTTCTTATATACCAGTATTCTTCCTCTCTTGGCGGACCGAGTTTGGGTAAGAATTTAACACATGTTTTTTGAATTAACGTTGGTTTATGTGTATATACATATATACCGGTTTATATGTATATATATATATAACCATGTGTATGTACGCACCATGTGTAATCACACCCGAATGTTATGGAGAACCCCTCTACTACATATAGGTTCTGAAATATAAAGGCGAGAGACCATGTCTAATTTGTGTGTTTTTGCAATTCAGTATATATATATATATATGTTATATATATATATATGTATATCTATCATTTTATGTATACATAAACTTTGTTTTTTTTACACTCATGAGAGGCCACAGAATCGCAGTATGTTTTTCCCCTTCCCGTGTAAAGGATCATTTTGGGGTAAGGGTTCGTAGGATCTGATTTTATTTGGGTGCGGTTTCTTACTTTTTAAACCTTGTGTTTTATATATGTGTATATAAATATATACTTTCATATACACATATTTATAAGATGATATATGAAAGTATACAACCTTTTTGTTTATAACCCTGATTTTTCCTTTCACCTATTAAAAAAACGGAGATTTTGAGTAATTGAATGAATGGGTAAAATTATGCAAGCGAATAAAGTATATTGTTGTATATATATATACTTGTGGTAATGTCAATGTGTATATAAAATAATATGAACTTTTTTCCCTTGTTTTGTAATTTATTACAATATAGCATGATGAAGTTTATGGGTTGGTTGGATTTCAAAATCATTCTTGAAACTGAGAATTTTCATTTATCACTGCTTTGGATAATCAGGATTTTTTTTAAATGGTTAGTATGGACTCCTTGAACTTTTAAAAATGCATACATGTATTCTTAGGTATGTACTCATGTTTATTTAAAGTGCTAATAAAAGAGTTTACACAATTATATACAAGTTTTCCCCAAGATGGACTTTATTATGCACATTGTAACCTCAACTGCCTGTTTTAAACGCCTATGATATCCATTTATCATCATAGGTGTAAGTTATGAACGACCATGCTTTAATTGGGTATTATGATGTATGTAATGTTAAGTGTTATGTTTATTTTCTTAAAATCCATGTTTTCAAATGTTAAGATAACTTTTTATGTGCACGGAGCTTTAGCATGCATGTCATAATGTTTTTAATGATTAAACTATTTTCATGTTACGAATACGTATGTGAAAATGGGGTTTAACTATGAATGTCTGGAGCCCTATGAATGTATGACCATATCAAGATATGTGAGGAATGTATAGGACTTACATGTGACGGGTGCGCCCGGAATTATATAGCGCAACAAGAATGATGTGACAGGTGCGCCCGGAATTATACAGCGCTCCAATGCATTGGGTAAAGAAGGAGTCTCAAGAGATGATTATGTGCGACGGCCTTGGCAGTTAGCCTTGGCTTGAGCTAAGAAAACAGGGTGGGCAGTGAGCCCTGACCTGTTAAGTATGTTTTACGGTCTTGACAAAAGGTCTTGACAAAGTCCAGTATTATACATTCCCTCTGCATGTAATGATAAAGGTTAACTAGGGGTTAATTCAACTAACAGTACAACCCCTAGTTAAAAGCTCCCATGATCATGAAAATGTAATTTATGTAACAAGAACTGTTTTTCATATGGTAAATTGTTAGATAATCTTCATTTTACTCATGAACCACGATATGCATGTTTTCCCTGCTTAGCCATATAATTCTTTTAGAATTAAAGTAACATTATTTTAACATTATGCATTGTTTATTTTTCTTGTATCGCGCACTCTGATCATGTTTACATCAAAGCTCATTTCAAGTACGTGCTTCTTTGTGCAAGTGGATTTCAAAGGAAGATGGATTTCATGTTTTAAGAAAAGATAGTGTTTTGTTTTAGCAAAGTGTTTTATCCTCTTCAAAATAACTTCTTGGAGAAAGGATTTTTCTAAAAAATTTTTAAAACCCCTTACTGGGCATTTTTTCTCACCCTACGTTTTTGTTTAAAATTTTTCTGGCATGGTTGTTACCTATGAAGTTAATCGGAAGCAGCTAGTTTCCCAGAATCCTGAGCCTCGTGATCTTTTGTAGTAATGAGACATGTTATTTAATTTGTATTGATGTAATGTTAAGTATATCATGTCTCATTAATCACCCTGGGTTTGGGGGTTGCTACAGTTGGTATCAGAGGATGGGTTCAGGAAACTCTGGAAAACCAGGTTATATAAATATATTGCTAAGACTAACTAAGTAAAAATGTTATAACTTTCAGATGGCTGATGTACCTACCGACCTTTTGTCACATCCCACTGAGGCTCTAGAGAACATTATATCTCTACCTAGCAGCGATAACTTTCTGAATTATGCCCAAATTCTCATGACGTGTAAGCACCTCTACGATGTTTCAAACTCATCTAGGGTGCTTAGTCTCCACCGGGGATTGGGGATGGATTATCTCCTAATGATGATGACCCAATTTCCCTCTTATGCACGTCGAGGAAGGTATCACGAAGGAATCTTCTGAGTGTTTACAACTAGCGAGGAATTTTTCACAATGCTAGATAACCCCTTTCATGAAGCTGCTGCTGTTGGAGACCTCTGAGCAGCTTACCTGTGCCAAATTTTTCACTACGGCTTCTGGGGCCAGTTAATGGACTTTGGAGCATTGGAAAGTGAGTCCACCCGTGTGTCTCTTAGGCAAGAAGTGTACACCGATGTTTACCAACTCCACACCCTCACGCTAAACTCAGGAGGCGTTATAAATGTTCCCATTAGTTTAGTCATGTCTGTTTATCCTGTGTGTGGTTTGAAGAGTTAGGAAGTTTTGCTACTCTTTGTGGCGTACGTCTTGTAAACTCAGACTTTTCCGTGTAAACTTTTTCATAAATGGAAGTTTCTTGTTTCCTTTCATTTCTTCACCGTATCTATGTTGTTAAGATTTTCCCTTCGATGTTTGCTTCAGATGGCTAGACAAATAAACTTCTCATCCCTACCCGATGAGCTAGTAGAAGTCATCATGATCAAGGCATGCATGGTGGATTATCCATCATTTCTCCACCTACGAGGGTCCTGCCAGTGTTTTCTCAATCTAGAAAACGGTCCAGAGATTCTTCGGTTATGTCAAGAGGATGATCGCGTCTTTCACCTCATCGCCGCTGCTCAACTCCCCTGCTATAGGCGAAGGGGAATGTACTTTGAGGGCATGTTCTAGTGTTTCACTCTGGAAAAAAACTTTTCTGCCAGAGCGTGTTTCCTCGTGGCTGCCCAGGATGGCCAGCTCAGTGCATCCTACATGTTCCAAGTCTTGAACCTCAGTCTCCTCAACCGCATCATCCCTCTCGACTACCTCGAGCATGAAGTGGCCAGAAGAGTCATCAGGGAGTTTATCTACTCGGACGTTTCCGAGCATTGCATCGCACGAGCCTCCCTTTGGAAGCCCGTGTGCAGTACACATGAATAGGGGTTCAAGGAGTATTGTTCGAGGTGCATCTGGGCTAGGGAAACGGAAGAGTTGTGTTCCAACTTCGGTATCCCGTTAACTGAGCCAGATCTACTGTTTCGGTAGTGTTCTATGTATGGGGTTTCTGTTGTTGTTTTTTGATAGAATTGCGAGGGCACAATTCTTTGAAGGGTGAAGTAATGTAACAACCCGAGAAAAACCATGTTTTGATTTTGACAAGTTTTCTTTTCAATGTCACTCCTTAAGTGAACCAACAAACAACTAATAAAATGCATCAAATGGATGAAAATTTCTTTTATTCAAATAAGAAACCTCTCAGCTACAACATCCACTGACCAAACAAAAAGATAAATTAACCGAAAATCCCAACTAAGAACCCGATTACAATAATGGGAAGACCGCTTAAAACTACTAAGAGCCCGAGAATGCGGTAGGGGTTTTGAGTGTCCATCATAAGGAACATGAGGATGGATGAAGCCACCGTGACCGTGCTCAGCACCAAGGGGATCACAAAAACCATCTTTTTTTTCTCCTTCGGTCACTTGGAGTAAGGGACACCCCGAGACTAGACCCTTTTTATAATCACCCTAATCTGACCGTTGAACCTCAAACGGCCACAAATTCGACCGTTGGTTTCCACAAGAATCCAATGTTTTATTTTGACCGTTGGTTCCTCCTATCCTCTATGTTTTATTTTGACCGTTGGAAATAAAATGATTTACCCCAAAAGGAACGGAATGATAATTGTGTATTTTGCTTCAATATTTTAAAGTTTTATCAATGTTAATTTAGTTAATTTATCTCTTGTTTTCCCAAAATGATAATTTTATTTTATGTTTCTAAATGGAGAAAATTAATATTATTGTTTTTCTTCCATTATAAATATTAATTTGAACAATTGAACTTTTATTTTCTATTTATATCAAACTTGATGAATTTTTATGATTTATTGCATCAAATTAGATATATTATTTCTCTTATAATTCGACCTTTATTAACTATTTAGGAAACTACGTCAAATTATGGTTTCTTCTACTCATGTGTTTCATGGTGATGATAATTATATCAATACACTTTTATTAAATGTAATTTTGTTTAATAATAATCTTCAATTAATAAAATTAGGGTAATTAACTAATAAAGGAAACTAAAACACATATATATATACATATATATTTTCATGTTAGCATAATTATATTAAGTTACCATAATTTATAAAATTATGTTTTTCTCAACATAAAATGTAGGTTTATTATTTTGAAGATTTGGGTTGTTTAGTATTTTGTTTTAATAACTTTTAGATATTAACTTTTAATTTTTAAATTTAGATAAGTAGCAATAAATATTAAATTATATGTTTTGATAAAGGAAATAGAGGAAAATGATAATATAATTTATATTTTAAATAAGGGCTTAATAGTTTAATATATAGGTGTATTAATAACCCTTGACTTAGGATAATAATAGTTTATTAATAAGGTTATATTAATTAATTTTTAATAGGTTTAAAACAATAAAATAACTTTTTTTTGGGATAAAAACATTGAAATAAAATAAATAGGTAAAATATGTTAAACGCGTTAAAAAAAAGAAAAAAAACGAAGACCACGTGTTTTTTTAACGCCGCGTGTGTCTGAACCATCCGATCAGCCCTGGCTTGATCCCAGCCGCCCGCTAATTTCGCAGCTTCCTCCTACCTCGCACCGCTGTTTTCTTCCTCCTTGTCACGCCGCTGAACCAGTGGGATATACCCCGTTTTCTTCGTCTAGGCCGGCTAGTAGACCCCGCGCCGTCTCCTCTTTTCCTCCAGTTGGCACCGACTTAGCCCGGCTGTACAGTTGACGACTTCACAGGGAGCCTGCTCGTCTTTTTTTAAATACCCTATTACACCGAAGGCCGAAGGGCTTGCATCTGGTTCCCTTGACCTCTCCAGCTTCTGGACCCGTAGCTGCATCGTTCTCCTTCTCCTCTCTAAGAAGAGGTAAGGGTTAATCTTGTTTTGTGTCAATATGAAAACCTTTTTTTGTTTCACAGTTATATATATATTTATATATGATTTTATATATCTTCCAATTTTTATTTTTTTTATTTTCAAAGTATGATTATCAGTGTTAAGCTGATGTTTTAAGATGTAAAATACTTGTAAGGGGTTAAGTGTGGTTTTGTGTCTTCTTTTACTTCAGATATAATTATATATATGCGAGTTTATATAAATGTAAACCTCTACGTAGATGCAAGTCCATAAGACCCTCTTTCTTATATACCAGTATTCTTCCTCTCTTGGTGGACTGAGTTTGGGTAATAATTTAACACATGTTTTGTGAATTAACGTTGGTTTATGTGTATATACATATATACCAATTTATATATATATATATAACCATGTGTATGTACGCACCATGTGTAATCACACCCGAATGTCATGGAGAACCCCTCTACTACATATAGGTTTTGAAATATAAAGGCGAGAGACCAAGTCTAATTGGTGTGTTTTTGCAATTCGGTATATATATATATGTTATATATATATTTATATCTATCATTTTATGTATACATAAACTTTGTTTTTTTACACTCATGAGAGGCCACGGAATCGCTGTATGTTTTTCCCCTTCAAGTGTAAAGGATCATTTTGGGGTAAGGGTTCATAGGATCTGATTTTATTTGGGTGCGGGATATTACTTTTTACACCTTGTGTTTTATATATGTGTATATAAATATATACTTTAATATACACATATGTATAAGATGATATATGCAAGTATACAACCTTTTTGTTTATAACCCGGATTTTTCCTTTCGCCTATTAAAAAAATGGAGATTTTGAGTAATTGAATGAATGAGTAAAATTATGCGAGCGAATGAAGTATATTGTTGTATATATATATACTTGTGGTTATGTCAATGTGTATATACAATAATATGAACTTGTTTCCATTGTTTTGTAATTTATTACAATATAGCATGATGAAGTTTATGGGTTGGTTGGATTTCAAAATCATTCTTGAAACTGAGAATTTTCATTTATCATTACTTTGGATAATCAGGATTTTTTTAAATGGTTAGTATGGACTCCTTGAACTTTTAAAAATGCATACATGTATTCATAGGTATGTACTCATGTTTATTTAAAGTGATAATAAAAGAGTTTACACAATTATATACAAGTTTTCCCCAAGATGGACTTGATTATGCACATTGTAACCTCAACTGCCTGTTTTAAATGCCTATGTTATCCATTTATCATCATATGTGTAAGTTATGAACGACCATGCTTTAATTGGGTATTATGATGTATGGAATGTTAGGTGTTATGTTTATTTTCTTAAAATCCATGTTTTCAAATGTTAAGATAACTTTTTATGTGCACGGAGCTTTAGCATGCATGTCATAATGCTTTTAATGATTAAACTGTTTTCATGTTATGAATACGTATGTGAAAATGGGGTTTAATTATAAATGTATGGAGCCCTATGAATGTATGACCATGTCAAGATATGTGAGGAATGTATAGGACTTACATGTGACGGGTGCACCCAGAATTATATAGCGCAACAAGAGTGATGTGACGGGTGCGCCTGGAATTATACAGCGCTCCAATGCATTGGGTAAAGCAGGAGTCTCATGAGATGATTATGTGTGACGGCCTTGGCAGTTAGCCTTGGATTGAGCAAAGGAAACAGGGTGGGCAGTGAGCCTTGACCTGTTAAGTATGTTTTACGGTCTTGACGAAAGGTCTTGACAAAGTCCAGTATTATACATTCCCTCTGCATGTAATGATAAAGGTTAACCAGGGGTTAGTTCAACTAACGGGACAACCCCTAGTTGAAAGCTCCCAAGATCATGAAAATGTACTTTATGTAACAAGAACTGTTTTTCATATGGTAAACTGTTAGATAATCTGCATTTTACTCATGAACCATGATATGCATGTTTTCCCTTCTTATCCATAGAATTCTTTTAGAATTAAAGTAACCTTGTTTTAACATTATGCATTGTTTATTTTTCTTGTATCGCGCACTCTGATCATGTTTACATCAAAGCTCATTTCAAGTATGTGCTTCTTTGTGCAAGTGGTTTTGAAAGGAAGATGGATTTCATGTTTTAAGAAAAGATAGTGTTTTGTTTTAGCAAAGTGTTTTATCCTCTTCAAAAGAACTTCTTGGAGAAAGGATTTTTCTAAAAATGTTTTAAAACCCCTTACTCGGCATTTTTGATCACCCTACGTTTTTGTTTAAAATTTTTCAGGCATGGTTGTTACCTATGAAGTTAATTGGAAGCAGCTGGTTTCCCAGAATCCTGAGCCTCGCGATCTTCTGTAGTAATGAGACATGTTATTTAATTTGTAATGATGTAATGTTAAGTATATCATGTCTCATTAAGCACCATGGGTTTGGAGGTCGCTACAGTTGGTATCAGAGGATGGGTTCAGGAAACTCTGGAAAACCAGGTGATATAAATATATTTCTAAGACTAACTAAGTAAAAATGTTATAACTTTCAGATGGCTGATGTACCTACTGACCTTTTGTCACTTCCCATTGAGGCTCCAGAGAACATTATATCTCTAGCTAGCTGCAAGAACTTTCTGAATTATGCCCAAATTCGCATGACGTGTAAGCACCTGTACGATGTGTCAAACTCATATAGGGTGCTTAGTCTCCACCGGGGATTGGGGATGGATTATCTCCTAATGATGATGACCCAATTTACCTCTTATGCACGTCGGGGAAGGTATCACGAAGGACTCTTCCGAGTGTTTACAACTGGAGAGGAATTTGGCACAATTCTAGATAACCCCTTTTAAGAAGCTGCTGCTGCTAGAGACCTCCGAGCGGCTTACCTGTGCCAAATTTTGCACTACGGCTTCTGGGGCCAGTTAATGGACTTTGGAGCGTTGGAAAGTGAGTCCACCCGTGTGTCTCTTAGGAAATAAGTGTACACCGATGTGTCCCAACTCCACACCCCTCACGCTAAACTCAGGAGGCGTTATAAATGTTCCCATGAGTTTAGTCCTGTCTGTTCATCCTATGTGTGGTTTGAAGAGTTATGAATTTTTGCTACTCTTTGTGGCGTACGTCTTGTAAACTCAGACTTTGAAGTGTAAACTTTTTCATAAATGGATGTTTCTTGTTTTCTTTCATGTCTTCACCATATCTATGTTGTTAAGATTTTCCCTTCGATGTTTTCTTTCAGATGGCTGGACAAACAAACTTCTCATCCCTACCCGATGAGCTAGTAGAAGTCAACTTGATCACGACATGCATGGTGGATTATCCATCATTTCTCCACCTACGAGGGTCCTGCCAGCGTTTTCTCAATCTGGAAAACGGTCCAGAGATTCTTCGGTTATGTCAAGAGGATGATCGCGTCTTTCACCTCATCGTCGCTGCTCAACTCCCCTGCTATAGGCGAAGGGGAATGTACTTTGAGGGCCTATTCCAGTGTTTCACTCTGGCACAAAACTTTTCTGCCAGAGCGTGTTTCCTCGTGGCCGCCCAGGATGGCCAGCTTAGTGCAGCCTACATGTTCCAAGTCTTGAACCTCAGTCTCCTCAACTGCATCATCCCTCTCGACTACCTAGAGCATGAAGTGTCCAGAAGAGTCATCAGGGAGTTTATCTACTCGGACGTTTCCGAGCTTTGCATCGCACGAGCCTCCCTTTGGAAGCCCGTGTGCAGTACACACGAACAGGAGTTCAAGGAGTACTGTTCGAGGTGCATCTGGGCTAGGGAAATGGAAGAGCTGTGTGCTATCATCGGTATCCCGTTAACTGAGCTAGATCCACTGTTTCGGTAGTGTTCTATGTATGGGGTTTCTGTTGTTTTTTTTTGATAGAATTGTGAGGGCGCAATTCTTTGAAGGGGGAATTAATGTAACAACCCGAGAAAAACCATGTTTTGATTTTGACAAGTTTTATTTTCAATGTCACTCGTTAAGTGAACCAACAAACAACTAATAACATGCATCAAATGGATGAAAATTTCTTTTATTCAAATAAACAACCTCTCGGCTACAAAATACACTGACCAAAAAAAAGATAAATTAACCGAAAATCCCAACTAAGAACCCGATTACAATAATGGGAAGACCGCTTAAAACTACTAAGAGCCTGAGAATGCGGTAGGGGTTTCGAGCGTCCATCATAAGGAACATGAGGATGGCTGAAGCCACCGTGACCATGCTCAGCACCAAGGGGATCACAGGAACCAAATTTCTTTTCTCCTTCGGTCACTTGGAGTAAGGGACACCCCGAGACTAGACCCTTTTTATAAGCACCCTAATCTGACCGTTGAACCTCAAATGGCCACAAATTCGACCGTTGGTTTCCACAAGAATCCAATGTTTTATTTTGACTGTTGGTTCCTCCTATCCTCTATGTTTTATTTTGACCGTTGGAAATAAAATAATTTACCCCAAAAGGATCGGAATGATAATTGTGTATTTTGCTTCAATATTTTAAAGTGTCATCAATGTTAATTTAGTTAATTTAACTCTTGTTTTCCCAAAATGCTAATTTTATTTTATGTTTCTAAATGGAGAAAATTAGTATTATTGTTTTTCTTCCATTATACATATTAATTTGAACAATTGAACTTTTATTTTCTATTTATGTCAACCTTGATGAATTTTTATGAGTTATTGCATCAAATTAGATATATTATTTCTCTTATAATTCGACCTTTATTAACTATTTTGGAAACTATGTCAAATTATGGTTTCTTCTACTCATGTGTTTCGTGGTGATGATAATTATATCAACACACTTTTATTAAATGTAATTACGTTTAATAATAATCTTCAATTAAGAAAATTTGGTTAATTAACTAATAAAGGAAACTAAAATACATATATACATACATATATATTTTCATGTTATCATAATTATATTAAGTTACCATACTTTATAAAATTATGTTTTTCTCAACGTAAAATGAAGGTTTATTATTTTGAAGATTTGGGTTGTTTAGTCTTTTGTTTTAATAACTTTTAGATATTAACTTGTAATTTTTAAATTTAGATCAGTAGCAATAAATATTAAATTATATGTTTTGATAAAGGAAATAGAGGAAAATGAAAATATAATTTATGTTTTAAATAAGGGCATAATAGTTTAATATATAGGTGTATTAATAACCCTTGAATTAGGATAATAATAGTTTATTAATGAATTTTTAATAGGTTTAAAACAATAAAATAACTTTTTTTTGGATAAAAACATTGAAATAAAATAAATAGATAAAATATGTTAAACGCGTTAAAAAAAAGAAAAAAAAACGAAGACCGCGTGTTTTTTAACGCCGCATGTGTCTGAGCCGTCCGATCAGCCCTGGCTTGATCCCAGCCGCCCGCTGATTTCGCGTCTTCCTCCTACCTCGCGCCGTTGTTTTCTTCCTCCTTGTCGCGCCGCTGAACCAGTGGGATATACCCCGTTTTTCTTCATCTAGGCCGGCTAGTAGACCCCGCGCCGTCTCCTCTTTTCCTCCAGTTGGCACCGACTCAGCCCGGTTGTCCGGTCGACGACTTCACAGGGAGCCTGCTCATCTTTTTTTTAAATACCCTGTTGTACCGAAGGCCGAAGGGCTTGCATCCGGTTCCCTTGAACTCTCCAGCTTCTGGACCCGTAGCTGCATCGTTCTCCTTCTCCTCTCCAAGAAGAGGTAAGGGTTAATATTGTTTTGTTTCAACATGCAAACCTTTTTTTTGTTTCACGGTTATATATATATTTATATATGATTTTATATATCTTCCAATTTTTATTTTTTCTTATTTTCTAAGTATGATTATCAGTGTTAAGCTGATGTTTTAAGATATAAAATACTTGTAAGGGGTTAAGTGTGGTTTTTTGTCTTCTTTTACTTCGGATATAATTATATATATGCAATTTTATATAAATTTAAACCTATACATAAATGAAAGTCCATAAGACCCTATTTCTTATATACCAGTATTCTTCCTCTCTTGGCGGACCGAGTTTGGGTAAGAATTTAACACATGTTTTGTGAATTAACGTTGGTTTATGTGTACATACATATATACCAGTTTATATGTATATATATATATAACCATGTGTATGTACGCACCATGTGTAATCACACCCGAATGTCATGGAGAACCCCTCTACTAAATATAGGTTCTGAAATATAAAGGCGAGAGACCAAGTCTAATTTGTGTGTTTTTGCAATTCGGTATATATATATATATGTTATATATATATATATATATATGTATATCTATCATTTTATGTATACATAAACTTTTTTTTTACACTCATGAGGGGTCACGGAATTGCTGTATGTTTTTCCCCTTCCAGTGTAAAGGATCATTTTGGGGTAAGGGTTCGTAGGATCTGATTTTATTTGGGTGCGGGTTCTTACTTTTTACACCTTGTGTTTTATATATGTGTATATAAATATATACTTTCATATACACATATGTATAAGATGATATATTCAAGTATACAACCTTTTTGTTTATAACCCTGATTTTTCCTTTCGCCTATTAAAAAAATGGAGATTTTGAGTAATTGAATGAATGGGTAAAATTATGCAAGTGAATGAAGTATATTGTTGTATATATATATACTTTTGGTTATGTAAATGTGTATATTCAATAATATGAACTTGTTTCCCTTGTTTTGTAATTTATTACAATATAGCATGATGAAGTTTATGGGTTGGATGGATTTCAAAATCATTCTTGAAACTGAGAATTTTCATTTATCACTGCTTTGGATAATCAGTATTTTTTTAGATGGTTAGTATGGACTCCTTGAACTTTTAAAAATGCATACATGTATTTATAGGTATGTACTCATGTTTATTTAAAGTTCTAATAAAAGAGTTTACACAATTATATACAAGTTTTCCCCAAGATGGACTTGATTATGCACATTGTAACCTCAACTGCCTGTTTTAAACGCCTATGATATCCATTTATCATCATATGTGTCAGTTATGAACGACCATGATTTAATTGGGTATTATGATGTATGGAATGTTAAGTGTTATGTTTATTTTCTTAAAATCCATGTTTTCAAACGTTAAGATAACTTTTTATGTGCACATAGCTTTAACATACATGTCATAATGTTTTTAATGATTAAACTGTTTTCATGTTATGAATACGTATGTGAAAATGGGGTTTAATTATGAATGTATGGAGCCCTATGAATGTATGAACATGTCAAGATATGTGAGGAATGTATAAGACTTACATGTGACGGTTGTGCCCGGAATTATATAGCGCAACAAGAATGATGTGACGGGTGCGCCTGGAATTATACAGTGCTCCAATGCATTGGGTAAAGCAGGAGTCTCATGAGACGATTATGTGCGACAACCTTGGAAGTTAGCCTTGGCTTGAGCTAAGGAAACAGGGTGGGCAGTGAGCCTTGACCTATTAAGCATGTTTTACGGTCTTGACGAAAGTTCTTGACAAAGTCCAGTATTATACATTCCCTCTGCATGTAATGATAAAGGTTAACTAGGGGTTAGTTCAACTAACAGGACAACCCCTAGTTGAAAGTTCCCAAGATCATGAAAATTTACTTTATGTAACAAGAACTGTTTTTCATATGGTAAACTATTAGATAATCTGCATTTTACTCATGAACCATGATATGCATGTTTTCCCTTCTTAGCCATAGAATTCTTTTAGAATTAAAGTAACCTTGTTTTAACATTATGCATTGTTTATTTTTCTTGTATCACGCACTCTGATCATGTTTACATCAAAGCTCATTTCAAGTACGTGCTTCTTTGTGCAAGTGGTTTTCAAAGGAAGATGGATTTCATGTTTTAAGAAAAGATAGTGTTTTTTTTTAGCAAAGTGTTTTATCCTCTTCAAAAGAACTTCTTGGAGAAATGATTTTTCTAAAAATGTTTTAAAACCCCTTACTGGGCATTTTTTCTCACCCTACGTTTTTGTTTAAAAAATTTCAAGCATGGTTGTTACCTATGAAGTTAATCGGAAGTAGCTGGTTTCCCAGAATCCTGAGCCTCGTGATCTTCTGTAGTAATGAGACATGTTATTTAATTTGTAATGATGTAATGTTATGTATATCATGTCTCATTAAGCACCCTGGGTTTTTTGGTCACTACAATATTTAGATTACTTGTATGAATGTAGACAAAGTGAATATAATTCAGATTGAGAATGAATGATATTTAAAATTCATATGTGAAGAGTGAAATTTATTTCTAGTAAGGTAGATCCTAAATACAATGAATACTAATGAATGGTTTAATAATTTGAGTAGAAAATGAATACTTTTTTGAATTAATTTTTATAAATGAATCCTTATTAGACACTTTTTATTGGGTAATTTTTTGGAATTCAAAATATTTAGTTATTTATTTCCATTTTTGGTCATTATAAATTGAATTTTTCATTTGTTGTAGTATGGATTCTTTGTGAAGAGACATTGAGATTTTTTTTGAGAAGAAAAAAATGATTACGCTCGGTTGAGTTTGATATATCAATTATATATATATATATATATATATTCAATGGGTTTTCATTGGGAAAATAATATATTCGTTCCTATTTATATATTTTTAAAAATTTATGTTAGGAAAATTACATATTCTATAAAATTAAACAGTTATGGTTATTTTAGGATTATTTTGAAAGACGCTTCTTGAAATTAATATTTTGTTAAAGGTGGAAAATGTGTTATTTTTTTATATGAAATGCCTAAATTTTGGGTTGAAGGCTATAAAAATGAAAAAAAATCATTAATAGATAGGTTTATACATAATATATTCTTCTACATCAGACCCAAAAATATGGAAAATTTATTTTTCAAGGTGTATGATAAGAAATGTTTTTATTTTATATGTGAAAAATATAACCAACCCCTTATTGGAACCACTAGAGGAATGGGTGAAAAAATATGACCAAACCCTTTTCGAACAACTAGAGAAAGGACACCCACTTAAGCTGGTGGAAATATGATCCAAAGTGGAATATTTCTAGGAAAAAATAGTTTTTAAGGATATATATATTGTATTGTGAACTATGGGAGAATCATTCCCTACTATGGGAGTGCACTGGTCTATCAACTTGGAATCCAACTAGATGAAACCTTATGTGGGATTGGAAGTTGTGGAAAATATTTAAGTGATTAAGTGAATGTTAGAATCAATTTACTTTATCAATAGGTCTCCCAGGATTAACACATAGTACCTTCTGGGGTTCCATCCTAAAACTCTTTGGTTATAATAGGAATTTCCCATCAAATCATATATGTGAGTCACCATATTTAGTGTAATTTAATTTTGTACTTGTGTGTGTACCCATTAATCCTCCCCTAAAACCAAAGACCAAACAATTGGGTCTCCCCTTCAATGATATTGAATTAGACCCAACCATCTTTCATTGCCAATTTCTCATCACTAGGACTAGCCACCTGACCACCATTTATTAAGAAGACTTTATACACAAGGAACCATGGATTCACATTGTTCAAATGAGAAACCACTATTGTTTCCAAATAGTTTTGGGGAATAATCCATCTTATATTACACCATGGCTTCACCATAGCTCTGATACCAATTTTTGGGACTATAAATGATTGTCCCACTAGTGTAGGGATAATTATGTGATAAAAAATTTGAAAAAATGAGTAGAAAGGAAATTCATTTAGCATGGTAAAATAAAAAAAATTAAAGGGGTGAAAAACCACTGAAAAATAGAAGGATATCACTACGGGTAAAAGTGGGTGTACACTCCCATATTATTACAAGGATAAAACCCCGAAAATATCTCCCTTAAATAATATAAGAAATAAAACTCACAAAAAGCACTCAAACTAATGCAACATCAATGATGAGATTGCTGGTGAAGCTGCAGATGGAATCAGTGGGGATGTTCTACCTTTATAGGCTACTATCAGCCCTTCCCAGTACCTCCTACTACATTCTCCCAATAGATGTTTTGTGGGGTTTTTCCACCAACCACCTTCCACCAAATTACACTCTTTGAAAAAGTAGGTGGAGTTGTTTTCAAAGAGTAAAAAACTGCATACACATCTCCCACATGGAGATTGATTAAGAACCGATCATATCTCCACAAATCCTTTATATATACTGAACACACTACTCATTTCTTTGAAATAGTACTCATAGATTTTCACCATCTAATATTATCAGAGCCATTTTCCTTAACATAAAAATATGCAAGATTTTATTTAGTGTCTTCTTCATGTCCACACTTCCTTCCTCCACCACATTTCGAATAAAGTGATATTGTACCCTAATGTGATTCATACTGGAATGAGAAAATGGATTTCTGGAAATGTGAAAGGCACATTGACTACAAAAAAATAAGGAAATATGTACACGTCTATTCTAGAGATCCTCTAACAACTTTCTAATCCAAATAATCTCTTTGAAATCCTGTGTATCTGCCATGTACTCTACCTCCATCATGGATAAAGCGACAAATAACAGTAATTTTGAAATCCATCTCACAAATCCTCTTGTAAGATTAAAAAAATAACCAATAGTATAATTCCTCTAGTAAGAATCTCCTCAAAAATATGAATCCACATAGCCTCTATTAGTGAAATATGATCCTCCATAATATAATGTAGCATATGAGGTCTCCTTGATGTATCACAAGGTCATCTTCACTATGATCCAATTATCCCATCAAATATTTTCTATGTACTAACTGTCTGCTCCCACTGTATATGCACTTTATGGTCTAGTAAAAATTTTAGTGAACATTAGAATCCTTGCTGATAATTTATATGGGACTCGATACATATAAATCACCTCTGATTGACTTCTTGGAATTTTTGTAGAGGATAACTAGAAACTAATGGGAATTGGGGAATACATTGGCTTTGCATTTTTCATGATAAATATTTTCATGAATTTTTTAAGTAACTATTATGTGGCTGAATTATCCTCCCATTATTTCAATATTAGTAAATCTTCATCCTAATAATCATGTTTTCTTGTCCCAAGTCCTTCATATCAAGCTTCATAGCCAACTGTACAACTATCTCCTAAATCTGATCATTGCTATGGTCTATAACAAACATTTCATCCACATATAGTAGAATAGTGATGAAATCAATACCATCCAAACCAATGAAATTTGCATAGGGATCATAATGAAGTCTTCTGTATCTAAGGCTCATTATATAGGAATCAAATCACTTATACAAACACCTCGGTCCCTGCTTGAGACCATACAAATATGTGTTCAACCTCCAAACCGAGTTCCTTTTGTTTTTTTAAAAAAACCTTCCAGTTAGAGAATATTGATATCTTCATCAAGATCACCATGGAGAAAGACATTATTCTCATAGAGCTACTCTAGATATAAACTGTATGTAGAAAACATCACTAAAATTATCCGAACAGTCATCAATCTAAAAACAGGAGAAAATATTTCATTGAAATTAATACCTTACTCCTATGTATATTCTTTAACCACCAATCCTGCACAATATCTTTACACCTGGTCCTTTCCATCCAATTTGATCTTAAAGAAACCTTTTCTCTATATCCTTCCTTCGATGAGGTATTAGAACATGATCTGATGTCTTGTTCTTAGGTCAGGATTCATGTTTCTCCAATATCTCTGGAATCTGTGCGGATACATTTGGACTCTTAGTCACCTCCATAAAATAAGATATCTCTCTATCCTCTGTCAATAATAAGAACAAAATATTTCACTTAGTGACATGTTTTGAGTACTATACTAGTGCTATTTTCTCCCTATTTTACCATCATGGTCGAGAATCAACTGATACATGATCATCATGCTCCTGTAATTCCTCAAATGAAACTTGTTTTCCCCGTATTTCTCCTCTAATTCAAAATTTTCATTTTCTATATTGACTTCCTCCATGTATCCATCATTTTTAATTTTCACTTTTTCTTATAAAAATATTAGTGTTCCCTTCAGTGGTTCCATCCTAAATCCATTGGGTGATAGAAGGAATTTTCCACCCATGATTATATGTGAGTAACCATAATTAGTGGAATTTGATGTGGGATTTGGGTTTGTACCCAACAACTCACAAATATGGGGAATGAATGACATAATCCCAATTTTCTTATTATTTTCTAGGGGTTTTTTGTGTAACTGTTGTGCCTGGAATACTAATGTGAAATGCCCTTGACACAGGGGTGGAAGCTCAAACTGGGCTCATCGTCTATATAGAGAGATAAAAAATTCCCACATGTTTTGGAGGAACTCCTTGTATGGAAATGGAATTCTTTAAATAGTGTTAAAGTTAAAATCTCATGGGAGGAAGAGTATGTTCATGTCACACTTGAATAACATTGGTAATTCCATGAGAGTTAGAGGGATCTGCAAGTTGGTTGAGACGTCAATGCATGTGCTTTCATGAGACAATGTTGCTTGAGAAAATTCCCACAACATAGAGGAGCGATGCCATAGAAAATTAACTAATTATTGGGGTTACATTATGTACGGTTAATTCCATGTTTGTGGGGTCACTCCTTGACACATGAAGTGAAGTTCATAGGGTTGTTTTCTAGTAGAGATAATATATAGGATATTCCTGGATAAGATTTTGTACCAAGTCATTAAAGGAGGATGTATGTGTGAAAATTTTACATGTCATGCTAAAACTAATACAAAACCCATAATAAATAATGGTAGTCTTTATTAGTGACAAATAACAACAAAAATAAAGATATCCATTATCAGCGGTTTTTTATGTGTTGATAAAGACCATACATTATCATCATTTTAAAGCACTAATGAAGGACAACTTTTATCAATATGTTTTTTTGAAATGATAAAGTTTTATCCTATGTGAAAATGGTTCACATTAGATTTATCCTTTTCCCGGGTGGCGCTTCATAAGCCTTTAAATTCTTGCAATACTATATGCCATTGTTGGGGTGATCAACACCCGTACACACTTTCACACACGGTCCATCACCTCCATTAGCTGAACGACCTACCTAGCTGGCTATCATGGCCCAACTACATTCCCTCACATGTGGGCCTATATAGAACTCACCTTCTTAGCAGCCCCAACCCCTTTGTAAACCCATTACTTATATACTCAGATAAAATTCAAATGAAAAATATAAATAGTAAAAATATTATGAAATTTTAGTTAATTAAACAAATAATAATGTAAATAGAATAAACTTAAGAAATATAATATTTTAATGCAATAATTATTAAAAAAATGTATAAATGAATGAATATATATATATATATATATTTGTTAAAAATAGTAATAAATAATAAATATTCATTTTAGAATTATATTTTTTAACATAATATAGTTCATATATATTATTTTCCTAATCAATAAATTATATATTTTTTTATATTTTTATTCAATATATAATATTTATTACTTTTTAATGTTTTTTTGAATTTGTGCATTTTTAATATTATTAATTCATCAAATGTAAATAGTTTTTTAATATTTCTTTAATTTATTCATTTTCAATTTTTTTATTGTTTAATATTTTTGTACTTTTATCCATTTTAATAGTTAGTTATACATGTTTATTATTTAACAATTATTGTTTTTAATATGGTTGTAATTTATATAATTAATATTTATTCATTTCCATTTTATCATTTTTATTTATAAATATTCATCTTTAATTGTTTGTAATAATCTATATAATTAATAACACTTATTCTTTTTTTAAATTTGTTCATTATTTCTATTATTTATCTTAATAATAAAAATTTCATATTATAAAAGGCCCCTAATCAATTTAACATATATCAAACTTGTATTTTATATATACACATTAATCCCACAAACATATTTACGCAATTAATGCAATCTTATATAGAAACGCACACATAATATTTATGTAATCTATTAAAATTTTAGTGATCTTTTTATAATTTCATTTATTAATATGATATATTTAATATACTATGTTTTCAATCAGCAAATGTTATTTATTAATTTTTCATATTATTTCAGTTAATAGTATTTATTAATTTGTGATATTTATTAATATTTATTTATTTTATAATTTATTCATTTTCCAATATTTATTTATAGATTATTATTTACTATGTTTTAATATTTTAAATTAGTATTCATCTTTATTTCAATATATATCAAGATTTAATTTTTTGAATAATTTGTATAATTATTAAAACTTATCCATTTTATAATATTTTTAAAGCCATATTATTATTTATTATTCAACTTCTCTCATTTTTAACAATAATGAATTTAGGAATATATATTCATTCATAATGTTAAAAATATATTTATAGTAATGTATTTGTAAATAAATATATATAAATATATATTTGTGAATAAATATATTTATAAATATATATTTACTATATTTTTTAAAATTATATATTTATAATTATAAATAAATATATTTAATTTATTTAAATTGTTTTTGTATAATTATAAATAAATAAATATATATATATATATATATATATTTAAATAAATATAAAATTATATTAAATATATTAAAATAATTATAAAGTCATATTAAGTATTTTTAAATATAAATATATTTATTATACTTATAATTATATATATAATTATTAATTTATAATTATATATTTATTTTTATATTTATTTATAATTTTATTTACAAATACATATTTACAATTATTTCATTAATTTATAATTATATAAATATTTAATTATAATTATATAAATTTAATTTTTTATTATATTAATTTTATTATTAAATATTTATTATATAGGTCGTTATTAGTAGTTTTCTAGAACTGATAAAACCCCACCTTATTTTTGTTTTTTAAAAATTACCAATAAACCCTGCATTGTCTTATAAATTTAACCCTTACCGAACCGATGTCTCTAACATCCTTCAAGCTCTCACGGAAGTCCAGCTCTGCCACCACTCCCCCTCAACCGTCTCTCAGATGAATCAACCCTCTCAAATCATAAGGTATGTTTTTATTTCTACCCATATATCTTTTATTTGTTTCTTTATACTCTCCTCGATGCACGTAGATCACCTCCCGTCAACATACATGATGTATCATATCAGGTTTTTGGAGCGGGTTGATTTCCTCATCTATTTGAGCTTTCAATGTTCAGTGGGTAGATCAACTCCTTCATTGATTATAAAAACATAATTTTGATAGTTTCCTTTACATAAGGAATTTAATATAAATTATTCTTAAAGATCAACAATTTATTTGGGGTTTTGAGAGGGGTTTTGGAGCCTCATAAGCCGAAAACACATACTTTTTGGGGTGTGAAGACTCGGGCACACTATATTGGAAAAACTATGAAACCTCCCGGGTGTAACCATGAATCCCTCTGAATCTACTAGAAATGATTTTTCAAACCGTGCTGAAGGGGGTGAGTACGACCATGTGACACCTCTTTAGTTTTTAACAGAGATGATTCACACGGATTCTGCATGGTTTGGAAAGCCATGTGAGACAAGAGTGGAAGGTGAAGCCATGGAAATGAGATACTATAATGGTTGTGAATAGTTAGACAAACCATGTTAGGTAACTATGTGACCCACTTAAAAGTGGTAAATTACCCATTTTCTTCTTCTATCTTATTTCTTCACCCCCATTATTTCTCCCTCTCACGGGTTTCTCCTCTAGGCAGTGTTGGGGCCTCCTTCTCACTCATATAGTTGTTGATATCGATTGCTTATTCATTCTCCATTATTCTCTAAATTGGTGTGTTGTAACTGCATTAGTGATTTCTACAATCCCCTTTCTTAAATTCATTTGTTCTCTCACCTTATGGAGTGCTAAATCTGTGTGATCTGATTTACCCTATTTTTAGGGTGTTTATCTAAAACACTGATTTTTTTTCAAATAGGCTCGAGTTATAGGCTAAGATTGGGTGTGTGAGTGTATTCCAGCATGAGGTAGTTGATTCTTATCTTCCTCTATGATATTATGGATGTTTTGGGGGTGATTTCTTGAGAGAGCCATTAGGTAGATCGAGAGAGACCCTATTTAATTAACACCTTGTATTTACATTAATTAATTGATCAAATGGGTTGCCTATGGGAATGTTTTCAATTTTATAAAATTGGTTTGGTGATGGTGAGAGTATTTAGACCTTAGGAATATTATTAAATGTTTTTAGTTGATTATTTAAATTGAAACATTTTAAGCATATGAATTTATAGTGAGTTCTATGGGAACGTGATGGGTGAAACTAGAGGATTGAGTTGGTTTTGACCATCTAGATGAGGAAAAACATGTCGCAAAGATGGGCTTGGCCTGGATACCATGGGTGATTTTGATCACCAATTGGGAGACTTGGTATTTGGGATGAGGCTACGATGTCTTCATGTTATGGGAACAACCAATGTGATATTAGATGGTAGATATCACTATGCCTTAGACATGCTTCTTTGAGCTGACGATGTTTCTTATGATTTAAGGTCCAAGGGAACATGCTTTTTCTTGGACGTTCCATCATGATGTGGGTTCCTAGCATTGAAAATAAAGTTCTGGTTGGCATGTGGTGTCAGGATACTATTCTATTAGCTACATAAGGGATCTTCAAATTCTTATACATTAGATGTTTCCATGGGATATATGATAAAGATCATCTCCACAACTATTATAGCAGTGATGTCTGGAGAAGTTGACAGCTTCCTTATGGCTGTTGAGAATAAGGGAATCTATTTTACTTATATAATGTGATCGTGATACTTTATTTATTTTTAGATATACCTTATTTATCACATAGGTATGATTTTCACATGTTAGTGGTGGCCTACAGAGATTTATTATCACACCCTAAATAGGCCCTTTGGGATGCATGTAGACTATAGGGCCTTATTATCATGTATAGCTTCAGGCTCAAAAGCTAGACCTTAGTGTTATAAATTTTTCATGGGATGGATGGAAAGGGATTTTTTATGTTCCTATATCAGTAAGAGTTTCTTTTGAGTCCTTATTTTCTATATCAGCATTCTTATACAAATGTACGTACTAAGTACATCCATGGGTTACCTGTTTTCTTATTTTTTTATGACATGTTTTGGATGCATGTTATACAAATGGTATCTTGTAATGTTTTAATTATTCAAATTGTTATTTTGAGCTTGTTTATTATTATTGTTGATACTTTATTCCACTATGGTGGGTTACAAGTCTATTGTTTATTATCTTTCTTCCACTATAGATTTATATATACAATTACCATTATCATCACTAGAGGGTATAGTCTCCCCACCATCACCTCTTCTCATCCTCACTGCTATTCTACAACCTTTAGAATATATGGAGGGGTGCATAAGGCCTAGTGGACCACCATATGAGAGCACTATTTGGGTGGAAAATTGGTTTAGGGTGCTACACCAGATATGGAACAATCATGCCTAGTCACCTAGTAGATACCTAATATAACCAAAATTATATTCTCCCTTTCTTTCTTGGGATTATCATTTTCTATGTCTATGGATTACTTCTGCTTATTTTTCATGAAACCTATTTACCTTGGATTTTCCTTCTTCTATATGTAGATATATAAGAGTTCAATGTTTCTTCTCTTTTATAGGTTTTATTATTCTTCATGAACATCAATTATCCATGTAATGGAAAATAAATTATGAATATGTTTTTTGAAAAAAAAATCATGGTGGGTTTTTTCAAATAAATGTTTGTTTTTTGCTTTTAGAAATTCTTATCCGTTCTCCATGAGGGGAAATTTAGGTTGTTAAACTTTTTAGTCTTCTTTTTATGTGAACTTATTGTTAAATATCATTAATTTTTACATTCATTTTCTATAAAAATTCGAAAATTGTTTTTGAAAATTACAATACATCCAAATTTAAATCACTTTAATGGAATGTTATATTAGTAATTTCCTTTCCATTTTTGAACACTCATTAATATATGTGTCCAAAAGTTGAGGATGTATTCTATATATTTTCAAAAAAAATGAAATTGTAATCTTTGAGTCTTCATCATTTTCATTTTATTTATTTAAATTTAGAGAATTTATTAAACACTAATTAGAATGTTATTCAGTTTTCTAGTATCTTGAGGTCCCTAATCTAATAATTCTAGTTCATTGGATTTAAATTCAAGAGGTCCTTCAAATTTTGGGTTCCAGAGACCGTGTGATTGGTCCCTATCAACATTTTCATCATCATATAAATGATCTACTTAGGATCTTAAGCATCATATAACTGAAACACCACATGAAAAACCACATATCATGCAAAGAAATTAATAAACATAATATCCTCTCACCCGTTGATTTTAATCACTAATTGTTTTTCTGTATCTTATTTATCCATTTAATAATATAAGATATCATTGAATTATTCATACACAAGATATTATTTTGAAAATTTAAAACTTTTATTGAAAGGAGCTCCAAATTGAATGAGGATGAGGATGAAAGGACTATATTTTAATAAAAAATACTTTACCTACTTATCTTTAAAGTTGGTTATTCCAAGTGAAAAGTAGGTAGGGTTCTTACTATGTTTAAATAGTAATTTTCTACATGTTTTAGGTATTATTTCCTATCCCATTGATTAAAATCAAAGAATTATGCCCATTTTATCCATTACCTAGAAGAATAGCCTCAATAATTTTTATATTTTCCTTATCGAGAACATCTATGATAGTCATTTTTAATAAAAACACTAACCTCATGTATAGTTAAAAATAAATTCTGTTAACAATGATACAAAAAGTGAGTGTAGAAAACAGAATGATTCAGATCATTATTATGTAGGTTAATTCACTTTATTTTTCATTCATTGTTCCCAATTTGGGTAAAATTTCACTCATAATAGTTTCTTCCCCCTAATGACTCCATTAAGGATTCCTTACACTTTGATTTAAACTTTGGTTCACTTTATATTTTTATTTTTTTCCAATATCTTGACCAACAACCACATGTTAAACCCAAGTTGTTTCTTTTCATGTCACCCTTGTGAACAGTGTGCTTTCAATTATTCTGATCCATGCTATGTCAGCAACGAAGGTTCCGAAGGGGTTATTATAGCCATCGACAGAATCTTGGCTAATTTTATTTGGGATGCTCAATCAGAGGGGAAACATCATTGGACATCATGAGATAAGTTAGCAAGACCTATTCGGGATGGAAGGATCAATGTGCGAAGCTTAGCTGGTATTATCCATTGCATGAATGCAAGGCTGGCATGGGAAGTTGTGGAGGGTCATACGCTTTGGGAAAAATCATGTCTACTCAAGCTGGGGGGAATGCCGATAGTGGGGGTCATGCATCTCCTTTTTGGTCCGGGATTCTCAACATCATTCCATCTATTGAACAGCACACCAAATGGATTGTAAGGAGGGGCGACATCTCTTTTTGGCATCATAACTGGGCGGGCTCAGTTATTGGATTCCCGGGATGCCAGACTCCTACGATTTCCTTTCGGGAGGCTTGTTTTTATCCTAGTTTTACCAACGCAATGATGAACAAGGATCAAAAAGGGGTATTCGGCCTGATTGCCCTGAATGAGGAGGCGAATATCTATATGTTCACTGCTTCCACTTTTGGGTGTTTCTCCTCGAAGGACTTTCGTCAGACTGTGGCCTCTCAAGAGCAGTGAGATTTTTGGAGTAGTTTGGTCTGGTGTGGGAAATTTCCATCAATGCTCAACTTTCTTACATAAAGGGTGAGACACCAGGCGGTTCCCACAGATGACAATGTATAGCGGTTGGGTGTCAACTTGGCATCTAGATGCCACTACTCCAGGGTGCACAGGGAGGAGAGCGTCGATCACCTATTTTTTTTAGGGTGAATGGGCCATAGATATTTATGGATTTTTTGGGGTTTTTATGGGTCTTCTATCTGATGGTCTGTCTGAGGCTTCCTTCATGGAAAAATGGTTTCATGGGTCACTCTTCCTGGGTCTGGAAAGGGAGGCAAGAGCGATGATCCTTATTACAGGGTGCGGGAGAATTTGGAAGGTGAGGAACAAGGATAGATTTGAAGGTGTGGTGTCCACTAGCATGTCATTTATTGTGAGAGTTAAATCTCTGCTGGTTGATATGGTCCGCGGGTTTGACCAATGGCAGGAGGTCCCCTCTTTGAGAGCTTTATAGGTGAATGAGGCAGTGATGCGACCTTCTATCTCAGGCCAGAGGGGACACTAGTTTCAATTTTCTCCACCAGTTATGGGTCTCAAGCTGAATTTTGATGGTTCTTGTCTTTCGGGCATGATGCATGCAGGAGGGGTGGTTCGGGATTATAGCAGCAGTGCTCTTCTTACTTTTACTGCATTTTATTGGAGGTGAACCACTATTCAGGCAGAGGATAGAGAAATGCATATTGGTCTGTGAAACAACCCAATGTTTTTCAATGTAAAATTCCCTTCTTATATTTATGTCATAAAAACACAAAATAATGAACTACTAAGTGATAAGTGACCTTTAAACATAAGTTTGTCACTCCTTTGTTTTGAATTTTGAAAATCCGACATACACGGTTGTGTTCAAGATGATTTTTGGAGTCTAATGAAACAAAAATAATTTTTGGTGAATAGTGACCTACCCTTATTAATAGTAAATCATCCAATATAAGAGTAACATTACCTATATATAATTAAATAAAATTTAGACATCTTAGAAAGTGACAATTTGACCTTAGTAAACATTTTGGTATTTTGTAAGTCATAATTAATTAATTGTAATTAATTAATTAATTTAAAAGAATATTTATTTCCCTACAATGTATTCATAAATTATTTAATTAATGTATTATAGTTTTTAGATAATTTTACAATACCCAACGTAATTTTTAGAAGCACTATAAAATCAGTTTTAATCTTAAAAACTGTTTTTTAAGTAAATTATGATTTTAATTAAATATTAAATTAATAATATTTAGAAAATTATTTTCGAAAAAATGGACATCATTTTTGGATTCTACACATTGAAAAATGGTAGGGGTAATTTTTTGGGTTTTTTTTGAAATACTTCAATTTTCGGGTGAATAGTAAAAAATACAATTTTTCGCATAATCGGTGTATACTAAATTGCATCATTAATGATTTAATGATGACATAAACATTATGGAACTTTAGTTTCGTCCAAAACATATTAAATTTAATAATTTTTTCCTTAAAATACAATAAATACAATTCTCAAACCTAAAAAGAACTTTCCAAAGCCAAAAGTCAAAAGGTGATTTCTTAAAGTGTCTTTTTCTCTTTCTTTCACTTTTCATTTAATAAATTAATGAATTCAAATTATAAAGAATCATTAAAGACTAAAAAGAATTATATTATATTAATATATGATTTAAGATGTCAAAAAACTACTATTACAAGTCTAACTCTTGATATATTATTTTAGGAGGGGATGGATTTTCTGTAGTTAATGGTGTTGAATCCTTCACTCCTTGAGCATGTGAGAGAGTCGCAGCTGGGGATGTCGACAGCGAGGTAATGCATGATCAAATATCCATGGGTGACAAACCCGATGGGTATTCTGAAGGAGGGAATCATGAGATCCTGTTCCAGGGGAGAGCTGTATTACTAGTGGGGATGTGGGAGGAGGTGATGCGGGAGTTCCACACTTCTCCCTTGGCTATACATCCTGGTGTGGGGAAGATGTACAGAGATCATCAGCAATAGTTTTGGTGGTCTGGCATGAAGCGGAGTGTAGATGAGTTTTTTTCTCGGTGTCTTACCTGTTAGTAGGTGAAGACAGAGCATTAGGTTCCGGCAGGGTTATTGTAGCCCCCTGATATCCTAGAGTCGAAGTGGGATGACATATCTATGGACTTCATCACAGGGCGCCCACACACAGCGATGGGCCACGATTCCATTTGGGTGATAGTGGGCCGACTCATGAAGTTGGCGCACTTCAATGACATCAGGGAGCAGAGCTCGGTGGAGAGTCTGGGGCAGCTGTACATTTGGGAGATCTTCCACCTTCATGGGGTACCCTCGACGATCATCTCCAAATGTGACATGCGTTTTACGTCGTTATTGTGGCGAGGCCTGCAGGAGGCATTCAGGACTCAGCTGTGGATGAGTACTTCTTTTCACCCCCAAACAGACAGGCAGACTGAGTGCACTATCCAGGTGTTGGAGGATATGCTCTGGGCGTGCTTGTTAGACTTTGTCCTGAGCAGGGAGGATCACCTACCCTTGGTGGAGTTCGTGTACAACAACAGTTACCACTCTAATATCGGCATGGAAACTTTTGAGGCCCTCTATGAGAGACCCTGCATGTCACCGTTGTGTGAGACAAAGGTTGGGGATACTTCCCTCGTGGGACCATAGTTGGTGTAGGCGATGACGGAGACGGTGATGGTCATCTGTGAGCAGATGAGGATGGCTTAGAGCAGATAGAAGTGTTATTCAGATCTTTGTCGCATGCCTTTATAGTTCGAGAAGGGGGACCATTTATTTTTGAGAGTCTCTCAGCGGCGTGATACACGGAGGTTCGGCCGGGGTGGCAAGCTATCCCTAAGGTTCATTGAGCCCTTTGAGATCGTGCGCAGGGTCAGCAAGGTTTCCTACCATCTTGCTCTACCCCCACAGCTGGAGAGGGTACATGATGTCTTCCACGTGTCGCAGTTGTGGAAATACATGCACGACCCCACGAACGTTATCGACTAGGGAGAGATGAACATCGAGGATGGATCCACCTTTGCGGAGAACCCAGTGGGGATTGAGGACCAGTAAGATAGGACACTGTGTGGATGGACCATTCCTTTGGTTCGTGTGTTGTGGCAGCACGAAAGGGTGTAGGAGGGAACCTGGGAACGGGAGAGCCAGACGAGGGATTAGTATCGCATGTTTTTTTAGTTTTGTTTTTCTAGGATGAAAAACATGAGGGAGGGAATGACGTAAGAACTCAGGTTTTTAGCCTTTAAGACTTTGAAATTTTCTTGATGTTATTTCAGAGAAGGGTGTTCAGACGGCCTGTGATTCTGAGCCCTGGTGTGGATGGGATTAAACATTAAGTGCGTTCACACTAGACACACCAAACAAACAGAATAACTCTTAAAATGTTGCTCGGATGGGAAAACTGAGGGAACCGTTGAGTCCAGAATGTTCCATTTACCCTAGGAGGGGTGTAACTTTCGGGGGCGCGACCCTTCTATGGAAAATGCCACCAGGGGAATTTTTGTAATTTAACGGCCTCAGGTGTGGAATTTATAACATCTGAACGGAGGCTCAGATTAAAATTTTATGACCTTCTTTGTGTTCAAAATGCAGATTTTACCAAAGAGGCAGCTTAACCCCGACCTCGCCGAAAGTTCGGGTATGGGGCCTATGGGCGGGGGGTTTAAGTGTTTTTCTATTTAAACACATCCACCCCACCCATATTCTTCCCCTCCATTACTCCATGGAAGATCCCTCTCAATAATATCCTCTCATCTCCACCACCTCTCCAAGGCGGTGCGGCACTCCAACGGACTGTTTGTGATGCTACGGGCTATGGCCAACGAGGTAGGAGGTTACGTTTTTCGTTTTTGATTTCCGCATCATCCATGAATTAAATTTATTGCGTCAAATTGCTATCGAATTCTTGATCTAGGGAAATGTTTGCATAGGGATTGATTTGAGCATCCCAATGATCCTTTCATATCGAATGTTCGAGTCTCGGGGCGTCCGGGGTGAACCTGGGATGTTTTCCGGCCATTTCCCTTGGTTTCTGGTGGGCTCCCAGCTGCGATGGTGGTTTCCGGTATGGCGGTGCGTCGGCAGGCGCTTCAATGTGGCGGCGGGCTCCTCAGCAGTAGCAGATTTGTACGGCACAGCGGGCTCCAGGTGGCAGCATATTCGAGCGGCGCGGTGGGCTCCAGGCGGCGGCAGGCGAAGGTCATTGGCAATGGTAGAACGGGGGTCGCGACGCGCGACCCCGTGAGGTAGACTGAGACCTGACTTCGGTGAGTCTCCATGCGAGACAACGACCGGCCACAAGGGTCGGTCGGTGCAGGGTGGACTGGGGGTCAGCAGTTGAGCTACACGGGTGGGTCGTGGGTCAGCGCTATGAGCCAGGCCGGCCAGCATGGGCCGGCCCATGCCGGGTGGACCGGCCGGATCGGGCCAGTGCAGCCCAAAGGGGTTCGCCCCTTGTCTTTGGAAACCCGTAACTTCTACTACAGGTGTCCATTTTGTGTGTCTTCTGAAGTATTGAAAACGTCGTCTCGAGGCAGAGATTTAGAGATGGTCTCAGGGATTTTTAATTCCCGAGATTAGGGCTTGGTGGCGCGACACGCACGTTAAGTATTTCGCCAGGATTCTTTTTCAGATGGCACAGACACAACCAGAGTCCATTTAAGGCACAATCAGTAGTGTTGTGACCCTGGAGTCGAGAAGAAATGGTCTAGTGTGGTTTTAGGCATTGAATATGGAGTTGAGGAGTGGGCCCCACAGACAGTCTTTTAAGTTGTGAGTAGCGTTTTGCTACTTTTTCATCAGACGTCTGTTCGGGGCGAATGAGTAGTCGTTTTGTCATGTTTTTCTGAGAGCATCGCGATGGCGCAGTTTTCTTGACCTCTTTCGAGACTGAGGTGTGGGACCCACGAGACACTGTATGGGCATAAAGTGGTTTTGAATAACTTTTTCGTCAGGAGTCTGTTTCCAGTGAGTAAGTAGTCTATCTCACATGTTTTTCCGCGTGGATTGCAACGGTGTAATCGGTTTGGGTGTGCATAGCCTCTTTGGATATCTCATTAAATGTGGAAACATTAAAGGATGTTGGTCTGAGGTTTCTTTGATGCACTTCGACCCAATGCATGGTCGCGATGTTAGCAACACCCAGTGATGGCGCGGGAAGCGTGGAGTTATCAAACCAGTTCTGGGTTTACACTCCAGTGGGGATGGGTTGTGGGTTACCCATTGACCTTAGGGTTCACCCTCCAGTGGGGCTGGTTAGTGGGTTACCCATTGAATTTAGGGTTTACACTCTAGTTGGGCTGGGCAGTGGGTTACCCAACGACCTTTTAGGGCTTTCCCTTCAGCAGGGCTGGGCAGTGGGTCACCCGACGACCTTTTTGGGTTTACCCTCTAGTTGTGGTGGGCAGTGGGTTACCCGATGAATTATTTCTCAATCCTCCCCTTTAGACAAAGCTATTCAGTGGCTTTTCTCCATGATTATCAGAGCAAGAATTTTGGTGGTACAGTTTAGCGATGAAGGCAGCTTTGATATGCGGGACTGTTGGGCATCAGTGATGGATACCCTTAGAACTGTTGGTGACTTATCCTGGGCTGAGTTTGGAGATGGAGATCCCCATATACACTCATTTAGATTTCTTATTGAGCATATATATATATACACCCTACTTTTGTTCCCACTCCTTGGGTCAAGTTACTCTCCTTCTAGGAGGGGCGAAGACACGCGGGGTATGACACGTTCTTTCCGTGTCTAGATCCTCTTGGTTGGGATGAGTCTACTTCCTTTATTTTGTTGGGTTAAGCTGCACTCTCTCTATTGTACTCTTACTTTTATATGTCTATCGTTTACCGTTTAGTACATCCTTTGTTTCTCCCTATAGATTTTGAGGCATCCTACTGAGTATCCTTATACTCCCCCTTGCTTGGGCTTTGACCGCACATGGGGTGCCCATGCATATGATGAACAAGTCGATCGAGACTACAGAAGAGCATAGAGGAAACATGATCTTGGGATACATTCGATGGTCATAGTAGGTTTTTAGGTGTGAGACTCACCAGCTGTTTACTTTTGTTACCTGTTGCTGGGTTGTGGAACTTTTCTAGTTGGGTTCAGGTTTTTTCCCTTTTTTGTTTAGCATCTTGTCAGTAATTTTCAGCACTTTACTTTTTTTCTATTTAGAAGTCGATGAATGACTTTGGTTCTGTTATAGTTGTTTTCCCTTTGGTTTTCTTTTTTTACTCTACACTTCTTCATTGAGTGGGATGTTTGCATGTTTATACGTACTTAGGCGAAGGCCTCCCCGGGATTTTTACGCCTTCGACACTTGTCGCCATCCCCTGGCCTATGGAGTCAGGCTTGGGGTAGTTGCGGATCGAGACCGATAGGGTCGGTTCATGAAAAATTTCTTATATCATTTGGAGTTGTAAATATATCCTGGGAAACAACAATTTTCGTGTGTTTTACACATGTCGCGAGGGTAACAAAGGGGCTGATCATCTACCATCCATGGAAAAACCGGATCAAGGGTACAACGTTGTTTGCTTTTCGAATGCTCTCTAGCTCAGCTCAGAGGGTGTTAATCAGATTTTAGGGGATCGACTTGGTCTTCATTATTTTATACCCCTTTTGGATTTCTTCCCTGGACTTGTTCTTTGAATTTTTTGTCTTGTTTTTGCTCAATTGTTGTTTTTTCTTCCCATTAATAAAAATTTAACTTGTGTGTGTGTATAAATTTCTACTTTTATTATAAATATCTTATGTTTATTTATTTATTTTTTATTCAAAATGAATATTTTATTAATCTAATTAGATGTATGTGAATAAAAAATGGATCCAAACTAATTACATGAAAAAAGATAATGAATATGGAGTTAAATTGTTCATCATGTTTTCAATGGAGCATGCATACAACCCTTCTTAAATCCTTCGTTCATGTTTATATTGTTGTTATCCAAGAAAAATTATTCTGAAAGAGTCGAATGTACATATGATTTTTAACGAAATAGATTTGATATATAAGTGTTAGAATAAAAAAAATGGAGAAACTAAATTTACATACTGATTAAAATTATATTGTGTTTTATATATCAATTAATATGGATACCAGTGTAAATGATGATGGAGATCTTATGGAATAAATGAGAATGAGAATTTAATAATACCTTTTTGATTGTCCATTGTTTATTGAGAAGTTAAATAGCTATTGTAAGAGACTTATGTATATTCATTATACTAAATACACTACATTGTCAGCTATATTGATGTTATATAATATGAATGCTAGCAATAGATGCAACAATACCAGATTTACATAACCACTTGGTCTCCCAAATGGCATGCTGCAAGAATAAAATAAAATTCCTTTTAAACATATTATGCTAAAATAATTATACATTTAATGGGAATTATCTCTAAAAAATAAATGTCTTTCCAAAAGATTACATATTTTTTTTTCCATGCAACATAAATCACTCAGAAAATTCCTTATATATGGCACAAATGGATTCAAGAAAGGTGAATCGGGTTCTTAAAAAGTTTTTTAGTAATTTTCTATCATTCCATGGTTTTAAAGAATAAATGGTTTTTTGGAAGAAATGATGCAATTAACATAGAACACATAAATAAGAATTGAGGATGAGAAACTATGTTATCCAACAGATTCTCTTCAATGGAAGAAAATTGATTGTGAATATCCTATGTTTAAAAATGTGTTGAGAAACTTCCATCTTGTATTATCTACAAATAGAATAAATCCTTTTAGTTTACATTGTATTACTCATATTAAATGACCAGTTATGTTGTTAAGTTATAAATTTCCACTGTGGTTATGCTTTAATCACAATTACATTATTTTTTCTATACTTATATCAAAACCAAAACAATACCGTAGTGATATTAATGTTTATTGGGATCCATTGATTCAATATATGAAATTGATGAGGGATACAAGTGTTATTATTTATATGGATAATAGAAGTGAATAATTCACATTGAGGGCCATGTTGTACATGATGAAAAATGACATTCCTTCATTTGGAAATTTATCAAGATATAACATTAAAGGAATGTTGTTGTGTCCCATTTTTGAATAATGAATACACCAAATTTTGTAACACCCCAACCCCAGTAACCCAGAGCAAGTGCATTATTACAAAACAATGTCATGATACAAGGAATCAACTCCCTAAGGATCGATCAGTTTAGTATTCTTGGAAATAAGATACATACATGAGTTATACATTTTACTACAATATGAATAACAAAAAAACATTATCTCCCTTGACCACATTCATATCCCTTAGACTATCCCTATAGGTAAGTCATAATATACTTCTTCACACCCTGGGAAAAAATAAAACATATAAAGGGGTGAGCTCAAATGCTCAGTAAGGGTAAGAAATAATGTGAAAGATAACATTAACATTAAGCATGGTGAATAATTAAAAACACATGACTTAAAAATAATAAACATGAAAACTTTATGGAAGGAATATGTGATGAGTAAATAATGAAATAATAAAACATAGTCATGGGTATTCCACTAGTCAAATAACCACATGAACCATCAATATTTTTTTCATAATGAGGGAATTTATAATGTCGTACATTCTGAAACATTATGTCAAGTCCTTGGCCAAGATGTCTAAAAATGATAAAGGCCTCGGCCAAAACCATATATCAAAATGGGAAAGGCCCTGAAAAATTCCATGTCTAATTGTCTCATGAGACCTACCGATTCATCGAGGAGCTATAGAGGGCTCCACCCATCACTTACTAAGTCCAATACATTCCTCATATAAAAAGGTTTAAACATAACATAAACATTCGTATTAAAACTAGCATACGAAATGTCAATACATTATCCATAAAACATTAATGGTAAAAAAATAAAACATCCATAGTCAAAACATATCAAAAAATATTCAATACAATATGGAAGATTTGTATCATAATAAATCAACCTCGATCAATAATAATATCTCGTAAAGGATGTTGATATAATTGAAAACGGTCAGTAAAAATCTTTGAGAGAAATATCCATTTATCATGAAATAATTTAAAATTCACAAAATTTATAAAGGAACCAATTTAAAAGATAGTTTTTAATAAAAGTGTACCATACAAATTTGAAACTTTTGAATCAAATTAACATTTTAAAAAATTCATGTCCATATAAATAAATCCATAAAACAATTTTTAAAACATGGACATTAATGAGAATGGTTTAGAAGAATAAATCTATAAAACATTTAAAATGTTGTTTTGGTAAAAAAAATCCCTTAAAATGAATTCATTTGAATTTTTTTTTATGAAATATGGACATTGATAATAAATATGTCCTACTAGATACTTACATAAAAACAATCTCGGATAATAAAGAGATTGTGAAATTAACCATTACCTTGCACTTTCCTTTGGTCGAGGGTACGTTTAACCTTCTGTACAATGACCATAGTTTGTTATTAAATTATACCAGAACTATATTCATATATATTATATCATACAAGATTCATTTATGATTTTATACTACCCATTTTAATAATTATTTCCATGTTTAATTAACATTTTGGGTAACAATCGCTTTCCTTATCATATGTGTTTTAACTTGTTATTCTTGATAATATCATTTAGATCATGATTTAAATACATCCAGAATATAAAACATGATTTTTATATCATATATATTTTGAATATAAATATTTATAATAGATAGATAAATGAAATGGAAGACACCATTTATGGAGCTGTAAGGTCGTACGTACACATAAATGTTTTTTTCGTTTTCATATCTTATTGAACGGAAGTAAGTGAATAAGATATATGTAAGTACATACATACATACATATATATATATATATATATATATATATCCAGTATAATTATTATGTCATATATTACATACTTATTAATAATATTTTTTTATAATCATCTTTGAATGGTGAACATGGGAATGAATCTCATCGCGTTGTTGAGACAATAATCTGTACGTACTCTCAATGGAAAATATCATTATATTGATGGTAAAATCTTATGTAATTGGATGGTATATCATATTTAAAGAATCATTAACATTGTATATTTATTATTTACATCATTTATACCTATTATTATACCCATCCTAATAATGAAGTGTTTTAATATCAAACTACACCCCAACGTGGAGATGGTAAGCCGTATGTACGCACGTATGGTGACTTTGTCATTTAGAGTATGGATAGAACAAAGAATATGGTTTTACCATATTTATAATAACCTAAAAATATGTAGAAGGTATAAGAGATATTATTTTTTTATGGAAACAACATAGAAAGAGGAAGTGTAAGAAGAAAAGAACCAGAAAGTGGGTGGTGAAATTATTACCTCTTTTTCGGGTGTTTCCTATTGAGTTGATCAAAATGGATCCATAGGATGGCTTTATGATCAAATTAAGGACTCTAGGTTGATTTTATTGTAGTTGGGAGGATTACTTTCTAGGGGTTGGCTGATCCAGAAGGCTTTGGAGGTGTGATTTTGAGAGAAGGGGATGTGTCAATTTATAAGAGGGGTGTGGGTCACTTTAGGAAAAGATTACAATATTAGTTTTTATACAATATTATTCAGTTTATAATGGCTCCAAATGAATTTATTTCGATACTTATATGGTTTTGGGTTTAAATACTATCATCCAATAGGTTTTAGACAGGTTTCGGTAACCATTTTAACATTATCTATTAGATTTAACTCTTAGTTAAATAGTTTAACTTTTACTGTGTCTTCTTGTATTATTACACTATATGGTTAATAAACCTACACTAAACTTACAAGAGAACATAAATTAGTTCATTAAATAAAAATATAATATTATTTAAGACCTTTGGACAAACCTTATATTTTTAGGAATATTATATCAACCAATAATATAGTATTTTTTTTAAAAATTAATTTATGTCAATTTTGACACTATTGGGTATTTTTTCATTTTTTGAAAGTAATAAAAACTGTATCACTTCAAATAAAATTTTTCTAATCAACCCTAAAATGTCATATTAACCTATAAAATTAGTTTAATTCAGTATAAGTCTCAATTTACATTTATTTGGATATTTATAATATTAATTATTTTAATATTTCATTAATAAGGTAATTACTACATCATCATTGTGTCATAAATAAAATAAAATATTTTATGTCTAAAAATGATAAATAAAATACCATTATGTAGGAAATCATTTTATATTTCTAATTAATATTTTTAGTCCAATTTTTATTTTGTATAACCCTATATTAAAAATGGTTTAGTTAATAAACATAGAATTTAACACTTTTAACTCTTCTTTAAATAAAATAATAATAAATGTCATAATCTAATACAAGTGGACCAAAAGTATTTTATTTTATTCCTAATGTTTTTTTGGTCGAAATACACTTATCCATTAGATTTAGGACATGTGTTAGGGTAATTATAATACCATTTTTACCTTTAATTACCCGATTTACTTTTAACCGTGGTAAATAAAATTAAAAAATTATTATTCACCAAAAATTAATTTCAACTTATTGAACCACATTTTACTTAATGATATCTACTTTTTATCTCGGATTTATGGAATTAAACTCATAGAAGCGGTAAAAATAATGCTTTATGCAAATTTGCAAACACACTAGAAGGTGGGTAAAAGACGGTAAAAATTTCAATAAAAATTTATACATCTAATTTTATTATAAAATGACTCCAATGAATTACATAGAACTTATATAGGTATTATATATGTATTTTTACTTGAAATAAATTTAAATAAAATGAATAATTATTTAAATAAAAAGTTGGTTTTAAACAACAACGTAGTGTCTTTCCCTATTCATCAAAAATTGAATGTATTTAGAAAAATACCAAATATTCATCCTAAGATAATTTTGATATTCCGAATTCAAAAATTAATTCTATTTTACCAAATTCAAAACATATATTATTCTTTAATTTATTCAAAATTAATTCCCATTGCCGAAACCAAAAAGCGGGTTTTTTAAAAAGTAAAAACTATAAAAAGATTGAAATACGTTTCTGTCAAGTTTAAAAGTGAAATTTCATATAATGACCTACATTGTATTAAATGATAAAAATATAATCTAGTTATACTTAAAAACCATTCAAATGCATAATTTTACACTATAAATTATTTCAATTAAAAAAGTTGCTTTCAATTAAAACATAGTATTTTTTACTATTCATCAAAATATGAATGTTATCAGAAAAGTACCAAAACTTTATACAAACTAAATTTTTATGTCCCGTTTATAAAGAAGAATTTAATGTCACTAAATTTAATGTATAAAAGAGTCAAATATTGATTTTAAAAATGGTTCTCCATTAAAATGCGGTAAAATTGTATTTTTTGAAAAATACTTCTTTTATCTGAAAAAATGAATTTGTTCTAACATTATGTCTAGGAAACACATAATATGGATGTTAAAAGCATATAGTGTATATAATATTCATAATGCAATTAACACTATTCATAACCACTTTTTGACCGGCTAGTTTGGTAAGTTATGGTGCGCTCAAACTCGATGTTTCATTTAGCACAAGCTATTGAATTACTTTAATGAGATAACGTACTATGAAATCATGGCATGTTACATTCTAAACTACTTCAATAAATTTCTTCCTCGCAGTTTTAATTTTTCTTTGAAAATAAATGGTTAATAATAGAAAAATACATTTGTGGAAAACCCACACCGGAAATTGGGTTAATATAATTTAGTGTAAATAAGAGGGAAAGGAAATGAAAAAGTCACCACAAAATTATGATCTAAATTAGGAGAACATTATTGGAAATTAAAGACACATAATTGGAGGGGAAATGTAAAGATTTATATGGAGTGATTGAGTTTATCAATCACAAACAAGTGTAAAATTGAGGGCCTCAAAGCCATCAATCTAAGATGATTTAAAATAACATTGACTCAACAAAACACAAGTTATTAGGATAACACGTTTTTTGTTTTAAGATCCCTTACCTAAGGATTAAGAATTAATTTATTAATAGAATAAGAAAAATATATACTTGAAAATCATAGTTACATCTTTTAACTAATTTCCACCACAAACTCATCTTTCACTCTAAAAGATAAGTGAAATTAAAAATATTCTATTTATCCTAATCATATTGGGTTCAAAAACAATGAATTTATAATTCATCTATCACACCTTTAAAAAACTACATTATATAATCCAGGACATCATGTAGGCCAGTGGAAGTTACTATACCCTTGTCACCCTACGGTTGTGGGTTCAAGTCTCGCGGCCTTGCCGGATGCGACGAGTTATCGCCCGACCTCCGAGTTGTCCTTTTTATAACAATCCAAAAAACAATCTTCAGAAATTATTTAACCTTAATAATAGCATCCAATTTCAAAATTAATCCATTTCAACATTTATACTTATCCAAAATACTTCTGTCCAAATTTACAGTCTGAAATATATAAGGAAGGTAAACACAATGAAGATTCCTTTTGTCACGTAATAACATGTGAATACCTTCATAAAGTATTCTTTTAAAACATGGTAACACACTGAATTTCCATAAAACCATATTTATTACATTCATGCTCCCTTATTCATTATAGAATACTGGATGTACTCCTTAATTCTAAAAATATAGTAAACTCCAACAATGATGGAATAAACAAACCATTAATTTGTTTCAAGGTAGTCAATAATATCCAATATAATTTATCTAAATCAATCATCTCTTATTCCAAAATCAATACATCATTATCAAGACCATATTAAAGTGTATCTTTTCTTCAACCATGTATTTTCCCAAAATTTTAACTTGCTATTAAGTCACTTTTCTTGGTACTATACAATCTCAAATCCTTAATGAAATAGTACTGTAGTACAATACTTATATACTCTATAATTCGTATAACATGTATATCATTAATAAAACACTCAAATGACATAATTCTATAATATCTACATAAGAACACAGTCATTCCTCTTCATCTGTGGTAGTATCATAACTTGATTATTATCCAACACCATCATTTGCAGTATACTTTGATTATTGGAACATTGATTTGCATAGTGCCCCAACTCCTTGGAGATTAAGCATTATACATTTGAAACCATTTTCTTACCCTTGAAATAACGTACTTGGTTTCCTTTTTCTCTAAACTTATAGCTAACTCCCATTCCCTTCAAGAATTTACCATGGTGATTCTTTCTAGAGTAATCACATATGGGAAAATACTTCTCTCCCATATTCACTTTATCCAAATTTTTCTCTACCATCCTTTTCTTCTCTGGCTTCCCCTAAAAGCCATAGGAATCAGATAATTCTTTACATATCTTATTAAGACATGATACTATTTATTCATATGAAGATAATACATGGGAGACTATTTATTTTCTAAATGTTGGCTTAATACCATGAAATTTATGATCCTATATAATCTTTGGATCATGTGTATTGTTGGAGTTATCATTCCTTATACTAGGAATCATTTCTAAACAATGGAAAACATTAGGTTAATTCATGAATTTCAATGCATAATTTCAGACATGAAAAATACATAACGTAAGTTGTAATATTATACGTATAATCTATAATAATAAAAAGTTTCCTTTGAGGAAGTATTTACTCCCAAATCATTCATAATGGGTTGTAATGAAAATATTAATTATTCTAAGAATATACCCCTGGAGTTTCGTAACCAAGAGTGCAAGAAGGACCATTTTCGGCCACTAGTTCCCCTTAAAGTCTAGCTCAAATCATTGTTTTTGGATTTTACCCAGAGGTACATATGTTCTAGAGCTGCCTCTACCTGCTTGTATCTAGACAGGGATGTATGGCTTGGAAAAATCAGAAAATTCATACAGTACCAAAATTCTTGGAAGTTCTTATATACTAATCCTCAAAGTCTATCTTAGTGTAATGTTTCTAATCAGAGTTTTTCTAATTCTAGATTCCATGGTTTGTACTAAACTTCCTATGATACCAACTGCAATGCCCCGACCCCAGTTACCCATTGTAGGTGAATTATTACATAAAATTGGCATGATAAAAGGAATCAAGTAATGAAGGACCAATCAGTTTAGTATTCTTGAAACAAGATACATACATGAGTTTTACATTACATTAAAAAATAAAAAAAAATAAAAAACAACATTGTATCCCTTGACCATATTCATATACCTTAGACTATCCCTATAGGTAAGTCATAATATACTTCTTCACATCCTGGGAAAAATAAAACATAAGAAGGGGTGAGCTCAAAGCTCAGTAAGGGTAAGCAATACAGTGGAAGATAACATAAACATTAGGCTTGGTGAATAATTGAAAACACAATACTTTACAAATAATAAACATGAACACTTTATGGCAGGAATATGAGCTGAGTAAATAATTCCATCATAAAACATAGTCATGGGTATTCTACTAGTCAAATAAATATACGAACCATCAATATTATTTTCATACCGAGGGAATGTATAATTCTTGATATTCTAAAACATTTTGTCAAGGCCTCAGCCAAGATGTCTAAAAATGATTAAGGTCTCATCTAAAAACAAATATCAAATTGGGAAAGGCTTCAGCTAATTCCACATCTAATTGTCTCATTAGACCTACCGATACATCGAGGAGCTATAGAGGGCTTTACCTGTCACTTACTAAGTCCAATACAATCCTCATATGAAAAGGTTTAAACAAAACATAAACATTCGTAGTAAAACTATCATACAAAATGTCAATAATTTTTCCATAAACCATGAATGGTATAAAAATAACACATCCATAGTCAAAACACACCACAAAATCTTCAATACAATATGGAGGATTTGTATCATAATAAATCAATCTCTATCAAGAATAATATCGTGTAATGGATGTTGACATAATAGAAAATGATCAGTAAAAATATTTGAGAGAAATATCCCTTTTTCACGAAATCATTTAAAAGTTGAATAATTTATAAAGGAAGTAATTTAAATGATAGATTTGAATCAAATTATCCCATACCACATTGAAACTTTTGAAATTGAATTAATGTTTTAAAACATTCATGTCCATATAAAAATGTACTTAAAATCATTTTGTAAACATGGACATTAATGAGAAAGGCTTAGAAGAATAAATCTTTAGAACATTTAAAATGATGTTTTAGTAAAAAAATTCCCTTAATAACAATCCATTTGAAAACACATTTATGAAACATGGACATGGATAATAAATATGTCCTTGTATATACTTACGTAAAAACAATCTCGGCCAATAAAGTGATTGTGAAATTAACCCTTACCTTGCACTTTCCTTTGGTTGAGGGTACGTTTAACTTCTTGTAAAATGAATATAGTATGTTATTAAATTATAACAGAAATATATTCATATATATTATATCATACATGATTCATTTATGATTTTATACTACCCATTTTAATAATTATTTCCATGTTAAATTAACACTTTGGGTAATAATCGCTTTCTTTATCGTACATGTTTTAACTTTTTATTCTTGATCGTATCATTTAGATCACGATTTACATACATACATAATATACACCATGATTTATATATCATATATATTTAGAATATAAATATTTATAATAGATTTATATATGAAATGTAAGGCACCATTTATATAGACGATAGGTCGTACATACACAAAAACATTGTTTCCGTTTTTATATCGTATTGAACGGAAGTAAGTGAATAAGGTATATGTAAGTAAATACATAAATACATATATATATATGTATATATATATATCTTCAGTAGCATTATTATGTCATATATTACATACTTATTAATAATATATATTTTTATAATCATCGTTGAATGGTGAACGTGGGAATGAATCTCATCGCGTCGTGGAGACGGTAATCCATACGTACGCACGAGAGAAAATATCATTATATTGACAGTGAAATAGTATGTAATTGGATGGTGTATCATATGTATGGAATAATTGAAATGATATATTTATTATTTAAATTATATTTACAAATTATTATACCCATCCAAATAATGAAGTGTTTGAATAACAAACTACCCCACGACGTGGAGAAGGTAAGCCGTATGTACGCACGTATGGTGACTTTTTCATTTAGAGGATGGATAGAATAACGAATAGGGTTTAACCATATTTAATATAACATCACAGTATATAGAAGGCATGTGAGTTATTATTTTGGTATGGAAACAACAAATAAAGAGGAAGTGGAAGAAGAATAGAACCTGAAAGAGGGTGCTGAAATTATTACCTCTTTTTCGGGTGTTTTCATTTAAGTTGATCAAAATGGCTCCATAAGTTGTCTTTATGATCAATGTAAGGACTATAGGTTGATTTTAGGGAAGTTTGGAGGATATTTGTCTTGGGTTTGGTCAAACCAAAAGGATTTGGCGGTGTGATGTGGTGAGAATGGTAGGTGCCTTTTTATAAGTGGGGTGAGGGTCACTTTAGGAAAAGATTAAAATATTAATTTATTATACAATCATATTAGGTTTTTAATGGCTTAAAATGTATTTATTTCTAGCCTTAGGTGGTTATGGGTCTAAATATTCTCAACCAATAGGTTTTATACATGTTTAGGTTACCATTTTAACCTTATCTTTAAGATTTAACTCTTAGTTAAATAGTTTAACTTTTACCGTGTCTTCCTGTATTATTACACAATGTGGTTAATAAACATAATATAAACATTCAAAAGAAAAAAATGGTTCATTAATGAAAAATATAAAATTATTTAAGTCATTTGGCCGAACCATTGATTTTTAGGAATGTTATATCAACCAATAATATAGAATTTGTTTTAAAAATTAATTTTTGTCATTTTTTAAACTATTTGGTATTTTGTTTTTGTGAAAGTCATAAAAACCTTATTAATTTAAAAAATATTTATCTAATCAACCCTAACATGTCATATTAACCAATAAAATTAGTGGAATTCATCAGAAGTATCAATTTACATTTATTTGGGTATTTATAATAACAATTATTTTAATATTTCATTAATAAGGTAATTACTACATCATCACTGTGTCATAAATAAATTAAAATTTTAATGTATAAAAATTATAAATAAAATACGATTATATAAGAAATAGTTTTATATTTCTAATGAATATTTATAGTCGAATTTATCTTATGTATAACCCTATATTAAAAATGGTTTAGTTAATAAACATTGAATTTAACACTTTTAACTCTTCTTTAAATAAAATAATAATAAATGTCTTAATATAATCAAATTAGACATAAAGGATCATATTTTATTCCTAAGGTTTTTTTTGTTCGAAATAAACTTATCCAATAGATTCAGGACATGTGTTAGGGTAATTATAATCTCATTTTAACCTTTAATTACCCTATTTACTTTTAACCGTGGTAAATAAAAGTCAAAAGTTATTATTCACAAAAAAAATATTTTCAACTTATCGAACCACATTGTACTTTCTGATATAAACCATGTATCTCTTATTATTTAAATTCAACTCACAAAAGTGGTAAAATTATGTTTTATGCAAATTTGCAAACGCTTTTAGAAGGTGGGTAAAAGACGATAAAATGTTCAATAAAAATTTAAACATCTAATTTTTTTATAAAATGACTCCAATGAATTAAAATGAACTTATATAAGTATTATATATCTATTTATAATTGAAATAAAATTAATATTTATATAAATAAAAAGTCGGTTTTAAACAAAAACATATTGTTTTTCACTATTCATCAAAAATGGAATGTTTTCTGAAAAATACCAAAAATTCACCATAATCTAATTTTGATATTCCGAATTCAAAAATGAATTATATTTTACGAAATTAAAAACATAGATGTGGAATTAATTAATTTAAAATTTATTCTCGTTGTCCAAACCCAAAAGTTGGTTTTTTAAAAAGTAAAAACTTTCAAAACATTGACATGTGTTTATGTTAAATTTAAATGTGAAATATCATATAATGACCTACATTGTATTAAATGATAAAAATATATTATAATTTTACTTCAGAACCATTCATATGCAAAATTTAACACTATAAATTATTTCGATTAAAAATGTTGTTTTCAATTAAAACATAGTATTTTTCACCATTCATCAGAATGTGAAAGTTATTAGAAAAGTACCAAAAATTTACCCAAACAAAATTTTTACGTCCCGTTTCTAAAGAAGAATTAAATATCATTAAATTGAATATATAAAAGTGTTAAATATTTATTTTAAAAGGGTTCTCCATTAAAAGGTGATAAAATTACATTTTTTAAAAAATACTTCTTTTATCTGAAAAAAATGAATTTCATCTTATATTATCTCTAGGAAACACATAATATGGAAGTTATAATTATATAGCATATATAAGACTCAAAATGAAGTTAATACTATTCATAACTACTTTTAAACATCTAGTTTGGTAAGTTGTGGTGAACTTAAACTCGTTGTTGCGTGTAGCGCAAGCTATTGAATTACTTTAATGAGATAACATACTTTGAAATACAGGGGGTTATAAATTTGGGTTAAACATTTCTCAAAGACTGCATTTTTAAGACATATTAAATGTTTACCTTGATGATATAACAAAAAATATTGGATGAAGACATTATATGGGAATATCAAATAAGGTACACATACGTCTACACTAACGAGTGATCAATCATTTGATAATGTAAAATATATTGAAATAGTTTTTGGAAACCCATTTTTTGAAAACCATATGATATTATGTTGGAAAATGTTATCAATTTTCTTTGGATTACCATTATAGAATTTTTAAATCATAAATTTTATTAATACCATTCATATAGAAAAAGGTATCTGATAGTGTTTTTGGAAACATAAAAAATGTTCATTGTAAAGACCCAGAATTTCCATGTAATTTTTTTAAATAAATGGGAATTTTAAAAGTCCGTGAAATTTTACGGCACATAATTCTGTGGCCTGGAGTTCTCAGAATGAATTTCTGATGTTTTTTTCGGGTGTGTTTAGTAAACATGTGAGCGGGTTTTTCTAAAATTTGAACTGGTGCTCAGAATTGAAATCAGAGGGCACCATTGAACTCGTAGTACTGGTATTCGCTTTAGGAGACTTTCACCTCAACTGCAGATGGTCGAGGGTGAATGTTAGTTTTTGGGTTTTTCGTGTAAGAATTAAATAAAAATAAAAATGTGTGACATTTTTATTTTTATTTGCAACACTCATGTGGGTGTTGGGAGGTGGGGTCCACTGTAACTAAACCTCCATGTGGAAGTTGAGAAGCGGGGACCACCAGACCTTAACCTCCCATGAGAGGTTATGGTGGTGGGGACCACCAGAACCTAACCTCCAATGAGAGGTTATGGTGGTGGGGACCACCTGAGGCCTACACCTCTCAACTCCCACAATAAATAAAAGAGATCCTTTTAAACTACACCTGCATTTAATTCCTACCGACCCTCTTTAATTAATTGTGCCAACCCTTGGTATCCTCCTTTTTGAATTTTTATTCCAATGCAACCCATTAATTGTTGACAATTAATTAAGCCAAGTGATTACCAACAAATTAAATAGATAAAAATATATTATTTTTTTGTCTATTCATTTGTTTCCAAAGTATTGTAAAAGGAGGATTGGGAGAACATGGAAGAAAGCTTTGCAAAGAAGAATGCTCTGCCAACGAATAACATCGACCTCCTTTGACCTTCTTCCTCGAGATTTCTTTTGATGTGGGACATCCTCATCTATGGCGTATCGACGACCATACTACCTTCTTGTGCCAATTAAATCAAGTGAATGAGGTAGGGGTTTAATTGTGTTTGTTTTTTTGTGGGAAGTTATAGGGTGGTTGATTGATATTCTTTTATCTTCCTTTCTTGATAAATCTTTGAAATTCAAGAGGGAATTAAACCGCTAGATAACACTCTAAACACGAAGGGTGCGGTCCAAATTAACCTGGCCCAAACCCTCCACAATTCTTCTTTGTTGTGTACTTTGAAATGGAGGAAGGAGACAAAGGTGATGAAGGCAACGGCACCGCTGCCCATTTCCTCTGTGACCGGCACTGCCCCCACGGCGTTCCGGTCTCTCGGCCACGCGCCCCAGCTCCGTGCCCTGGATGAGCCGCCCCACGACACTCTGATATCCCAGCCACACCGGCCCCATGCCCCCGGGGCACTCCAGACTCCAGCCCAAACCGGCCCCGTGCCCCCACGGTGCTCCGGGCTCCTAGCTGAACCGGCCCCGTGCCCCCCGTGGCGTTATAGACTCTTCACCGAACCAGCTCGCGCCACCCACCGGCCGTCCGAGCCACCCCAGCTCACACCGCCACTAGCCCTATGAGCCTCCCCGGCATGCATCGCCCGCAGCCCTCCGAGCTTCCCCGTCTCGCGCTACTCGCCAGCCTTCCAAGCTAACCTGGTCAAGCCGCCCGACGGCCACCCACAGTCCTCTGCGGCCCCTCGCGGACTATCGAGTCGTACCCAGCAAGCCGGATCGACCCCATGGGTTAGGCTGCACTGTGGGCCAGGCCAAACCAAGCGGGTCAGGCCCAGTCGACCCGAGCCGGGTCATCCCAGGCCAAGTCGGACAGGGACAGTCCGACCGGGTCAGATCGTACCTGGGCCCACTACGACCCCCTTTTTCATTCTTTTGGCCATAACATTGGCACCAGACGTCCATTTGACAAGACATCAACGACGTTGGGAACCTTAGAGTGAGTCGGTCCCCTTGAGTGATACCCCACTATGTTTTGGATTAAGATGGTTAATGGTCAAGTTTGATCGATCACGAATCAAACCGGGCCCCCGGAACTAAAAGACTGATAACTCACAGACCGGGCATCTGATTGACGCACCGTTTGTTATGTTGAGACCCTTATGATGTGTCAGACCTTTGAGATACTTCTTCATGGTAATTCATGTCATTTGGTGTATCAACCAGGATCTTGTGGAGCGGATCCCCCTAGAGACGAGCGAGCATAGTGCGGAGACCTAGTGGCTGGCTGAGACTTGATGACTACTGACTGTTTTGACTCAGAGTGACTCGATAGGCCTAGTGGGGAGTGCCTTGGTGACGCGGAAGACCCATGGTGGGGAGTTCCTTGCTGATGCGGCAGACCCATGGTACTCGACAGGAGTAACTCAACAGGCCTGGAGGGGGAGTGCCTCTTTGTGACGTGGCAGTCCCATGGTGGGGAGCGCCTCTGTGTGACGTGGAAGACCCACGGTTCTCGACAAGAGGAGTACCTCAGCATTCCAAGGTTAGTGGGAAGTGCCTCTATGTGACACAGTAGGCCCACTATACTCAATAGAGGAGGAGTTCTCCAGCAGTTGAGGTGTTCAACGTTGGGTTTGGAATGTTACTTGATACTACCCTAGAATAAATCCGTTTCTAAGTTGAGTCAGTATCTCTGTGTTTTCCCCATGATTGAGATGGATTACTTGAAAAATTAAGTATATGTATGGTCATATACCTAAGTAAGGTTATATTTTGATTTCATACTTTGTGTTTTATCCCTGTTGGATTTTGTGAGACCTAGAGGGTCTCGGGATCCCTATTAAGTATCGTTATACTCACCCCTGCATAAGATATTTCCGCACCTTGTTGTGTTGGATGCAGACGACGAACATCGCTGACTAAGCCCGAGAGTACCTGGACTAGATGGTACCTAGAGGTGGACCCTATGACGTGTCATTACACTGAGGAGAGAAACAGATGAGGATTGCTGAGGAGGTGATCTGTACCTACCCTTCAGGTAGGAACCTCGGAGGATGACCCAACAGATGACTTTCTCTTTTCTTCAGTTGTGTTGTATCACAGTTGTACTTGTAATTTCCATTTGGGATTCTATTCTGGACCCTTTTACTTTTAGCACTCTTTTTTTATACATTTTACTTGGTGTTTTTTCCAGCAGTGTGATTGCTTTTTTGTGTGTTTACAGGTTATAATGGAAATTTCTTCCAAGTTTTAGGGAATTAATCCTTTGGTGCTAGTCGCCAGCCCCCAGCCTATGGAAGGCGGGCTTGGGGTAGTCACGGAACGATCCCTGAGGGACGGGTCATGAAAAATTGGTATCAGAGGAGTCGGTTCTACCGAATAATTAGGACTTTGATATTTTATATGAAGCAATAATTTTAAGGGTAATGACTACGGTTTTCAGTTCAGGGAGTTCAGTGTTGGTGCGGCGGCCGACGTATCCATACACCAAGACCCTGACTTTTGATTTCTTACTCAGTACATGAAGACACTTATTGTGTGTGCATTTTCAAATTATTTCTTTGTGATCTTTTGAGTCAACTCATCAGGTATAACATTCATCTCACCAGGTATGACTTATTAACCATGGTTCATCTGTTTCTTTTCGGGATGCCTCCACGAAGACAGCCAGCTAGAGTACTGAGAGTTGTACGCACTAATAGCCCACCGAGCGACGAGGCCTCGGTGCAGTGCCCTTTTCCAGTAGATGCACCAGTGGGGGCACCAGCAGTACCACTCCCCGTTGGGCCACCGATGCTACCAGCCGTAGCAGCAGATAGTGCACGCCTCTTGAGCGCATTTAACGAGTTAGAGCGCCAGAGGCCACCCAGGTCCAGGGTAGAGATGGACCCACAAGCAGCTGAGGATTGGCTAGAGGCCATGATGAGAGTTTTCTAACTCGTAGGGACACTAGTCGATCTCATCATGATACTTGCCTCCAGCCTTCTACAGGTAGCAGTAGGAAGATGGTGGACCTTGATGCTTCAGATTCACAGTGAGGTGACGCTTCTCTGGGTAGACTTCAAGAGCCTATTTCAGACAGAGTTTTTCTCAGAGACTCTTCATGCAGTGCACATACAAGAGCTACTACATCTACAGCAGGGCAGCATGATAATGGCTCAGTAATCAGGAAGGTTCACTAACATATCACTCTACACCACAGATATGGTGCGAGACCCATTATTCAGGGCCTGGATCTTCGAGAAGGGACTCAAGAGGGAGATCAGGGCTTCGATGATCTCACGTAGCATCCCAACGTAGGTGGGGTGTTAGAGAGATCCCTATTAGTGTGGAGTTTCCTTGCGGATCAGTCACCAGAAGTGAGACCCTCCACGAGTTGACATGTGGTGGAGTCTTCTCCAGCTGGCCGCAAACAGATGTCACAGAGGTCCAAGGGGACTAGACCTACAGGTGTATGACCACATGACACATGATTAGTTGTGTGGGGCTCCTGAAGCGGATCCTGTCATGCTAGGAGCGGGCAGTGTTTCTCATGCATCGAGCATGGTCACATGGCTCATGACTGTCTGACCCGTTGTTTGGATGATCGTCAGACAATCAAAGGACCGCCCAAGCAGAGAGAGAGTTTTGAACGAAGAGGTCCATAGGGAGCAAGAAGATGTGGTAGAGAATCTGGCCATACAGTTGTAAGTGGGCGACGATTCGAGATATTACCACCACCACCACCAAGAGGTCCACCTCGACCATGGGGAGCATGTGGATAAGGGAGATCTTAGCTCGAGGCAGCTTAGGCTTACAATCTTGTCCCTCCAGAGATGATACGAGGTACGATCTGTGTCTACTCCACCATAGCTTCAGTACTTATAGACATAGGTTCCAGTAACTCTTTTATTTCCACTGCCCTCATTCGGAGCTCGGAGATTCTGACAGAGCCGTTGGCTTGATCTTTATGACTAGAGACTCCTATGGGAGAGGATTCATAGATTACGCACTAGTTCCGGTAGTGCGAGCTTACTCTAGGAGGAACGATCTTTGGCTGGGATATCCTAGTAGTGGCATCAAGGCCTTACGATGTCATCTTGAGTATGGACTGGTTATCAATAGCCCATGCTCATATTGACTATATTAGGCATAAAGTGTGGTGTGTCCATATGGATGGGACAAGGTTTACCTTCACCGGAAATAAGGGAGCCTTTGCAGCGCAGGACGGACTTACCCAGATGAGAGTGCAGTCGATCACTCATCAGTTGGCTTGCCTTACCCTTGGAGATATTGATGTGGAGAGTCTGAGCTATCCTGTAGTGGTGGACCAGTATGATGATGTCTTCTCGGATGATGTTCTGGGTCTACCTCCTCATAGATAGGTAGACTTTTACATTGAAATGTACCCCAGGATGACACCGATATCTACAACAGCATATCGGAAGGATCCCATAGAGCTTCTTGAGCTATAGGTATAGCTAGTGGACTTTCAGGGGACGGGGTTCATCTGGCCCAGTGTTTCTCTTTGGGTAGCCCTGATTCTGTTTTCCAAAAAGGCAGATAGGAGCTTGAACTTTGGGTTTACTACCGGCACCTGAACCAGGTGACCGTGAAGAATAAGTACCCACTCCTAAGTATTGACGACCTCTTTGATTAGCTAAAGGGAGCGAGGTGGTTCTCAAAGATAGAACTCAGATCAGGATATCACCAGCTCCGAGTTTTAGAGGAGGATGTGCAGAAGATGACTTTCAGATGTCGGTACGGCCACTACGAGTTCTTTGTTATGTCATTCGGCATATCCAATGCTCTAGAAGTGTTCATGGGACTCATGAACATGGTCTTTAAGACGTACCTTGATCGCTTAATAGTGTTCTTCATCGACAACATTCTGATATACTCGGCTACTGTGAAAGAGCATGCCTATCTTTTACAGGTAGTAATGGACACACTCTGAGAGCACCAGCTTTACGGTAAACTCTTGAAGTTCCAGTTTTGTATTTGAGAGGTTCACTTTCTGGGACATTTCATATTGGAGGCTGGAGTTGTAGTAGATTGAGTGAAGATTGAGGCAGTACTTTCTTGGGAGCCACCCAGGAGTGTGACGAAGGTACGAATTTTCATGGGTTTGGCTGGATACTACAGGAGGTTTGTGCCGGACTTCTCTAGAGTTTCAGCACCACTATCACCCTTGAAGAATAAGGGGAAACCCTTTTTTTGAACAGAGAAATGCCAGTGGAGTTTTCCAGAGCTGAGATAAAGGTTGACTAGTGCTCCCATTTTGAGGCTTCCAGAGGAGGGTGTAGGGTATGTAGTTTACTACGACACATCAGGGACCAGACTCGGATGTGTCCTCATGTAGGAGTGAGCAATGATCGTATATGGTTCTCGACAGCTGAGAAAACATGAGCAGAACTATGCTACCCATGACCTGGAGTTAGCATCAGTGGTCTTCACCTTGAAGATGTGGCAACACTATCTGATGGGTAAATATTTTATAGTGTACTCTGATCAAAAGAATATCAGGTATATTTTCTCCCAGAAGGACCTGAACCTGAGACAACAACGTTGGCTTGAGTTCCTCCAGGACTATGACTTCGAGATAGCCTATACTCGAGTGAAGGGGAATGTTGTAGCAAATGCTCTCAGTAGGAGGTCTGGTATACAACTTCTAGGGGAGGCGACAGAGTAGTTGGATGCGTTAAAGATATCCGTTGGGGATAGAGATGGAGTAGCCTTACTTCAGTGTCTTACAGTCACTCCCCCACTTCTTTAGTGACTCCAGGAGGAGCAACGTGGGAATGATGACTGTGATACATGATGTGATCAGATATCTACAGGACATGCACCTAATAGATTTTTTGAAGGTGGGGAGTGCGTCATCCACTTTAGAGGATGTACTGTGGTACCAGTGTCACTTCAAGAGGATGTGTTGAGAGAGTTCCACACATCCCCTCTAGTGTTACATCCAAGAGTGGTGAAGATGTACCAGGATCTCTGACGACAGCACTGGTGGCTGGGAATGAAAAATGTAGTAGCATAGTTTGTTTCTCGGTGCCTCACTTGTCAGCAAGTGAAGGCAGAACATCAGGTATCAGCAGGCTTGGTTCATTCTTTAGAGGTTCTAGAGTGGAAGTGGGATGGGATATCCATGTACTTCGTAACAGGAATTCCACGTATATCCAGAGGTCATGACTCTATCTGGGTGATCATTTACTGACTCACCAAGTCATCCCACTTCCAACAGATCTGAGAGTAGGGTTCAGTAGAGAGCTTGGGATGCCTTTATGTGCAGGAGAATGTGTGGCTACATGGAGTACCTTCGACGGTTGTCTCCAATCCATACATGCATTTTATTTCTCGAGAATAGAAGGGGTTTCATGAGGCTTTTGGGATACAGATTAATTTGAGCACCGCCTTCCATCCTCAGACAGATGGCCAAACTAAGCATACCATTTAGACCCTTGAGGACATGCTCCATGCTTGTGTCATCAACTTCTGTCGCAACTGGGAGGATTACTTTCCTTTGGTGGATTTTTCATACAACAAAAACTATCACTCCAACATTGGGATAACACCATTTGAGGCGCTGTATAGGCGACATTGCAGATCACTCTTGGGCTGGACTGACCCCGGGGAGTCGGCACTCATGGGACCAAAGATGGTTCGAGCTACCATAGAGAAGGTGCAGATCATCCAGGAGCGGATAAAGACTACACAGAGCATGATGAAGTTGTATGTCGATAGGATATGGAGACATATGGAGTTCAGGGATGGAGACCATGTATTTATATGGGTCTCATCTCGATGAGGTTTAAGGATATTTGGCTGAGGCAACGAGTTATCTCTGAGGTTCATCAAAACTTTTCAGGTTCTCAGCAGATTTGGTGAGGTGGCATACCTCTTCACTCTTCCACCTCAGTTGCGCCGAGTTCAGGACCTCTTCTGCGTATCCTAGCTGGGGGGATATGTGTGTGACCCTTATCACATCATCAACCATGGTAAGATTGACGTCGATGATGGGATGACTTTTACGTAGGTTCTAGAAAATATTGAGGATCTACAGTAATGGTCCTTCATGGATGGTCAATACCTCTAGTGCGCGTTCGCTGGTAGTACGGGGACCTCCAGGAGAGCTCATGGGAGAGGGAGGCTTAGATGTGTGCTCAGTACCCCCACATGCTTACCTTGTTTGAGTTGTGCCTTATGGGGATGTAGAGCCCTAAGGTGGGGAGAATGTAAAGACCCATAATTTCCATTTAATTTATTTTAAATAAATGGGAATTTTAGGAGTCCGCGAAATTTTACAGCACATGATTCTGAGGCCTGGAGTGCCCAGAATGAATTTCTAAACTTTTTTTCAGGTACGTATAGTAAACGTACGAGCAGGTTTTTCTTACATTTAAACCAATGCTCAGAATTGAAATCTGAGGGCACCTCTGAACTCGCAACGCCATTATTCTCTTATGGAGACTTTCACCTCGATGGCCTATGTTTGAGGGTGAAAGTTAGTTTTTTGGGTTTTTTGTGTAAGAATAAAATAAAAATAAAAGTGTATGAAATTTTTATTTTTATTTGCAACACCCATGTGGGTGTTGGGAGGTGGGGTCCACCAGAACTAAACCTCCATGTAGAAGTTGATAACTAGGTACCACCATACCTTAACCTCCCATGAGAGGTTATGGTGGTGGGTACTACCTGAACCTAATCTCCCATGAGAGGTTATGGTGGTGGGGACCACCCTAGATTTAAACCTCTCAAATCCCACAATAAATGAGGGAGAGCCTCTTCAACTCCTCCTAAATTTAATTATTCCAACCATCCCTAATTAATTGATCCAACACTTGGTATCCTCCTTTTTGAATTTTATACCATCGCAACCCCTTAATTGTTGCCAATTAATTAATCCAAGTGATTGCCAAAAAATTAAATAGATAAACATATTTTATTTTTTTGGATGTTCATTTGTTGGAAATGTATTGGAAAAGGTGGATTGGGAGAACTTGGGAGAAATCTCTCCAACAAAGAATGCTCCGCCAATGAAGAATGTTAACCTCCTTCAACCTTCTTCCTCAGTATTTCTTCCAACACGGGACGTCCACAAATACGACGAATCGATGACCATACAACCTTCTTGTCCCAATGACATAAAGCGAACAATGTTGGGTTTTAATTTTGTATGATTATTTGCAGGAAGTTATAGGGTGGTTGATAGATATTATTTTCTCTTCCATTCTTGATAAATCTTTGAAATTCAAGAGGGAATTAAACCACATGCTACAACTCTAAACGCGAAGGGTCTGGGACAAACAAACATGGACTGACCCCTACGTCGTTCTACTTTGATGTGTACATCGAAATGGAGGAACGCGGTGAAGGTAACTAAGGTGATGAAAGAAACGACGCCGCCACCTGTGGCCTCCGCGACCTGCACCGCCACCAAGGAGTTCTGGTCTCCCCACCGAACCGGCCGCACGCCCTGGCTTTCTGCCCTGGCTGAGCCCCCCATGGAGCTCCGGCCTCCTGGATGAACCATCCTCATACCCCTGCGGTGCTACGACCTCCAAGCCGACCCGGCCCCGCACCCCCGCAGTGCTCCAGTCTCCCGGCCAAACCGGCCCTCCACCCTTCGTGGTGCTCCAGCCTCCCGGTTGAACCATCTCCGCACCCCCTGCGGCGTTCCGGCCTCCCCGCTGAACCGGATCGCACCGCCCGATGTCCGTCCAAGCCACCCTGGATCGCGCCGCTGTAGGTCCTCCGATCCACCCCATCTCGCGCCACCCACAGGACCTCTGAGCCGCTCTGCGGCCTCACGCCCTCGCGGCCACCCGCGGTCCTCCGCAGCCCATCACGGCATGTCAGGCCGGACCCTGTAGGCCGGACCAACCCAAGGGGGCTGGCCGCACTCCAGGCTAGGATAGACCCAGCGGGTCAGGCTAAGGCGACCTGAGCTGGGTCAGTCCAGGCCGGGTCGGTCCGACCGGGTAGGAACGGACCTGGGCCCACTACAACCCCCATTTTCCTTCATTTGACCATAACTTTGGCACAAAACGTCTATTTGACGAGCCGTTAATGGTGTTGGGAACCTTGGAGTGAGTCGGTCCCCTTGAATGATACCCCACTGGGTTTTGGATTAAGATGTAGAACGGTTAGGTTGGATCGATCACGAATCCAATCAGGCCCTCGGGACTAAAAGGATAACAACTCATAGACTGGGCGTCTAATTGATGCGTCATCTATTAAATTGATACCCCTATGACGTGGAAGACCATTGAGATATTTCTTCGAGGGACTTCATGGTAGTTGGAGTATCGACCAGTAGCCTGTGGAGAGGATCCCCCCAGAGACGAGCGAGCATAGTGTGGAGACCTAGTGGTTGGTTGAGACTTGATGCCTGCTGACCATTTTGACATGAAGTGACTCGACAGGCCCAGTGGGGAGCACCTTGGTGACATGACAGACCCACAATGGGGAGTGAGTTGCTGATGCTGCAGACCCACTATACTCGACATGAGTATTACCTCATCAGGGCTTAAGGGGGAGCACCTTTGTGTGACGCAGTAGACCCACGGTGGGGAGCGCCATTATGGGATGCGGCAGACCCACGATACATGATAAGAGGAGTACCTCAGCAGTCCAAGGATAGTGGGAAGCTCCTCTATGTGACATGGAAGACCCATTGTACTTGATAGAGGAGGAGTTCTCCAGCAGCCGAGGGGTTCGACGTTGTGTTCATAATGTTACTTGATACTACCCTAGAATAAATCCTGGGTTGAGCTGAGTTAGTATCTGTAGGTTTTTCTCATGATTGAGATGGATTACATGATAGCATAGGCATATGTATGGGAATATACCTAAGTAAGGTTATCTGTTGATTTCATAATTTTTTTTATCCTTGTTGGATTTTGTGAGACCTAGAGGGTCTCAGGGTCCCTAATGAGTATCGTTATACTCACCCCTTCACAGTCTATGCCCACACCTTTTTGTGTTGGATGAAGACGATGGACAACACTGACTGAAGACAAGAGTACCAGGACTGGATGGTACTTAGAGGTAGACCTTACGACGAGTCGGTACAAATAGGAGATGGACGAATAAGGAGTGATGAGGAGGTGATCTGTACCTACCCTTTAGGTAGGAACCTCGAAGTACAACCCATCACCTGACTTTAACTTTTCTTCAGTTTTATTGTATCACTGTTGTACTTGTACTTTCCATTTGGGCTTGTATTCTAGCCCCTTTTACATTCAGCACTCTTTTGTTATACTGTTAACTTGGTTTTTCATCTAGATGTGTTCTTGCTTGTGTGTGTGTTCATAGGTTATAAAGGCAATTCCTTCCCAATTTTAGGGAATTTTGCCTTTGGTGCTAGTCGCCAGCCCCTGGCCTATGGAATGCGGGCTTGGGGTAGTCATGGCACGAGCCCTGGGGGACGGTTCATGACATTCATGAAAAAAAGAAATATGAAATCATGGATAGGTTAGACATGATTGACCTATGGATAAGGGAAGAGTTAGCACCAGTGAAGTGTAAAAAGAATAGTTTTCTTTCTCAAGTAGCTTATACTCTATCTACATAAGGAAAATTGTAAATTTTCAATTTCATTAATGGTGTAAAAGTTATATAGGGTTATTCATAAAATATATGGAATGCCATGTTAATGAATATTTTGACGTTATAGGGTCTAAAACCACACAACTATCATGTTTTGATTTAATATTTGATACTCTTAACTTTACATTTCATTCTAATTAAAAATTTACAAAATAAATTAACCATACCCTTCATATTTTTTAAATATATATAATGTAATGTTATAGACCCGATGAAGTTTCAATCATGAATATTGAGATTGAAGCAATATTATATAAATTAGATATGTTCTTCCCACTATCATTTTTTTATATAATGGTCTACCTAATGGGCCACTTGGTTAGAGAGCTTCAACTATTTGGTTCTATCAATTATAGATGGATCTACCCCATTCAATGATATATGCACATTTTGAAAGGTTAAATCAAGAATCAATGTCAAAAATAATTTTATATTGTAGGTTTATTTATTGTTCATGAAGTTATAGAATTATGTACCTATTACCTATAACATTTTGATAGCATCAATCTCCCAAAGTATCATTATAGGGGATGCATTATAAGAGAATGGATTTCATGAATAAGTTTTATTTTAATTACCATAATAGTGTGGGAGAAATATCACCTTTAAATTTTATATAATAGTTTAGAGTTAATCCATACGTTGAATCCCACAAGTAATTCATAAAAATTTAAATCCATCAAGGAACGAATGATGGATATCAAATATACATAATCAACAGTTTATTGGATGGTTATGATATCATAACTAAAAGTATTTTTCAAAAAATATGAATTCAATTTTGGAACATGTTTGATGGTTATCCAGGGGATAAATGAAAATGTTAAATTGTACATTGGTTTTCTAATTAATGGTTATAGGTTATACAGAAGAGAAAAAGATGAATAAAGTATGATGAAAAAATGGAGTTATATTTGTGAAGGAAATGACGCACCTATAAAATTACAAGGATAAAAATAGAATTTATTTTAATATTTTATATTTCACTATCATCGAACAGATACCCAATGTGGAATATAAAACATTTATAATTCTAATTTCCCATTAAAAATAGTTTGAAAATAGGATTCGAGTGAAAGTTGATGAATTGAGATTTGTGAAGGTGAATTTTAGTTTTGAAGTGTATAAGAGTGGTCCATTCATAATAGAATCACTAGTAGTTCTAGTATTTTATGTCTCATATCCAGAAAGCAAGAATTTGTCAATTTTTTAATTGGTTACCACTAGGAGTGGATTTGGATACTCAATAGAGGATCCAAATCACTTTAAATTTTAAAGTAGAAAAGTGAGTTCAATGATAAAGTCAAAGTGTTTTCTAATATACTATGATTTTCATTATAATATTATGTGTACTTTACTGAATTTATGTAATCTAAATTAAATTTTTGACAACTCAAGGAGATAATTACTTCTACACATGATGACGCTACCAATATTAGGGAAGAATAGATGATTGATGCTAAAACTAAATAATTATTATGGGATCAAAAATAGGTTGATGAAAAAAACCAGAACAATATAGAATCACTTTTTAAAATAAAATTATCTAGGTAATGTGAAAGGGTATAAAATTTGAGGTTAGAAGGATTCAATATGGCCAACCTATTGACAACTACATGTTAATGTTCATTAGTTTTTTGGGGCCACAATATGAATGCATGTTTCAATTGATATTGACACATGGAACCATGTCCAATATTTATTAAAGGAAACCACATGGGAAAATATTAATGCAATGTTATGATATACATTCTCAATTTTAATGAAAAATTATACAATGTAATGTTGATTTATAACTCATTATCCCTTGTAGAGTTCAATTATTAGAGATGATTTCCATAAAAAAATAATTCTTTATGGAACTTGAAAATATCATAGATGCTTCTAGACACTTCTTTAAAAGCATCATCTTATGGTTGTTGAAGAAAAATTAAATTCACTCCCACCAGTTATGTATGCACACACTATAAAATATGATACACAAAAATATTTAATTATCCTTCACGATGAAATATCATTTCAGTTGTAATGTAGTTGATAATATTTTATTTGAAAATTTTAATTTTATCAAAATTGATTCAAAATTGTTAATTTATGAAATAGTAAAGGAGTTGTTAAAATAGACATGTGCTTTAAACCCAATGTACCCCTACCATATCTAAAGGATGGGGGATGCTCAACTTGAATTTTTTTAAGTATTTTAAATCCAAAATAAATGTTTTATGAGATATGAAACAACATTTTTACATTTTTAATAGAGTTATTGATGAATCAAAATCTTAATCCACTTTTATCCCATTTCATGTGCTATAGAAGGAGGATAGATAAAACAAAGAGGTCAACCTTGTTAATGAAAACACATGATTAGTAAGAGAACAATGTGTAAATATGACATTATAGTAATTCTTTACTCTATATAAAAACATCACAAAAAACATATCTATTTATGTTTATATGTTTTTTACATGGTTTAGAAACATTAATTATAATTGAAAATACCTAAAGAAAAACTGATTTCTATAGATTTGAAGCTTCCAAAAAAATATGGCCATGTTAGAGGTAAAGGTTTTGAAGTGTCACCTAGAACGTATTTTTAGATGAAAAATACATAGGGAGATACAAATGAGATGATGAATGGATTTCAAGAACAAATTGATTGCATGAATGATATTATTATTCATTTTGGTTTGGTGGAATAATGTATGAAAATGTTAAAATAGAATTGGGAATGGAACAGTGATTAGTACATAAAGATCCACATTATCCCGCTAGATTTGGGGCTAGACATTTCCCTCAACCACCTACCTTACATGAGGTAATAAATTTTTCCATTAATCTTTACCTTAAATATGAATCAAATAACTCTTAATAACTTTTTATTACTACAATTATATAGGGTGATGTTTTATATGATTTATATCTATAAACACCCATGTGAGAAATTTTTGTGATGGGTACGGTGTGTGATATCACATGAGACAAGATACATAAAAAGTAACTCCTAGAAGATCCCCAAAAAGTGTCGATTTAAACATTTCATGAGCCAAAAGCTTAGTTGAATGTTCCATTTGATGATTTAAATATTATAATGATCAATCATGTTATTGTAACTTTAATATAATGACTATATCATCTTATTAATATACATTAGGTATGTCCTAATGAATGGTTTTTAAATTGAATACCTTTAACACCTAGGGAAAAAGTATTGAAATTAGGTGTGGTATTATAGATGGATAAAAAAAAGGGTAAACCAAAGGCCAGATCAAGATAATACATTGATTTGAACAAGGAAAAAAGGACATTTCAAGAGTATCTTCTCCCCCCCCCCCAATTCCATTTTGTCTTATATTAAAAATTTTAGTTCATTATGAAACCATCTTAAAATATAAAGATGTGTCCAACATTCAATATGAAGAATAAATATTAGAAAAATTTATTATTGGCATAGTTGGTCTCAAGAGTATAAATGAGATTGTCAGGTTTTAATGGATCGAAGTATCAATTGTTAATACATACATGAGGTAAATTTTCATAATCCATATTTCCAAAAATTGATCTATTATATTTAGTAATGTTAATAACTATTCATATTTTCTATATGAGTTTATTTTACTAGTCTATAAAGTTAAAACCCTATGAATGACAATTTGTATTCATTATTCCCTATATTTTTTTCTATGAAAGAAATTTATTTGGAACCGGAAGAAATTGATAAGAAAAAAAGATGAACTATGTTAGGAGTTTGAGAATAAAATAACTGATGACATACTCTTCTTCATACCTACAATGAAGGGATAAAACAATACAATCTAATAATATAAAATTTATTTTTATTCTTTCATTACATATTTGTTTTTTATTTTTAAGAATTGCTAGATTCTGATTGAAATCAATTTGGATACCCCAAATTTTTATTTTATGGATCCAATGCAGTGATTTCAATCAAACTGACCATATATGACGCGTATTGGGAATTTGAAACGCAATGCAATCAGTATTTATAGATAAATTTATGGTTATCTTTTTTTAGTTTGTGTTTTATCTAGATTTTTTAAGATATGGAAATCTATAAATATAGGACAAATCATGGTATGAGGTTGGTCACAAAATATTAAAATCTTATGGATTTTTTCAAATTTATATAGATTATGGTGTATATAGAATGATTTAACTTTCCAAACATATTTCAAAATAGATACATGTTTTTTTAATCATTATGCACTATCTATAAAACTGAAAAAAAGATTGAGGATATTAAATTTTAAAATTTATGAAATATATCATATATCATATATCATCAAACAAATAGGATCCCCAAAAATTTAATTTCTGATTCTAAATACAATTTCCTAAAAAAATTATTAATCATTTTTGTATATATTTTCTTAGTACTACCTAAATTTCCAAAAATTTGTATTTCAAAAGAAGAAGTAATTTTTTTAGAGATTATTGGGAAGAGTATATGATTTATAAATGTTTTTAGATATCAAATTTAGGTGATTACCAATTATGTTTTTGTTCTATTGTGAGATATACCCATAGAGATTCATTTGGGAAGTGGTGAATTAGTATCATAATTCTTATATATTATTTTGACCTATTACATGGAGAATTATAATGAAGGTTAATGTTGTACTGATTCTGGAATTCCTAGTAACATAATGGATGATTCTTTTGCTCATGATAGATTGGAATTTGAGGGTGAAACTGAGACAATGATGATAAAGAAATGGTCAAGAATGTATAAAAACATCATGAAAAGATTAATTCCTACTAATTATTTAGTTATTTTGTCATCATTTTATCTATTATTATTAGGCTTAATTTCTTATAATTTTTCTTTGATAATTGCTTAGTTTTATTCATAGATGTTTTTTTAATTCATAACTTTCATTCAAGTATATGAAAAAATCCATAAAAGGGAGGATATGTTCCCTTCAGATGGAAGAAAATGCCAGGTGCTTCCAGAAATATGAAATGAATCGTAAGGATGAATCTATAAATTCCATGGTCACACTAATTTTATTCAATTAATTTTGAAAGAGACTCTACAATTTGAATTGAATATCTTATATATCAAAGTATTGTGAAATATTTAATGGAAAATTATGACTTTTCAAAAGATTTATCATGAAAATTTCCTCAAATAAGGTAGAAATAAACCATAATTTACTCATCTTCACATCAATCTGATACATTGTGTGCTCAGTATGAATAAAATAGTATGTTTTTAGTAGATAATTTTTATTTTAGTTCAAAAAAAATATCACATACTCCGAACATTAAAAATGAATTAATATTTTTATACTTGAGGACAATGATCCATAATTCATTTTAATGTGTACGAATCAACCACACCTCAATTTGATATATAGTTTTCTTGGTATGACTCTAACTATATGTTTTTAGTTTATAATTAATATTTTAGTTCAAAACACACGTCAAATAGTAAAAATTGAGAAAAAAATATTCGAATTAGTATACATTTGGACAATGATCCATAAGTTATTTTTGACATGTATCAGATTGTGATATGGTTGATTCCAATATGTCACAAATGAATTATGGATCATTGTACTAATGTACAAAATTATGAATACATTTGATTTGTTTTTTAGTATCTGATGTTTGTTTTGGACTAAAATTTAAATTATAAACTAAAGGGTACATTTTGAGACATAATGAGCACACTATATGTTAGATTGAGGTGTGGTTGATTTCTACACATCAAAAATGACTTAAGGATAATTATACTAAAGTATAACAATCTTAATTATTTTTCATGGTTTTGAGTATGTCATCTATTTTTTTACTAGAATATATATTATAAACTAAAAACACATTGTTCGAGTCATATCGAGCGCAATGTGTATCTAGTAGAGGTACAACTGATTGAGGTGTGTCTGATATCTACAGTATTCAAGACAATGCTCATGATATATCTTTTAGTAATTCATTAATTTCCTTCAATATTAGCATAATTACTTGTTAGACGAGAGCTTTTTTTTAAATGTAGTCTCTCTTTCCAAAATGAATTGATGAAAATTAGTGTGATCATATATTTTTTAGATGAACCCCCACAATTCACTTAATATTTTAGACAACATTCAGTTTCATATACCTATAGAAAGTAACATGTTATATATTATCTAGTTTATTATAGATATTTGAATGTAATGTATTACTTCCTAAGCATATATATGAAAAAATATTAAATAATTATCATATAGAAATGGAAAGGAAATTAAATTAAAAATATTAGATAAAATGATGAAAAAATTAACAAAATAAGTAGTCAGAAGTCACCTTTAAATGATTTTTGTTTATAATCATAACAAATTTCTCTGGAACCATTATCCAAATTGCATCCTCAAAGTTAAATTTCTATAGAGCATGATTACATTAAGCCTTGTTTTCTAGCTATCTCATAATCCATAAATCATAACTCTCCATTATAATTATCCTTCAAAAATAGGTAAAAAATAATATATAACTATATGACACTAATGATTTACATCCCAAATGTATCTCTAAGGTAAGAGCCCATAATAGATTAAAAATATAGGTAATTACCTAAATTTGATATAGGAAAACATTATAACACTATGTACTCTTACCACTCATCTATAGACAAATTTATTTATTTATTTTAGTCCATAGATTGTTTGAAATTATGGAATTACTATTAAAATATAAAAAAATGATTATGAAATAATTTTGATGTATTTTTAATTACCTTTAGAAATTACATGTTTTTTATTCTATTCTTTTCATTATAGAAAATATCTTTCATAACTTTTCAAATGTAATATGCATAATCATTATTGTTATTTTTCATTAGAAAGTACATTTACATAGACAAAAATATGCAAATTTTATTGAAATATATTTCTATTGTTAAATATTTATATATATACCTTAATATGTTTCCATTTGAATAAATCCATGGGATTTATATGATCAGAATCCAACCTCATAGCATGATTTAGCATATATTTTTAGATAGTCATATCATAAGAAAATTCTCATTAAAACACAAACTGAAAAATTTAATTTGATGTTTATCTATAAATTGTTGATTTAAGTGTATTAAAAATTCATAATACACATCATGCATGATCACTTTGATGGAAATCCATGCATTGGATCAAAATAATAATCATTTGGAGTATCAAAGTTGATTGTGATTATCATATAGTGATTCTTAGAAAAAACAAATAAGTGATGAAAAAATAAAAACATATTTAGTATGATTAGATTTTAGAGTTTTTCCTCTACATTATAAGGATAAATATGAGTTTTTCAACTATTATTTTCTTCATAAAATTCTAACATATTTTATCCTTTTCCATATAAATTTATTATACTGCCAAAGAAATATTGTGCTTAGAAATGATATAGGGATTAATGAATTCAAAATCATGATGCATAGGATTTTCTATTTATATGATAGTAATATAAATTCCCATAGACATATGAATTGTTATTAACATTATGAACATAGTAGATCATTTTTTTTATAGAATAATTATTAAAATATGCCTCATGTATGTATTCAAAATTGAGACTCCCAGTCATTTAAAGTTTAAAATCTCATTTATAATCTTATGACCAACCCTATATGAAATAAAATATCAAAATACTTATTATTCATAGTGAATGTAGAACAGATCTCCATCTTTTAATGTGCTGTCTACCTGAACATGTTATGTTATCATATTCCGTAGTGGAACTAGGGGGGAGAAGGTACTCCCAAAATGTCCTTTGGTTTTCATGGTTGATTAACTGGATTGTCTTAATCCAATCATCTGTTTCCCCATTATTTCATCCATCAGTAATATGATACCTCATTCCAAAACATTTCATCTACTGTTAAAGGATTTTCATTAGAAAAAAAATTGATATAGACATACAACATGTATCTTTATAAGATTATATGAAGATGTTATGAAAGATCCAATTCCAGCATTTACCATTCTAATATCCAGATCATCAAGTGGAATAAGAAACTAAACTATCATCCCATGATTTATTTTTATCCCCACTATCAGGTGATATTTTGGTAGTTTTTTGTTTTATAGAATGTATCCCTTGATATTACACACCATACCACTAGAAATAAGGTGACACATGCGTGTTCATAGATATAAATCATGGATAACTTCACCCTGTGAAATTTTATTGTTATAAAGATATCAGAAGTTTATTATTCGTATTTTGGATAATGTGTTATGAAAAATTTGATTACCTCATGTAAGGATGGTTTTTTAGGGGAATAGATAACCTCCATGATAGTGGGGTTATGTGGATCTCCATTTACTGATCTTTGTTCCCCTTCATTTTCTATTTGATACTAATGAATAAATTGATCCACCAAACTAGGAATGAAAATAAAATCTTTTATAGAATCTATTTTCACTTTTATTCCTTTCATCATCTCATATGTATCTCTATAAAACTTTGTCTTTGTAAAATATGTTAAAGTCAACACTCCGACACCCACATCTCTAATACATCCATATTTTTCTCTCATCATAAAATCTATTGAAAGTATTTTTTCTTCATGTATAGTGAAGACCAATTCTTATGTATAAACCATATAAAAAATATTTAAACAAAAATGATTTTATTTATATAATATTTTCAAAAAATGTAATTAATTAATATTATTGCATACATACCCATGCTTCCCATACAACTCATGTGTTTTCATCTCCAAATTTACCCTCTTCATTTACATGGGACTCTTTCTTTATCACATAACATGATATGGAAGTGGATTCAAATATTGACTTATCAATCTTCATATAAAAAAATAGGTATATTGTTTCATATCACATAATTTTTTATAGATTTAAAAGAAAAACAATTTTCTTTTCAATTTGATCATACCACATCCTTTCTTTATGGTAGGGGTAAATTGGTTTTTCTTCAAATTGTTTATTTTCATTACTCCTTTATGGTTTCATATATTAACAATTTTAATTCATGCTGGATTTAATAAATAATTTCAAAAAAAATATTATTGATTACATTGAATGTTAAATGATTTATCATCATGAAAACTAATGGAATATTTTTATTATAATGTGTAAATACATAATTAGGTGTGTATATTTAATTTCTCCTCACCATCCTTGAGATGGTTATTTGTAAGATGTGTCTTAAAGCCATTGTGAGCTTTTCCAGTGACCATTAAGACATATTTATTACATAATTCAACTAAAATAAATGGAATACTCAAGAAATAATGAACATTAAATCAATGTTTCATTATGTGATTTTTTGGTAAAATATAAAAGTATATTGTAATATTAAATTAATATTTTCCCAATAGATTTTGTTTAATATAGTCTGGACATTGATTTATGTGTCTATATTAAGTGGCATATGAATTCTGATTATGAACACAAGATAACTAATGAAAATTGACTTTTTGGGGCCAAATTTTGGCAGTGTTGGTTCCAAATAAACTAAAATTTGATACCCTTTCTACTTGCCTTGGTAATTTAATTTAATATATAGATAATACATCATTCTTTTTTTTCATAAACATGTTGTTGATACCCATATAATGTTTCAATTTTAGCAGAAACTATCCATTCTTCCCTGAGATTGGTAACATCATCATATACATAAGTAATTATCAACATGAGTAGCCAAAAATTTAATTCAGATTATGTAAATGTAGTAAATAGCACATAATATTATGGGTAAAAGCATAATATATTAAAAAAATACTTTAACCTTATCATTTAACACCCTTTTTTAAAGGATGCAGAGATTTTTATCCTCAATTAAGTATCAAAATTCTCTCACTAGGTTCCCCTCTAACGTATAAGGAATTTTATTCATTGAGACCACCATGAAATGATTTTGATCTACCAATGAAAGAACCATCCCCAATTGAATTTTCATGTTACCCTAATTTTTTTAGGTACTGAAAAGAGAATTGGGAAAATATTATTTTTCTGGATCTGAGAAATAAAATATTTCCACAACTTCTATGTCCATTATGAACAGATCATCTTTATACCCTTTCATAAAAAAATTCACTTACAAAAATCAGAATTCATCTAATTTCACTATACTCTCATTGTTAACCCATTTTCAATAGGAAATCATCACTTTTAATGTATTATAATCCAAAACGTATATCTATTCAATGATACCTAAATAAGACATATTCACATAAATTGGATTTCTATCCTTGGAATGTGATACATACATCACTTTCTCTATATGTTTTACTCTAATGATTATCATCATACTGAGTTAATATTATTAATTTTTCTGTAACATATAACCATTAATTAAAAAATTTGGTGTAAGATAAAACATTTCCCTTTATACCCCTACAAATCCATTGAAATGATTTCACAATTGAATTCAGATTTTCAGATAAATCAAAATAAATATTAACTCAAAACCATCCTATAAAATATTGATTATGTGCATTTAATATCCATTATTTATCCCATTAATGGATTAAAATGTAAAATGATTACATTGTGGTCTTCAACATATACTAAAACCTCTATACTATTATGTAAATTGTTAAGGTGATATTTCTCCTACACTATAATGGTAATTGTAACATCGTCTCTTTTAAAAATTCATTCACCCCTAATATTTCATATGTGATGAGACTTTAGGAGACTAATGAAATCAAAATATGATAAGTAATTAGTATATAATTCAATAGTTTTGTTAACAATATGTTATTTACAATACATCCATCTAGACATCTTCATTTCTTGATGTACCCTTTCAAAATCACAATATATCATTCAATGTGGTTTATCCATCAGTATTATATGGGACCACATAGTTGAACCACTCATACCAAGTAAACTATTATGTGGACCATTATATCTAATAATGATGAAAGGATGAAAATCTATAATTCATATAATATGATTACAATAACCTTATTCATATAAAATGACTACAATATATATCATACAATTTTAGGAAGAATGAAACATAAAGCGATAAACATCAAATCTTCCATCAAAAAATGCAATTCATGTTATTTTATACCCTATTGCTTCAAATTAGTCATTTACATAACATTTGTGAAATTTAATGAAAATCCTTATGTATATTTTACATCATTAAAGAAATTAAAAAATTAAAAATTTTCTTATCTGGATTGAGATTAAGCTAATAGAGGAGGAAAATTCATCCTTTTACACTTCCTTGGTGCCAACTCTTCCCTTATCCCCATGTTAATCAGGTCTAACCTAGCCTTTATTACATTTTTTTTTCAATAACATTTAGTTACATGCTAATAACACTATCAAATACATTTTTTCATACATGCATGACATTAAGAAAATATGTGACATACAAAAAATTATCATATAGAAATTTAAAAAAACTTGGCCCATGTTTCAAACTTAATTTGATAAGGGTTTTTGAAAATTGATTACCAAAATAAATGTCAATATCTTTTACATTGTCAAATAGTTGATCACCCATTAGTGAAGATGGAGTTTTAACTTGTTTTGTATTCCCATAAAATGTTATCATCTAGGATTGAAATTTATATTATTGAGGTAAACATTTATGATGCCCTAAAAACCAAGTATTTGAGGAATTTTTCAACTAAACTGAGTGTTTGAATTCTTCAAAAAATGGGAAACCCCAACATTCCTTTAAGGCTATAGCCTATGAAATTTCTATAAGTAGGAAAGTCATTTATCTTCTCATGAAAAAATGGGCTTCAATGTAAATTGTTAACTATAAATTGTAACACGTTTATCCAACATAGATTTAATATATTTGAACTATTGAGTGAAATATAAATTTATATCAGTAATAGCTTTTTTGGGTGTAGATATAAGAAGAGAAAACATAATGTATTTGTGCTTTATGCATGAATATAGTGGAATGTTATAATTTTCCAACATAACTAGACATGTACTATGAGTACTACTTTTTACAAAAAATATGATTTAATACATTTGTAGATAATGAGTGATGGAATTTTTTCATTTCATTTACTAATTTAGGATACTAATAATAAATTTTATTCCACTGAGGAGGGTCTAGTGGTTATTTAGTTTAAAATATTTAATTCTTGTATCATCATTCCATATCAATTGTATCATGGTTTCCTGAAATCAATACATTCATCTAGACCATTAAATGATAGAAAATATCCATACATATTGTTAAATATACTATTGATATTTCATTTATCTACTCACACCATAAATAGTGAACTTTTTGAGTGATTTTTGGTCCTTGAGAAATAGTATTCTATCATTTAGAAAAGCATTTATTTCATAGAGATGATTCCCCTTGAACATAGAATTCATTTATCATCATATATATGATAATGAATTTTATTTTATTCTAGTATCAAATCATCCAAGAGACCAAGTAGTTCAGTAATGATGGTGTCACTCCATCATTTGATAAATTTCATATTATATAACTTCAATATAGCAATGTTGTGTATTTAGTACAACTAGTATAGAATGATCTCTTAGCACAACTATTTAACTTCTTGAAAAAATTTGGAAAATCCTAAAGGTCATCTTCAAAATCCCTTTTTCATTTATTCTATACGATCTCCATTGTAATTTACACTAGTATCCATATTAAATTATCTTTAAAATGAAATATTATCCTAACAAGTGTGTAAATTAAGTTTCACTAAATGTTTATTCCAACATTTATAGCTTTGATATATTCTGTGACAAATCAAATGTTTTCCAACTCTTCCAAACTATTTTTTCATGAATAATAACAACATAAACATGGAAAGAGGATTTGATAAGGGTCATATGAATGTCCTTTGGAAAACATGACGAACTCTATAGTTCCATATTTATCCTAATTTTTTATATGATTACTGTTAATCCATTTTCAATTCATATTCATCCTATTAGGTTCATAAAATGTTCATTTTGTACTAAAAAAATAAATAAACATATGATATCTATAATCAAAGAGCGATGTTATAGAGAAATATAATAAGGGGAACCAAAAATTTGGATGTTATCAGGGATGATTCCTAACAAGTTATCATTTTATAAAATGGTGGCACAAAAAGATACAACCTGGGATGAACTATCTGCTATTGTTCATGATATTGAAAAATCCAAAGAACTATATAATTCAAACCAATGTTAAAATGAAATTCTCCAAAATAATCAATGAATTCTACATGGGAAACAACTATTACGTGTGACTATTAATAGAACTATGGAACTACGAATGAAAAAAAATGTGAATTAAACTACGTAATAATGATCTGAAACTTTATATTATATATGCTTGTTTTTTGTATCATTCCTACAATGTGATAATTTTTAACTGAACATTTGGTTAGAAATTTTTTGGTTGAAAAATTACTATCATTTATTTTCATGGTATGAAAATAGAAAAATCATTTTGGTTCTTCGGCCTAGTAATGGAAGAAAATGGGTAATTTTTTTATTTTGTTCCATTGGAGAAGGAATCAAACATGAGACTTAGAGTGTATTAATATAGGTGAATTAAAAAAACCATTCCAAATTATTATTTGAAACCATCACCTTTAATGATAAGTGGTAAGAGTTTTTCCAATACATATATGGTCCTTTCATCAATATACACATTCAGCTGGGAGATCTATGTAATCAAAGTGAAAAATTTTAAAAAGAAGATCGCATGTATGGGTAATTATATGATATATCATATGATTAAATAGATAGGAAAGATCTTGAAAAATAATAAAATAATTGAAATCAATAAGAGGTAGGAGTTTATGTATATTCATATATTCACTTGGTACATAGCGGGGTTGGTGGTGTTTCAGTAATAGGATGGTTTGGAGATAAAGTTGATCTTTTTTCAGATGATAAAAACATTGATTGAGCCTAATCACATGGTCTTCAGAACTCAATGTTTGAAGAAACTATAGAATTTATATCCAACGAACTAGAATTCTTGGGCTGGGGTTCTCAAGCTATTAGATAAACTAAAGAGCAATCTATTTGGGTTTTCATGAATGATTCAAATTCAAATAATTCCCATGGCTGGGATGAAGCCTTAAAGAACAGAAATTTAAATTTAATAAATATATATGGAATCCATCCACAAAATTTTGACAAAATTTTAAGGAGTGTTCAAACTAAAAAAGAAATTTAGTAATATAACATTCTATATAATTGATTTCAATGTAGATATATTGTACTTTTTACCACCAATTCTACAATTTTTATACAAAGGGAAAGTGAAAATGAATACGATATAATAATAAGTTAACATATGAAGAAAAATAAAAATATTATTAACCTAAATTTTCCTTCATATATAATGGATAAAAACTTATAGATACTCAAAATCATAAATTTATTAGAAAATTTTCACACTTCCAATTTTTTTGGAAACAATCCACATTATATATATACCGTTATGAAGATAATAATAGTACATGAAGAACAATAGAACCTCCCAAAGAGAATAAAAACCAAACACTTATATATAAACATGGATAAGAAAGAGAATCAAGGGGGAATATATTATGTTAAAAAGAAGTAGATGTAATCCATGCACCTAGAATAAGAAGTTCACAATTGAAAAGGAGAAAATATGGGTTTTTCTATATCAAGTATGCATGAGGAGGATATGTGTTATGGTTCCATATCAGGTATGTTGAGGGAGGTGATATACACGCGTTGAGGACAATATTAAAAAAATGAAAAATAAGAGAGGAGTATAAATAATAACATTACTTATGGTCAGAGAGGGTTGATTTGTCCGAGACAGGGTCGAGGGGGGGGGGGGTGATAATAGAGTTGGACTTCCAGGATAGCTTGAACTTTGTAGGGGAAATCAATTCGATTAGGGTTAAATTTATAGGATTGTGAAGGGTTTTTTCATTGCTTAAAAAATGCTAATAAAATGATGTTTTATCAGTTCTAAAATAACATGTACTAATAAAACCACCCTTTATGAGCACCTTCCTAGCACTGATAAAGACATATCTTTATCAGTGTTAGAAAAGCATTGATAAAGTCCTATCTTTATCAGTGCTAGGAAAACACTAAGAAGGACCTCTATAATTAATATATAATATTAAAATTAATTTAATTAAAAAAGTTATTTTAATTACAAAAATTTAATAGAATATAATTATAATTAAATATTGGTATAAATATAAATATATATAAATATTTCTAAATTATAATTGTAAAAAATAAATATAAATAAATATAAATACATGCAATTATAAATAAATAATTATATAAATATTATTAATACATAATTATTTATATAATTATAAATATATTAAATGAAATTTAAATATTTATTTATAAATTTAATTATAGATATATAATTAGAATTAGAATTCTATGTAATATATATATATAGATAGATCAAATATATTTATAAATAGTTGTATATAATTTTAAACATATTTATGTAATTATATATTTATTTATTAATATATATATATATATAATTATAAATATGATGAATATATTTAATATAATTTTATAATTATTAAAAAATATAAATATTTATTGATAATTATAGAAATTAATTTAAATATATATATATATATATATAATTATAAATATATAATTGTATAAATATGGTAAATATATACCTATCAATATATTTACATAAAAATATAAATATCTTTATTTATAAATATATTATTATAAAGTAATTTTTCACATTATTGATTAATATATAATATTAAATGCATGACTATTAAAAATGAGTGAAATTGAATAACTAAAAATGAAAACACATTAAAAATATTAAAAAATTAATAAGTTTTATTAATTATATAATTATAAAAAAAATATAAATATATATTAAAATGAATATGAAGAAATATTTAAAATATCTAAACATACTAAATAAATATGTATAAATAAATATTAGTAAATCATCAAAATGGGAAAAATATTAAAAATAAATAAATAATATTAACTAACATAACATTAAAAATGAGTAAAAAAATTTACCGATTAAAAAATTATATATATATATTGTTACTAAATGAATTTATTAAATGAATATTAAAATTTAAATATAGTACGTAAATATTATGTGTTTGGGTGTTTCCATAAAATATTTCATTAATTATAACAATGTGTGAGTGGAATTAATTTCTGTGTGTGTATATATACACAATAGAATTTTTATATATGTTAATTTGAGAAATGACATTATATAATACACAACATCTATTAATGAAATATATAATAAAAATAATGAATAAATTTAAAAAAATGACTAAGTGTTATTAATTATATAGATTATTAAAAAGAATTAAAAATGAATATTTAGAAATATATTTGTTAAAGTGGATATTAATACATATAAATTACATAAATTACAACTATATAATTTTTTTTTAATTTTAATGAATAAACATGTATAAAAAATATTAAAAATTGTAAAAATTACAAAAATATTGAACAATGAAAATTTTAAAATGAATAAATTACAAAATAGTGAAAAAATAATTACGATTATTAATGAATAAATAATATTAAAAATGAATAAATATTAGGTTTTTAATAAAAATATAAAAAATGAATAAAAGTTACTAATTAGAAACATGATATATATTAAATATATTTTGTTAATATATATAATTTGAAACAGAATATATATTATTTATTACAATTTATAAGATATATATATTTATTCATTATTATTAAAATTTATTTCATTAATATTTTCTTATATTTTAATAATTTATTCATTTTAAATTTTTAGTTGCTTAATTTTTTCAATTTTTATAAAACAAAATTCTATTTATATTTTTCATTGTTTTTATTAGAGTATGTAAAAAATAGGATCAACTAAGGGGTTGGGTCGGTTAAGAAGGTAGGCCATGTATAACCGGACACTAGAGGATATGTTACTAGGTAGGGATCACCGACTGTGTAGGTGGGCCTGCTAGTAGAGGGGACGACCCATGTGGCCCATGTGTGAAAGTGTATGTGGGTGATGATCTCTCATAACTGTGACATGTTTTTTTAAGAATGCCAAATCTTATAATGCGCCACCCAGATTGAGGAGAAATTCATTGTGGGACGATTTCACATGGGAAAACACATTATTAGTGGTAAAAAAACATTGATAAAGGGTTGTATTTATTAACACTAAAAAAATTCAGATAAAGGGTAACCTTAATCAGTTATTAGAAAAGGCATTGATAAAATGTCATCATTATCAGTGATTAAAAAATAAATGATAAAGGATTTCTTTTAAAAGTGTTTTTTAGCACTGATAAAGTGTACCTTCATATGCACCTTTATATAGTGCTAGTAATGGCTTCCACTGTTTATTATGGGTTTTTTGTTTTGTATTTTTCACTGTGACTCCTATAAAATGAATGATATGTGAAGTGTGATATTAATTTGGAGACAAGTTATAGTGTATATGAAATTATAATTTGTGACGTTTTGAGATGATATACTCAGGCCATAAGATGAGGATTAGTTCCATAATGCTAACAATATGGGATTACTATGGTGTTTCATAAAATCATTGTGTCACGAATCATATGTTCAGGTTGAAATGATGATAATGGAGTGATAATAATGCATAACATATAATTTATGAGGATTGTTTCACAATATGTCTAGGTTCTACTAATGATGAAGATTTTGTTCATGCATTGAAGTGTAGTGTAACATCATATTTGGAAGTAGGAATATTTTAAAAATGGTATGGATTTCAACTATAGATCAGAAGAAAGATGTTGCACCATGAATCAAATTCATACTCAATGATATTCATGATCATGAAATATTAAAAATTTATGATATTCCTATATTTTTAGATGGATAAGATCCATTTCGAAGGAGGATCTCATATGATATTTGAGATGGATTTTAAAAGAAGAGAGATGGTTTCTATGAGTGATCAACACTTGGGAAGAGTTTTAGGGCATCAACCATTAGGGGTCACAGAACTAGGGTTTTTCAATTTTCTACCTTTTTCTTTGGTTATCAATTTTTTATTATGCCTTTCTTACTTTTTATGTGTTTTTCTTAATTTAATTATATTTTATTCTATTATTCAATTGATTCTTAATTTTATTTTTTTAATTCTATCCATGATGGTGCTAATTTTTTTAATTGTTTAATACCACTAAACCATGGGTGGATAAACTCATATGAGGGAGTTTGATCAATTGAAGATGGTGATAACATCATGTTCAAATTCTTATTCACTTGGGTGGTAATTTAATTCTTTAGTGAGAGGTAATTAGTTCATTAAAAGTGAATGTATTTTTTTTATATGAGGTATAAACAAACATTAGTCATTTTTTTCTAATATTGTGGAGTTGAGGTACTAAATTAATAATATTATAAATTATCCCAATGGATATCAGTTACCAATTTAATCACACAACTATTGTGTTTGATTTTTTTCTAGGTGAAATTGAGTTAATATTTTAGAAGAAGCCATAATTAATTATAAAAAAAGAGTTATTATTGGTTGTTTATTAGTGGAAGTACTAGAACCTAACACAAAAATGTATTACATACTATTTAAAACATAGTGGCAGATTAGTATAACCAATATAATATTTTTTATATTTATTTAGTGGTGGTTAGTTTAAAATGCCACTAAAAATATAAAAAACCTAATCAACCCCTCCCCTAAACCCCTTAATCCCCATAGCCTCAAACCCCCTACTCCCATCAATTCTCTAACATCTCGTGAAAATAATGAAGTATGACATTTTCATATTTATTAATATTTATGAATTAAATATTAATTTTACCTTAAAGGGGGTTCTATGTTCAATTGCGTACCTGATACGCAACAACGAGTTTCTTTGAAATCTTACGATGCACACAAACAATATAATATTATTATTTTAAATGGTAGCTAAAACCTAGACGTTGTATTAGTGGGATTGAACAAAACTAACTAAAATATTATTATACATGTTTTATAAATGCTTTTACATTTATCCAATAAAAGTTAGAGGCTAAAAATGTGACTAAATCTAATTTTAAGCATAATTTACTTTAAAAGGTTGATTTACCACCTTTTGATGGAGAACACTAATTAAATCTAGTTTTGGTCACTTTTATATATTATAATTTTTCAAATAAAATTCTTCTTTATAATAGGGACATAAAAATTTACTTTGGGAAAATTTGTGGTATTTTTTCTGATAGAATTCATTTTTAATGAATAGTGGAAAATATTGTATTTTAATTCAAAACTGCCTTTTAATATAATTTATTTATATGATTAGATTACCTTTTTAGTTGTTTTTAAAGTGTAATTATATTATATTTTTACCATTTAATCCAATTTTTATCTTTGGAATTAATTTCACATTGAAATTGGACATAAACAAGTGTTAATCTTTTTATAGTTAATAATTCTTAAAAACACTCCTTTTGTTTTGCCATTGGGAAATAATTTTAAATTAATTAATCCAAATTCTATGTTTTGAATTTGGAAAAATAGATATCATTCTTGAATTCTAAATATCAAATATAAATTCGGTATAATTTTTGGTATTTTTCTAAATAACTTTAATATTTGATGAATAGTGAAAACACTCAATAGTAGTTAAAAAGTGGACTTTTTCATTTAAATGAAAATTTACCACTTCTATGAATTGAATTTCAAAAATTCGACAAACATGGTTGTTATTAGTAAGTAAAATGTAGTTCAACATGATGAAAATAATTTTTGGTAAATAGTAACTTTTGAATTTTATTTACAATGGTTAAAAGGTAAATCTAGTAATTAAGCGTAAAAAAATAATATTATAATAATATTAAATTACCCTGACATGTGCCCTACTCCTATTGGTTGATACATATCCGACCATGCGAATCCTTGGGTAAATTTTGGGACTCCATGGGGCCACTTGGGAGTGATAATGACACTTTATTTTAATTAACTTAAAGTAAAGACAAAAATAACATAAACATATATCTATTGTAAAATTTATTTTTACATAGGGTCATATAAGTTATCATTTGGACTATAATTTTTTTTTGAAATATAAAAATATTTCCTACATCGTGGTATTTTTTTATAATTTTTAAACATAAAATAAATAAAAAATTGTATGACACAATAATGATGTAGTGTTTACCTCATTAATAAATGATTTCAATAAATAAGATTATAATGTTTAAAATAATATCCAATACCTATCCAATTCTTATTTTATTATTTTATTTCGACCATGAGTCATCGTATCTTTGACTTTAATAAGCTTTGGTCCTTTAGAATCCGAAAATCATTATATAATAAAATAAAATTTTCACACTTTCCTAAAGAGCCCCTCCTCGCCCTTATAAAAATCCCTCAACTCTAACCCATTCCTCACACATCACAAGCCCATTGGATCATCCAATATCTACCCTATTATTCTCCCTAAATCCATATCCTCTACCTAGAATCCTTACCATAGGTATAAGGCACTTCAAAAAGTCTTTTTGATTCAAACCAAAGGGAGTTACCCGAATTAAAGGTAACGGTTTCACTTAAATTAATTTGTTTTATTTTGTTTTATTTTACTTCTCCAGCCCCATATACTATTTTTATTCCTTTATTTTATAACAACACCAGTATCCTTAGTATAAAAGGTTTTTTTATGAGAATTATTCAAACAACACTTACACACACCTCCGTCTAATGGGTAAAGAACATACTGTTGTAGTGGACGATGAACTACTGCCTCATGAAACGGTGATTGTTCAAATATCTGCAACCGCCTCTCATGGTGTCCATTATGATGGAAATATATTTATATATGATATATATTATATTTCAATTATTTCTATGCTTTTTTATTTTTCATTTATAGAATTCCTTTATGGTTTCCATAGTGGATAAATACAAGAATCTCATTTGAGGAAATGCGGACTACCACCCCCTCAGAGTGATATGACTCGTTAATGCCATATGTGGGATGTATAAAGGATGGAGTTAATGATATTATATATATTATATTATATAGAAATTATAATACACCTATGTATCATTTTTCTATTCTATTAAGATAAAAACAGAAATGAAAGTATCGTTCATGCTTACGTACGGCTTACCGTCACCATGAACGGTGCATTTCATTTCTTACCTCCAAATGTTAAGTACTATTATAAATACATTTATATAATTGATATATATGATATATATGATATCTAAATCATGAATATCATTATGGATATAATGTACTTTTTACCACATGAACAACTTGTAAATATAAGAAGTTCATTTTTGACTCAAGTACCAAATATCGATAAAATAACCATTATTAACCTAAATGATTTCATAATGTTTATAACATGGTAATATGTTATATAAAAGATATAAAAAACTTTAAAAAGGTTCTTAAGAAACTATAAATTAACTTTAGTTTATTATTTATGAGATTAAAGATTGAACGAGTCAAGTTAGACATGTGGTAAGGGTATTCGTCTCAATATCCTTTCATTGGGGAATATTTTGTTTTAATACATGACTTTCAATTATACGTTATATAAACACCTTTGAATTTTAATTTCATTAAAATGGAATCTTTTTCTCTGAATTGTTTTACTAAACAACAAACAAGAATGTTTATTTTAATGTTAGAAGTGACAAAAACCTTCAGCCTCAGTGAGTATTATTTGATCACTGGCTTCCGTACAAGCCGTAGTTTTTTTAAAAATGAAAACAAATACCATATACTCTTTTACGTATTTTGGTATTGAAAATGGTTTTGATAATGGATTTTGTATGTTAATATATATAAGAAATATATTATGATTGAAATGTGGAAACGTTTTCATTCCATTATATTTGTTGTATGTGTTATGATTTTATAATGGTACTTGAACATTTAATAGGTGGTTACGTGATAAACCAAATGGTGGGTGGTGCAGTGATAAACCAAGATGGGGGGTTACGTTATAACTATCACGACCCATCCCTCGAGGCCTGTGTCATGACTACCCCAAGCCCGACTTCCATAGGCTAGGGACTGGCGACTTTCACCAAAGGTGTAATTCCCTAAAAGTGGGAAGGCATTGCCTTTATAACCTGTAAACACACACAAAAGATACAAACATGAGTAAACTGTATAACCAACAAGTGAGTACAGTAAGTAAAAATGGGCCATAATACAAGCCCAACTAGAAACTACAAGAATCATAAAGTATATGTACTACTGAGGGAAAGGGGAAAACATATACTAGATCGTCCTTCGAGGTTCCTACCTAAAGTGTAGGTACATATCGCCTCCTCATAACTCCATGTTCGTCTGTCTACTCCATGTACCGACACATCGTATGGTCCACCTCCGGGTACCATCCAGTCTTGGTACTCTCATCCTCGTTCAGCGTTGTTTGTCATCTGTATCCAACACAACACGGTGCGAGCATAGCCCGTGCAGGGGTGAGTATAAAGATACTCAGTAGGGACCCCGAGACCCTCAAGGTCTCACAAAATACAACAAGGATAAACCAAAAAGTATGAAATCAACAGATAAGCTTACTTAGGTATATTCCCAAACAAATACCTAAGTTATCAAGTGATCCATCTCAATCATGAGGAAAACAGAGAAAAACTGACTCAGCTCAGCTAGGATTTTATTCTAGGGGGTAGTAACATTTTGAACCCTCGAATGCTAGAGAGCTCCTCCTCTATCAAGCATAGTGGGCCTTCCTCCACAACCAGGAGCTTCTCACTAACCTTGGACTGTTGAGGTACTCCTCCTATCGAGTATCGTGGGTCTACTGTGTCACACAGAGGCACTCCCCACCGTGGGTCTGCCGCCACAACCAGGCGCTTCTCCTCATAGCCTGTAGAGGTACTCCTCCTGTCGAGTACCGCGGGTTTTCCGCCACAACCAGGCGCTCCACCGTCGTGGGTTTACCGCCACAACCAGGTGCTCCCCATTGGGATATTCGAGTCACTCTGAGTCAATCGGTCATCAATCACCAAGTCTCAGCCAGCTACTAGGTTTCCGCACAAAATCTCGATTTTCTGCGGAAGATCCACTCCAAAAGCTACTATTAGATGCTCCAACTACCACAAAGTCACACGAAGAAGTATCAAAAAGGTCCGCCACGTCATAGGGGTCTCAACACAACTTACAACGCGTCAATCGGACACCCGGTCTGTGTGTTATTAGCCTTTTAGTCTCGGGGCCTGGTTGGATTTGTGCACGATCCAACCTGACTGTATCTCAACAATACTCTAAAGTCAAGTGGAATAAATTAAAAGGGACTGCCACACTCCAAGATTACCAATGCCACTGATGGTTTGCCAAAATGACATCTGATGCCAAAGATATGGCCAAGAAAAAGTACAGGGTTGTAGGGGGCCCGTGTCCGGTCTGACACGGTCGGACTGACCCGGCTCGCCCCAGTCTTGGCCAACCCGGTCGGATCGACCTGGCCCGACCCAGTCTGGGCAGACCCGGTTTGGGTCGTCCCGGCCCATTGGGCCTAGCCCATTTGACCGCGAGGGGTTGTGAAGGGCCGTGATGGCGTAGGGCACCTCGGCTCAGCCCGGGGCGGCGCGTCCCAGAAGGGCACCGCGAGGGGCCGGTTCGGCTTGGGGCATTGCAACGGGATGACCAGTTTAGCCGGGGCAGTGTAGCCGGGGCAAGGAAGTGTGGCCAATGAGGGTGGCGTGGCCAGGGTGCGGTGCGACCGGTGAGGGCGGCGTGGCCAGGGCAAGGCGCGGCCGGGGTGCGAGGGCCAGTTCATAGGGTAGTGAGTAGCGTGGTTGTTCCCTTCGCCGCCTTCGTAGCCTTTGACGATGCATTCCTCTGTTTTGAAGAACACCACAAAGTATATTGTTGGAGGTTTCGCACCACGTTGGTTTGGTCCTTACCCTCCGTGTTTAGGGTAATAGCAATTGGATCACAAAAATGAAGCCCAACAACCCTCCCGCTAAAGGAAATCATCCTCGTTCTTAATTTTGAAAGAAAATATTAACATGGGAATAAATCATACTAAACTAAAATTAAACCCATACCTTGTTCATTGTTCACTAACGGAGTCACAGGGAAGGATATAGATCATTGGGAAAATACGGACGTCGGTTTCGTCGGCGTTTTCCTCGAACTTCGGTTTGTACACCAGCTCGCTGTAGTTGAAGACGTCCTACGTTGGTGGAAGTCCCGAGGAAGAAGGTCGATGTGGGGGTCAATGTTCTTCATTGGTGGAGCGTTCATCATGGAGGAAGCATTCTTCATTGGAGAGTTTTCTCTCAAGAGCTCTAATCCTCCTTTTCCAACCTTTTCCAAACAAATGAATAGATAGCCCCTCCAAATAATAGATCATCAATTATTTAGTTTGATGGGTTGAAAATTAAAATTGTTTAATTTAATTAAATGAGATGGCTCAATTAATTAAAGGGGGAGGGTTGGCACCATTAAAATAGGGGGTGGTGTCACCATTATGTTAAGGGAGGTCAAGAGACTATCCCTCATTTATGAGGGAGTTGAGAGGTTTTCCTCAATTAATTAGGGGGGGGGTTTCCGGGTGGTCCCCACACCGTAACCTCTCATGGAAGGTTAGGTTTGGGTGGGCCCCACCACCATAACCTCTCATGGGAGGTTAAGGTGCGAAGGTCCCCACCTCAAACTTCCACATCGATGGTTATAAAAGAAAAAAAAATAAAACATGTGTTTATTTTATTTTATTATTTCCATAAAAAACTCATAAATCTAACTTTCACCCTCGACTAAGTACCATCGAGGTGAAAGTCTTCTTAAGCGAAAACTGGTGCTGTGAGTTCAATGATGTCCTCAGATTTCAATTGTGTGCACCAGTTCAAAAGTTAGATAAACCCACTCATATGTTTACTGAACGTACCCGAATGAAACTTTAGAAATTGATTCCGGGCACACTGGGCCTCAGAATAACGCACTGTCAACTTTCACAGACTCATAAAATTCCCATATATTTAAAAAAAATAACATGGAAATTCTGGGTCTTTACATTCACCCCACCTCAAGGATTTATGTCCCCATAAGCCATAACTCATAATTAAGGGAACAAGTGGGGTACTGAGCACGCATCTCAACCTCCCGCTCTCATGTACTCTCCTAGAGGTTCCCGTGCTGCCAGCGAACGCGCACTAGAGGTATCAACTGTCCAAAAAGGACCCAATTTTGTAGATATTCAATATCTACTAGAACCTCCATAAAAGTCTCCCCATTATCGAAATCCATCTCACCACGGTCGATTATGTGAGAAGGGTCGTGCACGTATTTTCTCAGCTTGGATACGAGGAAGACGTCATGCACCCGGTGAAACTAAGGTGGAAGATCTAAGTGGTATGCCACCTCGACAACTCTACTGAGGACCCAAAAACATCCAATGAACCTCAGAGATAACATTCCTACTTGGACACTTCTTCGCAAACCTCATCGAGGTGATACCCGTAGAAAGACGTGGTCGCCATCCTCGAACTCCAGAGGCCTCTGTCTCTTGTCGGAATACAACTTATTCCTGATCTGTGCAGTCTTCATCCACTCCTGGATAATCTGAACCTTCTCCGTGGTAGCCCATACCATCTCTGGTCCCACGAGTTCTGACTCCCCTCGGTCAGTCTAGCACAAAGATGATCTGCGAGGTCTCCCGTACAATGCCACAAAAGGTGTCATCCCTATGGTGGAGTGATAGGTGTTGTTGTATGAAAACTCCAACAAAGGTAAGTGATCCTCCAAACTATGACTGAAGTTGAGGACAAAAGCACGCAACATGTCCTCGAGGGTATGAATTTTCTACTCGGTTTGGCCATCCGTCTGAGGATGGAAGGGGGTGCTCAAACAAAGCTGCATCCCGAAAGCCTCCTGCAATGCCATCCATAGTTGGGAAGTAAATCGTGCATCACGATTGGAGATAATCATTGAAGGCACTCCATGTATCCTCACAATATCCTATACATAGAGGTGTCCCAAGCTCTCTACTAAACCCTACTCTTTGATCAGTATGATGTGGGCAGACTTTTTGAGTCGGTCGATGATCACCCAAATCGAGTCGTGTCCCATGGATGTACATGGAAGAACCTTCATGAAGTCCATGGATATCCCATCTCACTTTCACTCTGGGACCTCCAAAGGCTAATCCAAGCCTGCTGGTACCTGATGCTCTGCCTTCACATGCTGAAAAGTGAGGCACCGAGAGACAAACTCTGTAACTGCTTTCTTCATTCCAGGACACCAGTGCTGTCGTCAGAGATCCTGGTACATCTTTGCCACTCCAGGATGTACCGCTACAGGGGATGTGTAGAACTCCCTCAACACATCCTCCTGAAGAGACACCGGTACTATGGTACATCCTCTAGAGAGGATGACGTGCTCCCCACCTTCATAAAATCCATCAGGTGACTGCCCTATGGATATCTGAGTATGTCGTGTCTCGCAGTCAGCATCCTCATGATGTGCCTCCCTAACTCGCTGAAGGAGTATAGGAGTGACTGTAAGAGACTAAAGGAAAGCTTCTCCATCTCAATACAAAAAGGATACCTACAAAGCTGCAAGCTACTCTGTCGCCTCACCCAGCACCTATATACCAGATCTTCTACTGAGTGAATCTGCAACAACGTTCCCCTTTATAGGAGTATAGACTATCTTGAAATCATTGTACTAGAGGAACTCAATCCAACATCGCTATATCAGGTTCTGGTCCTTCTGGGAGAAGATATACCAGAGACTCTTGTGATCATGGTACACTATAAAGCGCTTTCCCATCAGATAGTGTCGCCACATCTTCAAGGAGAAGACCACTGTTCCTAACTCTAGGTCATGGGTAGCATAGTTCTTCACATGTTGTATCAACTATCAAGAACCATATGTGATCACTTCTCTCTCTTGAATCAAGACACATCCGAGTCCGGTCCCTGATGCATCGCAGTAGACTACGTGCCCTACACCTTCATCTGGAATCCTCAAGATGGGGGCACTGGTCAGCCTCTACCTTATCTCCAGCAAACTCTGAGGGCATTTCTCCGACCAAACAAAGTGTTGGCCCTTCTTCTTCAAAGATGATAGTGGTGCTGCAACTCTGGAGATGTTTGGCACAAATCTCTAGTTGTGTCCATCCAAACCCAGGAAACTTCATACCTCTATCACACTCATGGGTGGATCCCAATAAAGTACAGCCTCAATCTTCACTGGATGTACTGCAACTCCAGCCTCTGAGATGACATGTCCCAGAAAGTGAACCTCTCATATCCAAAACTGGCACTTCAAGAGCTTATCATAAAGCTGGTGATCTCAGAGTGTGTTCAGTACTACCCGCAAATTGTGGGCATGCTCATCCTCAGTAGTCAGGTAGATTAGAATTTCATCGATGAAGAATATGGAAAAAGTGGTCGAGGTATGACTAAAATACCATTTTCATGAGTCCCATGAACACTAATGGAGAATTGGTTACACCAAATTGCATAAAAAAGAACTCGTAATGGTCGTACCACCATCTGAAGTCCGTCTTCTACACATCGTCATCTCGAACTCTGAGTTGGTGATAACCTGATCTAAGGTCTATATTAGAGAACCACCATGATCCCTTAAGCTGATCAAAGGGGTCTTCAATCCTCGAAAGTGGGTACTTGTTCTTCACAGTCACCTGGTTTAGGTTCAGGTAGTCGACACAAAGCCTCATGCTCCCATCTGCCTTCGTGGCGAACAAAATCGGGGCTTCCCAGGGAGAAACACCAGTCCGAATGAATCCATTCCCCTGCAAGTCCTCTAGTTGTACCCACATCTCGTGAAGCTCCGCAGGATCCATCCAATACGCTGGTGTAGATATCAAATCCATCCCGGGGTACAGGTCAATGTAAAATTCCACCTCTATATGAGGAGGTAGACCTAGAACATCATCAGGGAAAACATCCGCGTACTGGTCCACCACTATAGGATAAGTCAGACTCTCCACATCAAAAACTCTAAGGGTAAGGCTAGCCAACTGATGAGTGCTTGGATGCACTCTCCTATGAGCAAGTCCATCCTATGCTACAAAGGCTCCATTCTCACTGGGGAAGGTAAACCTGGTCCCATCCATGCAGAAACACCACAATTTGCGCCTAATACAGTCTATCTAAGCAAGGACTGTAGAATACCAGTCTGTACCAAAGATGATGTTGTAAGGCCTCGACGCCACTACTAGGAGATCCCAGCCAAAGCTCTCGCCTCCTAGAGTAATCTCACACTATCAGAATTAGTGTGTAATCATCGAATCTGCTCCTGTATGATTCTCAAGCCATAAGGATCGAGCCAGCGGCTCCGTTGGAATCTCTTAGCTTTGAAAAAGGGCAGCGACAATAAAAGAGTTACTGGAACCTATGTCTATAAGTACTATAGCTATGGAGGAGTAGACATAGATCATACTTCGAATCATCTTCAGTGCACCGTGATCATATGCCTCAGTTCCTTGGAGCTGAGCTCTCCCCTATCCACCTACTCCCTGCTGTCGGGGTGGAACTCCTGGTGGTGGTGACGGTAACACCTCAAAATGTCGCCCACCGCCAGCTGCATGACAAAATCCTCTGCCACGTCCACCTGATCCCTACAGACCACCTCTATCGAATCTATGTATCTTCCTAGGTGGTACTTTGACCATTTGCTGATAATCGGAATGGAGGTTCGGGCAGTCACGAGCCATGTGACCCTGCCCGCCGCATTAGTAACTCTGCCTTCTCCTGGCATGTATGTCTTTTCTTCGGGTACCCCACACAACCGATCCTGAGTCATGTGGTCATCCACCTATAGGTCTGGTCCTCTTGGACCTCTGTGACATATGTATGCTGCCAGCTGTAGAAGACTCTGCTACGTGACGACTGGTGGTGGATCTCGCGACTAGAGAGTGCTCAGCAAGGAAACTCTTCACTAGGAGGAATCTCTCTAATACCCTTTCCTACGTCGGGATGCTGAGTGCGATCATCGGAGCTCTAATATCCCATATGATCCCCTACTCAAAGGTCCTGGCCCTGAAGAATGGGTCCTGCACCATATCTGTGGAGTAGCATGAGAGGTCTGTGAACCTCGATGAGTACTGAGCTACAGTCATGGAGCCCTATAGCAGATGAAGTATCTCATGTATGCGCACTGCGCGAAGAGTCGCTGGGACAAACTCTGCCCGAAACAGGCTCTCAAAGTCTGCCCAGAGAAGTGTAATCCTGTTGTAGACTTGGAGAATCAAGCTCCACTATCTTCCTGTTGCTTCCTATAGAAGGCTGGAAACAATAATCACCATGAGGTCTGCTAGTGTCCGTACTAGTCGGAAAACTCTCACCACAGCCTCCAACCAATCCTCAGCCGCCTATGGTTCCATCTCTCCCCTGAACCTGGGAGGCCTCTGGCACTAGAAATCGTGCAACACACTCAAGAGGCGTGCACCGTCTGCTGCTGGGGCTGGTGGCATCGGTGGACCAACGGGTAAAGGTACCGCTGGTACCTCCGCTGGAAAAGGTCCCTACACCGAAGCCACGTCACTCGGTGGGCTATTCGTGCATACAACTCGTGGGAATCTAGCTAGTCATCCGCGTGGAGGCATCCTGAAAGAAACAGATGCGACATGGTCAAAAGTTATACCTGGTGAGCTGAGTTGGTCGAGCTGACTTAAAGAAGACTTTTGAAAATGCACACGCAATCAGTGTTTTCGTGTACTGAGTTGAAAATAAGAAATCGGGGTCCTAGCGTATGGATACGTTGGCCACCGCAAAAACACTGGACTCCCTGGACTGAAAACCACACTCACTACCCTTAACACTATTGCTTCATAGAAAATATCAGTGCCCTACATTCTGTGGTAGAACCGACTCCTCTGATACGAATTTTTCACAACTCGTCCCCCGGGTCCCATGCCGTGACTACCCCAAGCCCGCCTTCCATAGGCCAGGGGTTGGAGACTAGCACCAAAGGTGTAATTACCCAAAAATGGGAAGTCATTGCCTTTATAACATGTAAACACACACATCCGATATGAACACGAGTAAACTGTATAACCAACAAGTGAGTACAGTTAGTAAAAAGGGACAAAAATACAAGCCCAACTGGAATTTACAAGAAATTGAAAGTAAAAGTACTACTGAAGAAAAAGGAAAAACAGCTACAAGGTCATCCTACGAGGTTCCTACCTAAAGGGTAGGTGAAGATTGCCTCCTCATCACTCCACATCTGTCTGTCTCCTCCCTGTACCAACATGACATATGGTCCACCTCCGTGTACCATCCATTCCTGGTAATATCAGCCTCGATCAGTGATTTCTGTCATTTCCATCCAACACAACGAGGTGCGGGAATTGCCCGTGCAGGGGTGAGTATAAGGATACTCAGTAGAGACCCCGAGACCCTCAAGGTCTCACAAAATCCAACAAGGATAAACCACAAAGTATGAAAATCAACAGATAGCCTTACTTAGGTATATTCCTATACATATACCTAAGTTATCAAGTTATCCATATCAATCACGAGGAAAACATAGTAAAACAAACTCAGATCAACCGAGATTTTATTCTAAGGGGTAGTAACATTTCAAACTGTCGACTTCTAGAGAACTCCTCATCTATTGAGTATAGTGGGTCTGCCAAAACAACTGGGAACTTCCCACTATCCTTGGACTACTGAGGTACTTCTCCTCTCGAGTACCATGGGTCTCCTACGTCACATAGAGGCTCTCCCTACCGTGGTTCTGCCGCCACAACCAGGCGCTCCCCCACATAGCCTGCAGAGGTACTCCTCCTATCGAGTAACGCAGGTCTGCCTCCACAACCAGACACTCCTCCTCCGTGGGTCTACCACGACAACTAGGCGCTCCCCACTGGGCTAGTCAGTCACTCCCAGTCAATCGGTTAGCAGTCGTCAAGTTTCAACCAACTATTGGGTTCTCGCACAAAAGCTATCTCATCTCTGGAAGATACGCTCCAAAAGTTATTGGTCCATGTTCCAATAGGAACAATGTCCCATAAATATGTATCCCAAATCTCCCCCACGTCATAGGGGATTCAACACAACTGACGGATCATCAATCGGACACCAGGTCTGTGAGTTATTTGTCTTTTAGTACTAGTGGCCTGGTTGGACTCGTGAACGATCCCACCTGACCATATCTCAACAATACCCCAAATTCTAGTGGAATATACTCAAAGTGACAGCCACACTCCAAGATTACCAGCACAAATGATGGTTCATCAAACAGATGTCTGATGCCAAAGATATGGCCAAAAGAATGTAAAGGGTTGTAGTGGGCCCGGGTCTGGTCCGACCCAGTCAGACAGACCCGGCTTGACCCAGTCTGGGCTGACCCGGTTGGGCTGACCCGGCCCGACCCAGTCTGGGCTGACCCAGTTCAGGTCGACCCGACCTAACCCATTTGGTCTGGCCTGGCCCGTTGGGCGGGCCAGCCAGTTATTTTCAGCCCGGCCCATTGGGCCCCGCCTACCAGGCCACAAGGGAGCGGTGCAGCTCGGCCCGGCCTGGGGCGGCTCGGCCAGGAAGAGCACCGCGATGGGCCGATTTGGCCAGGGCGCCGTGAGGGCGCGGTCAGTGCGGCCGGGGACAGCACGGCTGGGGCACAAGGGTGCCACCAACACGGGGGGCGCGGATGAGGCGCCACCAGCACAGGGACGCGACCGGTGGGGGGGGCACCTCCGGTGAGGCGCCACGACCGGAGTGGGTGGCACGGCCACTGATGTGGCACGACCGGTGAGGGTGGCATGACCGGGGAGGCGGTGGGCCCGGCGAGGGTGGCATGGCCGGCGAGGCGGCGCGACCGGCGAGGGTGGGGCGGCACGGCCGGGGCATGGCGCGGTCGGGGTGTAGGGGCCGGTTTGGTTCGGTTCGGAGGGCTGTGGGTAGTGAAACCATTTCCTTCGTCACCTTCCACGACATTGAAGTCTCTTTCCTCTGTTTCAAAGAACACCACAAAAGATATTAGTGGAGGGGTCGGACCACGTTGGTTTGGTCTGCACCCTCCGTGTTTAGGGTGATAGCAATTGGCCCACAATAACGAAGCACAACAACTCTCCCGCAAAATGAAAACATCCTCATTCTTCATTTTGAAAGAAAGGAAGAACATGGGAATAAATCATACTTAAATAAAATTAAGCCCCTACCTTGTTATTTGTTTGCTGACGGAGTCGTGGGGAAGGAGGTGAATTGTTGGGAAAAGACGGACGTCGATGTCGTTGGTGTTTTCCTCGATTGTTGGTTTGTGCACCGGCTCGCCGTAGTCAAAGACGCCCTACGTCGGAGGAACTCTCGAGGAAGAAGTTTGATGTCGGGGTCGACATTATTCATCGGTGGGGCATTCTTTGTAGTGGAAGCGTTCTTCGTTAGAGAGTTTTCTCTCAAGATCTCTAATCCTCCTTTACCAACCTTTTTCGAACAAATGAATAGATAGCCCCTACAAATAATTTATTATCTATTATTTATATTGAGGGGTTTAAAATTAAAATTTTAGCATTTAATTAAATGAGATGGCTCAATTAATTAAAGGGAGAGGGTTGACACCATTAAAAGAGGGGGGGGGGGGGTGGCACCATTACGTTAAGGGAGGTCCAGAGACTCTCCCTCATTTATGAGGGAGTTCATAGGTTTTCCTCAATTAATTGGGGGGTTTTGTCCCAGGTGGTCCCCACACCATAACCTCTCATGGGAGGTTAGGTTCAGGTGGGCCCCAGCACCATAACCTCTCATGGGAGGTTAAGGTGTGGTGGTCCCCACCTCCAACTTCCACATGGGTGGTTATAAAAGATAAAATAAAATAAAACATGCATTTATTTTATTTTATTGTTTCCATGAAAACCCCCAAAAACTATCTTTCACCATCGACCACCTTCTATCGAGGTGAAAGTATTCTTAAGAAAAAACTAGCGCTGCGAGTTCAACAGTGTCCTTGGATTTCAATTCCGAGCACTGGTTAAAAAGTTATAAAAACCCACTCATACGTTTACTAAACGTACCCGAACCAAACTTCAAAAATTGATTTCGGGCACACCCAACCTCAGAATCACACACCGTCAACATTCAAGGGCTTGTAAAATTTTTATATATTTAAAAACAATTACATGGAAATTTTGGGTCTTTACAATAACCTCCAATGAATTGGCTATAGAAGCCGTTTGTATAGTTATTCCCTTTAGTGATATGTGTGGAAGTCGACCATATGGTTATTCCGTTTTAGTATGTTTATGTCCCAAGTTACCTTTATATGTTATGTGTTCTTTATATGGGTTTAATGATAATCTGTTGGTTACAAAAAAGTAATAAAGGATCTTTTATTCAGTGAAGAGTATTTACTACTTCAAAAAGGTGAAAAGTATTACTTATGATAAAGAATTCATGGTTTACTTGTTGTTTTAAGAAAAACATACAATTTTTATTCATTGTGTATCCCTTAATGAGCTTTTTATGCTCATCCCAAGTTATTAAAATGTTTTTCACAGGACATAAAGTGGAATAGGGTCAAGGATGGGATGAAAGAAAATTCATGTTGTTTAAAACATGGAACCAGACATGACTCTTTTTTTAAGTATTTTTATTTTGTGAAAAATATGGGAACTGAGTAGAAGTGTATACCTTGTGACTTTTGGGATGTAATATAATATTCATGACCTAATTCTATGAAACTCTAAACCTAAAAAGATCCTCAAAGGTAATTATTCATTTAAATCATGATTATGTAATGTTTTATGGTCAGGACCTTATAGTTGGTATCAGAGGTCAATTTAGATAACCTTAAGAGTTAGGGTTTTGTTTAATTAACATCCATTAATAAATTTATGATAAGATTGAAGTGATATAGACTTTATAGATTACCATGTTTCTTTGCCTATGATATTTCTGGGTTCATAATGGTTTTCCATAGAAGAAACATGATCTCTATGTTGGGATGACATTAGGAGGAAGACAGCCTTCCAAATCAGCAACCTGAGATGGTTGAAATCGGAATGGAACAGTTTGTTGTAGTGACGGAACAGATGAATAAGGCTATAAATGGTGGTGGTATCCCTACACAATATCATCCATATCAACCACAGAAGAACATTTTAGTAGTAGATCATTTCATGAGGCAACATCCCCCATCATTTAGAGGATCATCTGACCCTGTGCTAGCTGAAGGGTGGATTAAAGCATTGGAGAAAATTTTTGATGTCATGGGTTGTTCAGAACATCAAAAGGTTAGTCTCAATGTTTACTGTTTTGAAGGTGAAGCTGATCAGTGGTGTTTGATGGTGAAAAATATCAGGGATAGTGTGGAGATTGATGCTCTTGATTGGGAGGAATTCAAAGGTATGATCCTTGAGAAATATTTTCTTAAGGTGGTTCGACTTAGGATGGAAAAACAATTCTTGGAATTGAGGCAGGAGGATGACTCAGTGGCTTCTTACAAAGGAATGTTCACTTGACTGGCAAGGTATGCTTCAAATTTCATCTAAAATCTTGATAGTAAGACAAACTGATTTTACTCAGGACTGAAACCATGATATCGAAGAGCATTAACATCTCATGAGTTTGAACATTATGATAAACTTGTTCAATGTGTGAAGAATGTGGAAATGAAGATTTTCTATGATCATGTGTTCTTTTACAAACAACAGAATAACAGGTCCAATTGGTAGGCAAAGGGAAAGAATTCATCAAAGAAGCTAGGTGGTAAGAAAATAGAATATCTATCTTGTGAGAAGTGTGGTAAAAAGCATCTTGGATAATGTTTATCAAAGTCTGTAAAGTGATTCCAGTGTGGTATGTCTGGTCATATTGCCCGTAACTATATGGAAGATGATCAAGCTGAAAATGAAACTCTAGTAGTAAGATGTTTTAAGTGAAATTAAATGGGTTATTATTCAACTGAGTGTTCAATGAAGAACTCAACTAAGGGAACACAACTTCAGTATAAGACTAAATGGGTGGTGAAATCCATTTCAACCTACTTTAGTAGATGTTGGTCCATCAAATGAAGTAATATCAGGTATACTATTTGTTTTTTTAGATTATTTCAATGTGTTTTCTGATTTAGGGTCTATACATTCTTTCATTTCTAAGTAGTTTTCTAGTAAATTGGGAAAGATATATCAATATATGAATCATGAACTTATGGTAAAAACACCTGGAGGAAATGTTGAGACAAAATGAAATTATAAGAACCTTCATGTCCTTGTGTGTGGAGAGAATCTATAAGCAAACCTTATTGTTTTACCTCAAGTAGAGTTTGATGATATTTTGGGCATAGATTGGAAATCTTTTTATCATGCTAAGATTGACTACAGAGCTAAAGAGGTTTCTTTTCAGAAAGATTTTCATTTTGTGTAAAAAAAATGAACCCTTACTTTTGATAACATACAAGGAAGATGAGAAACAAGAAAAATATGGAAATTAATTTTACCTTGCACATATTGTTGAAAACAAAGGAACTGTTTAGATTAATGATGGGCCATTAGTAAATGAGTATCTGGATTTTTTTTATGATGAGTTTCCTGGTATAATACCTGATTGAGAAGTTGAATTTACTATTGACTTAGTTCCTGATGCTAATCCAATTTCAAAACCCCCTTGGCTCAAATTTAACTTTTGTATTTAAAGAAGCAATTATAGAAGTTAATAGATAAAGTTTTCATTCGACCTAGAAGATCACCATGGGGTGCTCCTGTATTGTTTTCTAAAAAGATAGATGGTTCAATGAGACTGTGCATTGATTATAGAGCATTGAATAATATCACTATTAAGAACTAGTATTCTTTGCCTCATATAGATGATTAGTTTGATCAGCTCCTGAGAGCTCCATATTTTTCGAAGATTGACTTGAGGTTGGGGTACCATCAGTTGAAAGTAAAGGAATCAGACATTCCGAAGACCGTGTTTTTTATTATATATAGCCATTATAAATTTGTAGTTATTACTTTTGGTTTAACTAATGCAACTGTTGTATTCATGGATCTCATGAATAGAATTTTTGGTGATTTATTGGATAATTTTTTGGTTGTTATCATTGATGATATTTTTGTTTTTTCTAAAAGCAAAGATAAATATGAATGTCATTTAAGGGTTGTCTTGTAAACCATAAAAGAAAAGATACTATGTGTGAAATTCAGAAAGTGTGTGTTTTGGTTAAAAAACAATCTTTCATTGGTCACATTGTTTCAAAAAATGGCATTACTGTTGATCCTTCTAAAACAAAAGTTGTTGAAGAATGGACAAGACCCACAAATATAACTGAGATCTGTAGTTTTCTTAGATTAACTGGTTATTACGAGAGGTTTGTTGAGAATTTTTCACTATTATCTAGTCCAATGACTATGTTAACTCGAAAAGGTGTTAAGTTCATTTGAAAAAAGAGAATGTGATGATTGTTTTTAGGAATTGAAATATAGATGGGTGAATGCTCCAGTTTTGGCAATGCCTTCCAGAAATGGTGAGTTTATTATTTATAGGGATGCTTCATTGAATGGGCTTGTCTATGTCCATATGAAGAATGATCAGGTAATTGCTTATGCTTCACGTCAACTGAAACCTTATGAGTTAAATTACCCTACCCAATATTTGGAATTAGATGATGTTGTTTTTTCTTAAAAAATTTGGAGGCATCATTTGTACGGAGTAAAATGTGAAATATATACTGACCACAAATTTTTAATATATATATATATTAATTAAAAAATAATTGAACATGAGACAGAGGAGATGGCTTGAATTAATCAATTATTATGATTGCACAATCCTTTACCATCCGGGAAAAGCAAATAAAGTGGTTGATGCTTTGAGTCAAAAAAGTAATGCTTCATTAACCATGATACGTTTGGAATGAGATACTTTGGTTTTAGATTTGATGAACATTGTCATAGAAGTTGTTGGTGTAAAAAATTATTATGTTTTATTTTAGGTTTCAATGAGATCAACTCTATCAGATAGAATTAAGCAAGTACAGAAGGAAGACAGTGAGTTACAGAAGAAGGTAGAGTTGGTTCATAAGAGTAAGTTTCCTGATTTTAACATTGATAATGATTGTGGTTTGAGGTTTGGGAAGAGATTATGTGTGCCTTGTGATTTACAGTTGAATAATGAGTTGTTATGTGACGCTCATAGTTTTCCAGTTTCAGTTTATCCTAGCAGTACTATGATATACATAGATCTTTGGGAGTATTACTGATGTGAAGGAATGAAAAGATATATTTCTGATTTTACTATGAAGTGTTTGACCTGTCAGCAAGTAAAGGAAGAGTGGAAGTTACTAAAAGGGATGATTTAGTATTTACTGGTTCCAGAGTGGAAATGGGAAAATATATCCATGGAATTCGTTGTGGGATTACCAAAGACATCATATGGTAACAATGCAATCTAGGTTATTGTTGATCAATTGACTAAATCTTCTTATTTCATTCCTATTCGAGATACATTGTCTCTAGATCAACATTCTTAGTTGTGTGTTGAAGATAGTCAGGTTACATGGTGTTCCCCTCTCCATTGTGTTTGATCGTGATCCCAGGGTTACTTCTAAATCTTAGAAAGGCTTTTAAAATTTGTTGGGTTTTGAATTAAATTTTAGTAAAACTTTTCATCTACAAAAAAATGGGCTGTCAGAACCAACAATTAAGACCTTGGAGGATATTCTACGTGCTATCTCAATGGATTACCAGGGAAGTTGGGGCCAACATCTTTCTTTGGATGAATTTTATTATAATAACAGCTTTCATTCCAGTATACAGATGGCTCTATTTGAAGCATTATATGGAAGGCATTGTCAAAATCCATCTTTTTGGGATGAAGTTGGTTAAAGGAAGCTGATGGGACCAAAATATGTAGAAGATATGGAAGAAAAAGATCAGTTGATTTACAAGCACATGAGAACAGCTCAATGCAGGCAGAAATGTTATGTGGATAATTTAAGGAAGGATCTTTCTTTAAAGGCAGGTGATCATGTCTTCATCAAATTTTCTCCAGAGAAGAGTGTGACGTGTTTTGGTAAGAAGGGAAAGCCGAGTCCGAGGTTCATTGGAACATATAAAATCTTAGAGAGAGTTGGATCAGTTTCGTATAGAGTGTATTTACCTCCAAGTTTGTCCTAGGTACACAATGTTTTTCATGTTTCAACATTGAGAAAGTATATGTTAGATCCATCTCTTGTTTTGAGCCAAGAGGTAGTTCAGTTGGAATAAAATCTCTCTTATGAGGAAAAACTAGTCTAGATTCTTGATTGTAGAGAGAAAGTGCTAAATAATAAGGTAATTCACCAAGTAAAGGTTTTGTGGGAAAACCATATGGTTGAAGATGCAATGTGGGAATCTGAAAATGCAATGAGGGGTAAATACCCCTATTTATTTGATAAGTGAATAAAATTATGAGGACACAATTTTCAAAAGGGGGGAGGATGTAACATCCCAGGTAAATAATGAAACATGACAGTTTCATATTTATTGATATCTGTGAATTAAATATTAATTTTACCTTAAGGGGGTTACCATGTTCGATGGCGTACCCGATACGTAACAATTGGTTTCTTTGAAATCTAACATTGCACACTAACAATATAATATTATTATTTAAAATGGTAGTTAACGCCTAGCCGTTGTATTCACGGGAATGAAAAAAACTAACTACAATACGATTATACATGTTTTTAAATGTTTTTACATTTATCCAATAAAAGTTAGAGGATTAAAATTTGAATGAATCTAATTTTAAGCATAATTTAATTTAAAAGGTAGATTTGTCGCCTTTTGATGGAAAACCCTCATTAAATCTAGTTTTGGTCACTTTAATATATTATATTTAATCAAATATAATTCTTCTTTATAATTGAGATATCAAAATTTACTTTTGGTAAATTTTTGGTATTTTACTGATAAAATTCATTTTTAATGAATAGTGGAATATAATGTATTTTAATTCAAAACTGACTTTTAATCTATATTATTTATATGGTTAGTTTATCTTTTTAATTGTTTTATAGTATAATTAGATTATATTTTTACCACTTAATCCAATGTTGGTCATTGGAATTAATTTCACTTTGAATTGGACATAAACAATTGTCAATCTTTTGAGAGTTAATATTTCCTAAAAACACACATTTTTTGACAATGGGAATTAATTTTAAATTAATTAATCCAACATATATATTTTTAATTTTGTAAAATAGACATAATTTTTTAATTCATAATATCAAATATAGATTATTCTGAATTTTTGGTATTTTTATGAAAAACAACAATTTTTGATGAATAGTTAAAACACTGAGTAGTAGTTAAAAAGCTGAATTTTTCATTTAAATGAAATTTTACCACTTCTTTGAATTGAATTTCAAAAATCAGACATACATGTTTGTTATTAGTAAGTAAAATTTAGTTCAATATGATGTTTTTTTGGGTGAATTGTATCTTTTGACATTTATTTACCATAGTTAAAATGTAAATCTGGTAATTAAGGGTAAAAAAATAATATTATAGTAATATTAAATTACCCTAAAACATGACCTAATCCTACTGGTTGATACATATCTGACCAGGGCATCCTTGGGTCGATTTTTTGGCCCCATGGGGCCACTTGGGAGTGATAATGACACTTTATTTCAATTAACTTAAAGTAAAGACAACAATGACACAAACAAATATCTTTTAGTAAATTAATTTTTACATAGGGTTATATAAGTTATCTTTTCAACTATAAATATTATTTGGAAAGATAAAAAAATTCCTATATCATGGTATTTGTTTTAAAATTTTTAGACATGACATAAATAATATTATTTATGACACAATAATGATACAGTGTTTACCTTATTAATGAATGATTTAAATAAATAATATTATAAAGATTAAAATAATATCCAAAACCAATAAAATTATTATTGGAAGATTTTATTTTGACCATGAGTCATATTATATTAAACTTTAATAAGTTTTTTACATTTATAAACTGAAAATAATTATATAATAAAATAATATTTTCACACTTTCCTAAAGAGACCCTCCTCCCCCTTATAAAAATCCCTCACCTCGAACCCATTCCTCACAATTCAAAATCCCATTGGCTCATGCATCCACTATACAATTAAGCTCCCTACATCCATTTCCTCCACCAAGAAGCCTTACCATAGGCATAAGTCACTTCAATAAGTCATTTTGGTTAAAACCAAAGGCAGTTACCCAAATTAATGGTAATAGTTTCTCTTAAATTTTTTTGTTTTATTTTACTTCTCCAACTACATAAACTCATTTTATTACTTTATTTTATAAAAACACCAGCATACTTAATATAATAGGTTGTTGTTATGAGAATTATTCTAAATAAAATTACAGACACCTCTGTCTAATGGGTAAATAACATACAATTTTTGTGGATGGAAAACTACTGCCTCACGAAATGATGATTGTTCAAATATCTACAACCTCCTCTCATGGTGGACCTTAGGTTGGAACTATATTTATATATGATATATATTATATTTATATTGTTTCTATTCTTCTATATTTTTTATTTATAGAATACCTTTATGGTTTCCAGAGTAGGTAAATACGATAATCTCATTTGAGTAAGTGCGGACTACCGCCCCCTCAAAGTGATAAGACTTGTTAATGCCATATGTGGGACGTATAAAGGATGGATTTAATGATATTATATATATTATATTATACTGGAATTATAATGTACCAATTTATCATTTTTTTAATTCCATTAAAATAAGAAATAGAAATTAAAGTAGCATTCATGTGTACGTACGACTTACCGTCCATGAACGGTGCATTTCATTTCTTAGCCCCAAATGTTATGTACTATTACCAATACATGTATATACTGGATATATATGATATATATGATATTTAAATAATCAATATCATTCTGTATATAATTTACTTTTGACCACATGAGGAACTTGTAAATATTTGAAGCTCTTTTTTGACTCAAGTACCAAATATCGACAAAACGACCATTATTAACATAAATGATTTAATAATGTTTATAACATGGTAATATGTAATATAGAAGATATTAAAAACATGAAAAAGGTTCTTAAGATAGTAGAAATTAACTTTAGTTTATTATTCAGGAGATTAAATAATGAAGGAGTCAAGTTGGACCCAAGGTAATGGTCTTCGTCTCAATCTCCTTTCATTGAGAATATTTTGTTTTAATACATGAAATTATTTTGTACTTTGTAAAAACACATTTGAATTTTCATTTCATTCAAAGGGAATATTTTTCTATGAATATTTTTACTAAATGACAAAAAAGATGTTTCTTTTAACGTAAGCGGTGACAACGACCTTCAGACGCCATGAGTATTATTTGATATTTAGCATCTTTAAAAAGCCGTAATTTTTTTAAAGGAAATTAAATACCATATACTCTTTTATGTATTTTGATATTGAAAATGGTTTTGATAATGGATTTTTATGTCAATATATTTTGAGAAATATATTTTTTGGGAAAACTTTGTGTATAAGGTTGTATTTGTTGTCAACAGTTGTCAATGAAGATAAAAATGAAGGAGATCAAGAAGTACTCCAATGAAATGGAGGAATGGAAATTCAGATGATTGTTGTACTGATCATAAGTTCAAATAACTTGTGTCAAAGGTAACACATTGTTTGCAATAGTGAAGAATGGTGAGGTACAATCCATCTGAGGATGTTTTAAGAAGAATGAGGATTTGATGAAGACCATGAAATTCTTCATGATTTCACGAGAACCGTGCAAGAGACTTCTTGAATAATAGAATCATATGATTTGCATGAAGTAGAGAATGGTAGTTGAAGATGAAGACAATTTCCAAGGGATTGGAATTCTGAGATGGTCATGAACATCACATTGTATCAAAATATGATGATGCTAGAACTGAACTATCGAAGGATATATATCACGATAGTGATGTTTGTGATGAAAGAAGAAGAGTTGGTGAAGAAGGTAAATCATAGAAATGAAGCATTTTTTAGGAGATTGTGATTGTTGAAAAAGAAAACAATGACATACAAATTTTTTGAAAAAGGGGATTTCATGGTGGCATGTCGTGTTCAAGGGCTGCGGTTAACGATCCATGTTTGATTCAAGAACATCGACAAAGGAATGGATGATTTTAAGGTGGTACAAAAAGAGTAGTAACAAGGAGGTGCCATTTTCCAGTGTTTGCCAAATTTTTGGGCCTCAAAATTGAAAAATGGAAAAAATTGTTTTTGGAAAAGGGACTTGTGCACCGAGGTCTTTGAGGCTTGGAAACTTTCACTCCATATGTTTTTCAAGATCAGAACATCAAAATATGGCAAAGGGACAAGGGTCTCTAAAGTTTTGGGTTTGGTCGCGCAAATGACTAGCGTAACAAAAGGGAATTGCACTCCATTGACTTGAAGGAGAGGAATCTTGCATGCCATTTGTTTTTCAATATTAGAACATCAATATATGGAAAAGGGATGATGGCCATGCAAGATTTGTCTTTGGTCACACAAGTGACTAGTGCGGCAGAGACAAGTGTGGCAGGACTAGGGTGGATAAACTTGCGCGTCAAAGGGGGAAATGTGTGCCGTCGCACAGGGTGTCCAAATGCCTATAAATACAGGTCAAACCCAACTCATTATGGACATGCTCAACACTTAGAGAAAATCAGATCTCCCGTTGCGTAGGTGTGGTGGTCGCACAAGTGGTGTGTGGTCGCACAAGTATATGTTGTGCGCCAGTCATTTGTTGTGCACCCAAGGAGGCTTGGGTGAGAAAGGAAGGAAGTCGCAAATATTTTGAGTTGAAGAAGGACATGTCGCGCAAGTGGTTTGGTGATACTTGCGTGAAAGATTTTTGAAGTTGCTTTCCCATTGTTAGTTGCAAGCCAAAATCAGTTTGGGTATAAAAAGATGCGAGTCGCGCAAGTCTGAAGTTGAAGAAGTGAGTGTCGCGCAAGTGGTTGAGGTGAACTTGCATGCCGGTTTGGACTTGCACGCCAAGACATGTGCTCCATCCGGAAACTTGTGTGCCGAGCTTGGGGAAGCGTTCCAGATATAGTTGACGCACAACGGTCTTTTTGGAGCTGCAAAAAATCTGAAAGATTGCCTGATACCTTTGGTGAAAATTGATATTTTTCTATGGATGAGAATTGGACTTCAATAGAGCATCTACATACAATAGAGGATGCATTATTTTGCAATGATGAAGAGAAATTCATGTCTATAAACTGAGTGGGACTTTATCAAAGGTAGTGAGCCAGGGGGAGTCAACGGGAGTGACCCGAGGGACGCAGTGAGCTATCCCTGAACTTTTGTAAAGGCAATGAGCCTGGGACAGAGTGACTGTGCCCGAAGCATTGTAATCCACAACTAGTGAAGAATAGTAGAATTTGGTACGACCGAAAATCTATTGGTGTATGATCCCTGGACTTAGCCCTTAGTGGTGAACCAAGTAAAAAGTTTTGTGTCATCTATTTGCATGTGAATGTTTTATTTATTCCCATATCCTTCATACAGGTTAAACTAGTTCCTACCAACGTGGGAACAAGATCTGTTAGTTTAAAAGAAACATTTGACACCCTGATTGACCCCTCCCCTCTCAGGGTGTCCCAAGGTCCTACAATATTGTGATTTAAATGTGGAAATGCTTTCATTCTTTTATGTTTTTTGTATGTGTTAGGATTTTATAATAGTACTTAGACATTTGACAGGTGGTTACGTGATAAACCAAATGAAAGGGGGTGTCGTGATAAACCAGGATGGGTGGTTACCTTATAACCTCCAATGAATTTGTTATGGAAGTTATCCATATGGCTATTCCATTTAGTGATATGTGTGAAATTGGACCGTATGGTTATTCCATTTAAGTATGTTTGTGTCCCAAGTTACCTTTATATGTTATGTGTTATTTATATGGGTTTTATGGTAATATTTTGGTTATAAAAGGGCAAGAAATGATCTTTTATTCTGTGAAGAGTATTAACTACTCTCTAAAGGTGAAAATTATTACTTATGATAATGTATTCATGTTTTACTTGTTGTTTTAAAAAAAACTAACAATTTTCCTTCTTTTTGTATCCCTTACTGAGATTTTTATGCTCATCCCAAGTTTTTGAAATGTTTTTCATTGGACATAAAGTGGAATAGGGTCAATGATGAGATCAAGGAAAATTCATGCTATCTAAAACATGGATCTAGACATGATTCTTTTTTTAAGAATTTTTATTTTGTGAAAAATATGGGAACTGAGTAGAAGTGTCCACTTTGTAACTTTTGGGATGTAATGTAACAGTTATGAACAAATTCTCTAAAATATAAACCTGAAAAGATCCTCAATGTGAATTATTCATTTAATTGTAGATTATGTAATATTTTAAGGCCGAGTCCTTATAAATACCAACAACGATGACACACAACCTCTCCTCCGATGGACTTTAACCCACGGTGACCCCTTTCCCCATCCCCCAGGTGGCCTTTCTCACCCAACCACAACCAATCTTCCCCTACCCCAACAACCCTTCTACCCCCAATAGCGACCCATATTATCCTTCCCCATCCCCCATCATACCCTTCTCCACCCAAAATTAGCATCTCTTATCCTTTTCTTAGAAAATTAATCCCCTGAGAGTGGAACCATACTAAATCCCCTTCTCCACATAACCCCATCCTACTCCTCTCTCGGCCTCGACCTAAATTTACCTACACCTATCCGTCCACGGGTCAGACTTCACGGGACTCATCTCCCAAAAATAAATGTTTTCTATTTCTCTATCCTCACCACATTAACCTTATACCACAAAATTTATCCCTATTATTGGGAGGTTTAATATTTATTTAATTACTTTGTTTATGGTTTCAGGTCATATTGAATCACTTTTATGTTGAATTTTTGTTCACCCGAATCTAGACCCTACTTTAATTAATAATGACGGTGGGTGATGTTAAAAATATATTATAATTTTTTGATAAAAAAATTATCTATTTACATTTTATATTATATGATGAATAGTGCCAATCTTGTACCAATGGTTAAAATTTGGTTTAATTTACCTCAAAACAGACCTCAGTGTGCCAAGGCGTTGGAAGAATTTTTAGATGATTCAATTTCAAAGCAATCAGTGGATGGTAGAAAACAATTTCTATTTCTTGATTATAAATTCAACATATGGTTTAATATAATGAAGTATATACTCACTTGATATTGAAATATTTTCCTTCCTAATATGTATGATGGATTTTTCATGGCAGAAAAATTTTATGGAAAGTAAAAACAATGAATATCCAATAAACAAAATCTAAAGTGGGATGACATAGGAGAATTCAGTTGGAAACATGATAAATGATTTTTTTGTATTTATAGTATATAATGTGAAATCATTAAATAGATAAAAATAACCTTCATTTTATCATGATTGGGATAATATTTCTCAAAACATTAGAGAGGAAAATGAGTTTTATGAATTAGTTGAAGATGGAAAACAAGAATTGTATGAACGGTGTGACACGTTTTCAATGTTTTATTTTATTTCTTGATTTTAGTATATCAATTGTATTTATGTAATTACTGAAAAGTAGTTTCCATGATTTTATATTTTCTTAATGATGCATTTATGAAGCTTAGATATTTGTTTTATTATTTGATATAAAGAAAATAACAAACTAATTTGTATATGATTATAAAAAGATACAAGCATGCCCAGATGATGGCATGTTTCATTGGGTATGATATTATAATAAGTAATAGTGAATATAATTTCATACAATTATATGGAATTTGATGAGAAAAAATGAGATAAACAATCAATACAACACTAGGAAGAAGTATAAGAAGAAGACTCCCACAAAGGTATTGTGTTACTTTCCCCTGAGATAATGCTTGTAAAGATTATTCTAGTTGTATAAGACTACATACAACATGAAGAAGTATTATTAGTATCGTATCAATGAGGTATTTTATGAGACATCAAAATGATTCAATATCATGGATGATGTTTGATTCATTATAAAAAACCTTTTCTTTGGATCCTAGGAATATATGTAACGGATTGTCTTAGGGTGGTTTTAACCCTTTTGGACTTTTATGTCCTAATTGTAGCATATGGATTGTTTTTATGATTTCCTATAATATACCTCCTTGGGTTTTTATGAAGAGTAAATATTTCATTATTTTAATGATTATTCATAGAAAACAAATTCATATAAATAAAATTGATGTAAACCTTCAACCACTTATCAATGAATTAAATGAATTTTAGGACAATGGCATTAAAATATATTATGTGTTAACAAGAAAATTTTTAAAAAAGTATATTACATTAATGTCAACAATTGGTGACTTTTATGGTCTAGAAAACCCCTCAAGTTGAAGCACTGATACTAGTTTGCCTTGTCAAGTTTTTAATTTCTATTTTGAACATCAATGAATACCTCATTGTAAAAAAATGGTGTTTTATTTTTAATCATTTATTTCTTGAAATTTATCATAAATTTTGGATTAATATGTCATAATAAAATTATTATATTGAATTTAGAATGTAATTGATTGTTTTATGCAGTACTATAATATTTAGAAAATTAATTAACATCACTATAGAGTTTATAAAATGTAAACATTTTGATGAAGGGGCTAAAGTGTATGACGTAAAATATCCAAAGATCATAGAGCAAAAAATAAGAAGAAAATGAGTATATTTTTTAAAATTACTTATTTAGACTTTAAGTTTATACATAATTCATAACAAAATTCATATTGAGAAGAACATCTTTGACAATTTAATTTTTAAATTACTTCATGTCCTAGGTAAATCAACAGATCACCTTACTACTTGTAATGATTTAAAATCATTGAATATAAAGAATGGTTTATGGGAAAATGTTAATGTAGAATATCCTTTAGATATTTTTATAATGAAAAATTATGACAAAGATGTACTACATTTAACTTTAATGAATATAAAAGGTCAAATTAGATATTCAATGAACATTTCAAGGTTCTTTAACATAAAAAATTAAAAGGGACATGGATTAAAAAGTAATAAATCACACATTCTTATGGAGTAGTTTCTTCCGTTGGAATTACATTACATGTTTACTAAAAATGTAATAAAATTTATTGTTGAGTTTTTACCTTCTTATGATATGTTTTTGGAAATACTATAAAATCAAATGATCTTGATAAAATTAAATAAATAATTTTTTTGACACTATCATTTCCAGATGTTATTCCCCCCCATAATTTTTCATTGTCATGATTCATTTTTCTATTTGTTGGATATAAGAAGCTATACTTATTAGACCAATACACTATAGATGGATGTATCCATATACGCGGTATGTTAATAATATTTTTATTTTTCCTGATGAATTATAGTTTTTCAAATAATTCTGTAAATATTTTTAATATGTTTTTTCATCCAGTACATAGGTCATTTGAAATCATATGTGAGGAATAAAGCTTAAATAGAGGTTTTTGTTATTTTTGGATATATATGCTAAGTGTTATTGCCCATAGTTTCTAGGTATCTAAATGGTATTTAGACTAGATTCTACTATTTTGGATGTGTTGATGACATCTCTATTAATTCTCATTCTGGAAACTAGTCATCTTTTTTTACAACTGTTGGATGACTGACTTGAAAGGTGTCAAATTTTACATTAATTGAATTGGAGTTACTATAAGAACATAGTTATTTTCGAATCAATAGTCTTATTTCAGATCCATTTATTGAGGAATTTATACTTCATTCCAGGAGAGGACTAAGGGGTCGATCACAAAATGATCTAGAATTAACAAAAGTTTTTAATAAAGAGATTTTAGAATGACTTTCCCATTGTGAAAGTATATATACTCACATTCATGTTATTGATGTGCAGTTATTTTATATATGTAAAAATCAATAACATATTTCTTCTCATCTAGATAATTAATATTGATAGTCGAGTTGAAATAATAAATGAGTAGATGTTTTATTGTTGGTGTCCTATAAGGAAGGGTAAGAGATTTTATTCCTATAATATTCATGGATTCATGTTTCGTAAAATTTATCAAGAATAAGGATTGAAAAATAAAAATATTGGTGTATTTACATTTTTATAGGTGATATAATATGAAAATTTGATCAATATAATTTAATTAAACCATCATGGTTATTTTTTTTGGTTTTTATATTCAAATGAATGTGGGTAAATATTGATATTGGTATAATGAAAAAGGTGTTTCATTTTAATTATTTCAACTTCTCTCACTTTACCCATATCAATGTGTGTGTAAAGAGAGATCCATTTATCTTATATTCACAAGAAGAGATGGTTTATTATGTGGATTGTGAAATACATGGTGGTTAGAGTGTTTTTGTAAACTTAAAACAGAGTAACTTTTATGATATGAGTGATGAAGGTAAATTGGTACATTTTGAAAATGAACCTCATCAACCAAAAAACATTCAACAAATTTTTGAAAATATTTAAGTAATAGAACATATAATAGAGGGCTAAAATGATGTACTTTTCATAATGGAGGTCAATAAAAATGATTAAAAATATGATAATGATAATTGAATGATTAAATTAGAAATGAAACTATAATAAAATTTCCCATTTATAAGTGTTTTTTACATATATACATTGTTCTATTTATTCATTTTTTTAATATTTCAATTTTTATTTTTTATAAATTGAATATATTCTGAACCATTTTAATCGTATGAATATTTAAAAAAAAAAATTTTTGACCCTATCCAATCAACATCTTAAAGCACAACACCACTACCATATGATTTAGTGTATCCGAGTGATTCATCTTTATTATAGAATTCTTGAGAGACATTTATTTCCCAATATTTTTTTGGTAGACCTCCATTTTATGCACCTCTAGTGATTTAGTAGTAAGTCATCCATAAATCTATGGGATATCGAAAAATTAACATTACAGGTATGAATGCCATTGTACAAATAACAATATATTCTATTAATTATTTAATTTATTTTTCAAACATATAAAGATAACAATAATAGATATTTAAATATGATCAAAATAGATTTATGGGACCCAAAATTATTATCATTCCATTTAATTACTTTCGGGTACCTTCTATTCATGCTGTTGGAATCTATAAAAAGATTCTTAGGCAACTTTCTGGTGAGACGGTGAGCTTCTCCATTAATTATAGGGATTGGAGGCATATTCTAACATCTTGAAAAAATGATGTGTTTGAAAACCAGGTAAAATATATATTAATTTAATATTCAATTATAACTAATTAGAAAGGATTGAGTCACATTATAATTATACTTTTAATGTGATATGTTCTTTATTTCTTGATGTTTTTATATTTTGATTTCCCTAACTCAGTTCCATGACCATGGACTCTGAAAAATGTGGGTAAGAAAATGAGATATTTTAAAAAGATATTATGGTATGAGTTTATTGACAAATCATTGAGATCTAAAAAAGGTATGAGAATGTTCCTAGATGCATTTCTCATGAGTAATGGAAGATGTTTGTTAATGTTAACAGAGATAAATCTCAAGAGGCTATTTAATATTTTATATTATCTTAATAACAAAAACATCATAGAATTATTTTCGTTAATGTTTCTAATTTTTACATGAATTATGTAACAAAATATTGTGAATCATGAGAATTAATTCATTCCTCATATCATTGGGTCTTAGTTTTTTTTGTGAAAAAAAAAACAATCTTGGTTGTATTTTATCAATTATTATTTATATTATTTGTCAATGTTTTTTTAACATTTATAAATTTTTATAAACACTAATGAATTAGGTCACTCACTTTTCTGGATTGAAGATATGCACCCCCAGTATGATAATCCTATCCTTTTTTGTTTCCTTTTCATCCTTCCTTCATTCTCATATTCTTTAGGCAGTTGTTCTTCCTATTTTTTGATAGATATATATCAAATATTTTGGATCTAGATCTAGGATTATAGATCTAGATCTATATTAGAGGAGTATTTATTTATTTGATATTTATTTAGGTTTTGGATCTGGATTTTATTCTATATCATTTTATAGCTAAATTTTGGGGATTTCCATTGGGTGATCATTGGTCAATGAATTTATTTAAATTAAGTTTATTCAAATTTTTTATTTCTATTAGATATTTAGAAATTATGTTATTTAATAAAATATTTAATTTTGTGAATTAATTAATTGAGGAGATGTGAAATTGAGGATTTTTGCAATTATGTATTTAGAGACAATTGATTGTAGAATTAATTATGAGATATAGAGATAGATTATTTGATATAATTAATTTATGAATTAATTATTAGGTATTGATATTGAGAATTGATATATTTAATTGTGGAATTAATTATTGGTTTTTGAGTATTGGATATTGACTAATTAATTGATCAACTAATTAATGGATTTGACACACTTAATTAATTGGGGATTTAATTAAGGTGGTGTATGTGACTAGTTAATATTGAGTAAACTAATGGAATTTTTTTGTTTAAATTGTTTTTGATTTTTTAGTGGAATTGATGTGGATAAATAATTGTTGTATTAATTCTGTATATGATGGTAAAATAGTAATTTATTTGTGAAACAACGAATGGGCACAAGTTCATTCTATTTTTTATGTATTAGTGGTAACATGTGAATTGAAGTATAAATTAAATAATTGTAACAATGGAATTATGAGATATGATATCCCTACGACATTCTTTTGGCTATGACATGGGGTGAAGTAGGGATTGAGGTCCATGTGTCTAAGGGAACCCATTGGTTTATATGGATAAATAATGATTATTTTATAATGTGATAAATTGTTATTTATGCATTATAATTATTTATTTTTAAAATTGAATAAAATTTCTATTGACTGGATATTATTTTAGATGTCATTGTTTATGGCCTACTGAGTTTTACTCAAACCCAACTTGGGAATCATGATCGGTACCCGATTTGATCGTGTGTATTATGGACAGTTTAAGGGAAAGGCCCTATGTTAGATGGATGATATTGGTTGGAGCGTGGATGAGGGAACTATACATGATTCGAGACCTGCTTTGGGGAGTTTCCTGTCAGTTTATTTTGGGTTTCACTTTAGACACTTCACATATACATTGTCATAGTATATTTTATTATTTAGTTTTGATATTGTATTACTAGTTTTGGCCATCTTGTGATACTGGTTATTTCAGGTTATGATTACATGTTATCCAGTTATTGTTTATTATTTTATACTGGTGAATTTACTCGGATAAAAGATGGAATAGTCTCCCCATGATCGATATATCGTACCCTCACTTCTTGTCGATAGCCTGTGGCATATGGAGAGATGAACATGAGGTTGCGTAGTTATCCGGCTTGGGGAACCTGGTTTGGATGTTACAGAGTGTTATTAGGGGAGTTTTTATTTCTTTTTTTCTTGTCTTGCTATTTGGGGAAGGAAGAAATATGACTAGGAATAGTCGGTCCTTGGTTATGAGATCGTGCATGGGAGTAGCTAACACATGAATAGGGATAACCAAACTTCCTAGGGTGGGGGATTGTTGTTATTGCTTTTTTTTATTGTAGTTTAATATCATTTAACCTAGGGTGATTCACTTGTTGAGAGATATGAATATTTATGTTTATATTTTATGATATTCGGCATGTATACCGATATGGAATTAGAGTTGATTTTTCATGCATCATTCTAGAATCTCAGGGTTATTGTGACATGCATCATTTTTGAATGCATAGGAAAACATGTTATGGGTAAGTTTTTGAACAAAAAATATTTTTTCTTACTTGGGAAATTGAAATTAAATTGGTTCTTAACATGAAATTTAGGAGTATTATAAAATTATTCATGATGAGAATAAATGGGAATATAAATGAGAAGCTTTAATAATGGGAATGTGTTTACCCTTGTTACCCATGACCTAGTTGTAGTGTGGTTAATGGTAGTGATGGAGCCTTATTTTTTACCATGTGGTGATGGTTGGGGAAAATACGTGTTGTGCCTTTTTGTGTTTCCCTCTTATGTAAATGTTCTGATTTTGTGAAGTTTGTCCTAAGGTGCGTGTTTGGAATTGTAGAGAGTATTCCTACCTAACGATGCTTTTTGAGAGAATGACATAGGGTTATGGATAGAGGTGACCTAGTAGTAGTGTAACCTAGTTCAATGATAGTTCCGAGTGATGAAGTAGGAGAGAAGTTCTGAGGTTATTCTTTCCACTTCATACAATTCTTGGGAAGAGACCATTGAATGTTTTGAAGAGTATGTTTGATCTGATAATGATGTTCTAATTGTAGTACCATCCAAATTTTATTGGAGAGGGTGGACATGGGGGATATCAGTTCTGTGATGAGTACAGTGAGAATATCCTTGACCACTTTGAGACTCTTATTGAGAGGTGGGTCATGTGTTCTGCTTACATGCTATGAGGATCAGTGACACGTTGGTGGGAAATTCAGACATAGAATGGGTAAGATGACAGTATGTTATGGAAATTATTCTTGGTATAGTTTTTAAAGCAATTATTTCTAGAGACTCTAACGTAGGAGATATCAGTTTTGTTCATGCAGTTTTTTCATAGGAGTATGACCATGATAGACTATGTAGGATTCTTTATAGGCATGAAACACTTTTCTCTAATTTTGGCGGGGTATGATATAGCTATAGTGAGGAGTTTTTAAGATGGGATTAAATGTGATATTAAGTCCCACATTAAGATTTTTTAGTTAAAGAATATTATAAAGCTGGTGGATCCGTATTTCATAGCTGATGGGAGCTTCAAGGAGGATTCCATTATAGGACCAATATTTACACCTGGATGATCAGGAGGTACGACTTTTGAGAGAAGGAAGAATCACAAAGACAATGTTTGTCCGTGAAATGGGAATCAGAGTACATGGGTAGAGGGATTAGTTTTTCAAACCCTTAACTAAGTGACTTTTCACCAGTTTGGTAGGTATAGAAACTTTTGTAGCCAGTTCCCCCAACCACCAGTAGATTTCCAATCATAAGACAATATTAGTCATCTATAGAATTTATACAAGGCCCAACGATAGTTTTTTAGTTAGGGTACAGTGAGGTAGAATCAATGTGTATAAAATGGATATTCCACACCATATTTGTCTCATAACAGGATTTCTACTGGATATGGTGTTAAAAGAAATTGGATGTGGATCTTTTGAGTAAGACCACATGTATCAATAGATTAGGGAAGCACAATGGACTTAGACTACATCATTGGGAAGAGGGGGTAATAGTTTCATGTTATTCATTCTACACTTCTAGATAGTGAGGTTGGACCATTTATAGTGAGATAAACTATTCTTGTATATTCTAAAATATCATGTTCCATATTTGATTTTGGTGTATCTCATTCCTTTATTTCTACACAAATTGTGAATGTTTTGAGCCTGAAAATGGAGTTTGTGGGGAGGGTGTTCATGGTAGATACACCATTGGGAGTAAGATATAGAGACATCTGTTTATGAAAAAAATGTTCCCTACATGTTGGGGATTATCTCTTTTAGTGGGATCATTACATCCTAGGAATTTTTGGGGTATGGAATGGTTAGTAGTATACTGAACCCACATTGATTATTATGAAATTAAGTTTACTTTTATGTGACCTATGGCCAACAAATATGTTCACCATGGAGTGTGGGATATCCAGGAAGGATAAGAATGGAAAATTTCTCAACAACTATGAGATATCACAGACCAAGTTGGTAGTCTATTGTTGTATGAAAAAGGTGTAAATTAAGATGTCTTTTGACTTATAACGGATCAGTTTTAGGATGTGTTTTTTAATACTTATTAAGGATTCCAACTGAGAAAGATGTGAAATTCACTATTGATATCATGTAACAGATGATCTAGTTTAAATTACTCCATATACAATGAAACCTAAAGAGATTAAATAGCATAAAAATTAGCTAGAGGATTAATAGGATAAGGGTTTTATCCATTTGAGTATGTCACCTTGGGGTTCACAAGTTTAGTTTACCAAGAAGGCTGACACGAGTATGCACTTTTGTGTTGATTACCAGAATTTGAATCCAATTATAGTAAAGAATTAGCATCATCATCAATTTATATGTGATATTTTTTACTAGTTGATAGGAGATTGTGTATTCCCAAAGACTGACCTGAGATCAGGGTATCATCATTTGATATTTCTGACTTTTGATATACTGAAGAAATATTTTAGAAGTATTTATACACTATATGAGTTTTTCATAATGTAAATTGTGTTGAAGCATGATCTTGTAGTGTTTATGGCCTTGATGAACAAAATTATCCATCTATACTTAGATCAGTTTTTGGTAGTGTTTATTGATGATATCTTAGTGTACTCTGAGTCATATAAAGATTGTGATCAAAACCATGACATCATCCTGAGAACACTGAGAGAGAATCAGCTATATGCTAAGATATCTAATTGTTAGTTATGAATTTATTTGGTACAATTAATGGGTCACATAATCTCAGAGGAAGGTATTCCAGTAAATTCATTGAATGTTCATGTAGTGTTATCTTGGTAGCAGCCCGAGAATGTGTTTGATAACCACAACTTTTGGGATTATATGGATATTATCGGAGGATCATTCTAGACTTTTCTCATTTTTAAGTGCCAATTATGTTCTTGAAAAAAAGGGTATAATGTATTAATGGTTGGAAATGTTTGATAATTCTTTCCAAGAGCTAAATAAGTGTTTGACGTCAGCATCAATCTTGATTCTACCTTAGCCAGGTGTGGAGTACACAGTGTGTTTTGACACTTCTGGGATTAGACTTGGATTCGTGCTACTATAAGAAGATTGAGTTATGGTGTCTCGGTCTTGGAAGTTGAGGGAAAATTAATTTAATATCCCTATGCACGACCTCAATTTGGTTTTAGTGGTTCATTCCTTGATGTGTTGGTGGAATTATTTTTTTGGTGAGAATTTTATTGTGTATACAGATCACATGATTTTAATGTATGTATTATCATAGTGAGATTTAAATATTCCATAGAAGAGATGGGAATAGTATTTGAAAAAGTTTTATTTTGATCTAGCATATAATCTGAAGAATGTGGAAACAATTTCTAGTGCTTTTAATGAGAAAACACATAATCTGAAGGATTAAGAGTCTAGTGCTAATTAGAAGATGATGGATTTGCAAGATGAGGTACACTTTGTGGTTCATGAGTGTCAAGAGAATACTAATTTGGTATCAGTTTTAGTAGAGTCTACCATTTTGATACAAATTAGGGATATATAGTTTGATGATCCATAATTCATGACCTTGCGAAAAATTCATTAATGTGGGGAGACACCATCAGATGTTTCTATAGATGAGGATGATATAATTTATATCTTGAATTGGGTTGTTGTGCCTATAAGCATGCAAGTGGAGCTGATTCATCTGTTTTATTTTTCGATGTGGGTGGTACATCCAGGTGTGAAAAAATGTACTGTGACCTATGATGATTGTTTTGGCATCCGAGCATGAAAAAAGAGATAGTAGGGTTCATGAAATGGTGTTATACCTGTCAGTAGGTAAATATCAAGCATCCAAAACTCAGTGGTCTGTTGCAATCATTTCCCATTCCATAATGGAAGTTCTATGATGTTACTATGGACATTGTGATGGGTCTCCAAAGGAATTATTTTAATAATGATTCTATTTGGGTTGTTGTAGATAGAGTGATAAAGTTATAACATTTCATACCTATACTATAAACATTATCAGTAGAGCAGTTAGGAGATTTTTATGTTTTTGAGATATTCTATCTGTATGGGGTTTGATGAAATATAATTTAAAATCGCAATTTGTGATTTATTTTTAAAATATGGAAAAGGTTATAGAAGGAGCATTGTATTATGGTTTTTTTGAGTACATCTTTCCACCCTAAAATAGATGGGAAATTGGAAAATACTATATAGATTCTTGAGGATATACCGAAATAATGTGTTATTAACTTATGAGGATCATGGGGGAAGAACCTATCTTTGGTGGTGTTGTCCTATAAAAACAATCATTTGGAAATAATTATGATGGAACCATATGATTCACTTTATGGTATGGAATATAGATATTCTCTATGATGGATTGAGGTAGGTGAGTTAGAATGGTTGGGAAGTAGTCTCATGCATGAGATGTCAGAATAGGTTCAACTAATTTGGAAACATACGTCTAGGGCTCATAGTAGAAAGATTTCATAAGATGATATATATTGACAACCCCCCAAATTTATAGAGTGTGATCAAGTATTCCTTCGGGTGTCACATTGGTTGGGTCACCGCATGATATAAAGATTGGGTAAGCTAGCGCCCTGGTTTATTGGATTGTTCAAGATTGTCGAGAGAATCGGGACAGTGGCATACCAAATGGATCTTCCACCGAAATACAATTTCCTGAATGGTGGTTTTCATGTGTCAAAACTACGATGGTATCACTAAAACCCTTCTTATGTGATAGATGTGGATGATGTTGATATGGAAGTAAATTCATCCTTTGATGAGAATCTGATATGTGTGTTGGATCATTGTGAGAAAGTGTTCTGGGAAAGACTGTGATGATAGTTTTCATATTGTTGAAATATGGAGGTATGAATAAGGATACATGGGAATGGGAATCAGATATATAGGTTTTGTGTCTTGATCTTGTTGACTCATAATATTTTCACACTTTCCTAAAGAGACCCTCCTCCCCCTTATAAAAATCCCTCACCTCGAACCCATTCCTCACACATCAAAAGCCCCTTGGCTCATGCATCCACTATACAATTAAGCTCCCTACATCCATTTCCTCCACCAAGAAGCCTTACCATATGCCTAAGGCACTTCAATAAGTCATTTTGGTTAAAACTAAAGGGAGTTACACAAATTAAAGGTAATAGTTTCTCTTAAATTATTTTGTTTTATTTTACTTCTACAACTACATAAACTCATTTTATTACTTTATTTTATAAAAACACCAGCATACTTAATATAATAGGTTGTTTTTAGGAGAATTATTCTAAATAAAATTACAGACACCTTTGTCTAATGGGTAAATAACATACAATTTCTGTGGATGGAAAACTACTGCCTCACGAAAAGATGATTGTTCAAATATCTACAACCTCCTCTCATGGTGGACCTTAGGTTGGAACTGTATTTATATATGATATATATTATATTTATATTTTTTCTATTCTTCTATATTTTTTATTTATAGAATACCTTTATGGTTTCCATAGTAGGTAAATACGATAATCTCATTTGAGGAAGTGTGGACTACTGCCCCCTCAAAGTGATAAGACTTGTTAATGCCATATGTGGGACATATAAAGGATGGATTTAATGATATTATATATATTATATTATACTGGAATTATAATGTACCAATTTATCATTTTTTTAATTCCATTAAAATAAGAAATAGAAATTAAAGTAGCATTCATGTGTACGTACGACTTACCGTCCATGAATGGTGCATTTCATTTCTTAGCTCCAAATGTTATGTACTATTACTAATAGATGTATATACTGGATATATATGATATATATGATATCTAAATAATCAATATCATTCTGTATACAATTTACTTTTGACCACATGAGCAACTTGTAAATATTTTAAGCTCTTTTTTGACTCAAGTACCAAATATCGACAAAATGACCATTATTAACATAAATGATTTAATAATGTTTATAACATGGTAATATGTAATATAAAAGATATTAAAAACATGAAAAAGGTTCTTAAGATAGTAGAAAGTAACTTTAGTTTATTATTCAGGAGATTAAATAATGAACGAGTCAAGTCGGACCCAAGGTAATGGTCTTCGTCTCAATCTCCTTTCATTGATAATATTTTGTTTTAATACATGAAATTATTTTGTACTTTGTAAAAAAACCTTTGAATTTTCATTTCATTCAAAGGGAATATTTATCTATGAATAGTTTTACTAAATGACAAAAAATATGTTTCTTTTAACGTAAGCGGTGACAACGACCTTCAGACGCCATGAGTATTATTTGATATTTAGCATCTTTAACAAGCCGTAATTTTTTTAAAGGAAATTAAATACCATATACTCTTTTATGTATTTTTATATTGAAAATGGTTTTGATAATGGATTTTTATGTCAATATATTTTGAGAAATATATTTTTTGGGAACACTTTGTGTATAATGTTGTATTTGTTATCAATAGTTGTCAATGAAGATAAAAATGAAGGAGATAAAGAAGTACTCTAATGAAATAGAGGAATGGAAATTCAGATTATTGTTGTACTGATCATAAGTTCAAATAACTTGTGTCAAAGGTAACACATTGTTTGCAATAGTGAAGAATGGTGAGGTATAATCCATCTGAGGATGATTTAAGAAGAATGAGGATTTGATGAAGACGATGAAATTCTTCATGATTTCACGAGAACCATGCAAGAGACTTCTTGAATAATAGAATCATATTATTTTCATGAAGTAGAGAATGGCAGTTGAAGATGAAGACAATGTGCAAGGGATTGGAATTCATAGATGGTCATGAACATCACATTGTATCAAAATATGATGATGCTAGAACTAAACTATCGAAGGATATATATCACGATAGTGAAGTTTGTGATGAAAGAAGAAGAGTTGGTGAAGAAGGAAAATCATAGAAATGAAGCATTTTTGAGGAGATTGTGATTATTGAAAAAGCAAACAATGACATACAAATTTTTTGAAAAAGGGGATTTCATGGTGGCATGTCATGTTCAAGGGTTGCGGTTAACGATCCAGGTTTGATTCAAGAACATCGACAAAGGAATGGATTATTTGAAGGTGGTACAAAAAGAGTAGATACAAGGTTGTGCCATTTTCCAGTGTTTGCCAAATTTTTGGGCCTCAAAATTGAAAAATGGAGAAAATTGTTTTTGGAAAAGGGACTTGTGCACCGAGGTCTTTGAGGCTTGGAAACTTTCACGCCATATGTTTTTCATGATCAGAACATCAAAATATGGCGAAGGGACAAGGGTCGCTAATGTTTTGGGTTTGGTCGCGCAAATGACTAGCGTGACAAAAGGGAATTACACGCCATTGACTTGAAGGAGAGGAATCTTGCATGCCATTTTTTTTTCAAGATTAGAACATCAATATATGGAAAAGGGATGAGGGCCGTGCAAGATTTGGCTTTGGTCACACAAGTGACTAGTGCGGCAGGACTTGGGCGGATAAACTAGCTCATCGAAGGGGGACATGCGCGCCGTCGCACAGGGTGTCCAAATGCCTATAAATACAGGTCAACCCCTACTCATTATGGACGTGATAAACACTTAGAGAAAATCAGATCTCCCTTTGTGTAGGTGTGGTGGTCGCACAAGTGGTGTGTGGTCGCACAAATATATGTTGCGCGCTAGTCATTTGTTGTGCACCCAAGGCGGCTCGGGTGAGAAAGGAAGGAAGTCGCAAAAGTTTTGAGTTGAAGAAGGATATGTCGCGCAAGTGGTTTGGTGATACTTGCGCGCAAGATTTTGAAGTTGCGTGCCCGTTGTTAGTTGCACGCCAAAATCAGTTTGGGTATAAAAGGATGCGAGTCGCGCACGTTTGAAGTTGAAGAAGTGAGTGTCGCGCAAGTGGTTGAGGTGAACCTGCACGCCGGTTTGAACTTGCATGCCAAGACATGTGCTCCATCCGGAAACTTGCGTGCCGGGCTTGGGGAAGCGTTCCAGATTTAGTTGAAGCACAACGGTCTTTTTGGAGCTACAAAAAATATGAAAGATTGCTTGATACCTTTGGTGCAAAGTGATATTTTTCTATGGGTGAGAATTTGACTTCAATAGAGCATCTATATACAACATAGGATGAATTATTTTGCAATGATGAAGAGACCTTCATGTCTATAAACTGAGTGGGACTTTATCAAAGGTAGTGAGCCAGGGGGAGTCAACGGGAGTGACCCGAGGGACGCAGTGAGCTATCCCTGAACTTTTGTAAAGGCAATGAGCCTGGGACAGAGTGACTGTGCCCGAAGCATTGTAATCCACAACTAGTGAAGAATAGTAGAATTTGGTACGACCGACAATCTGTCGGTGTATGCTCCCTGGACTTATCCCTTAGTGGTGAACCAAGTAAAAAGTGTTGTGTCATCTATTTGCATGTGAATGTTTTATTTATTCTCATATCCTTCATACAGGTTAAACTAGTTCCTACCAACGTGGGAACAAGATCTGTTAGTTTAAAAGAAACATTTGACACCCTGATTGACCCCTCCCCTCTCAGGGTGTCCCAAGGTCCTAAAATATTGTGATTGAAATGTGGAAATGCTTTCATTCTTTTATGTTTTTTGTATGTGTTAGGATTTTATAATAGTACTTAGACATTTGACAGGTGGTTACGTGATAAACCAAATGAAAGGGGGTGTCGTGATAAACCAGGATGGGTGGTTACCTTATAACCTCCAATGAATTTGTTATGGAAGTTAGCCGTATGGCTATTCCATTTAGTGATATGTGTGAAATTGGACCGTATGGTTATTCCATTTAAGTATGTTTATGTCCCAAGTTACCTTTATATGTTATGTGTTATTTATATGGGTTTTATGGTAATATTTTGGTTATAAAAGGGTAAGAAATGATCTTTTATTCCGTGAAGAGTATTAACTACTTTCTAAAGGTGAAAATTATTACTTATGATAATGTATTCATGTTTTACTTGTTGTTTTAAAAAAAACTAACAATTTTCCTTCTTTGTGTATCCCTTACTAAGATTTTTATGCTCATCCCAAGTTTCTGAAATGTTTTTCATAGGACATAAAGTGGAATAGGGTCAATGATGAGATCAAGGAAAATTCATGCTATCTAAAACATTGATCTAGACATGATTCTTTTTTAAGAATTTTTATTTTGTGAAAAATATGGGAACTGAGTAGAAGTGTCCACTTTGTATCTTTTGGGATGTAATGTAATAGTTATGACCAAATTCTCTAAAAATATAAACCTGAAAAGATCCTCAATGTGAATTATTCATTTAATTGCAGATTATGTAATGTTTTAAGGCCGAGTCCTTATAAATACCAACAACGATGACACACAACCTCTCTTCCGATGGACTTTAACCCACGGTGACCCCTTTCCCCATCCCCCAGGTGGCCTTTCTCACCCAACCACAACCAATCTTCCCCTACCCAACAACCCTTCTACCCCCAATAGCGACCCATATTATCCTTCCCCATCCCCTATCTTACCCTTCTCCACCCAAAATTAGCCTCTCTTATCCTTTTCCTAGAAAATTAATCCCCTGACAGTGGAACCATACTAAATCCCCTGCTCCACATAACCCCATCCTACTCCTCTCTCGGCCTCGACCTAAATTTACCTACACCTATCCGTCCACGGGTTAGAATTCATGGGACTCATCTCCCAAAAATAAATGTTTTCTATTTCTCTATCCTCACCACATTAACCTTATTCCACAAAATTTATCCCTATTATTGGGAGGTTTAATATTTATTTAATTACTTTGTTTATGGTTTCAGGTCATATTGAATCACTTTTATGTTGAATTTTTGTTCACCCGAATCTAGACCCTACTTTAATTAATAATGACGGTGGGTGATGTTAAAAATATATTATAATTTTTTGATAAAAAAAATTATCTATTTACATTTTAAATTATATGAAGAATAGTTCCAATCTTGTACCAATGGTTAAAATTTGGTTTAATTTACCTCAAAACAGACCTCAGTGTGCCAAGGCGTTGGAAGAATTTTTAGATGATTCAATTTCAAAGCAATCAGTGGATGGTAGAAAACAATTTCTATTTCTTGATTATAAATTCAACATATGGTTTAATATAATGAAGTATATACTCACTTGATATTGAAATATTTTCCTTCCAAATATTTATGACGGATTTTTCATGGCAGAAAATTTTTATGGAAAGTAAAAACAATGAATATCCAATAAACAAAATCTAAAGTGGGATGACATAGGAGAATTCAGTTGGAAACATGATAAATGATTTCTGTGTATTTATAGGATATAATGTAAAATAATTAAATAGATCAAAATAACCTTCATTTTATCATGATTGGGATAATCTTTCTCAAAACATTATTGAGGAAAATGAGTTTTATGAATTAGTTGAAGATGGAAAACAAGAATTGTATGAACGGTGTGACACATTTTCAAAGTTTTATTTTATTTCTTGATTTTAGTATATAAATTGTATTTATGTAATTACTGAAAAGTAGTTTCCAGGATTTTATGTAACGCCCCGACCCCAGCTACCCAGAGTCGGTGCATTACTTCGTAACATTGGCATGATCACAAAAGATCAAGTCTCGAAAGACCGATTAGTTTAGTAGCCTTGGAAACACTAGATACATTCGTAAACGTTACATTACATCATAAAGTGAAAAACTACAATAACAAAGTCTCCATAGTCCACACTCATATCCTCTTCTCACAATCCCTGCAGGTCATTCATAAAATACTTCTTCACATCCTGGAAAATATTAAAACATTGAAAGGGGTGAGCTCAGATGCTCAGTAAGGATAACAATATTGCGGAAGCTTTCATAAATAAACATAAACATTTAAGGCAATGTATAACTAAAACAAAAGCCTTTTAAACATGAACTTCAACATAATATGGCAAAAGTAAAATGAGATAATGCCATTTACTTATTCACATGGATATTCTACTGGTCGAATAATCACATGCAATATCAATAACCACTTTCATAATGATGGAATGCATAATGCCAGACTATCATAACCACGTAGCCAAGGCCTTGTGCCAAGAACACAAATAAGATTTTGTCAAGGCCTCGTGCCAAGACACTAGTTTGTCTCATGAGACCTACCGATGCATCGAGGAGCTATAGCGGGCTCCACCCGTCACTTATTAAGTCCAATACATTCCTCATATGAATAGGTTTAAACGTATCATAAACCATAACATAATCGTATCACATAAAACATGCATAAAGGAAACATAAAATTTCCACATTTCAATCACACGATATCAATACAACACATTGATATAATAAAAACGCTTTCAAAACAATTTTCAATACAAAAATAAAAGAAAAGTATAACATGGTATTTATTTTTCATTAAAAAAAGGGTATGGCTTGTAGAGGAAGCCGAAACTCAAATAGTGGTCACGGTGGCGGAGAAGTCGTTGTCGCCGCATATGTACGGAAAGAAAAACATTCCCTTTTTGTCATTTAGCAAAACGCTTCATATAAAAAAGATTCCTTTTGAATAAACGTAAAAGTCAAAGGGGTTTATACACCGTATAAAAGAAAGTTGTGTATAAAACCAAATATGCCTCAATGAAAGGGGATTGAGACGAAGTCCTTAAAAAATAATTTTTAAAATAAAATAGATCTATTATGTGTATTCACTATAGGTACACATAAAGAAAGTAAAAATACAAAATAGGACATAATAATATCATGACATAATTTTAAAGTAGGAGATTAACCCAAAGAATGGAAGTTGGGTTAAGAAATTCCCTTACCTCGTGTCTGACTTGACTCAACCATTCTTTAACCTCCTGAATAATAAACTAGAGTTAATATATACCTTATTAAGAACCATTTTCAATTTCATTATCCTTATTATATCACTTATTACAATTATATGAACATTATGTAATTATTTAAGTTAATAACGGTCATTTTGTCGATCTTTGGTACTTGAGTCAAAAATAGACATCTTATAATTACGAGTTGTTCATGTGGTGAAATATCTGTTATATCCAGAATTATATTCATGATATAGATATCATAAATCTAATATATATCCAGTATATACATTTATTCATAATATTACATGACATTTAGATGTAAGAAATGAAATGCACCATTCATGGAGACGGTAAGCCGTACGTACGCATGAACGCTACTTTCATTTCTATTTCATATTTAATGGAATGAAATCATAATGATATAAATGTATAATATAATTCCAGTATAATATAGTGTATAATACCATTTACTCCATCCTTTATACATCCCACATATGGCATTAACGATTCAAATCACTTTGAGGGGGCGGTAGTCCGCACTTCCTAAAATGAAATTATCGCGTTTTACCCATAATGGAAATCATAAAGTATGCCATAAATGAGAAATACAAAAGAATAAGTAAAATATAAACATATTATATATCATATATAAATATAGTTACATCTTAATGTCCACCTTTTAAGGTGTTATATGAGTGTTGAACAATCATCGTTTCGTGAGGCAGAAATTCGCCATCCACAGAAACCGTATGTTCTTTAACCATTAGATGTAGGTGTGTGTAAGTGTAGCTATAATAATTATTATAAAAACATCCTAGTATATTGAGGATACTGTTGTTGTTACAAAATAAATTAATAAAAAGAGTTTAGGGGGTTGGAGAAGAAAAATAAAACAAAACAACATTAGAGAAGACATTACCTCAAAATCAGGTAACTCTTTTTGATTTGAGCCAAAGGCTTCCTTGGGAAGAGTTCTGCCCAAATTGAGGCTTCTAGGAGTAAGAGGGGAAATTTGGGAGAGTATTTGGGTAGAGTTTGGCGGAGCCAAATGGCTTGAAAGTGTGAATGAGGTGGTAGAGGTGGGGGCCTTTTATAAGAGGAGAGGAGGGACACTCTTGGAAAGTAAGGAAATTTTGCATTATTATACAATGCTTTTCGGATTCTAAAGGTCCCAAACTTATATAATTCGTGGCTAAGGTGATAAGGGTTCTAAATCTACCCATCCAATAGTCTTTGGACAAGTTTAAGCCTTGGATTGTACATTATCTTTTCATTTTATTAAAATCGTTAAATAATGAGGTCATCGCTGCATCATAATGATGTCATAAATAATATAATTTATTTAATCTCTAAAAATTATAAAAAAAATACTATGATGTAGTAAATATTGTTAGCTTTCCAATGACTATTTATAGTCAAAAATATGACTTGTATAACCCCATGTAAAAATTGTTTTAGTAAAACATTTCATGTTTGTGTCATTTTTTTACTTTAACATTAAATAAAAGGTATTTATGTCATTTTCCAACTAAAGTGGCTCCATGGGGTCCCCAAGTTGACCCATGGATTGTCTTGGTCGGCCATGACTCATCCAATAGGATTAGGACAAGTGTCAAGCCCATCTCATATTATTAAAACATTATTTTTACCTTAAACTACACTAATTACCTCTAATCGCGATTAAGAACTTAAAAGTTACTATTCACCAAAAAATTATTTTGATCTCATTGAACCAAATTTTACTTCTTAATGACAACCATGTATGTCGGATTTTCGAAAATCAAATCACAGAAGTGGTAATATTTCATTTTAACGAAAAATCAGTTTTTAACAACCACTTAGTGGTTTCACTATTCATCAAAAATTGAAGTTTTTCAGAATAAGGCCAAAATTTCACCCTAAGCTATAATTGATATTCCGAATTCAAAAATGATGTCTATTTTACAAAATTCCAAACATATAAGTTTCATTAATTAATTTTATAATTAATTCCCGCTGTTACAACAAATAGCGTGTTTTTAAGAAACAATTTATATCAAAAGATTGGAAATTGTTTATGTCCAATTTCAATGTTAAATTAATTCTAATGACCACCATTGGATAAAATGGTAAAAATATATTCTAATTATACTTTAAAACCACTAAATAGTATAATTTATCACTATAAATTATTTTGATTAAAAAAGTAGTTTTTAAGTATTTTTCACTATTCATAAAAAATAGAAGTTCTCAGAAAAATACCAAAAATTCAACATAGGCTAAATTCGATATTCAGAATCCAAAAATGAAGTACATTTTGATAAATAAAATTTATAAAATTTCAAAAAGTAGGTATTAATATTCACAATGGCTAGTTTAATTCGTTGTGGTGTGTGTTAGAGCTCGAGGTTGTGTACAACACACGCTATTGCATTATTCGAAGTGAAACGTACCATGGAAGCTTGGGGTGTTACATTCTCCCCTCCTTCAATAAATTGCGTCCTCGCAATTTGAAATTTTTCTTTGAAAATAAAAGGTTGAAAAGAGAAAATACCTTTGAGGAAAACCCACATCGGAAATAAGGTTAATAAATATATAACATTAAAAGAAAGCAAGATAAGTACAAAGGTCACCCGATATAGCCCATTCTAGGATTCTATGAAAATATGGATATGGAGGAGAAACAAACCATCAAGGTCTGATGGAGAGTTATAGAAAACAAGATTAGGAGAAAGTTTAACTACAAGAAAATCACAAACTTGTGATTGGTGAAACGGTCATTGAATCCCCAGTTGGAAAAGTTAACCGACAACATTTTTGTTTTAAGTTACCTTTTATAATGTTGAGGAATTTATTTAGGAGATTTACTAAGAACGTAAGGGAATATACATACTTGTTATGTATACATTCATTCGTTAATAAATTTTTACCACAAACCGAATTTTTACTCCAAATGGTAACGGAACTCAAAAATATTCTATTTATCCTAATTGTATAAGGTTCCAAATGTTCACACATACCATTTAGATTAGTAACATTATTTTTTAATAACCAGGGACTTCCTGTAGGTTAGTGGTAGGAAAAAAAGGCCTGTCGCACTTTGATTGTGGGTTCGATTCCTGCAGCTTTGTCCGACGCGACGGGTTATGCCCCACCTTGCAGGTTGTCCTTTTCCTAAAACTATAGTATTATAATATTCCAAAAATAATCTTCAGAAATGCTTTAACCTTAAACAATACTATCCATGGTTCAACTTAATCCATTCCAACCTTAATAGTTATCTAAAATACCTCCATCCAGACTTTCTCTAAAAGGTCTCTAAATTCCAAAATCAATTGTAACATCAGATTCCCCAAACAAAGAAAAGTTTCTCTTATTGTCACATACTAAAAATATGATTACCTTAATCATATTAAAACCTTACTGAAATCAAAAAGTACTGCAGTACAATCTTTATATATATCACATTATTCTTATAACCAGAATATAATCCTTGAGTCCAAAGGCACCAATACATTAATTATTCCACTTCAACTGTAGTCACATCATAAGATTGGCCTTGATCCCTTGGCCTTTTCTGAGGTAAGTTTCCTTGACGCTTAGGACATTCATTTGCATAATGCCCCATTTCCCTACAATTGTAGCATTCAACTTTGACAGCCTCTTTCTTTCCCTTGCAATCACGAGCATGGTGACCATTTTCTCCACATTTATAACAAACTCCCATTCCTTTTAGGCACGTACCAGGGTGATTCTTCCCACAATTATCACATAATGGAAAATCCTTCTTTCCCCTTTTCCCTTTATCTATCTCTTGTTCCCCCGTTCTCTTCTTCTCTTGCTTTACTTTGTTGTCATAAGACTTAGAGAATTCTTTTTCTGTCTTGATAGCACACGAGACAATATCTTCGTATGATGAGAAGGATTGTGATACTAAATCTCGACAGAGAAATGGTTTTAACCCATCAAAGAAACGATCAATCTTACTCCTTGGGTTACTTATATAATCGGATGCATGCCTCACTAACCTTGTAAAGTTAGCCTCATACTTTGCGACATTCTCATCCTCCTTCTGCCTCAGACTCAGAAATTGTCTCTCCATATCTGCTCGATGGTCACGAGGAAAGTATTTTTCTAAGAAAAGCTCTTTGAACTCCCTCCATTCCATATTAGATATGTCATCATCTTCCTTTGTGTTTTGAATCAGCGACCACCACTGATCGACATCTCCAGTGAGGCGGTAAACTGCCATGACAACCTTCTCCCTTTCACTACTCCCCAAGGCATGGAATATTTTTTCTAAGGAATTTATCCATTTCTCAGCTAATATAGGATTTGTACTTCCATTGAAGGTTGGTGGTTGTTGCCTCATGAAACGGTCTAGCATTGATCCTCCACGTTGCGGATCAGGGTGCTCCATACGAGTAAGGTTATTATTCATAACCTGCGTGAGTTGTCCCAGTACGGTGAGAAGCTGATCAGCACCAGTTGTATCACTAGCTCCACCATAATTATCTTGAGCAGGAGGGCAATCCCTACACGGAGTGCGTGCATTGATACGGTTTCCATTCCTTCCACTAGGCGCCATTTCTAAACAATGGCATAAAGTAGATTAGTTTATGAATCAAAATACATAATTCCATACTTGTAAAACACTTTACATAAATTGAACTATTTATGGATATAATCCATAATCATAAAATGAAATGTTTTCTTTGAGGAAGTATATACTCATAACCCTTCATAGTGGTTTGTAAATAAAATGAGAATTATCCTAAGCATATCCCCCAGGAGTGTTGTAACCAAGAGTGCAGCAAGGCCCGTTGTCGTGCACCAGTTCCCGTTCGAGTCTAGCTCAAAGCGGTGTTTTCAGGTTTTACCCCTAGGTACATCTGTGCAAGAGCCGCCTCTACCTGCTCGTATCCAGACAGGGATGTATTGCTCGGAAAACTCATAACATATCTATAATACCAAAATTCTAGGAAGTTCTTCTATACTAATCCTCAAAGTCTATCTTTGGGCTATGTGCTCTAATCAGAGTTTATCTAAATCTAGCTTCCAAGGTTAGTACTAAACTGCCTCTGATACCAACTGTAACGCCCCGACCCCAGCTACCCAGAGTCGGTGCATTACTTCGTAACATTGGCATGATCACAAAAGATCAAGTCTCGAAAGACCGATTAGTTTAGTATCCTTGGAAACACTAGATACATTCGTAAACGTTACATTACATCATAAAGTGAAAAACTACAATAACAAAGTCTCCATAGTCCACACTCATATCCTCTTCTCACAATCCCTGCAGGTCATTCATAAAATACTTCTTCACATCCTGGAAAATATTAAAACATTGAAAGGGGTGAGCTCAGATGCTCAGTAAGGATAACAATATTGCAGAAGCTTTCATAAATAAACATAAACATTTAAGGCAATGTATAACTAAAACAAAAGCCTTTTAAACATGAACTGCAACATAATATGGCAAAAGTAAAATGAGATAATTCCATTTACTTATTCACATGGATATTCTACTAGTTGAATAATCACATGCAATATCAATAACCGCTTTCATAATGATGGAATGCATAATGCCAGACTATCATAACCACGTAGCCAAGGCCTCGTGCCAAGACCACAAATAAGATTTTGTCAAGGCCTCGTGCCAAGACACTAGTTTGTCTCATGAGACCTACCGATGCATCGAGGAGCTATAGCGGGCTCCACCCGTCACTTATTAAGTCCAATACATTCCCCATATGAATAGGTTTAAACGTATCATAAAACATAACATAATCGTATCACATAAAACATGCATAAAGGAAACATAACATTTCCACATTTCAATCAAAAGATATCAATACAACACATTGATATAATAAAAACACTTTCAAAACAATTTTCAATACAAAAATAAAAGAAAAGTATAACATGGTATTTATTTTTCATTAAAAAAAGGGTATGGCTTGTAGAGGAAGCCGAAACTCAAATAGTGGTCACGGCGACAGAGAAGTCGTTGTCGCCGCATATGTACGGAAAGAAAAACATTCCCTTTTTGTTATTTAGCAAAACGCTTCATATAAAAATGATTCCTTTTGAATAAACGTAAAAGTCAAAGTGGTTTATACACCGTATAAAAGAAAGTTGTGTATAAAACCAAATATGCCTCAATGAAAGGGGATTGAGACGAAGTTCTTAAAAAATAATTTTTAAAATAAAATAGATCTATTATGTGTATTCACTATAGGTACACATAAAGAAAGTAAAAATACAAAATAGGACATAATAATATCATGACATAATTTGAAAGTAGGAGATTAACCCAAAGAATGGAAGTTGGGTTAAGAAATTCCCTTACCTCGTGCCTGACTTGACTCAACCGTTCTTTAACCTCCTGAATAATAAACTAGAGTTAATATATACCTTATTAAGAACCATTTTCAATTTCATTATCCTTATTATATCACTTATTACAATGATATGAACATTATGTAATTATTTAAGTTAATAACGGTCGTTTTGTCGATCTTTGGTACTTGAGTCGAAAATAGACATCTTATAATTACGAGTTGTTCATGTGGTGAAATATCTGTTATATCCAGAATTATATTCATGATATAGATATCATAAATCTCATATATATCCAGTATATACATTTATTCATAATATTACATGACATTTAGAGGTAAGAAATGAAATGCACCATTCATGGAGACGGTAAGCCGTACGTATGCATGAACGCTACTTTCATTTCTATTTCATATTTAATGGAATGAAATCAAAATGATATAAATGTATAATATAATTCCAGTATAATATAGTGTATAATAACATTTACTCCATCCTTTATACATCCCACATATGGCATTAACGATTCAAATCACTTTGAGGGGGCGGTAGTCCGCACTTCCTAAAATGAAATTATCGCGTTTTACCCATAATGGAAATCATAAAGTATGCCATAAATGAGAAATACAGAAGCATAATTAAAACATAAACATATTATATATAATAGATAAATATAGTGACATCTTAATGGCCACCTTTTAAGGTGTTATATGAGTGTTGAACAATCATCGTTTCGTGAGGCAGAAATTCACCATCCACAGAAACCGTATGTTCTTTAACCATTAGATGTAGGTGTGTGTAAGTGTAGCTCTAATACTTCTTATAACAAAATCATAGTATATTGAGGATACTGGTGTTGTTACAAAAGAAATGAATAAAAATAGTTTAGGGGGTTGGAGAAGAAAAATAAAACAAAACAACATTAGAGAAGACATTACCTCAAAATCGGGTAACTCTTTTTGATTTGAGCCAAAGGCTTCCTTGGGAAGAGTTCTGCCAAAAGTGAGGCTTCTAGGAGTAATAGGGGAAAGTTGGGAGAGTATTTGGTCAGAGGTTGGCCGAGCCAAATGTCTTGAAAGTGTGAATGAGGTGGTAGAGGTGGGGGCCTTTTATAAGAGGAGAGGAGGGGCACTCTTGGAAAGTAAGGAAATTTTACATTATTATACAATGATTTTCGGATTCTAAAGGTCCCACACTTATATAATTCGTGGATAAGGTGATAAGGGTTCAAAATCTACCCATCCAATAGTCTTTGGACAAGTGTAAGCCTTGGATTGTACATTATCTTTTCATTTTATTAAAATCGTTAAATAATGAGGTCATCGCTGCATCATAATGATGTCATAAATAATATAATTTATTTAATGTCTGAAAATTATAAAAAAAATACCATGATGTAGGAAATCGTTTTAGCTTTCCAATGACTATTTATAGTCAAAAATATGACTTGTATAACCCCATGTAAAAATTGTTTTAGTAAAACATTTCATGTTTGTGTCATTTTTTTACTTTAACATTAAATAAAAGGTATTTATGTCATTTTCCAACTAAAGTGGCTCCATGGGGTCCCCAAGTTGACCCATGGATTGTCTTGTTCTGCCATGACTCATCAAATAGTATTAGGACAAGTGTCAAGCCCATCTCATATTATTAAAACATTATTTTTACCTTAAACTACACTAATTACCTCTAATCGCGATTAAGAACTTAAAAGTTACTATTCACCAAAAAATTATTTTGATCTCATTGAACCACATTTTACTTCTTAATGACAACCATGTATGTCAGATTTTTGAAAATCAAATCACAGAAGTGGTAATATTTCATTTTAACGAAAAATCAGTTTTTAACAACCACTTAGTGGTTTCACTATTCATCAAAAATTGAAGTTTTTCAGAATAAGGACAAAATTTCACCCTAAGCTATAATTGATATTACGAATTCAAAAATGATGTCTATTTTAAAAAATTCCAAACATATAAGTTTCATTAATTAATTTTATAATTAATTCCCGCTGTTACAACAAATAGCGTGTTTTTAAGAAACAATTTATATCAAAAGATTGGCAATTGTTTATGTCCAATTTCAATGTTAAATTAATTCTAATGACCACCATTGGATAAAATGGTAAAAATATATTCTAATTATACTTTAAAACCACTAAATAGTATAATTTATCACTATAAATTATTTTTATTAAAAAAGTTGTTTTTAAGTATTTTTCACTATTCATAAAAAATAGAAGTTCTCAGAAAAATACCAAAAATTCAACATAGGCTAATTTCGATATTCCGAATCCAAAAATGAAGTCCATTTTGATAAATACAATTTATAAAATTTCAAAAAGTAGGTATTACTATTCACAACGGCTAGTTTAATTCGTTGTGGTGTGTGTTAGAGCTCGAGGTTGCGTACAACACACGCTATTGCATTATTCGAAGTGAAACGTACCGTGGAAGCTTGGGGTGTTACATTTTATATTTTCTTAATGATGCATTTATGATGCTTAGATATTTGTTTTATTGTTTGATATAAAGAAAATAACAAACTAATTTGGATATGATTATAAAAAGATACAACCATGCCCAGATGATGATATGTTTCATTGGGTATGATATTATAATAATTAATAGTGAATATAATTTCATAAAATTATATGGAATTTGATGAGAAAAAATGAGATAAACAATCAATACAACACTAGGAAGAAGTATAAGAAGAAGACTCCCACAAAGGTATTGTGTTACTTTCCATTGAGATAATGCTTGTAAAGATTATTCTAGTTGTATAAAACTACATACAACATGAAGAAGTATTATTAGTATCTTATCAATGAGGTATTTTATGAGACATCAAAATGATCCAATATCATGGACGATGTTTGATTCATTATAAAAAACCTTTTCTTTGGATCCTAGGAATATACGTAACGGATTGTCTTATGGTGGTTTTAACCCTTTTGGACTTTTATGTCCTAATTGTAGCATATGGATTGTTTTTATGATTTCCTATAATATACCTCCATGGGTTTTTATGAAGAATAAATATTTCATTATTTTAATGATTATTCATAGAAAACAAATTCATATAAATGAAATTGATGTAAACCTCCAACCACTTATCAATGAATTAAATGAATTTTAGGAAAATGGCATTAAAATATATTATGTGTTAATTAGAAAATTTTTAAAAAAGTATATTACATTAATTTCAACAACTGGTGACTTTTCTGGTCTAGGAAACCCCTCAAGTTGAGGCACTGATACTAGTTTGTCTTCTCAAGTTTTTAATTTCTATTTTGAACCTCAATGAATACCTCATTGTAAAAAAATGGTGTTTTATTTTTAATCATTTATTTCTTGAAATTTATCATAAATTTTGGATTAATATGTCATAATAAAATTATTAATTGAATTTAGAATGTAATTGATTGTTTTATGTAGTACTATAATATTTATACAATTAATTAACATCACTATAGAGTTTAGAAAATGTAAACATTTTGATGAAGGGGATAAAGTGTATGAGGTAAAATATCCAAAGATCATAGAGAAAAAAATCAGAAGAAAATGAGTATATTTTTCAAAATTACTTATTTAGACATTAATTTTATACATAATTCATAACAAAATTCATATTGAGAAGAACATCTTTGACAATTTAATTTTTAAATTACTTCATGTCCTAGGTAAATCAACAGATCACCTTACTACTTGTAAGGATTTAAAATCATTGAATATAAAGAATGGTTTATGGGAAAATGTGAATGTAGAGTCTCCTTTAGATATTTTTATAATGAAAAATTATGACAAAGATGTACTACATTTAACTTTAATGAATTTAAAAGGTCAAATTAGATATTCAATGAACATTTCAAGGTTCTTTAACATAAAAAATTAAAAGGGACGTGGATTAAAAAGTAATAAATCACACATTCTTATGGAGTAGTTTCTTCCTTTGGAATTACATTACATGTTTACTAAAAATTTAATAAAATTTATTGTTGAGTTTTTACCTTCTTTTGATATGTTTTTGGAAATACTATAAAATCAAATGATCTTGATAAAATTAAATAAAGAATTGTTTTGACACTATCATTTCCAGATGTTATTCCCCCCCATAATTTTCCATTGTCATGATTCATTTTTCTATTTGTTGGATATAAGAAGCTATACTTATTATACCAATACACTATAGATGGATGTATCCATATACGCGGTATGTTAATAATATTTTTATTTTTCCGGATGAATTATATTTTTTCAAATAATTCTGTAAATATTTTTAATATGTTTTTTTTCATCCAATACATAGGTCATTTGAAATCATATGTGAGGAATATAGCTTAAATAGAGGTTTTTGTTATTTTTGGATATATATGCTAAGTGGTATTGACCATATTTTCTAGGTATCTAAATGGTATTTAGACGAGATTCTACTATTTTTGATGTGTTAATGATATCTCTATTAATTCTCATTCTGAAAACTGGTCATCTTTTTTTACAACTGTTGGATGACTGACTTGAAAGGTGTCAAATTTTACATTAATTGAATTGGAGTTACTATAAGAACATAATTATTTTCTAATCAATAGTCTTATTTCAGATCCATTTATTGAGGATTTTATACTTCATTCCAGGAGAGGACTAAGGGGTCGATCACAAAATGATCTAGAATTAACAAAAGTTTTTAATAAAGAGATTTTAGAATGACTTTCCCATTGTGAAAGTATATATACTCACATTCATGTTATTGATGTGCAGTTATTTTATATATGTAAAAATCAATAACATATTTCTTCTCATCTAGATAATTAATATTGATAGTCGAGTTGAGATAATAAATGAGTAGATTTTTTATTGTTGGTGCCCTATAAGGAAGGGTAAGATATTTGATTCCTATAATATTAATGGATTCATGTTTCGTAAAATTTATCAAGAATAAGGATTGAAAAATAAAAATATTGGTGTATTTACATTTTTATAGGTGATATAATATGCAAATTTGATCAATATAATTTAATTAAACTATCATGGTTATTTTTTTTGGTTTTATATTCAAATGAATGTGGGTAAATATTGATATTGGTATAATGAAAAAGGTGTTTCATTTTAATTATTTCAACTTCTCTCACTTTACCCATATCAATGTGTGTGTAAAGAGAGATCCATTTATCTTATATTCACAAGAAGAGATGGTTTATTATGTGGATTGTGAAATACATGGTGGTTAGAGTGTTTTTGTAAACATAAAACAGAGTAACTTTTATGATATGAGTGATGAAGGTAAATTGGTACATTTTGAAGATGAACCTCATCAACCGAAAAACATTCAACAAATTTTTGAAAATATTTAAATAATAGAACATATAATAGAGGGCTAAAATGATGTACTTTTCATAATGGAGGTCAATAAAAATGATTAAAAATATGATAATGATAATTGAATGATTAAATTAGTAATGAAACTATAATAAAATTTCCCATTTATAAGTGTTTTTTACATATATACATTGTTCTATTTATTCATTTTTTTAATATTTCAATTATGATTTTTTATAAATTGAATATATTCTGAACCATTTTAATCGTATGAATATTTAAAACAAAACTTTTTTGACCCTAGCCAATCAACATCTTAAAGCACAACACCACTACCATACGATTTAGTGTATCCGAGTGATTCATCTTTATTATAGAATTCTTGAGAGACATTTACTTCCCAATATTTTTTTGGTAGACCTCCATTTTATGCACCTCTAGTGATTTAGTAGTATGTCATCCATAAATCTATGGGATATCGAAAAATTAACATTACAGGTATGAACGCCATTGTACAAAAAACTATATATTCTATTAATTATTTAATTTATTTGTCAATCATATAAAGATAACAATAATAGATATTTAAATATGATCAAAATAGATTTATGGGACCCAAAATTCTTATCATTCCATTTAATTACTTTCGGGTACCTTCTAGTCATGCTGTTGGAATCTATAAAAAGATTCTTAGGCAACTTTCTGGTGAGACGGTGAGCTTCCCCATTAATTATAGGGATTGGAGGCATATTCTAACATCTTGAAAAAATGATGTGTTTGAAAACAAGGTAAAATATATATTAATTTAATATTCATTTATAACTAATTAGAAAGGATTGAGTCACATTATAATTACACTTTTAATGTGATATGTTCTTTATTTCTTGATGTTTTTATATTTTGATTTCCCTAACTCAGTTCCATGCCCAAGGACTCTGAAAAATGTGGGTAAGAAAATGAGATATTTTAAAAAGATATTATCGTATGAGATTATTGACAAATCATTGAGCTCTAAAAAAGGTATGAGAATGTTCCTAGATGCATTTCTCATGAGTAATGGAAGATGTTTGTTAATGTTAACAGAGATAAATTTCAAGAGGATATTTAATATTTAATATTATCTTAATAACAAAAACATCATAGAATTATTTTCGTTAATGTTTCTAATTTTTACATGAATTATGTAAAAAAATAATGTGAATCATGAGAATTAATTCATTCCTCATATCATTGGGTCTTAGTTTTTTTTTGTGAAAAAAAAAACAATCTTGGTTGTATTTTATCAATTATTATTTAGATTATTTAATTATTTGTCAATGTTTTTTAACATTTATACATTTTTTAAACACTAATGAATTAGGTCACTCACTTTTCTGGATTGAAGATATGCACCCCCAGTATGATAATCCTATTCTTTTTTGTTTCCTTTTCATCCTTCCTTCATTCTCATATTCTTTAGGCGGTTGTTCTTCCTATTTTATGATAGATATATATCAAATATTTTGGATCTAGATCTAGGATTATAGATCTAGATCTATATTAGAGGAGTATTTATTTATTTGATATTTATTTAGGTTTTGGATCTGGATTTTATTCTATATCATTTTATAGCTAAATTTTGGGGATTTCCATTGGGTGATCATTGGTCAATGAATTTATTTGAATTAAGTTTATTCAAATTTTTTATTTCTATTAGATATTTAGAAATTATGTTCTTTAATAAAATATTTAATTTTGTGAATTAATTAATTGAGGAGATGTGAAATTGAGGATTTTTGCAATTATGTATTTAGAGACAATTGATTGTAGAATTAATTATGAGATATAGAGATAGATTATTTGAGATAATTAATTTATGAATTAATTATTAGGTATTGATATTGAGAATTGATATATTTAATTGGGGAATTAATTATTGGTTTTTGAGTATTGGATATTGACTAATTAATTGATCAACTAATTAATGGATTTGACGCACTTAATTAATCGGGGATTTAATTAAGGTGGTGTATGTGACTAGTTAATATTGAGTAAACTGATGGAATTTTTTTGTTTAAATAGTTTTTTATTTTTTAGTGGAATTGATGTGGATAAATAATTGTTGAATTAATTCTGTATATGATGGTAATATAGTAATTTATTTGTGAAACAAAAAATGGGCACAAGTTCATTCTATTTTTTAATGTATTAGTGGTAACATGGGAATTGAAGTATAAATTAAATAATTGTAACAATGGAATTATCATATATGATATCCCTACGACATTATTTTGGCTATGACATCGGGTGAAGTAGGGATTGAGGTCCAGGTGCCTAAGGGAACCCATGGGTTTATGTGGATAAATAATGATTATTTTATAATTTGATAAATTGTTATTTATGCATTATAATTATTTATTTTTAAAATTGAATACAATTTCAATTGACTGGATATTATTTTAGATGTCATTGTTTGTGGCCTACTGAGTTTTACTCAAACCCAACTTGGGCTTCATGATCGGTACCCTAATTGATCGTGTGTATTATGGACAGTTTAAGGGAAAGTCCCTATGTTAGATGGATGATATTGGTTGGAGCGTGGTTGAGGGAACTATACATGATTCAAGACCTACTTTGGGGAGTTTCCTGTCAGTTTATTTTGGGTTTCACTTTAGACACTTCACATATACATTGTCATAGTATATTTTATTATTTAGTTTTGATATTGTATTACTAGTTTTGGCCATCTTGTGATACTGGTTATTTCAGGTTATGATTACATGTTATTCAGTTATTGTTTATTATTTTATACTGGTGAATTTACTCTGATAAAAGATGGAATAGTCTCCCAATGATCGATATATCGTACCCTCACTTCTTGTCGATAGCCTGTGGCATATGGAGAGATGAACATGAGGTTGCGTAGTTATCCAGCTTGGGGAACCTGGGTTGGATGTTACAGAGTGTTATCAGGGGAGTTTTTATTTCATTTTTTCTTGTCTTACTATGTGGGGAAGGAAAAATATGACTAGGAAGAGTCGGTCCTTGGTTATGAGATCGTGCATGGGAGTAGCTAACACATGAATAGGGATAACCAAACTTCCTAGGGTGGGGGATTGTTGTTATTGCTTTTTTTATTGTAGTTCAATATCATTTAACCTAGGGTGAATCACTTGTTGATAGATATGATTATTTATGTTTATATTTTTTGATATTTGACATGTATACTGATATGGAATTAGAGTTTATTTTTCATGCATCATTCTAGAATCTCAGGGTTATTGTGACATGCATCATATTTGGAATGCATAGGAAAACATGTTATGGGTAAGTTGTTGAACAAAAAATATTTTTTCTTACTTGGGAAATTGAAATGAAATTGGTTCTTAACAGAAATTTAGGAGTATTATAAAATTATTCATGATGAGAATAAATGGGAATATAAATGAGAAACTTTAATAATGGGAATGTGTTTACCCTTGTTACCCATGACCTAGTTTCAGTGTGGTTTAAGGTAGTGATGGAGCCTTATTTTTTACCATGAGGTGTTGGTTGGGGAAAATACGTGTTGTGCCTTTTTGTGTTTCCCTCTTATGTAAATGTTCTGATTTTGTGAAGTTTGTCCTAAGGTGCGTGTTTGGAATTGTAGAGAGTATTCCTCCCTAACGATGCTTTTTGAGAGAATGACATAGGGTTATGGATAGAGGTGACCTAGTAGTAGTGTAACCTAGTACAATGATAGTTCCGAGTGATGAAGTAGGAGAGAAGTTCTGAGATAATTTTTTCCACTTCATACAATTCATGGGAAGAGGTCATTGAATGTTTCGAAGAGTATGTTTGATCTGATAATGAAGTTCTAATTGTAGTACCATCCAAATTTTATTGGAGAGGGTGGACATGGGGGATATCAGTTCTGGGTTGAGTACAGCGAGAATATCCTTGACCACTTTGAGACTCTTATTGAGAGGTGGGTCATGTGTTCTTCTTATATTCTATGAGGATTAGTGACACGTTGGTGGGAAATTCAGACATAGAATGGGTAATATGATAGTATGTCATGGAAATAATTCTTGGTATAGTTTATAAAGTAATTATTTCTAGAGACTCTAACATAGGAGATATCAGTTTTGTTCATGAAGTTTTTTCATAGGAGTATGACCATGATAGACTATGTAGGATTCTTTATAATCATGATACACTTTTCTCCAATTTTGGCGGGGTATGATATAGCTATAGTGAGGAGTTTTTAAGATGGGATTAAATGTGATATTAAGTCCCACATTATGATTTTTTAGTTAAAGAAGATTATAAAGCTGGTGGATCCGGATTTTATAGTTGACGGGAGGTTCAAGGAGGATTCCATTATAGGACCAATATTTACACTTGGATGATCAGGAGGTATGACTTTTGAGAGAAGGAAGAATCACTAAGACAATGTTTGTCCATGAAATGGGACTCAGAGTACATGGGTAGAGGGATTAGTTTCTCAAACACTTAACTAAGTGACTTTTCACCAGTTTGGTAGGTATAGAAACTTTTGTAGCCAGTTCCCCCATCCACCAGTATATTTCCAATCATAAGACAATATTAGTCATCTATAGAATTTATACAAGGCCCAACGATAGTTTTTTAGTTAGGGTACAGTGAGGTAGAATCAATGTGTATAAAATGGATATTCCACACCATATTTGTCTTATAACAGGATTTCTACTGGATAAGGTGTTAAAAGAAATTGGATGTGGATCTTTTGAGTAAGATCACATGTATCAATAGATTAGGGAAGCACAATGGACTTAGACTGCTTCATTGGGAAGAGGGGGTAATAGTTTCATGTTATTCATTCTACACTTCTGGATAGTGAGGTTGGACTATTTATAGTGAGATAAACTATTCTTGTATATTCTAAAATATCATGTGCCATATTTGATTTTGGTGTATCCCATTCCTTTATTTCTACACAAGTTGTGAATGTTTTGAGCCTATAAATGGAGTTTGTGGGGAGGGTGTTCATGGTAGATACACCATTGGGAGTAAGATATAGAGACATCTGTTTATGCAAAAAATGTTCCCTACATGTTGGGAATTATCTCTTTTAGTGGGATCATTACATCCTAGGAATTTTTGGGGTATGGAATGGTTAGTAGTATACTGAACCCAAATTGATTATTACGAAAGTAAGTTTACTTTTATGTGACCTATGGCCAACAAATATGTTCACCATGGAGTGTGGGATATCCAGGAAGGATAAGAAGAGAAAATTTCTCAACAACTATGATATATCAAAGACCAAGTTGGTAGTCTATTGTTGGATGAAAAAGGTGTAAATTAGGATGTCTTTTGACCTATAATGGATCAGTTTTAGGATGTGTTTTTTAATAATTATTAAGGATTCCAACTGAGAAAGATTTGAAATTCACTATTGATATCATGTAGCAGATGATCTAGTTTAAATTACTCCATATACAATGAAACCTAAAGAGATTAAATAGCATAAAAATCAGCTAGAGGATTAATAGGATAAGGGTTTTATCCATTTGATTATGTCACCTTGGGGTTCACAAGTTTAGTTTACCAAGAAGGCTGACACGAGTATGCACTTATGTGTTGATTACCAGAATTTGAATCCAATTATAGTAAAGAACTAGTATCATCATCAATTTATATGTGATATTTTTTACTAGTTGATAGGAGATTGTGTATTATCAATGATTGACCTAAGATCATGGTATCATCATTCGATATTTCTGACTTTTGATATACTGAAGAAATCTTTTAGAAGTATTTATAGACTATATGAGTTTTTTATAATGTAAATTGTGTTGAAGCATGATCTTGTAGTGTTTATGGCCTTGATGAACAAAATTATCCATCTATACTTAGATCAATTTTTGGTAGTGTTTATTGATGATATCTTAGTGTACTCTAAGTCATATAAATATTGTGATCAAAACCATGACATCATCCTGAGAACACTGAGAGAGAATCAGCTATATGCTAAGATATCTAATTGTTAGTTATGTATTTATTTGGTACAATTAATGGGTCACATAATCTCAGAGGAAGGTATTCCAGTAAACTCATTGAATGTTCATGTAGTGTTATCTTGGTAGCAGCCCGAGAATGTGTTTGATAACCACAACTTTTGGGATTAGATGGATATTATCGGAGGTTCATTCTAGACTTTTCTCATTTTTAAGTGCCAATTATGTTCTTTACCAAAAAGGGTATAATGTATTAATGGTTGGAAATTTTTGATAATTCTTTCCAAGAGCTAAATAAGTGTTTGACATCAGCATCAATCTTGATTCTACCTAAGCCAGGTGTGGAGTACACAGTGTGTTTTGACACTTCTGGGATTAGACATGAAGTCATGCTACTATAAGAAGATTGAGTTATGGTGTCTGGGTCTTGGAAGTTGAGGGAAAATTAATTTAATATCCCTATGCACAACCTCAATTTGGCTTTAGTGGTTCATTCCTTGATGTGTTGGTGGAATTATTTTTTTGGTGAGAATTTTATTGTGTATACAGATCACATGATCTTAATGTATGTATTCTCATAGTGAGATTTAAATATTCCATAGAATAGATGGGAATATTATTAGAAAAAGTTTTATTTTGATCTAGCATATAATCTGAAGAATGTGGAAACAATTTCTAGTGCTTTTAATGAGAAAACTCATAATCTGAAGGATTAAGAGTCTAGTGCTAATTAGAAGATGATGGATTTGCAAGATGAGGTACACTTTGTGGTTCATGAGTGTCAAGAGAATACTAATTTGGTATCAGTTTTAGTATATTCTACCATTTTGATACAAATTAGGGATATACAGTTTGATGATCCATAATTCATGACCTTGAAAAAAATTCATTAATGTGGGGAGACACCATCAGATGTTTCTATAGATGAGGATGATATAATTTATATCTTGAATTGGGTTGTTGTGCCTATAAGCATGCAAGTGGAGCTGATGCATCTGTTTTATTTTTCGATGTGGGTGGTACATCTAGGTGTGAAAAAATGTACTGTGACCTATAATGATTGTGTTGGCGTCCGAGCATGAAAAAAGAGATAGTAGGGTTCATGAAATGGTGTTATACCTGTCAGTAGGTAAATATCAAGCATCCAAAACTCAGTGGTCTGTTGCAATCATTTCCCATTCCATAATGGAAGTTCTATGATGTTACTATGGACATTTTGATGGGTCTCCAAAGGACTTATTTTAATAATGATTCTATTTGGATTGTTGTAGATAGAGTGATAAAGTTATAACATGTCATACCTATACTAGAAACATTCTCAGTAGAGAAGTTAAGAGATTTGTATGTTTTTGAGATAGTCTATCTGCATGGGGTTTGATGAAATATAATTTAAAACCACAGTTTGTGATTTATTTTTTAAATATGGAAAAGGTTATAGAAGGAGCATGGTATTATGGTTTTTTTGAGTAAATATTTACACCCTAAAATAGATGGGAAATTGGAAAATACTATATAGATTCTTGAGGATATAACGAAATCATGTGTTATTAACTTCTGAGGATCATGGGGGAAGAACCTATCTTTGGTGGTGTTGTCCTATAAAAACAATCATTTGGAAATAATTATGATGGAACCATATGATGCACTTTTTGGTATGGAATATAGATATTCTCTATGATGGATTGAGGTAGGTGAGTTAGAATCGTTGGGAAGTAGTCTCATGCATGAGATGTCAGAATAGGTTCAACTAATTTGGAAACATATTTCTAGGGCTCATAGTAGAAAGATTTCATAAGATGATATATATTGATGACCCCCCAAATTTATAGAGTGTGATCAATTATTCCTTCAGGTGTCACATTGGTTGGGTCACCGCATGATATAAATATTGGGTAAGCTAGCGCCCTGGTTTATTGGATTGTTCGAGATGGTCGAGAGAATCGAGACAGTGGCATACCAAATGGATCTTCCACCGAAATACAATGTCCTGAATGGTGTTTTTCATGTGTCAAAACTACGATGGTATCACTAAAACCCTTCTTATGTGATAGATGTGGATGCTGTTGATATGGAAGTAAATTCATCATTTGATGAGAATCTGATATGTGTGTTGGATCATTGTGAGAAAGTGTTCTGGGAAAGACTGTGATGATAGTTTTCATATTGTTGAAATATGGAGGTATGAATAAGGATACATGGGAATGGGAATAAGATATATAGGTTCTGTTTCTTGATCTTGTTGACTCATAATATTAGAGATTATTGGGGGTTTAGATCGATGATGACATGTTATAAGGTGGTGATGTTGTAAGATCCCGACCTTTTATAGAGTTGTCATGGGATTGGTTATTGGTACTCATTTGTATTTGTTTGAGTAATTATCAATTCCGTTTCACTTTGGGGTGTGTTTGGGTGAAAATTTTAGAAACCATAATGAAATAGGGTTGTGCACAATTGGTTCACAGTTAGGAAAAACCTGCTCCCCAGCCAAGAAAACCATGTAACCCGGGATAAAGGGAAATTACACGGTTCACATATGGTTTGTTGAACTGTGCACCCTTTTAGGAGTAATTGTGAATACCTATTAAAGAGGAATTCAATTTTGGTATAGTATTAAGGAAAACCATGTGCCCCTTCCTAGAAAATCATTCTCACCTTTTAATGTCACAAAAAATTAATTTTTAAATCACCTAAACCTAGGAAACTCATCCTATTTGACACAAAATCAGACCAACTCAATTTCTCTAGACTTCATATCCTCCAATATGGATTCCAATCCTTCTTGATCCCCTTTATTCATTATTCAAATCCCAAATCAATGATCTTCAACCTTACCCCCTCAGTGAGAGAATATTATCCCGCTTGGTTTCTCATTCTTCTTTTTTTCCTTCTCATATTATTTTGGTGGATTTTTATCCTAATATTGGATAAATATAAATCTAGTATTTCAGATTTATATGCGGGATTATATATCTATATCTAGATTAGGGAGAACATGATTTAGGTTTTAGATCTGGATCTTGCTCTACGTTATTATAATTCACAATTTTGGGGATTTTTATTTGTGATCATTTGTCAACGTATTGAAGAAGGTGGTCTATAGTTCAATTACCAAAGTCATTATTTAAATTATTTTAATGCAATTTTACAATTTTTATTACGTATTTAACAATTTTGTTTCGGATTAAATTAGTTAATTTGGTGAATTAATTAATTGAGGAGATTTGAAATTGGGTATTTCAGAAATTATGGATTTGGAGATAATTGATTGTTGAATTAATTATGAGATGCTGAGAATTTTTATTGGAAATAATTAATTGATGAATTAATTATGAGTTACTGATATTAATAATTGAGACAATTAATTTTGGATTTAATAATGGGATTTTATGTTGTGGATATTGAATAATTAATTGACGAATTAATTAATGGGGCTGATGTACTTAATTAACTCACTAATTAATTAAGGGGGTTTATGTGATTAGATAATTTTGTAGTAAATTGATAGAATTTTTGTGTTTAAGTAATTGTTGAGTTGGTAATGTAATTGATGTGGATAAATAATTGTTGAATAAATTATATATATGAGTGGAAACATGGTAATTTAGTTGTGAATTAAAGAATGGGAACAATTTCATTCAAATTTGTAAGGTATGTATGGTAACATGGTAATTTAGTTTTGAAATAATGAATGTAAACATGGAAATTCTAATGTGTATGGTAAGAATGGTAAATTGGTCATTTAGCGGTGAATTAAAGAATAGGAACATAGTCATTCTATTATGTGTTGTATGAGTAGTAACATTGGCATTAAATTATGAATTAAGTAACGATAATAATGAAATTGTGAGATATGATATCCCTAAAACATACTTCAGGCTCTAACATTAGCCGATGTAGGGATTTAGGTATGAGTGTCTTATGGAACCTCAAGGTTTATATAGATATATACAGATTAATTGATATTGTGAGAACTATTTATTTATATGTTTTAATTATTTATTTTTATAACTAGACTCAATAAATATTTAATAGATGTTGTGTTAGATGTTGTTGGTGGTGGCCTACTGAGTTTTACTCTCAACCTACTCGAGCTGCCTAATCGATACCCGAATAGACCTATTGTTTTTTGGATATGTTAAGGTAAAATACCTAAGGTTTATGGATGATATGGTATGGAGCACTAATGTGGGAACCATACATGATTCAGGACCCACGGGGGGGGGGGGGGGGGGTCTGTTTATTTATATTGGGTTTCATTTTAGACACTTGTCACATTAATTGGCATGATATATTTTCTGCTTTAGTTTTGACATTGTATTTCTAGTTTTTTCCATCTTGTTATGCAAGTTCTTTCAAGTTATGATTACATGATGTTAAATTATTATTTATTATTTTATAATGGTGAATTTACTGTGATAAAAGATTGTATATTAACCACATGATCGATATATCATTCCTTCACCACTAATCGGTAGCCTCTGGTATACGGGGAGGCGTGCCCAAGGTCACATAGCAAACAGCCTAGGGGGCACCGATGCGTGTAATCTGATTCAAGATGATATATTCCCATTAATTTCTCTATTATCCATTTATAAACAATAAAATAAACTATATTACATCATAAAATTTTGAAATATAATATATATTCCAAAAACTAGGGAGAAAATTACCATAAATAGAAAAAAGCAAGGCTAGTAGAAAAATCGTAATTACATTTTCTTTAGGATAGTTTTCAAATCATAAATATATTTTCAAATAATTTGTAATGGTTTGTAATGGAAATTTTAATTAACCAAATAATATCCCTCAATATTTTCAATCTAGGTTCCTAGTAAGGCCTATTTTCGTTTACCAGGAAATGATTGAGTCAAGACCGATGTGCCTTTTTTGGAGTCATTAATGCTAGGTACATTTGTGATAGAACCAAGTTCACATGTAGTATCAGGATATGAATTTCTTTCTAGTTAAGAAACATAATATCTATATTACCAAAACATTAGGATGTTATTCTATACATAGTCTTATCCCTAAATTAATTCATAATGTTATATTCTCTAATATATCTGTTACTAAATCTAGTTCACAAGGTTTCTAATAAAATTTCTCTGATACTAACTCTAATGACCCAGACCATAGTATCCTATATTTTTTGGTTACTTTATTACATTGGAATAAGAGACAATGAATCACATATCAAAATAATGAATAGTTTTTTATTCATGGTGAAATAGATACATACTTTAAAATCATGTTTTAACTAAAAACAGAAAATACACAATGTTTTTTCTATGAGAATTCCATATTTTCTTTTAGCATATCCCTATAAATAAATCATAAAACACTTCTTAGTATAATGGGTATTGTAATACATAAGAAATGTGTGAGATAATATGCTCAATAAGGGAAATCAAAAAATAGAGGCTACCATCAATAAATATTCACAATCCACATGGGAAGGAAAATAACTAAAACAAATTCCATTTCAACAATAACTTTTGAATAATACGGATAGAATAACTGATGATCCAATAAATTCATATACATAATAACATAATCTTGAAAATTATCCATGAATATTATAAAAAATAAAATAATAACATGGATATCTATAAATGATCTCATAATACAGGAATGAGAAATTCTAAACATCTAAAACATAACTTCAATTCATTTGGTAAGTAAGTTAATTTTTTGGGTAAAAACCCATTTAATTTGGTCAACTGATTTGTTTCACGAGACATACTAATGCATTTAGAGGATATAAAATCCCATGCCCCACTAATCACATTATAATTAAAATTCATTTTTCATATAAAAGGGGTGAAACATAATCAAAACAGATATTCATATTTAAAAACTAACATATGAAATATTAATAATTACCCTAATTAATTAAAATAATCACAAACCATCGATATTAATATGGTGAATGCTAATAAAAATTTACATACCCATCAAAATTAATCATAAAAAATCCAAATAAATAATAATTATGATATCAACATGATATATCTATAGTGGATCATAAGTACAATAAAGGGTTTATGTAAGAACCCAGTTTTTTCTGTGAAATACTTTGGAATATTCATGATGTTATTCCAGAGCAGTGCCTTCAGACGGCGTACGATTCTGAGCCCAGGAGAAGCCAGAATTAAATTTTCAGTGCGTTCACACTGGAAACGCCAAATAAATGGGATAACTCCTAAACAGTGATCTGCATCAGAGATCCGAGTCTATGGATGGGTTCTAAATGAGGTGTTTACCCTAGGAACGACATAAAACTTGTCGGCGCAGGACGTTTGGACCCCTCGCCCGCTTTCAAAACGTTAGACAGATAATTAAATTAATTAATTAATTTTTTTAATGGTTAAACTCAAGTATCTCTTAAAAAGTGGCTCGGATTGGAAAACTGAGGGTACCTTTGAGTTCAGAGTGTGCCGTTTACCCTAGGAGGGGTATAAGTTTCGTGGGCGTAGGCCGTCTGTGAAAAATGGCCCCAGGAGCATTTTTGTAATTTGGAGGCTTTGGGCGATAAGTTTTATAACTTTTGAACGGGGCCTGGGATTAAGATTCCAAGACCGTCGTTGCGTTAAAAGAGTGGTTTTTAGCCTAGGGGAGGCTTAATCCCGACCTCGTTGGGAGTTTGGGTTCGGGCCGACGGGCGGGTGGTTATGTGTTTTCTATTTAAACACTTAACTCACCCCCTCCCTCTTCTTCTTCCTCGCCTGGAAAGTAGATGGAGGCAGTCCTCCCTCTCCTCCTCCACTCCGGTGAGGAAACTCCGGTGAGGCGCGGCAACTCCAGTGGTTCGTTCGAGAAGCGTCGGGCAAAGCCTGACAAGGTAGGAGTGTCATTTTCGTTTTATTCTCCCCGCACCTACTTTGAGCTCGTTTAATCATGTATAATTGCTGTTGGATTTTCGAACAAATCCCATGAATGCATAGTGGAGTTTATTCCCTTTTCAACGCATCTTTCGGATTTGAATTCTGAGCTCCGTGGAGTCCGCAATCATCCACCGAAGTATGCGGGGTTTTGAAGTTTCTGGCGGGTTTCTCTTGATCCGGCGAGCCGGGATGGTGGTTCGGCGGTTTTCCCCAGGCGGTGACGGTGGTTCCCGGCTAGGTGAGGTGGCTCGGTCGGGCGAGCGGCCAGCGGAGGCGGACGGGCATGCCAGGGCGTCGGCGCGGCTGGATTCAGAGTGACGACAGGCGGGGTCTCAGTGGTGTCCGCCGGTGTAGGGCACAAGGGGGAGGGGGCCGCGAGGCCCGCGACCCTGTGCGGCGCGACCGCGACCCGCATAATGGGGGTCGCTGCGGGTAATGTGACCGGCCGCAAGGGCCGGTCGGGGAGGTGGCGACGTGGCCCGCGGAGAGTGGCGGGAGCCACGGGCCGTGGACGGCCGGCGTGGGGTAGACTGGCCGGACCGGGCCGGTCCGGCCCAAAGGGGTTTTCCCCTTTAAAAAAAATAATAAAAAAAATAAGTAAATAAATAAATAAAATAAAATTTTGGGCGCCCGTATCTTTTGCTACGGACGTCTGTTTCGCGTGCTGTCGGTGGCAGCGCGGACCTCGCATCAAGGAGAACCTTTTTAAATGGCCTCGAGGATTTTTGAATCCCGGGACGAAGGCCTCGGTGGTGCGATATGCCCGTAAAGTGTGTTGGCGTTATCCTGGGAGTTCTTGTTTTGGACGGTGCGGACGCGTCTGACGTCCGTTTTGAGCGCCGTCAGCGGTGTTGGGACCCTTGCGCCGGGGCGAATCTTTACAGGGTGGTTTCGGGCATTGCAGTCGGAGTTGAGGCGCATGCCCCACGACCCGTCTATCGAGCTGTGTGCAGCGTTTCACAACCTTTTCATCAGACGTCCGTTCGGGGTGTGCGAGCAGTCATTTCTGGATGTTTCTCCAAGGGGATTACAATGGTGTGATCCACCTGCTCTAATTCCGCACGATGGTGCGGGCCCCACGGGGGATGTTTCGGGAGTTGACGGTGATTTCCAGCTTTATCATCGGGTGTCCATTTTGGACAAGTGAGTAGTCCATCTTGAGTAATTTTTCGAGAGAATCACAACGGTGTGATCCGTTTGTTGAGTTCAGGGACCAGGATGTGGGTCCCACGTAGCACCGCTCGTGTGCGGTTTGCCATAATTCTTCTTTTTCTCCGGATATCCGTTCCACTCAAGTGAGTAGTCCTTTTGACATGTTTTCCCAAGGGGATCACAATGGTGTGATGCGCCTGACTATATTCGGGGCCGAGGCTCGGGATCATGGGACACCATTCGGGCATGAGGCGGTGTTGGTGACTTTTCCATCGGATATCCGTTTGAGGCGAGTAAGTAGTCGATCTCGCATGTTTTTCCGCACGGATTACGACGGTACGATCCGTTTGGTTGTGCATAGCCTCATACGCAATCTTATTAAATGTGGAAATATGAAGGGTGTCCCGGTGGTGGTTCTTATACCGTGTTTGTAGCGGACCCTTGGCATGTGATCGCTTGCACTTCCTTGTGAGAGATGTAAGTTCTTGGAGAGATTTGGTTGGCTGTGCCTCAGCCGTTGAGGAGGCAGGTTGGAGTTGTTGTGTTACGCCTTCGCGTTGACGTTGGGTGTCGTGTGCACGATAGCCTTAGGGATGGAGACGTGGTATACTCTGGGAGTATACGGGAATGCATGGAGTTTCACATTGAGGATGTTTGTACCAGATAATGTTTGTGCGCTTGGTTGGGGTTGAGATGGGGCCACACGTCGTGTGGGCCCCACGTGCGTGTTGTGTTCTGCTTTGCGTACTTTGACCTCTCATGACGTAGAGGGTCCCTCTGTGCTCGTTTGTTTGACCAGTAGGGTGGAGTTTTCCCCTGGCTCTGTGCTTGTTTGTTTGACCACCAGGGCTAGTCAGTGGGTCGCATGTCGTCTTGTTTCAGGTCTACCCTCCAGCAGGGCTGGGTAGTGGGTCGCCTGCCGACTTGTTCAGGGTTTACCCTCTAGTAGAGACTAGGCAGTGGGTCACTCGACGACTCTTGAGGGTCTACCCTCTAGCAGGGTTGGGCAGTGGGTCGCCCATCATCTTGTTTCGGTTTTACCCTCCAGCAGGGCTGGGCAGTGGGTCGCCCGTCGACTTCTTCTAGGTCTACCCTCCAGCAAGGCTGGGCAGTGGGTCACCTGACGACTTATTCTAGGTTTACCCTCCAGGAGGGTTGGGCAATGGGTCACCTGATGATGTATTATGAATTACCCTCCAGCAGGGCTGGGCAGTGGGACACCTTTTGATATTCTAGACTCAGTCTTTTCTATTAGGCTAGTTTGTGTATTTCCTCCGTGATTATCGGAGTGGGACCCTTGGTTGTAAGGGTCAGTGATGGATCGACCTTGTCTTGAGGAGACCTCTCGAGTTTGGGGCAGTGACGAGTTGTGGTTTGACATTCCCCCAGAACTCTCAAGTACGAGGGGCACTTTCCCCACCGAGATGCGTCCTTGAGACATGACCTAAAACTGTACGGGTGAGTCAGTGCCGCCCAAAGTGGATAGTGTCTCGGTGCGATGATTTGAGTCCCTTGACTTGTGGTTCGGGGAAGATGTGCGGAATGTTGGGCATCAGTAGTGTTACTTCTGGGACTGTTGGTGACTCACTTTCTTGGGCTGAGCTACGGGATGGAGATCCCCTTACGATCTTGTTCGGGCTTCTTGATTGAGCATATGTATTTGTATATACCTTGTTCCAGTACCTACTTCTTGGGTTTGGTTACTCTCCTTCCAGGAGAGGCGAAGACACGCGGGGTATGCCACGTGCTTTCCGTGTCTAGCTTCTCGTGGTTTTACGAGTCTATTCTCCTGCTATAGGTAGCGAAGACTCGACGGGAAGTTCATCTTCTCACTGTTTCTAGCTCCTTGTGTCTAGATGAGTCTTCCTTCTTTCCTCTTGTTGGGTTGAGCTGGACTCTTACTGTACTCTTTACTGCACTCCTGGTTGTACTCCTTTACTTTTCCTGTTCGCTCTACTGCTAACCCTTTGGTACCTCCTTTGTTGCTCCCTCGAGCCTTCGGGGTATCCTACTGAGTATTTTTATTCTCACCTCTGCTTGGGCTTTTCCCACACTTTTTGTGACCTTGCAGACGACAGACAGGTTGGTCGTGACTTCAGTAGAGCATAAGATTTCGGGAGCTTGGACCGCGTGTGGTGGTTGTAGTCAGGTTCCAGGTGGGGAACCCTTCCAGCTATTTCTAATGTTTACCTGTTTCTTGGTTGTGGCACTTTTCTGGTTGGGTGCGTGTTTTTCCCCTTTTCTTTTCAGTTTACTTTCAGCTTGTACTTTGTACTGTTTATAGGTCGATGCACATCTGTGGTTTATATATATGTATATATAGCATTTGTTCTTTTACTCTTCTTGTCCTTCATTTTACTCTGCACTTTGGCATTGAGTGTGATGTGTGTGTGTGTGTACAGGTACTTAGGCAAAGAGCTCCCCAAGTTGTTGTGCCTTCGGCGCTGGTCGCCAGCCCCTGGCCTATGGAGGTGGTCCTAGGGTAGTTGCGGCTCGAGCCCGGGTAGGGTCAGGTCGTGACAAATTGGTATCAGAGGTGGTTTGTTGCTTGGGATGTTGTTCATATGTCCCTAAAAGAGGAATTGGTTGGGATATAGGGCAACAATGTTAATGTGTCTCGAAAGCAGCTCTCAGGCGAGGGAGTCCAGTGATGGTGCGGCGACCGACGTATCCATTCACCCGGACATTGATAACCCACTTGTCGACTCGGCATGTTGAGACACTTGTTGCAGGGAAAATTGTTTTGTGTATCACATAGGATTGAGTCTTTCACTATCCTTCTTGAGTCAGCTCCCCATCATTGTTATTAGTATATACATATATGATCATCTGACCGCGGCACTCCTTGATAATATTCAGGTTGTCTCTGCGAAGACAACCAGCCAGGATACCTGCTCTGGTTCGTGACGACGACCATGTGAGCTACGAGGCCCCAGTCCAGGACCCATCTTGCGATCCCCTTTCTCCGGGTGGGCCGGTAGCAGCACCCCCACCTGTTGAGCAGTAGACAGTTCCAGTAGAGCAAGCTGATCTTGAGCGCAGGTTGAGCGCGCTCTGCGAGTTACAGCGGCAGGGACCACTGAGGTTCAGTGGTGAGCCATACCCTCAGGCAACCGAGGGTCAGCTAGAGACAGTGGTTCTCCTTTTCAGGCTTGTGCAGATGCTGATAGATTAGAGAGTTGCTTTGGCAGCCAACCTTTTTCGTGGAGCATCTTAGCGTTGGTAGAGTCTGGTGACTCACTTTCTTGACGAGTCTTCTCTTTTGTGGGGCGACTTTCTGTTGTTGTTTCGTGAGGAGTTTTTCTCCTCCTGCTTACGCTCCATTTAGATTCAGGAGCTCTTGCAGTTTCAGCAGGGAGGGATGACGGTGGCCGAGTACGCGGCTAGTTTTGTAGACCGTGCATGCTTTTACCCAGACTTGGTCCATGACGACATCTTTCGAGCACGGATGTTCGAGCAGGGTCTCCGTAGAGAGATCCGTGCTGTCATAGTACCCTTGGGAATTTCCACATATGTCGGGGTGCTAGAGTAGGAGCTGGTGATAGAGAGCTTCCTATCACGATCTAGAGTTGGTGGTGGTGGCAGGCACGTTGGAGCTGAGATGTCTGCCGCAGCTAGTGGGCGTCGGCAAGCAGGACCTCGTCGTAGGTGGCTTTCTGACAACCGGACTCAGGGGTGTGTTCGTACACCACAACAGAACTGGAGGGCACCAGTGCAGCCCAGAGAGAGTCAGTGCTATGTTTGCGATGGGCGAGGTCACCTGGCATGGGACTGCTCGACCATGCATGAAGAGAGATTCAGGCAGGCAGCAAGTGCACCACCACGACAGAGGTAGTATCCTGATCGGAGTAGTGCCCAGAGAGGTGGTGCTAGCAGAGGAGTGTGAGGTGCTGGAGGTGGGGGACGACGTTACGAGATCTTCCCATCACCACTAGGCGGTCCATGTCAGGCTCTGGGAGCTGACAGTTGGGACCATGGATAGCTGTGAGCCATGGATGTCTACGACCCTGCAGAGCATGAGGTGATAAAAGGTATGCTCTATTACTCTTCTACCTTTTTGCAGTATAATTGTTAGACTCTACGTGTGGAATGATTTCCTCCCTTCTCCTTGTTTGAGGTGTTACCAGGGTGACGCAGGGCGTCGGGTGTAACCCTATGTTGGTAAGGTAAAAGGTGTGGGACCTTTTTCTCTAGTCGATGGTGTCGACTCCTTCACCTTTCGAGCCTGTAAGAGAGTCTTGTTTGATAGACATCGACTGTGAAACTTTGTGTGACCAGATATCCTTGGGTGTTTCACCATATGGATATTCTGAAGGAGGGAATCACCGGGCCTTGTTCCAAGTGCGGGCGGTGATTTCAGTCACAACATGCAACGTAGAGGATTGGTAGGGGAGGTGAGCTATCCCTGAGATCCTTCGAGCCGTGTGAGACCGTGCAAAGGGATGGAGAGGTTCCCTACCACCTTGACCTATCCCAAAGGTCGGGTGTGGGTGCACGACGTATCCCGCATGGCTTACCCAAGGAGATGTGTGATTGCTCCTATGAACTTTATCAGCAAGGGCCGACCTCACTTGAACAGATCAAATCCATTGGTTTGTGTGCGGTGGTGCAAATCTTTGCAAGAGTTCTTCTAGGTACAGCAGAGCCAGGTGTGGGCTTAGTACCCTGAGTTATTCCCAGGTTTTGCTTTTCGGGGACGAAAAGATTGAAGGAGGGAATGATGTAAGAACCCGGTTTTTTCTGCGAAAGACTTTGGAATATTCTTGATGTTATTACAGAGCAGCGCCTTCAAACAGTGTACGATTCCGAGCCCCGGAGTGGCCGGAATTAAATTTTCAGTGCGTTCATAGTGGAAACAGAAAATAAATGGGATAACTCCTAAACGGTGATCCGGATCAAAGATCTGAGTGTACGGATGGGTCCGGAATGAGTTTTTTACCCTAGGAACGACATAAAACTTGTCAGCACAGGACGTTTGGACCCCTCGCCCGCTTTCGGAACGTTAGACAGATAAATAAATTAATTAATTAATTCGTTTAATGGTTAAACTCGAGTGTCTCTTAAACAATGGCTTGGATTGGAAAACTGAGGGCACCATTGAGTTCAGAGCATTCCTTTTACCCTAGGAGGGGTATAAGTTTCGCGGACGCGGGCCGTTTCTGAAAAAATAGCCCTAGGGGCGTTTTCGTAATTTGGCGGCTTTGGGCGTTCAGTTTTATAGCTTTTGAATGGGGCCTCAGATTAAAATTATGAGAACTCCTTTGCATTTAGAGCGTGGTTTTTAACCCAGGGGAGGCTTAATCCCGACCCCGTCGGGAGTTCGGGTTCGGGCCGACGGGCGGGTGGTTAAGTGTTTTCTATTTAAACACTTAAATCACCCCTCCCTCTTCTTCTTCCTCACATGGAAAGTAGCTGGCGGTAGTCCTCCCTCTCTTCCTCCACTCCGGCGCGGCAACTTCGGCGAGGCGCGACAACTTCAGCCGTCCATCCGAGAAGTGTCGGGCGAAGCCCAACAAGGTAGGAGTGTCGTTTTCTCTTTATTCTCCCCTCCCCTACTTTGAGCCCATTTAATCATGTAGAATTACTGTTGGATTTTTGAACAAATCCCATTAATGCGTAGTAGAGTTTATTCCCTTTCCAACGCATCTTTCATATTCGAATTACGAGCTCTGTGGCATCCGAAATCATCCGCCGAATTTTGCGGGTTTTCGAAGTTTCCGGCGGGTTTCTCTTGATCCGGTGAGCTGGGACGGTGGTCTGACGGTTTTTCCCAGGCGGCGACGGTGGTTCCCGGCTGGGTGAGGTGGCTCGGTCAGGCGAGCAGCCAGTGGAGGCGGTCGGGCGTGAGAGGGCGTCGGCGCGGCTGGCTTCAGGGCGACGACAGGCGGGGTCCTGGCGATGGCCACCGGTGTAGGGCACAAGGGGGAGGGGGTCGTGAGGCGTGCGGCCCCATGCGGCGCGACCGCAACCCGCGTAATGCGGGTCGCTGCGGGGAATGAGACCGGCCGTGAGGGCTGGTCGGGGAGGCGGCAACGTGGCCCACGGTGAGCCGTGGGAACCACAGGCCGTGGAGGGCCAGGCCGGCCGGCGCGGGCCGGTTCGGCCCAAAGGGGTTTTCCTATTAAGAAAGTAAAAAAAATAAAATAAAATAAAATTTCGGGTGCCCGTATCATTTTCTACGGACGTCCGTTTCGTGTTCCGTCTACAGCAGCGCGAACCTCACGTCAAGGCAAACCTTTTTAAATGGCCTCGAGGATTTTTGAATCCCAGGAAGGAGGCCCCGGTGGCGCGATATGCCCGTCAAGTGGGTTGGCGTTATCGCAGGAGTTCTTGTTTTGGACGGCGCGGACGCGTCTGACGTCCGTTTGGAGCGTCGTCAGCGGTGTTGGGACCCTGGATCTGGGGCGGTGCTTTCCAGGGTGGTTTCGGGCATTGCATCCGGAGTTGAGGCATAGGCCCCATGACCCGTCTTTCGAGCTGCGTGCAGCGTTTCACGACTTTTTCATCGGACGTCCGTTCGAGGCGTGCGAGCAGTCGTTTCTGTATGTTTTTCCAAGGGGATTACAATGGTGCGATCCGCCCGCTCTAATTCCACAGAATGGTGCGGACCCCACGGGGGCCGTTTCGGGAGTTGACGGTGATTTCCGGCTTTATCACCGGGGGTCCATTTTGGACACGTGAATAGTCCATCTTGAATACTTTTTCGAGAGAATCGCAATGGTGCAATCTATTTGTTGACTTCCGGGACCAGGATGCGGGTCCCACGTAGCACCGCTCGAGTGCGGTGCGCCGGAATTCATCTTTTCCTCTGGATATCAGTTCCACTCAAGTGAGTAGTCCTTTTGACGTGTTTTCCCGAGGGGATCGCAATGGTGTGATGCGCCCGACTGTTTTCGGGGCTGAGGCTCGGGATCACGGGACGCCGTTCGGGCATGAGGTGGTGTTGGTGACTTTTCCATCGGATATCTGTTTGAGGGGAGTAAGTAGTCGATATCGGATGATTTTTCGCGAGGATTACAACGGTATGATTCGTTTGGTTGTGTGGAGCCTCATAGGTGATCTTATTAAATGAGGAAATATGAAGGGTGCCCCGATGGCGGTTCTTCTACTGTGTTTGTAGCTGACCCTTGGCATGTGATCGCGTGCACTCCCGTGTGAGTGATGTAAGTTCTTGAAGAGATGTGGTTGGATGTGCCTCAACTGTTGAGGTGGAAAGTTGGAGTTGTTACGTTACGACTTTGCGTTGACGTTGGGTTCCGTGTGCACGATAGATTTAGGGGTGGAGACGTGGTATACTCTAGGAGTATAAGGGAATGCTTGGAGGTACACGTTGGGGATGTTTGTACCTGATAAAATTTGTGCGCTTGGTTGGGGTTGAGATGAGGCCACACGTCGTGTGGTCCCCACATGTGTGCCGTGTTTTGGTTTGCGTACTTTGACCTCTCGCGACGTAGAGGGTCCCTCTGTGCTCGTTTGTTTGACCAGCATGGTGGAGTTTTCCCCTGGCTCTGTGCTTGTTTGTATGACCAGCAGGGCTGGGCAGTGGGTCGCCCATCGTCTTGTTTCAGGTATACCCTCCAGCAGGGCTGGGTAGTGGGTCGCCTGTCAACTTGTTCAGGGTTTACCCTCTATCAGAGACTAGGCAGTGGGTCACCCGACGACTCTTGAGGGTCTACCCTCCAGCAGGTCTGTGCAGTGGGTCGCCTGTCGTCTTGTTCCGGGTTTACCCTCCAGCAGGGATGGGCAGTGGGTCACCCATCGACTTCTTCTTGGTATACCCTCCAGCAAGGCTGGGCAGTGGGTCGCCTGATGACTTATTCCAGGTTTACCCTCCAGTAGGGCTGGGCAGTGGGTCGCCTGATGATGTATTATGAATTACCCTCTAGCAGGGTTGGGCAGTGGGACATCCATTGATATTCCAGACTCAGTCCTTTCTACTAGGATAGTCTGTGGCTTTCCTCCGTGAAACTGGAGCGGGACCCTTGGTTGTATGGGTCAGTGATGGAACGACCTTGTCTTTCAGGAGACCTCTCGACTGCGGGGAAGTGACGAGTTGTGGTTTGACGTTCCCCCAGAACTCTCAAGTATGAGAGGTGCTTTCCCCACCGAGACACGTCCTTGTGACGCGACCTAAAACCGTGCGGGCGAGTCAGTGCCGCCCAAAGCGGATAGTGTTGAGGTGCGGTGATTTGAGTCCCTTGACTTACGATTCAGGGCAGATGTGCAGAATGCTGGGCATCGGTAGTGTTACATCTAGGACTGTTGGCGACTCACTTTCTTGGGTTGAGCTACGGGATGGAGATCCCCTCACAATCTTGTTCGGGCTTCTTGATTGAGCGTATATATTTGTATATACCTTTTTCCAGTACCCTCTTCTTGGGTTTGTTTACTCTCCTTCCAAGAGAGGCGAAGACGCACGGGGTATGCCACGTTCTTTCCGTGTCTAGCTTCTCATGGTTGGACCAGTCTACTGTCCTGCTATAAGTAGCGAAGACTCGACGGGAAGTTAATCTTCTCACCGTTTCCAACTCCTTGTGTCTGGAAGAGTCTACCTTAATTCTTCTTGTTGGGTTGAGCTGGACTCTTATTGTTCTCTTTACTGCACTCCTGGTTGTACTCCTTTACTTTTCCTATTCACTCTACTGCTCACCCTTCAGTATATCCTTTGTTGCTCCCTCGAGCCTTCGGGGTATCCTACTGAGTATTTTTATACTCAGCCCTGCTTGGGATTTTCCCACACTCGGTGTGCCCTTACAGACGACAGACAGGTTGGTTGTGACTTTAGTGGAGCATAGGAGTTCGGGAGCTTGGACTGCATGTGGTGGTTGTAGTTGGGTTCTAGGTGGGGAACCCTTCCAGCTGTTTCTTCTGTTTACCTGTTGCCGAGTTGTGGCACTTTTCTGGTTGGGTGAGTGTTTTTCCACTTTTCTTTTCAGTTTAATTTCATCTTGTACTTTGTACTGTTTAGAGGTCGATGCACATTTGTGGTTTATATATATATATATATATATATAGCAGTTGTTATTTTACTCTGTTTGTCCTTCCTTTTACTCTGCACTTTTTCATTGAGTGTGCTACCTGTGTGTGTACAGGTACTTAGGAAAAGGCCTCCCCGAGTTGTTGTGCCTTCGACACTGGTCGTTAGCCCCTGGCCTATGGAGGCGGGCCTGGGGTAGTTGCAGCTCGAGCCCGGGTAGGGTCAGGTCGTGACAGTTTATGTCATTTTTGAATAGAAATAACATGGAAATTTCATTGAAAACATTTTTGAAAAAAATTACTTTTTCAATTAGAAAATATTGTCAAAAATAAATTAATATATATATAATATAATATTTTTTTCAAAATATCCTTTGAAACTTATAAGATAAGATTTAAAAACATTGAGTGGTCATGAGGGAAAAAAATTGTTTATGTCATACACATTAAAGTAATGATTTCTTTCAAATTTTTTGGTAGAATCCAAGTGAGAATTATTTTGAAAATGAAATAAAGATTAATTTTTATTTTTATTTAAAATTAAATCATGGTTAAAAATTAATTTAATAAGAAAATTTGAAAATGTTAAAAATATTTTTTGAATACATGGTTGTGAAAGAAAATGGATTTTTGACAGAAGAGAGAAACAAAGTAGGATTTTATTAATAAAATTATCAATAATTTTATGTAACAAAGAGTGAAATATGATAATATTACCTGAATAAATACAAGAATAATCATATTAGAAAAAAATTAAAGGGATTTATTAGAAAATTACTAACTATTTTTTTCAATGGAAATTCAATGTTAAACTATCCCGATTATAATAATATTGAAACATAAATCTCTTACCACTTTGGTAAATTTTTTATTATAATCCTAATGAAAGGAATAAAATAAAATGAAAAATTAAATACCATATAGAAAAATAGATTCATGATAAAACTTATCTATATGGGCAGTATATACACCACACTAAAGGAATAAATGGTGAATATGAAATATATCTCGTGGAAGTAAAAGTGAGATTAAAAATCCTTACCTCTAGTTCAACTTCATTTTTATGTGGATTAAATTATTAAAAAATGAATATATGTTTTTTGTGAATATAATATAGAAAAATAGTAACATATAACATTCTATTTATGATCCTTTTATTAAATTTTACCACCTCTTTGATAATAATATTTCATTATTTTTATTGTTTCAGGGGTTGATTGCCTTTTTTCTAATCCATGTTTGGTCATTATAGTTACAATTTTTATACAAAATTATATAGTTATACGATATCAAAAATTATATTTATTTTATAAATATTAATTATGTTAATTAGATATATCCTTATAACCATTATTTGAAATTGGACATAGAAAATGAATCACGTCACCTTATAGAGACAATATGTCATACACATGCAGGGGAGATGATGTCATTCCATTGAAGGTTGAAAGGGTATGGAATTAAATTATAATTTAATTTTTCATAATATATATCATTTCATAAGTAAAAAATATTTTTATTAAATTTATCCTTAATTCTTTCCTTGTAAATCATTAATGAAAAATGAATCACATCACATCTTGTGGGAGTAGTCCACCGAACACAACAACAACGTTATATTATTTTTAATTGAATGGAAAATAACAAGGTATGTGTGAAATTATATATAAATAAGTATAATAATATCATAAATATTATATATATAAATTAAATAAATCATTAAATATAACCATGATATGTGTTTATGGAAAATGCGTTACATTTTTTAGCGATGTGATAGTCCGTCCAACCCAAGACTGATGATATAATTTCCCATTTGATGGATGTGGAGATGGTTATGGGTTATTCCATTAACATAATAAAATTTATGTATATAGGGGATACTGGTGTTATTATATTATCATAGTTTAATATTATTTTAAAGTGGTTAAAGGAGAAATAAAATAAATACACATGTTATGAATTCTACCTCTTCTTTGGAGAGTCTCTTTAGGTTTATACCTAATTCCTTATTAAGAGTGATTAATAATAATTATAAGGACTATAGGATGTGTTTAGTGATGTAATTATGGAATTTAGGTAGGAATTTTTGGAACAAAATGGTTTTTAAATTTTGAAGAGGAAAGGAGAGGGTGTGACATTTTATAAGTGGGGAGAGGGCATACATGGAATATTTTAATAAAGAATGTGATACACATGTTTTTTCATTAAAAACCCTCCAAAATGGGTAATTATAGAAAATTAGTGGATTTAGGGTCCAAATAATACCATAAAATGGATTTTTAAAAGTATTAGTACATTTTAACCCATGGTATAACCATTTTCACCATAACTACAGTAATTAATTATTATAGTTTTCACTATTCATTATTGTAAAAAATAGATGTTGAACTTATTAGATAATATAAATTATTCTAATTCCAAATATAGAACAAAATTTTCTAAATGCCATCCATAGAAGTGGTAAAATTAAATCTGAAATAAAACCCACAAAAACATCGACAAAATGTTTTCAAAAGAAAAACATTCTGAAGATTGAAAGTTTTTATATCATAATTAAATATTAAATTGATTAAATAATCTAAATTATTTAAAATATAATATAATTGAATTTATTGTACTTTTAGACAAATTTAGAATATAATTTAACATTATAAATGATTTAAAATAAAAAGTATTTTTAATTAAAAATAATGATTTTCCGTTACTCATCAAAAAATTAATCATTTTTGAAAATTCTCTAAAACCATACCAATAATACTTTTGACATATATAGTTAAAAAAAGTGGTTTATTTTTTCAAATAAATTTTATTTAAGTGGTAAATGTTATTTTAAATTATTTTTGGAAAGTAAGTCCAGACCGTCTTTTAGAAAAATACAGTTTTTTAGAAAAAATTTATTTTTCATTTAAGTGATTCTTTTTTTATTTTAAATAAATAGATATCCACTGAATTTATTTCATAAATGTGTAAAAAATTTAATTTTTAAAATTATTTATTAATTTTCATACCCATGAACTTAACATCTAGGTTATAATTGTCATGTTTAAGTATTAATATTTTAATAGAGTGCCATATTTTGTTTAAATTCCGTGTTGCGTTTATTGTAAAAAATCAAAGATATTGGATTTATTAAAAAAAATATTTTATAGTCTCTGGTTTTATATTCTATTTTATTCATGTTTTTTTGTGTCATATACACTATGGAACATGGTTTTACTCTTAAAATAATTTGTGATATATATTTTTTGAATAACATCTTAAAATATAATGAAATCCCTTTTTTATTAGAAAATGAAATTTTAAAAATATTAACTATTATTATTATTATCCAATATCATTTACCAACTAATGTAGAGTTGTCCATTTAATAAAATCAAACATAAATTAACATCACTAATCATATTTTTAGTGAAATAAAAATGCATATTGCATAAAAAGGTAATTTTTTTAGAGAAATCAATTTATAAACAATAAATGATATTAATTTTCATTTTAGAAAAACTAATTGATTTTAATTCAAAATAAATTTACACATTATTATCACTATTGAAATTATTTATAAATGTGTAACTCCTATTAATTCGATCTTATTCAATTGATAGGTTATAATGGTCATACTTAAATATTTAGGTTATATCAAAATATATTTAAATTTAATTTAATTACGGTGTTAAGTGTGAGGAAAGCTATCAAAGACATTAAATTATTTGGTGTTTATAATATATTAAAATCTTAGGGGGTCACAATCACCCCACTCAAATAAATTTCATCCTCAATATTTTACTCTTTGATGAATGTAGGTAAAATTATTATTGACATATTCATCATTTGGTGTATAACATATAATATAACATCTACCATACTCTCTTAGGGTTTATCAAGTTACATACCATTATTCTGAACACATTATCAATTCATACAATCATACACCCAAATATGTATATACCCTAATCATATATTCTCTATAAAATTTGTTTCCCAAATCCTTTTACATATCCAAGTGAATAAATTATTGTGATGTTATATATTCCTAAAAACAATTATTCTATATTTATACCTAAAATGGTATTAAACACTAGTTAATAAGGTCACACAGTAGTAAATATATATCATAATAAAAGAAGAGATAAACTTCACAAAAAATATCATGAATCAATTATCAATACCAATGTTACCAATACTATCTAAATTGCTTATTTATAATCAAACCTACCTTTATTAACTCAACATCAATTATATATCAAACATTGAAATTATCCATACCTCAAACATGTGTTCTCCAATAGTTGTCCCAAAGAATATAAACATGTGATAAAATAAAATTTCAAGGATATTAATACCATTTATGATATGTTTCAAAACCATTAAAGTAGTAATATTGAATGATGGATCAAGGGTTTATATAATTCCAAGACCAAACTATCACCAAATTGAATCCAAATCATTCACCATAATATTCAAAAATAACTTTCATACCATCCACTAAGTAACATTTGAATGAATCAAAGCATGGTTATCTGTATTATTAATATTAAATAATATCAATACATGGACAACTTATGGTAATATAGAATAATATTATAGAATGATAATACTATTCCAAATTTTAATTAAGGTGATAAAATGATCATAACCCATCCAAATAAATAAGTTGTATGGTAAAACAATACTTAATTATCACTCCAATAATTATATATATCTTAATTACAATATACAATACTTTTTCATATTCTAATATAATAACATTATTTTTATGTGAACATAATCCATTTTAAAGTATATGAAATGTGAAGTTCAAATTGTATAAATTAGTGATTATTAAACAATGACAATAATATAATAATATTATCATAATAAATATATAAAAATAAGGTTTAGGGTTCCAAAATAACATGACCCCAGTGTAACAAAGAAATCCTAGAATGATGTTTACATAGATGAAAAATATCATTGTAAAAGAATGTTAAAATGATACAAGATAAACAAGGATAATTAATTGTATTTTTTATTATTATGAGTTCATTACACCAAAATATAAATACATATTAGATGATAAATAGTGAGAAATAAACCCTATTAGTGTATATCCTTTTTAAAATAAAAATGGAAATCAGTGTGAAAACTTAAAAGATATTTTTTATTAAAAAAATTCATTGGCGTAAATGTAGATGTTACGGTCACTTCAAAAAGTATTTATTTAAAAGGTGATGTGAAAATTTATTAGAAATAATTAATTATAAATTTTTTTATTAATAGGGTTTTAAAATATATGAGTTATATCATGGAGAAATTTGGGGAGGACGAAAAAATATATCAAAGTGAAATGAAAACCCTTTTTAATATATTGAAAAATACCTTTATTCAAAACTCACAATGTAAAATTAGTAACAAAAAATTATTTTTTATAAAAATATATTTTCTATATATAGGTAGATAAATTACATTTAAATTTAATATTAGGTTTGTATAACCTAATCATAGAATAAATAAGTTGATGAAGAAATAATATATCTTAAGGAAAGAAGACTTTGGTTGTCAATATTTCTTACAACCAACATATCCCATGAAAAGAGAAATAATTTTAAAGTGTTTTTTCTAGGTATATATATCGATATAACACAATTATAGATACTACATAATATAATAAAATGGAATTTTTTTCAAATTAATTTTAATAATTTTTAGAGAATGATCACAACTCAATAAATGAAAGTTATGTTACCAAAAAATTTTACTATACGGGATACAACTAAATGAATACCCATTTGAATAAAGGAACATGATTTTTATAGTAAATAACATTAAATTAAAATATTATTAGAAAAATATAATCATGGTATGTTAATACAATATATAAAAAACATAGTGCAAAAAATGTATTATGTCTCAAAGAATCCTAATTAAGACCAAGAAAACCATTACAACTTTATAATCATTAAAATAAAACAACCTTGAAAGAGAGGGATTGTAATTGGACTGAATATAAAATTATTAAAATATAATTGATGATATGATATCAAAACTAATAATTATTTAAATAAGAAAATTAAATAAGGTCCATAATAGTAAACTTATATCAAAGAGTGGAATTTGAGACGAAAACCCTTACCCTGTTTATTTGTGAAGTTAAGAAAAATATAGTATTCTATAAAAAAATATAACTTAATAATATATTTAATAATCTTATTCATATATATTAACTTTTGTATCCCTAATTTATATTTATTTATTATGGGTATATTTATTAGTTATTGATTATTTCAATCATCAAGTATTAACAACTTTCACTGTTCATGCATGTTTTATAATGTAAATATAAATTCCTATTTTTGGATATCAAATTCATTATTCATATATAATTTAAAATATAGAGATATATAAATTTTATTTAATTATAATTTCCTTATATCATTGGGTAAAAGTTTCAGTTATACTATGAGAAAATTGAATTGATGTTGCCTTATTTTAGTTATTTTAGTGAGTGAAGATGATACATTAATAATAAGTTAAATTACTAATATAATATTTTAAAACCATATATAAATAATTATTTTATAATCAAATTATAATAATATTAGTATTTATATACCCATTGTAATCCATGATATATTTTTATATAATCATTGAGTAAGGTGGCTAAACCAACCCACCCTTAAACAGAATTTAACTTGATGGGTGGGTATGGTTACACAAGTGGTTATTTTAAAATAATATAATTATAAAATAATAATAATATTTTTCTTATTATTTTAAATAATATTTGAATATTTTCTGATAAATAATGAAAATCTATATGAAAAATGAAAAATGATTCTTTATAGAAGAGGTAGTTCTCTCACACACATGTTTCATGTTAATTTGTTTTTATATTGTATGGAAATGAATAAATAAGGGTTAAAAATATAATATAAAAACATATTAATATAATAATTATACTTAATTCATCATATCATTATGGTGACAAGATATTTTTAAGAGTAATATTGAGAAGAAAAACATAAGATGGAGATAATACTTACACTAGAGATTTGGTATTTCCATGGAATATTGATTGGGATTGAAGGGATTAAGATGATTTAGTGTGACATGTGGCTTTAAGAAGTGAGAGTGTGGTATTTTGTGAGAAAAATTTTAGAGATTAAAGGAGTAATTTTAAGTTTAAATGTATCATTTAAAGGGTGGAATTGGTATCCTTTTGTAAGAGAATAAAATTTCACTTTTTTAATAAACTATCATTTCTCAATAATTCCACAAAACAATTCTATATTAAATGGATAGAAAATTGAAAAAAAATCAGATGTAAAAGTTAGTGTGTGTAATAAACACCTAAAACTCTCATTTGGGAGACAATTTGTGTGTTTTAAGGATTTTTCTATTATTTTTTTGAACATTTACCATAATTTATTTTTACCTAGGTAATAAATTTTTAACATTAAAATTTATTATTAAAGGAAAAATTAACAATGACTCATTTAAATACTTTTAAAATCCTAATTTTATAATTTTGAAATAATTTTATCAAATTAATATTTTTTTTGTTTAAAATTGTTAATTTTAATATTAACACTTATAATGCATAAAATAATTTCAGAAAAAACTATATTTTTAAGCATACAATTTTTATATAAGCCATAATTATTATAATTATCATTTACCAGGACATTATAGTTTTAATTTAAATAAAATTAAATGTATGAGGAATTATTTTCAAACAACTACTGAATCTCACCTTGAAAATAATTGATTCAATGAAAAGATGGAAAACATATTTTTTTAAACTAATATTTTAATTTAGTTGTAAAAATATTAGAAATAGAATTTATAACATAAAATAATATATTAAAAGGGATAATTTAACTCATTAAAAACATGTTTTATTATATCAATTGGGTTTTAAAAATCCAGGATGAGTTTACATAATGATAAAATCATAAATATAATAATTTCTTTTAAAACCATATTTTCCTATTAAAGATAAATATTTCTAAGAAAAAACCCAAAATTTTAACTTAAGGAAATATTTTTTTTCTAAATATAAATTTCCATATTATTTAATGCATGTTTGAAAATTTAAAAATTTAATTTTTGCGAAAAATAAAAAAATATAATGAAAACATGATTTTTTTGAAAAATAGTTTTTAAATATTAACTGTTATTATTATTTATTAACATAATGTGTTAACTAAATAGGTGTTAAAAAACTATATATATGAAACATACTTTATTATTATTATTCATAAGTATCTTGAAATAAAAATACATATCACATAAAAATAATTTATTATGAAAATAATTTTTTAGTTAATAAATGAGCTTATTAGTCATTTTTGGAAAATTATTAAGTTTCATTAATACTAAAAGAAGACATTGTTTTCTGTATACATATAATTCATAAATATTTTAATTGTATTCATTCATTCTAATATAACAACTTGGTTTTAATGTTCACATGTAAATATTTATATTTTATCTAAAAATATCACTATTTTTTAAGCTTTGTATTGAGTAAGGAGAAATCAATGGAATGCATTGTATTATTTAAAGGTGATCATAAATTAAAATATTATGGTTTTAAAATTTGTAATTAAATTATTATATTAATTCAAAATTTTATTATTTAATAAATTATAACATCTCTCTAGGTTTCATGAATTTTAAATGATTTAATAGGATTCCATTCATTTTGTGTTCCTTAATGAGATTATTATTCTCTTCCAAAGATTTAATATATTCGTTGAAAGGAATAATGAAATGTATAAACTATTATAAATTTTATCTCCCAATAAATTAAATTTTCATTGAACGAAGAAAGCAAGTCCTGAGTTAAATAGAACTATGAATGTAAGAATCCTTTCTTCCAAAATGGACATTTTAAGTGAGTGATTACTATGTAATAAATATTTTTCCATACATTTCTAAAACATTGAACCTTAAATATCATGATAAGGTAAGATGGTGAATCCCCTATTATCTAACACATGATTGTGGATTGATTATTGTAGAAAGAGTTATATTTGGTATCAGATAATTTTTTTAGAAATCATTAGAGGTTATAATGATGTTGTTAAGGATATTTAAAGATTTTTAGATATGATCATGGGTTAATAAGTATAAGGTTCATCAACATTTCACAGGAATATATTCCCCTTTTGAGGTTTTATGTGATTGGATTTTTTTGGGAGAAATTTATTATGTTTTAATAGATGTTTGAAGTATATGTAACCCTTACGTTTACTATGTGAAAAGGTTATTTGAGGAATAATTATTTAATATTATGGACATAAGTAGAAAGGAATTGATAGTACTTATGGTTAATATGGACTATTATTTTTAGATAATTATGTTTAAAATTGATAAAATGGTTATTAAATTTTGGTAATAAATGATTTGTCTTATAGATAACCATGGTATTGAAAAGAGATTTGGTGAAAAAATGATTAATATTACTTGTTAAAAAGTGAATGGTATTGGGAAAATTATATGATTAATGTAAATTGAAATATTTTTGGGTAACATAAAAGTATATTTGAGGAATAATAATTGTATTTTATTTTAGAGGCATATATTATTTTATTGCGGCTTTATGGAAATTCATGATATTTATTGAAATAGTTACCATATTTTAGAGATTATATAATTAGGGAATATACATTTTTGGTATATAAATTCATGAGTGATTAGAATTACATGGTGGAATTTTTTTTGTTTATCATGGATTAATATGTGATCAAATCTTTCTAATATTTGGGTTACAATTTTGTTGCAATAATTTATAGAGTTTTATAGTTATTATTTATGGAATGACTTAAGAGAAAATTTGGGTGTAAATATTGTGATTTTGGAGATTTATTCATATCAAATATTATCTTATCATATGCTAACCATTTTTGGTTTTTTAATGGATAGAAACCTTAGGAATAACTCGTTATCATTATAAAGATCATGTGATCCTTTAAAAGTTAATTATAATGATTCATGAATGAAAAATTCATCTTCAATATAATTTTCATAGAGTAAGATATGAGATAAAAGTGGAAATTTAATAAATTAAAATAAAAGTACATAATTATGCTTATTAAATAAGAGGAAATCAATATTTATAATTTCTCACATTCTCTATCTTGATAGTAATAAAATCCCTCAACATTATAAAAAGGATACTGAAATAAAAAACTTATTAATTTAACTTTATTTACTATAAATTGTTGATACTATTTATCCTCTGTTTATTTATGGTTTATTGTAATTAAATTTCTCATCATCTTGTTTTATATAACATTATATTACTGATCATAAATTATTTTTCTCCTCCATGTTTCTATTTTAACCTCATATAAATGATCTCTGTATCTGGGAACCAGATAATATGTTATTCCGGTCGATCTGTATATTTTCCTTTTTCAATTTTAAAATTAATTTATTATACTTTATTACAATGTGGCTTTTCAACAATTTTATTTTTAAATATTTTAAAACATCTCTTTCAATATAATATGATTTATCTTTTACTCCCTGAAATTGGTTTTAAAATAAGGTTTTAAGGCCACTTTTATTACAATAGAGATACAATTGTGAGGATAATAATTCTATAAGGGTGGATAATGTAAAAAACCAAAAAATTAGATTAAAAGAATAATAATCTTGATAGATTTCTCAATAAACAACATCAAGCCGAAGCAAACTCTTCTATACTATGAAAATATTATTATTTTAATGTATACATTATAACCAATCTATTAAATTGATGATATGATTAGAAATAATAACATTATAAAATATATTTAAAAATGTTTTATATAGTGGATATATATTTACTAATTCATAACAAATAAGTCTTTAATTTTTAGTAATGTTATTCTATGCTTTAAAAATATGTTTTCTTCAAAAATGTTTTTATTACATTTTATGTATAGAAATTCTAATTAATATTTAAAATTTATAAAATTATATTTCATTAAATGAATGTAATTATAGAAAAAATAATTTTCATATTATCTTATGTGGATTTTTATAATTTTTTTGAAATGATTTATTTCTAAGTGAATAGAGAAAAATATTGACTTTTGTAAAAAGGTAATTTATTTTAATAAAATAATTTAATTTCAAAAAAAAATACTTTTTAATTTTCCATAATTTAACATAATATCTATTTATTTAAAAATATATTAATAAATAATTTATTAATAAAATTATACTGGGTTTTTTATAAGTGTTTTTTGTGGTTAAAAATGCATTTTTTAAAAAATATTTTTCATTTCATTCTACGCATTTATATTAAAATTTATTTTTGAAAAACTAAGAAAATTTTTCTTGAAAAATTTATTCCATATTTGGAATCATGTGGTTGAAATTTGTTAAATATGACCATTTCATTTTTTTCCTTCTTTACAAAGACTAACTATGTTAAAAAATTTCCATCACGGTAAGGGTAAAACATATTTAGCATGGTAAAAACTTTGGGGTAAGGGTTTTAAATTTCTCTATAACTTCCATTTATCCTATCATATAATTGCTTTTTTAATAAATCCATTCTATTTATAAAAACATGAATATATATTTCCACTTTGATTTGATTATAACAATTATATTTTGTTAAGAAAGGGATAAATACAAAATCTCACACTCTTGATTTTAATTTATCTTATATGTTTTTCATAGGCATAAAAATAATTTTTGATTGACTAAAAAGATCATTTATAAACTAAATGAATTATTTTTTTGATTTTATTTTATTTTTAATTTTTGGTGAAGGTATAATTGTATTAAATTGTTAGAGAACACTAACTCGGGGCTTGTGAAAAAAATCGAAAAAAATCCAGTAAATGATTATAAAAACATTTTTGGATGAATTATAGAGTTAAAATAATTTTATAGTTACTAATATTGTGTAATTGGTGTAAAAAAAGATTATATTTTAAATCATTTTTATTTTTTTGTCATTAAAGTCAATTTAAATAAACAGTCTCAAAAATGAATTTAATGTTACTTTCTATTAACCAATAATTTTTTATATTATTTAAAACTAAAAAACACTACAAAGAGTACTTCTGTAAAATTAAATGGTCTAAAATTTGATCCACAATCCATTTTTTATCCACTTTTCTTCATATAAGTAAATATATAACCCTTAGAGGCTAAAAAATATGTATCAATTATTAAGGTTAAAAAGGGGTTAAGAAAAATGATTAGTATTAAAATGAAACCCAAAGAAGTATTAATTTTATTTTAGGATTATATTTAGACTTTTTACTCTTTTTATTAGTATAAATTTACATTTTGAATAATTTTACTTGAGAAATTAATTAATTATATATAATTCATTTAAGTAAGTCTAGGTGTGTCCTCACCTCACTTATAAAAGGGATGTGAATATGTTACCTTATTGAGAATTTTTAGGCAATATATGAGATCCAATACATATAATAATCACTTCTTATATTCCTTCCCCTTGTTATAGGTCTTCAATCTTTCCCAAAGTCTTCTCTTTGATGTCTTAAGGTGTAATCCAAAGGAGGTCTCCGGAAGAAGAGGAAATAGTCTAAATCGAACCATTTAATGTTTATTTCATTTTATAACTCATATAAATATGTTTTATTAATATAAAATTAATTAATTAGGTATATTAATTAGTTAAAAATTTTATTATACTGATGTAACTACAACTATCCACCTTCTTTCCCTCCAATATGAAATGAATATATCATGAATAAAATGTACAAACTACCTCCACCACATAGGGATATGATTCATTTTAAATCACCAATCTTCCTGGATGGTTATTATGATAGAATTAAATTTTAAATATAATATTTATAACATAATTATTATTCTGAAAATATAATATATTAAATACCCTTTTACCCTTTCATCATTTGGAAAATGAAAACGTCGCCCGAGCGTACATAGGGACTGCCACGTCCACTAAGCGATGTGACTCATTTTTCATTGCCAACATATATGGTTGGATTTTAAAGAGTATTTAATATGTAAAATTATAAATATAATTTCTTTGATATTATTTATATTATGGAATAATGTCCATATTGACCTTGTTCAAAATACTAAAACTATTTTGTGATCATGAACCGAGCATCCTCCAAATGTCTGAAATAAACATAATCAATTTACTAACTATATAATACATGGTAAAAAATTAAATAAAATGGATTATTATACGGTAATAAAGATTTAAAAGGTTATTAATAAAGTATATATTAAGTATAATTTTGTTATACATGAGTTAAAGAATATACATGGTGATTCAACCATATGGTATATGATTTCTTGCCTCAAATTCCATTCATTAAGACTCATGCAATGTTTAACCATTGATTTATTTATTTGGTATATATATATCCATATGGATATATTTTACCATTAATTTAATAAAAAAAATTATAATAATTATTCATTTTTTTCCTTCAATGGTGATTTAATTCAACAGTTAGCAAAGTAGTAATGTATTTTCTTTTAAAAATATTTTTTTTAAAGTCATCGAACCAACTCTTCTTCATCCATGTAGAACATATTTTAATTATTTTAATAATATTCTAAATTATAATTAAATTTTACATAAATTTAATTTCCAATTGTTTTTTAACTTAATTACAAATTATTAAAAATTAATCTTCATTAATGTTGTTTGTATGGGTTATTCATGACTTTTTACAAAAGTGAATAGGATTATTTTTAATTAATATCAATCGACCAAGTTGTCTAGTTATCATAACAATTTTTCATTTTCAAGACTCATTCAAAATTTTACATGGTTATTTTTAAAGGGAAGATTTATCTTAACAATATTTGAATTTTTATTTTTAAAATGTTTGTTTACGGAAATTTAAATGTTTTCTCATCGTTATGATGTTACTAAAAATGTTATTACCTATGATATTTCAGGACAATTCAAATGTGTTTTATGGTTTATGTGAAATCAATATCTGACTTATTCATTCTATGGTTATGGTATGTTTTACATTAATGATGATGTTTCCTGATATAGCTATTTTAATGGGAAAAAATGATACAACTATTCAATTAATTAGTTAATGTGTGGAAGATTACCGATGATAGGTTACTCTTAAGTGATGTAGGAATTATCTAGTTTTGTGATTTAGTTTTATGGGAGATTATAATGATAATTTCAAAATAAATCAACATTTTTATCAACAATTTATATGTGTTATCATAGAGAACCATTTATTTCATAATCTATGTAGATTAATTCATGATTTAATGAATTTTTATGGTTATTTAAAAGTTAAATGTTTGTTTTCATGAGTTCTAATTTTTTCTTATGTAAATTAAATGACTATGATTTTCCCATTATTATTTGTTAAAAAATATTTTATGAAAAATCTAGTCATTAAAGTTTATTTCAAGAGTTTGTAAATTATTATTTCATCTCAAATGTTTATTATGTAAAAATTAAAACTTCCTCATGTGTTTTCATGCATTTCAAATAGACTAACAGGTTTTCATACATTTTATATATCTTACTACGCTTTTTTTGTTCACACAAAGTTTTAAAATGTATTTATCTTGTCCTAAATAAGTGTCAAAACTATTATTAAATCTATCTCCAATTAAAAGATAGTTTCCATGGACGAATCAAGTGTTTCTTGAGTGAAATAGAATTATGAACTTAAGAATCATGTTTTTGTGGGAAAAATAGAAACTTTATTTCCATATTCCCTATGTAATGTAATGTTTTGCATAATTCTCAAAAACTATCATCCTAAAAGATCATGGAAATTTAATAAAGGAAAACTATTATTATTAAAATCATAATTATGGGCTAATTATGGTACTATATATTATAAGAGGACTCTCAAAAAATAGGTTTTAAGATATGGATTTCCTTTTCACTATATTTTGGTGAAATTTATGGCCTACTCCAAGAGGGAAGTTATCACCGTCACGACACCATATTGGGATATATTTTTAAGGAATCCTTTTCCCTAATTATTCTAGTAATATTTTAGAACATTGAATCCCAATTTTATTCACCCTTGAGAATGATAATAATACCATACCCGAACTCAACTTGTATTGATCAATTGAGGGTCGTGTCATGAATTTCACTGAAAATATCATGGAACAATTTTTTTTTGAAAATGCTTCAAGGTTAATTCATTTATATATAACTTATTACATAATTAAAAACATAATTTTTTATATTGTATTTATTTATTTTTTTATGATCGACATATATATCCTTTTGATGTTTAATACATGATTATAAAAATATTATAATGTGATGAGTGGTACCCAAATTATATATCCCTCCAAAAAATTAGCTAATCTATTATGTCTAATGTTTTAAATAATAATATAAATGAGGTAGTTAGCTTTTAATTCACTTTTTATCCATGGACATAATGTATTTAGCTTTATTTATAATTTTTAATTATCTTGGATGTTAGTCTTTACCTATCATTTTAATTTTTCATTTTTATGAATGTACCACATTCCATGCCTAAATAAATTTTTTTAATATTATTATTATGATGATATTATTCTTATGATGTGATGATGACTATTATTTTTATCAACCATGTACTTATATAGATTCATGTATCGTGTTTCTTTTTATTATTATTCCCCTTACTCATATTTTTTCTCACCCTTTAATTAACATATTTCTTCACGTGATTATATAAATTTAAAGGATTATGAAACCTAATAGGAATGATATATTAAATTTTTCAAATAATTTTTAATGTTTTATATGAATTTATGGGGTATGGACCTAATTTTCTCAATGCACTAAATATATCTATTTTAGGAGTGGTATTGTTATTAATGTTTTAATTGAAATCTATTAAATAACATTGCATAAAATTTATGGTTCACAGTAGATGAAATTAAAGGAAGGTTATTCAATTTGTGAACAAGGTTAGTAAAAAACAACCTTGCTTAAACTTTGTAATTTTATATGATTTTTCCTTATAATTAACTTACTCATATACATATGTTACATTACAAAAATTTATTAACTTTTGTATTTTATTAACCATTTCATATTTACAAAATAATTTAAATCAACTGAAATCATTAAAGAAACCAATGTAATATATAATGTAGTGATTTTATTAACAATATTCCTACTATTATAGGATACAGAGTTAAAAATATCATGAAAATACATTACCACTTATCTCAGGTTATATAAAATAACAAGAACTTTGTGAAACATTCACCATTATATATAGAAGGGAAAATTATCCACTAATCCCATTATGAAAGAATGAAAAATTTAATTAAATGGATATCTAGATCCACAAAATATGGAATAAAGTATTCAATAAATAGAAAACATGTTTTCCTTTATTTATTATTTTGATCAGGAGAGTGTTATTTTCATCATCTACCATTTAGAAGTAAAAGTTGATAAATGGTGGACATTGATAAAAAAATATATAGTTGAAATATTGAGTAAAATTAATGGAATGGTAGGATTATAAGAAAATACTTCTTACTAATATTTCCATCAAAATAATCATACATATATGGATGGGTAATTTTTATATCTTTTGAAAAGGTATAATAAATATGTTACAACTTATTAGGTGAGTTTAACTAGGATTCCTTGGAATAACTTGTTTTTGTCATAAAAAAATATAAAAAAATAGAAATATTCACTAGTGGCTAAAAATTAAATCTCTTAAAATCTCTACTAATACAAGGCTTTGGGAGTTATGAATATTTTTTTGGAGTACTCTTAATGTAGAGATGGATTTTTTAGAGTAGTACGGTGAAAATAGTGACAAAAAGTAGTGGACTGAGTTTCATTCTTGCGGATCAAATGAAAATGACATAGTCGAAAAAATACACACAACTCACATGGTAAATAAGTAGAGAGAATAAGCATAGAAAATACCTTAATTTAAAGATAAAATGCGTCAATTATTAAAAATAAGGGCTTATTACTCAAGAATATCAAATGGATAAGAAAAATCCACATGATAAAATTGAGTAAAGGAAGACACCAATCAATATAAAACCTATGGTACAATGCTTCAACTATAAGTAACCTAAACCATATACATGTTATTATTCCCACCTAAGGGTCTTCTAGGGGAATCAGTTCCATCATCCACCCAATAAAAGGAAGCATGTAAAATATTATTCCATCATCTCCACTAATGTGAAGACGTATAATTATTATTTTAAGGTATATATATTATTCAATCCATAATATTGAATCTTTTAATTGATTTGGTTTTGGAACATTCTTATATATCCTATAAGTTAAGAGGAAATATTTAATCACCTCATTGATACCATAACGTGGATATATATAAAAACATTAATGTGTAGTTATTGCAACCCAAGTGTTGTACCCTCCGCAAGTCAGTGTTTTTTGGAAGATTATTCTAGAAAATATCATAATTATTGATTTTTAGGAATTTTATGATATAATTAGCATAAATATCCTCTCATTATATATATATATATATTTTGAAAATTAAATACCTTTCCATATCCCAAACCATCTGAGGATCCTACAAAAATTAATAGAATATCACAAATTTATTTTTGAAAATACTTCAAAGCTATTCATATTGATACCCAATAAAGAATCATATCATCCAAAAATGGTTGAGAAAATGGTATAAACTAACCATAAATACAGTCACATTATAAGGTAATATATTGATTTATATCCTAAGGAATTTTTTAGTCTTCTCTGAGATTTTTAAGTATAGTTCTCTATAGAACTTACACTCAATATGGTAGTTATATCAAAGAGTCCTTATAGGATGGCCTTGATAGAAATAGAGGATTTTTGAAAGAAACTAAAGAAGAATTTTTGAAAGGGGTTTATGCACCCTAGTATGTCACTATGTTGATCACCAATGCTAGTTTTCTTGAAGAATGATGTATAAACGTGAATTTACATCGATTACCATGAACTAAATAATATCATCATAATGAACAAGTTTCCAATCAAATTGATTGATGATTTGTTAAATAAACTTTGTGGAGATAAGTACATATCAATATTGGTTCTTAATTTGGGATATCATCATTTGATGGTGAAGAGGGAATATATTGAGAATATATCCTTCATTACATAATATAGACACTATGAGTTCATTGTGAATCCTTTTGGATTTAAAAATTCTCCAAAAATATTCATTGACATAAAGAATTACATATTTTGAGTCAATAGTGATAATTTTTTGGTGATATTAATTGATGGTATTATCACAAACTCTATGATTAAGTATGATCATGAGAAACATCTATGGATTGTGTTGAATATATTGTTGAAGGAGATGTTTTGTGCTATGTTCAAAAAGTGTTACATTTAAATAAATCAGTTCAAATTATTAGGGAATGTGATAAAAAATTATATAGAACCTTCAAGGATAATGGAAACTATGGAATGGGTCCAACCAACTAGGGTTAAGGGGATCTATATTTTTTTAGATCGGTAGGAAAGTACTGATACTTTGTGAGAAATTTTCAATGAACATCTAGATAATTTACAAAATTAACTCAAAATGTTTTAAAGTATGTCTAGATGGATTAATATGTCTAAATATTTAAGGATATAATAAAAAGGATAATAAATAACCTTGTACTCAGACTAGCCTCAAGTAGAAATGGGTTTGTGATATATAGTAATTATTAAAATAAAGCATTGGGGTTTGTATTCAAGCAAAATAACAAAGCGATAGCCTGTTCCTTATGATAATTGAAGATCCATAAGTAGAAATTAATTTAAAATCACCTATATTTAATAAATATGATCTTCACATTAAATATTTTTAGTACCTATGGTTATAGTGGGAAGTGTGACATATATATTTATCATAAGGGGTTAGTGTTTATAATCACATGGACGTAGATGAATATAAATAAATGGAGATTATTGGAATTAATCAAGGACTATCAAATGACAATACACAAACATTCTAGAAAGGAAAATAAGTTATTTGATTCTCCTAATAGAAAGGGGCCTACTACCATATCCTTAAGGAGGGTTGAAAATGACTCAATATTTAGTGGTAGGCATTGGATGGATATGGAATTCATAAAGATGGGGAAGGAATCCAGAATTTTCTAAATAATATCTCAACCAATAATTAATGTTAAAATAAAAGAGGAAAAAATATATTTTATAGAGATTCAACAGAATATAAAAGATACCACGATGGATAAATAATGACTTTAAAATCAATAAAAAGGAATTCATTCATTTTGGAAAAAGAATTTGTATTCCATCAACACCAAAGAAAAATAAATAGCTAATGGATAATGACCATAGCACAAATTTCTCCATCCGTGATGACATTTTCATGATGTACATAGATCTTAGAGACCACTTATGTCAAGAAAAAATGAATAAGGATATTTTGAAGTACACCCCAATGTTCCTATATTGCAGCAATTCAAAGTTGTTTATAAAAAGTACAAGAGGATGGTAAAACTACTACCTATAAAAAATAAGGAAATGAGATAACATTTACATGGAATTTGTTAAGGCAATTCCTATAATGTATAAAAAAAATAATTGCATATGGGTTGTGGTGGACTGATATACCAATAATAATCACTTCATCACTATTTGGGAAGATTTATTGCTCGAGCAACTTACCAAGATAAACATCAAGGAAGTTGTGTGGCTATAGTTGGCACAAAATTTGATCATGTCTGATAATAATCCATAGTTCACCTCTATATTTTAAAGTAATATTAAACATTCTTAAAATATTGCATTGAACTTTATTTTGTCCTATTACCCCTATTCTAATGGTCAATTAAAAGGAACATTTACCCTTATTAATACTTGCTGAGATCAAACTCGATAGGAATTAAACAAGGATGGGATAAAAAATTTCCATTAGTGAATTCCTCATACAACATTAGTTTATACTAATGTATTTAGATGATCCCATATGAAGCAGTATATGGGAAAAAACCAATGTGTTGGGATAAAGTTGTTGAAACAATGTTGTTGGAACCTGAATTAGTGTGAGAAATAATTGAAAAGTTTCAGTCCATCCAAGAACAAATTAAATCCTCCTTGATTCGATAGATGGACTATCCAAAAAATCCTCAAAGATACCTAGAGTTTAATGTTGGTGGAAAATTTTTCCAATAATATCTCCCCATATGATATTAATTAGGTATGAAATGAATGGATAACTCATTCCTAGACACTTTTCGCACTTCTAGATCCTTATTCGCATAATATTTGTGTCTAATCAATCAACACATATGGATAATATATATATTTCATTCCAAATTTCCCTCTTGAGGAAATAAATAAGTGATCCCTCATAAGAATGGAATCCAAATGTGATCCAATTAGAGTATGAAATCACTTATGATGACTTTCTATTGAAAATATTTTACCACAAAGACAACATTATTCAGAACAAGAAAAATTATCCTATCAAACTATTAATCTTAAATGATAAGTATGAAGTGGAAATGTGAGAACCTGATGTTGCAGTGGAATATAAATACCCCCATCAATTCTAAAATAAGGATATGAAATTAAATTTAAAGGATTGAATTTGTTCTTGGGGGGGTGTAAAGACTCGGAAATTTCAAGGAAATTTTTTTTCTTAATTTTCTTTGGAATTTTATAAGAACGCAGTTTCTGACGGCGCCTGATTCCGAGGCCCGGTGTACCCGGAATTAATTTCCGAAGTTTGGCTCAGGTACGTTCAGTGAACGAACGAGTGGGTTTTTATAACTTTTGAACCGGTTCTCAGAATCGAATTCCGAGGGCACCGATGGAATCGCAGCACCGGTATTTTCTTAGAAACGCCTCTTCCGGAGTTGCGTTTTCTCGGTTGTGGTTTTTAATTTTTGGGTTTTAAGTTAAGAAATAAAATAAAGTTGTGCGACAATTTTATTTTTATTTCACTTAAAGCCGCTTGAAGACCACTTTAAGTTTCTTAGGCTCAGTTGAAACGGATAGGGTGCTATCCAAAATATCCTACCCACTTGGTAGGATATTTGTGGGGTGGGGCCCGCATGAGCCCCACCATTTCTTTTCCGCTAAGTAACGCACCCGCGAAAACCCGTCATTATGAAAGTCAACTGACGCGTTTTCTTAATTTCTTAACGCACCAATTAATTGGGCGGTTTTTTTTGTTGAATTAATTGAGCGGTTTTCTTCGTTGAATTAATAGGGCGGTTTATTTCGTTGAATTAATTCTACGAATTAATGGCTCGTTACTTATCTCTTTATTCATTTCTTTACCGGTTTGAAATCTGTTGGCGTAATAATAAAATAAGACCAACATCGACATATTGAGGATTACACGTTGAGAGGCTTTGACGAAAATTCTTGTGCCTTCACCCTTCTACGCGAAGAACGCGAAGAACGCGAAGAACGCCGGCCTCCGACGAAGAACGCAGAAACCGCGGAAATCGACGATGCGACGCCGTGTGCCGCGACGCCGACGTTTCCTCTTCCGCGACGTTCTTCTGCGACGTTCCTTCGTCCGCAATGGAATCTTCGATCTTTTGTTTGAGGTAAGAGATTTCGGGTTTCTTTTAAAACTCATTTGTGGTTTTTAACAACACACGAATTTAACTATTAAAATTAAATCTGTTGTTCTTGAACCTCGGAGTTCGTCGACGCCGTGTTCCGCGACGACACGACGCCCTTCCACGACGACGCGATGCCTTCCGCGACGCGACGATCGCCTCCTTCCGCGGCAATCAATTCCGTGAAGAACGCGTGTGCGACACTTGATGAGGTAGGGATTTTATTTGAATGTTTTACATTCCCGTGTTTGTTTCCGTTCAAAATGAAGAACCCGGATCATAAAAACAATTTTAATTCATTGAAATTGTTTTTGGTTATGCGTTCATGTGTTGAATAATTCTCCCGTTGTTTTTATCTAACGTGGAGTGTGCGGGCCAAAGGAACACGGCCCGACAACCCTCCTTCGTTCTTCATTGTTGTGCGAATTTGGCGGGCGATGACAAGACGTGACGCAATGGCGATTTGATGATCCCGCAGTGAAGAACGGAACCCGGGAGGAACAACGGCGCATATGGGAAGGAAAACAGACCACTGGAGCAACTCCGGTGGCTCGCGGAAGCTACCGGCGGCGCGGGTCGCCGGCGCGGCGACGGCGGACAACGGACCCGCGGCCGCGCGGGTCCGGCTTGCACGCACGAGACGCGGCGACATGTCGTGTCCGCTGGTCCAGCGCGGCCCCTCGAGGGCCGCGGCTTCCTCAACCCACGGGGGCGGCGCCCCGCGGCTGCGGCGTTCGGCTGCTCGGCCGAGCCGAGCCAGGCCGGTCCGACCGGCCGGGCCGCGCCCTGGCCGGACCGGACGGGGTCCAGCCGACCCGGGGGGGGGGGGGGGGGGGGGGTCGGGCCGGGTCGACCCGGGCCCGGCCCCCCGTCTTCGGACCATTTTTGGTCTTTTGCCCGTAACTTGTGCTACGGGCCTCTGAACGACGCTCTGTCAGCGGCAACGCGATCCTTGGATGGAGACGGTCGTTTCGGTATATTGCACTCAAGGTTTCAGAATACTTTGGGTTCGTCTGGGTTGGTTCGTACACGAAACCAACCGGGGCCTCGGAGCGGAAACACTCATATCTTGTGCTTCGGACGTCTGATTGACGTGCCGTCGACTTTGGTGGTTTCCTTTAAGTGAGACAGATCTTTTGGCTCACTCCGCCCGAGGTTTGGACGAAGGTGGAGTACGGTCGGGTTGGTTTTTGACTTAAAAAAACCAACCGGGCCCCTAGGACGAAAAAGCCAATAACTTCCAGACCGAGCGTCCGATTGACGCGCCGTCTGTTGCGTTGCGTTACTGTTGATGTTACAGAACTTTTGGCATCCTCCGCATGAGTTTTGGATGTAGTCGGGTTATAGACGGGTTGGATTGTACCCGAAATCCAACCGGGTCCCTAGAATGGAAAACGATGATATCTTTCAGACCGGACGTCCGTTTGACGAACAGTCAGCGGCGTTGGTGATCTCGTCGAGAAGAGGTCCCTATGAGTATACCCTATGAGAGTTCAGGGTACAGTTGAGATACGGCCGGGTTGGTTCACTTACGAAACCAACCGGGCCCCTGGAACGAAAAGGCTAATAACTCACAGACCGGGCGTTCGATTGATGCGCCGTCTATTGTGTTGAGACCCCAGTGACGAGAAGGTCCTTAAGAGATACTTCTTAGTGGGACTTGTGAGGTTTTGGAGTATCTACCAGTAGCCCGTGGAGCGGACCCTCCTAGAGACGAGCATACTATGTGCGGAAACCCTAGAGCCGGTTGAGATTTGACGACTGCTGATCGAACGACTCGGTGCATTACAGAAAGCTCAGTGGGGAGCGCTTGGTTGCCGCGGCAGACCCACGACAGAGCTGCGCTTGGTTTTAGCGGCACAGGGGAGCACTTGGTTGTAGCGGCAGACCCACGACAGACATGCGCTTGGTTGTAGCGGCACAGGGGAGCGTTTGGTTGTAGCGGCAGACCCACGACAGAGGTGCGCTTGGTTGTAGCGGCACAGGGGAGCGCTTGGTTGTAGAGGCAGACCCACGACAGAGGTGCGCTTGGTTGTAGCGGCACAGGGGAGCGCTTGGTTGTAGCAGCAGACCCACGACAGAGGTGCGCTTGGTTGTAGCGGCACAGGGGAGCGCCTGGTTGTAGCGGCACAGGGGAGCGCTTGGTTGTAGCGGCAGACCCATGACAGAGGTGCGCTTGGTTGTAGCGACACAGGGGAGCGCTTTGTTATAGCAGCAGGCCCACGACGGAGGAACGCTTGGTTGTAGCGGCACGGGAGAGCGCTTGGTTGTAGCGGCACGGGAGAGCGCTTGGTTGTAGCAGCAGGCCTGCAGTACTCGATAGGTGGAGTACTGCAGTAGTCTTAGGTTAGTGAGCAGTACCTCGGAGTCGTGACGGGACCACTGTACACTCTAGAGACAAGGTTCTTCGGCAGTTGCGGTTTCGATAATGAAAATCCTGGTTTGAGCTGAGTCTTTGATCTTTGTGTTTCCTCATGATTGAGATGGGTTACTTGATAACTTGGGTATATGTATGGGCATATACATGGGTGGTGGTTATCCGTTGATTTCATAATCCCTGTGTTTTCTAATGATTGAGATGGGTTACTTGGTAACATAGGTTTATGTATGGGCATATACCTAAGTAAAGGTTATCTGTTGAGATCTTCCTTGTGGTTATCCTTATTGGTTTAGTGAGACCTTGAGGGTATCGGGATCCCCACTGAGTATCGTTATACTCACCCCTGCATGGGCTATGCCTGCACTTCGTTGTGTTGGATGCAGACGACGGACAGCGCTGATCGTGGTGGAGGCTTGCGGAGTAGGACAGTACCTGGAGGTGTACCACTGTGCGGGACGTACTCGGAGTGGTCAGGTGGACCCGAGGAGCAGTGGAGGCTATCTATACCCACCCTTCAGGTTGGACCTTCAGAGGACAGCTCGACGCTGCAGCTTTTCCTTTCAATTGCTCTTTTTTTTCCTTTCTGTTGTACATTACTGTTGGTCTTGTATTTCCGCCCCCTTTTACTTTCAACATAGCTTGTTACAGTTTTTACTTAGTGTTTAATTTTCCGCTTGCTTACTCTTTGGTGCTTGTTTACTTTTCAAAGGCAATGCCTTCCCTTTTTCTGGGATTTACGCCTTGGTGCTAGTCGCCAGCCCCTGGCCTATGGAAGGCGGTCTTGGGGTAGTCACAGCACGGGCCCCGAGGACGGGTCGTGACAAATTGGTATCAGAGGTGGTCGGTTCTACCGTAGACTCTGATCTTTCTTCTATGAGAAGCAATAGTGTTTAGCGTATTGAGTGTGGTTATCAGTCCAGGGAGTCCAGTGTTGGTGCGGCGGCCGACGTATCCGTACACCAGGACCCTGACTTCTGATTTCCAACTTAATGCACGAAAACATTGATTTTATGTGTGTTTTCAAGTTTTCTTCGTGATTACTTTGTATCAGCTCACCAGGTATACTGTTCTAACCGTGGCGCACCTGTCTCCTTTTCAGGATGGCCCCACGACGGCAGCCAGCTAGGGTTCTGTGCGATGTGCATGGCGAGAGCCCACCGAGCATCGAGGACTCGGTACAGGGCCCTTTGACAGCTGAGGCACCGGCAGTACCTATACCTGCCGAGCCACCGATACTACCAGCCGCTGACGATGCATGTCACCTTAGTGCACTGCATGAGTTCCAGCGCCAGCGACCGCCCAGTTTCCGCGGGGAGACGGACCCTCAGGCCGCCGAGGACTGGCTGGAGGTAGTGGTATGGGTTTTCAGATTAGTGAGGACACCAACAGACCTCATGGTGATCCTCGTAGCGAGCCTCCTACACGTGGCAGCAGGCAGATGGTGGAGTGTGATGCTCTAGGTGCACGACGAGACATCTCTCCTCTGGACGGACTTTGAGAGCATCTTCCGATCCGAGTTCGTCCCAGCCACCCTCCGAGCGGTGCGCATCCAAAAGCTACTACAGCTGCGGCAGGGCAGCATGACAGTGGCCCAGTACTCGGCGAGATTTACTGATCTCTCGCGCTACTCCACAGATATGGTACGGGACTCGTTCTTCCGGGCCCAGACCTTCGAGTAGGGACTGAGGCACGAGATCAGGGCTTCGATGATCTCCCTCAACATTCCGACTCAGGAAGGGGTGTTGGAGCGAGCCCTCTTAGTGGAGTGTTTCCTTGCTGAGCAGTCTCCAGCAGCAGGGCCCACCACTTTACGACATGCGGCAGAGTCTTCTGCAGCGGGCAGTAGACAGATGACGCAGGGGTCCAAGAGGACTAGACCTACAGGTGGTCGACAACATGACTCTCGATCGTTTGTGCGAGGCACTCGGGGTGGGAAACGACTTGCCATGAGAGGGCAGTGTTACTCCTGCGGCGGGATTGGTCACATGGCTCGTGACTGTCTGTCCTGCCATACAGATGACCAGCAGATGGACGAAGGGCCCCCCAGGAAGGTGCAGAGGTTCGATCAGGGCGGGCCGCAAGGAGCAGGCGGCCATGGCAGGGGAGCTGGCCGTGCAGCTGGAGGTGGATGACGCTTCGGGGTGTTGCCACCACCACCACCAGGAGGTCCACCCCGACCGCAGGGGACAGGAGGACATGGGAGAGCTCAGCTTCAGGCAGCTGAGGCCTACGATCATGGAGCTCCGAGAGCAGATGGACAGGAGTGGGAATAGCTCCAGACCTGGAGACCTTTGTTCTTGTTGCTTCTAGTTTTGTTGATGTATGTAGATGCTTTGTGCCTTTGTACTTGAGCTGCAGTAATAAAAGACAACTTTTCTTGTGGCATTTACTTCCACGTCCTCTCTTGTGTTGTTACTAAAGGGTTCCGGTTTAGACTGTTGACTTGACCCTAACTTGAGAGGTACCTACTGGAGGAGACCCAGTTTCCACACACGGATGCCGACAGTGTGACTCAACCCTTGGAGGCGAGAGTAATGGTTGGATCTCTTGGTAGTAGCGTCGAGGCCTTACGACGTCATCCTTGGTATGGGTTAGTATCATCCATGTCGGGATTGACAGTATTAGGCAAAGAACGTGGTTAATCCAGGGGATGAGACTAGATTTCTCTTATCGGCAAGGAAGAAATCATAACAGCTCTTGTGGGACTAGAGGTGGTCTAGGCCATGATAGAGAAGTTCCAGGTCATCCAGGAGCGGATGAAGAAAGCTCGGAGCTGACAGAAGTCTTTCGCTGATAGGAGGCGGAGGCCACTAGAGTTTGAGGATGGAGACCACATCTTCATGCGGGTCTCACCTCGACGTGGATTACGGAGATTTGGCCAAGGTGGCAAGTTGTCTCCATGCTTCATCGGACCCTTCTAGGTCCTCAACAGGATTGGCGAGGTGGCTTACCGCCTAGATTTACCGCCTTTGTATCCCTTGTTTGTGTTGAAGCTTTACGGGGACATAAAGCCCTGTGGTGGGAGTAATGTAAAGACTCGGAAATTTCAAGGAAATTTTTTTTCTTAATTTTCTTTGGAATTTTATAAGAACGCAGTTTTTGACGGCGCCTGATTCCGAGTCCCGGTGTACCCGAAATTAATTTCCGAAATTTGGATCAGGTACGTTCAGTGAACGAACGAGCGGGTTTTTTCTAACTTATGAAACGGTGCTCGGAATCGAATTCCTAGGGCACCGCTGGAATCGCAGCGCCGGTATTTGCTTAGAAACGCCTCTTCCGGAGTTGCATTTGCTCGGTTGTGGTTTTTAATTTTTGGGGTTTAAGTTAAGAAATAAAATAAATTTGTGCGACAATTTTATTTTTATTTCACTTAAAGCCGCTTGAAGACCACTTTAAGCTGCATAAGCTCAGTTGAAACGGATAGGGTGCTATCCAAAATATCCTACCCACTTGGTAGGATATTTGTGGGGTGGGGCCCGCACGAGCCCCACCATTTCTTTTCCGCTAAGTAACGCACCCGCGAAAACCCGTCATTATGAAAGTCAACTGACGCGTTTTCTTAATTTCATAACGCACCAATTAATTGGGCGGTTTTCTTCATTGAATTAATTGGGCGGTTTTCTTCGTTGAATTAATTGGGAGGTTTATTTCATTGAATTAATTATATGAATTAATGGTTCGTTACTTATCTCTTTATTCGTTTCTTAACCGGTTTGAAATCCGTTGGCATAATAATAAAATAAGACCAACATCGACATCTTGAGGATTACACGTTGAGAGGCTTTGACGAAAATTCTTGTGCCTTCACCCTTCTACGCGAAGAACGCGAAGAACGCGAAGAACGCCGACCTCCAACGAAGAACGCAGAAACCGCGGAAATCGACGACGTGACGCCGTGTGCCGCGACGCTGACGTTTCCTCTTCTGTGACATTCTTCTGCGACATTCCTTCATCCGCAACGGAATCTTCGATCTTATGTTTGAGGTAAGAGATTTCGGGTTTCTTTTAAAACTCCTTTGTGGTTTTTAACAACGCACGGATTTAATTATTAAAATTAAATCTGTTGTTCTTGAACCTCGGAGTTCGTTGACGTCGTGTTCCGCGACGACGCGACGCCCTTCCGCGACGACGCGATGCCTTCCGCGACGCGACGATCGCCTCCTTCCGCGGCGATCAATTCCGTGACGAACGCGCGTGCGACACTTGACGAGGTAGGGATTTTTATTGGATGTTTTACATTCCCGTGTTTGTTTCCGTTCAAAATGAAGAACCCAGATCATAAAAACAATTTTAATTCATTGAAATTGTTTTTGGTTATGCGTTCAAGTGTTGAATAATTCTCCCGTTGTTTTTATCTAACGTGGAGGGTGCGGGTCAAACGAACACGGCCCGACAACCCTCCGCCATTCTTCGTTGTTGTGCGAATTTGGCGGGCAACGACAAAACGTGACGCAATGGCGATTTGATGATCCCGCAGTGAAGAACGGAACCCGGGAGGAACAACGGCGCAGACGGGAAGGAAAACGGACTACCGGAGCAACTCCAGTGGCCCGCGAAAGCTACCAGCGGCGCGGGTCGCCGGCGCGGTGGCAGCGGCCAATGGACCCGCCGCCGCACGGGTCCGGCTCGCACGCACGGGACGCGGCGACAGGCCACGTCCGCTGGTCCAGCGCGACCCCTCTAGGGTCGCGGCTTCCTCAACCCGCAGGGGCGGCGTGTAACACCCCGAGATTTTATGAAAAATATTCTTTTAAATTTCACTAATGTCTTGTGTTGTACGCTACACCAAAAGAAGCTATCACAACACGCATCCTTGACTTTCCTTCCATTACACGCAATCGCGACCTTCCACGATAGCGTGTGTTGTACGCAACACCAAGTTTCGCTAAACAACGATATGCTATTAAGATATTATTAAAACTAGCCGTTATGAATAGTAATAACCACTTTTTGAAATTTTGTAAATTTTATTTTTCAAAATGGAAATCATTTATGGATTCAGAATATTGAAATTAGCTTAGGTTGAAATTTTGGCGATTTTCGGATAACTTTCATATTTTGATGAATAGTGAAAATTACTAAATTTTAATTAAAAACAACGTTTTCAATCGAAATAATTAATAGTGATAAATTATTAATTTGAGTGGTTTTAAAGTATATTTATAATATATTTTTACAATTTAATACAATGTTGGTTATTGGATGTAATTTCACATTTAAACCAGTTATAAACTAGTGTCAATCTTTTGATAGTTATTTTCTCTTAAAAACACGCTATTTGTTTTGACGACGAGAATTAATTTTTAAATTAGTTAATGCAACTAATATGTTTTGAATTTAGAAAAATAGACATCATTTTTGAGTTCATAATATGAAATATAGCTTAGGCATAATTTTTGGTATTTTTCTGAAAACTTTCAATTTTCGATGAATAGTGAAACCACTAAGTGGTAGTTAAAAAAACTGAATTTTTCATAAAACTTAATTTTACCGCTTCTGTGAGTGGAATTTCGAAAATCCGAGAGACACGGTTAATATCAATGATTAAAATGTGGTTCAATGAGATGAAATAATTTTTGGTGAATAATAACTTTTTACTTTTTTTTACCACGGTTAAAAGTAAATAGGGTAATTAAGGGTAAAGATGATATTATTATTACCCTAACACATGTCCTAATTCTATTGGATAAGTGAAATTCGACCAAAAACAAACTTAGGAATAAACTATGACCATTTAGGCTCACTTGGATTAGATTAGGACATTTATTATTAATTTATTTAAAGAAGGGTTAAAAGAGTTAAAATCAAAGTCTATTTACTAAATCATTTCTAATATGGGGTTATACATAAGATAAATTCGACTATAAATATTCATTAGAAATATAAAAAGATTTCCTACATAATGGTATTTTATTTGTAATTTTTAGACATTAAATAATTTAATTTATTTATGACACAATGTTGATACGGTAATTATCTTATTAATGAAATATTGACATAATTGATGTTATAAACACCAAAATAAATGTAATTTTAGACTTTTTATGAATTCCACTAATTTTATAGGTTACTATGATATATTAGTGTTGATTTAATCAACTTGGTTCGAACATATAATTCTGTTATGACTTTCACAAAAATCATATATCAAATAGTGTCAAAATTGACACAAAATAGTTTTTAAATCATATATTATATTATTAATTGTTATTTTATTCCTAAAAATCAAAGGTTTGGCCAAATCACTTATATAAGGATATATATATTAATAATAAACAATTTGGGGTTCGTTTGGCATGTTATAGTAAGTGTATTAACCATATAGTGTAAGAAAACAAAAAGTCACGGTAAAAGTTAAATTATTTAACTTAGAGTTAAATCTAATTGATAAGCTTAAAATAATAACCTAAAATTGTCTAAATCCTATTGGTTGATAGGATTTCGACCCATCCCCACTTTAACTTCGAAATAAGACCCTTTGGAACCATTATAAACTGATTTTGACTTTAATATAAAATAATATTTTGAGATATTCCTAAGGTGCCACTCTCCTCCCTTATAAAAGGACACCTCCTCCCCCTCCTCCTCACACCAATTTGAGCACTCAAGCTCAGCCAACCCCGGCCAAAATCCCTTCTCCACTTCCCTATAATAATCCTAGAGGTCCTGGTATTCTTCAGAGACCAATCTTAGTTCCCTAAGTGGAGGATTCAAAGAGGCGTTTCAAAGAAGAGGTAATATCCATTTCCGATCTTTTCAATTTCTTTCTTATTAAACTTCTTCTTTAGTTGTTTAATGAAAAAGTAATAACATCAGTATTACTTACATACTGATATGTTATTATAAATATGAAACAACCCTAATTCACCTTCTATCCATCCTACAGAAAAATGAAATCACCGCGCGTGCGTACGTACGGAATACCGTCTCCACGCCGTGGTGTAATCTATTTTCCACCACCACCTTAATAGGATGGGTATAATGGTGTAATGAGTAACTATATATGATTATTATAAAGTGATATTGATACTGAAATAGTCTACATACACTTCAACACAATTCCACGACCATGGGAACGATATTTCATTAGTACTTATTATATATGTATATCCTGAATATATATATGTATAAATCATGATTTATGCTCTGGAATTAAGTAATCATGATCTAAGTAATCATATGAATAATTACAAGTCAAAAAATGGACGACAAATGAAACAATTTTACCCAAAACGCTCTTTAACATGGAATTTACAAAAGAACGGGTAATATAAAGTCATAAGTGAACCATATATGATATCATAACAATGAATATGATTCTGTAATAATTAAATGACATTATTTAAATCATTATATAGTTGGTTCGGACACTTACGAAGCAAATCGGACCTAAGGTAAGGGAAATATCACAATCTCATTTTTATCCGAGATTGTTTATACTTTAGTATTTACTGGGGTGTATTTTATCATCCACATCCATGTTTCCTGAATATGTAATATTATTTCCATCCACCTACAATTGTTTAAATCCAATTTTACCCTTCGGTGAGTTTTTAGTAAAGAATATGAAAGGAATCTTTTGTTGTTTTTCGTACGAGGTACTTTTTGACTTTTCCGACAAAAGTACAAAGAATGTTTTTAACTTATACGGCATGAATGAATTTTTAAAACATTATTTCCAAGAAGCTTCCTTTACATGTTTTCAAGTTTATTTTTAATCAACATCTTTTAGTTTAAAATTGTATTACATGTTAAGAAAGGAAAAGTGTTTTTGAAGTAGAAAGGATATTTTCCTCAAGAATTCATTTCAAGTGTTTTATCAAAATTATTTTCCATCTAAGATAATAAAGGGTTCTATTTATATCCTTATTTTTACATTGATTTGACTATGTTGTGATGGAATTATGTTTATGAATTCATTTATCTTATATGAATGGTTTTATGATGTCATTTTGTTTAAGAATCCCATTTTTATTACATGGGTTATGCAATGATGTATGATTTATGATTTTGTGGCACACATAAGAATGGTGTAATTTTGAGATGGGTGGGACCTATATCTCCCTCCAATGCATTGGGTAAAGATTTTATATCTCATGATATAGACATGGATGGAATGGTAGGTTATACCGGTTCAGTGAAACATGACTGAAACGAGGGTTACTCGATTCAGAAAGGGACTTTGTCCACTAAGATAGTCTTGGCAATGAGTCTTGACTGACAAGAAATGATTCTCTATGATTATGTGTGAATGCCACAAAGTTTCATGGTTTAAGTTATGATTATTGTGATTAAATTTCACTGCCATGATTTATCCCATGTTATGAAATTATTCTCTCTTTTGCAGGTTAATATTTCCAAAATGTTATGTTCTTATGAATATGATGTGATTGATATTTCTTTTGTTTACCCTTACTGAGCATTTGACCTCACCCTTTTATGTTTTCTTTTCCCCAGGATATAAAGAAAGGTTTTAGGTAAAAAAAAAGAAGATCTTTATGGGAGATGTTGAATATCTTTCACCACGATTAGAAGATTTTATTCCGAGTTTCCAAAGACACTAAACTATTACGGTCCTTGTGTGTGTGTTTTTGTAATGTACTAAGTATTCCGCAAAATTAATGTAATGTACATGTACGTCAGGCTTCGGGTCTCTACAGTTGGTATTAGAGGAAAGGTTTAGTCAACCTTTGGAAACTAGGATGTGAGAACGTTAGTGAGATCCCTAGAGATATTTCTAAGGTATGTCTAGGGATGTCCCTAAGGATAGGTATACATATAGGATATAGTCCTAGAACTACGGTAACGATCATAGAATTTAACCTAAGATGTTAGATATTGAGGGTACTCCCCCTTTACTATGTTGTTTTCTCTAGCATGATTTTTTCCTCTCACAAGATTCTTTTTGTGTTTTAGTTAATGGAGGGAACCAGAAGGAATTCGGTTAACATTTAATCCAATGAAAAAATTGGTGACTATGAGCAAAAAAATTGTGTAATTCCTAGAGAGAAAGATATTGTGATTATGTCGAATCAGTCATCGCGATATATGAAATTTAGTGGTATGCCTAATTCATCAAAGAAGAGGAAGATAAACTATTATTCATGTTCGCATGTTGAGGAGCATAAAGAAAGGAAGATTGAGATTTCTAAAGAAGGGAAGAAGAACCTTGAGGAATACCTCAAATGGAGGGACCGATGTTATCTGTGTGGAGAAAAGGGTCATACAGTGACAGATTGTTATGGAGTTCAATGTCTTATTTGTGGAGAACATGGGCATTACCCAACTCAATGCCCTGACCTAAAAAGTTACTTCTAAATCAAGGAAGGACTTATTCAAGGACAATCATTGAAGTGGATGGACTAAAGTGTTTATGTATTGGTATTCAAGAATAATGTTGTTGAGGTACTTTTATGGTGTATTGAAATATTTATGTATTGGTCTATTGTGGTTTTCAATAATTTTAAGGTACCGGTAACCATGAAAAGTGATTCAAATATTTTGGAAAGTAGATGATATGCGCATAATGAAGGGATAAGGAGAAAATGAAATGGTTGAAAGTATTCATGTGCTCATGATTGATATAAGGACTAAGTGATATCATGGTTTGAGTATATAGAATTTTGAGGATTTTGGTATATGGAAAGTCTTAACTTTTAACTGCATTAATGTTTTCACTAAGGTTCAATGGGTATTCATTCTTCAAGAGAATACATGATTAAGGTATTCACATGATTGGAATGTGACCAACAAGATATATGGGGGATAAATGATGGTATTCACATGCTTGGTTGACGACATTTCAAGTTATCGTTTTCTTTATACTATGAGCTTGGACCGAAGTATTTTAGATAAGCCTAAAGATTGGAATGGATTATGTTAACCATAAGTTAGTATTGTTTAAGGATAGAAGTTTTTTCGATATTATTGATGGGATGTTATAGTAATATAGTTTTAGAAAAAGGACAACCTGCAGGATGGGCGATAGCCCATCGCGTCGGACAAGGCTGTGGAAATCGAACCCACAACCGAAGTGCGACTGGCCTTTATCGCCAACCACTGGCCTACAGGAAGTCCCTGTTTAGTAGAAACTAGTTTTATTATATTAAGAAGTATGATATATGAAGTATAAGTCCATTTTAGGAACCATATATGATTAATCTCACTATAGAATGACTTATGTATATTTAATAACTTTTGCTAACCTTTTGTTTGAGACAGATGGAATGACCCGTCATTCTATCACATGATCTGCTAACACTTCACGAATAACAAATTCAACTTCATTTATTTAAGAGATGAAGTGGAAATTGTTCAAGGCACGAACAATAGTGAGATTGTACCAAAATAAAGTAAGTATTTATTCTAATTCAAATTTTCAACTTTAGGGAAATGATCTTGAAAACCAAAAATGTTGTCCTAGTGCTCTTATATCTGATTAATCAGATCGTACCTTAGATCGTCACAAATTTATGGATTTGTGATTGTTGGCTTTTCCATAGCCATGTTCTCTACCACTCTCCATCAGAACATGATGGTTAGATTTTTCTTCCATATCCATATTTTCACCTATGTGGAAACCCAGTGATTAGTTTATTTGGGTAATCGTTACATTTCATACTTTAGTTTTTAAAGCCATTTTTTGGTATTCCTTTTTACGATGTGGGTTTCTATCAAAGAAAATTTTGAATAGTAAACCATTTATAACCCCGACGAATTTCGAGGGAGAAATTCATTTTTAGGGGGGTAGAATGTAACACCCCGAGATTTTATGAAAAATATTCTTTTTAATTTTACTAATGTCTTGTGTTGTACGCTACACCAAAAGAAGCTTTCACAACACGCATCCTTGACTTTCCTTCCATTACACGCAATCACGACCTTCCACGATAGCGTGTGTTGTACGCAACACCAAGTTTCACTAAACAACGATATGCTATCAAGATATTATTAAAACTAGCCGTTATGAATAGTAATAACCACTTTTTGAAATTTTGTAAATTTTATTTTTCAAAATGGACATCATTTATGGATTCGGAATAATGAAATTAGCTTAGGTTGAAATTTTGGTGATTTTCGGATAACTTTCATATTTTGATGAATAGTGAAAATTACTAAATTTTAATTAAAAACAACTTTTTCAATCGAAATAATTAATAGTGATAAATTATTAATTTGAGTGGTTTTAAAGTATATTTAGAATATATTTTTACAATTTAATACAATGTTGGTCATTAGATGTAATTTCACATTTAAACCAGTTATAAACTAGTGTCAATCTTTTGATAGTTATTATCTCTTAAAAACACGCTATTTGTTTTGACGACGAGAATTAATTTTTAAATTAGTTAATGCAACTGATATGTTTTGAATTTAGTAAAATAGACATCATTTTTGAGTTCATAATATCAAATATAGCTTAGGCCTAATTTTTGGTATTTTTCTGAAAACTTTCAATTTTCGATGAATAGTGAAACCACTAAGTGGTAGTTAAAAAAACTGAATTTTTCATAAAACGTAATTTTACCGCTTCTGTGAGTGGAATTTCGAAAATCCGAGAGACATGGTTAATATCAAGGACTAAAATGTGGTTCAATTAGATGAAAATAATTTTTGGTGAATAGTAACTTTTTACCTTTTTTTACCACGGTTAAAAGTAAATAGGGTAATTAAGGGTAATGATGATATTATTATTACCCTAACACATGTCCTAATTCTATTGGATAAATGAAATTCGACCAAAACCAAAATTAGGAATAAAATATGACCATTTAGGCCCACTTGGATTAGATTAGGACATTTATTATTAATTTATTTAAAGAAGGGTTAAAAGAGTTAAAATCAAAGTTTATTTACTAAAACATTTTTAATATGGGGTTATACATAAGATAAATTAGACTATAAATATTCATTAGAAAGATAAAAAGATTTCCTACATAATGGTATTTTATTTGTAATTTTTAGACATTAAATAATTGAATTTATTAATGACACAATGATGATATGGTGATTATCTTATTAATGAAATATTGACATAATTGATGTTATAAACACGAAAATAATTGTAATTTTAGACTTTTTATGAATTCCACTAATTTTATAGGTTACTATGATATATTAGTGTTGATTTAATCAACTTGGTTCGAACATATAATTCTGTTATGACTTTCACAAAAATCATATATCAAATAGTGTCAAAATTGACACAAAATAGTTTTTAAATCAAATATTATATTATTATTTGTTATTTTATTCCTAAAAATCTAAGGTTCGGCCAAATGACTTATATATAGATATATATATTAATAATAAACAATTTAGGGTTCGTTTGGCATGTTATAGTATGTGTATTAACCATATAGTGTAAGAAAACAAAAAGTCACGGTAAAAGTTAAATTATTTAACTTAGAGTTAAATCTAATTGATAAGGTTAAAATAATAACCTAAACTTGTCTAAATCCTATTGGTTGATAAGATTTCGACCCATCCCCACTTAAACTTTGAAATAAGACCCTTTGGAACCATTATAAACCGATTTTTACTTTAATATAAAATAATATTTTGAGATATTCCTAAGGTGCCCCTCTCCTCCCTTATAAAAGGACACCTCCTCCCCCTCCTCCTCACACCAATTTGAGCACTCAAGCTTGGCCAACCCCTGCCAAAATACCTTCTCCACTTCCCTAGAATAATCCTAGAGGTCCTGGTGTTCTTCAAAGACCAATATTAGTTCCCTAAGTGGAGGATTCAAAGAGGCGTTTCAAAGAAGAGGTAATATCTATTTCCGATCTTTTCAATTTCTTTCTTATTCAACTTCTTCTTTAGTTATTTAATGACAAAGTAATAACATCAGTGTTACATACATACTGATATGTTATTATAAATATGAAGCAACCCTAATTCACCTTCTATCCATCCTATAGAAAAATGAAATCACCGCGCGTGTGTACGTACGGAATACCGTCTCCACGCCGTGGTGTAATCTATTTTCCACCACCACCTTAATAGGATGGGTATAATGGTGTAATGAGTAACTATATATGATTATTATAAAGTGATATTGATACTGAAATAGTCTACATACACTTCAACACAATTCCACGACCATGGGAATGATATTTCATTAGTACTTATTATAAATATATATCCTGAATATATATATATATAAATCATGTTTTATGTTCTGGAATTAAGTAATCATGATCTAAGTAATCATATGAATAATTACAAGTCAAAACACGGATGACAAATGAAACAATTTTACCCAAAATGCTCTTTAACATGGAATTTACAAAAGAACGGGTAATATAAAGTCATAAGTGAAGCATATATGATATCATAACAATAAATATGATTCTGTAATAAGTAAATGACATTATTTAAATCATTATACAGTAGGTTCAGACACTTACGAAGCAAATCGGACCTAAGGTAAGGGAAATATCACAATCTCATTTTTATCCGAGATTGTTTATACTTTAGTATTTACTGGGGTTTATTTTATAATCCACATCCATGTTTCCTGAATATGTAATATTATTTCCATCCACCTACAATTGTTTAAATCCAATTTTACCCTTCGGTGTGTTTTTAGTAAAGAATATGAAAGGAATCTTTTGTTGTTTTTCGTACGAGGTACTTTTTGACTTTTCCGACAAAAGTACAAAGAATGTTTTTTTTAACTTATACGGCATGAATGGATTTTTAAAACATTATTTCCAAGAAGCTTCCTTTACAAGTTTTCAAGATTATTTTTAATCAACTTCTTTTAGTTTAAAATTGTATTACATGTTAAGAAAGGAAAAGTGTTTTTGAAGTAGAAAGGATATTTTCCTCAAGAATTCATTTCAAGTGTTTTATCAAAATTATTTTCCATCTAAGATAATAAAGGGTTCTGTTTATATCCATATTTTTACATTGATTTGACTATGTTGTGATGGAATTATGTTTATGAATTCCTTTATCTTATATGAATGGTTTTATGATGTCATGTTGTTTAAGAATCCCATTTTTATTACATGGGTTATGCAATGATGTATGATTTATGATTTTGTGGCACACATAAGAATGGTATCATTATGAGATGGGTGGGACCTATATCTCCCTCCAATGCATTGGGTAAAGATTTTATATCTCATGAGATAGACATGGATGGAATGGTAGGTTATACCGGTTCAGTGAAACATGACTGAAACGAGGGTTACTCGATTCAGAAAGGGACTTTGTCCACTAAGATAGTCTTGGCAATGAGTCTTGACTAACAAGAAATGATTCTCTATGATTATGTGTGAATGCCACAAAGTTTCATGTTTTATGTTATGATTATTGTGATTACATTTCACTGCCATGATTTATCCCATGTTATGAAATTATGCTCTATTTTGCAGGTTAAGATTTCCAAAATGTTATGTTCTTATGAATATGATGTGATTGATATTTCTTTTGTTTACCCTTACTGATCATTTGAGCTCACCCTTTTATGTTTTCTTTTCCCCAGGATATAAAGAAAGGTTTTAGGTAAAAAAAAGGAAGATCTTTATGGGATATGTTGAATATCTTTCACCACGATTAGAAGATTTTATTCCGAGTTTCCAAAGACACTAAACTATTACGGTCCTTGTGTGTGTGTTTTTGTAATGTACTAAGTATTCCGCAAAATTAATGTAATGTACATGTACGTCAGGCTTCGGGTCTCTACACGGCGCCCCGCGGCTACGGTGTTCGGCCGCTCGGCCGAGCTGAGCCAGGCGGGTCCGACCGGCTGGGCCGCGCCCTGGCCGGACTGGACTGGGTCCAGCCGGGTCGGACCGGGTCGGGTCGACCCGGTTCGGCCGACCCAGGGGGGGTCGGGCCGGGTCGGCCCGGGCCCGGACCCCCCGTCTTCAGACCATTTTCTGTCTTCTGTCCGTAACTTGTGCTACGGGCCTCTGAACGACGTGCCGTCAGCGGCAACGCGATCCTTAGATCGAGATGGTCATTTCGGTATATCGCACTCAAGGTTTCAGAATACTTTGGGTTCGGCCGAGTTGGTTCATACACGAAACCAACCGGGCCCTCGGAGCGGAAACAATCATATCTTGAGTTTCGGACGTCTGATTGACGTGCCGTTGAATTTGGTGGTTTCCTCTAAGTGAGACGGATCTTTTGGCTCACTACGCCCGAGGTTTGGATGCAGGTGGAGTACGGTCGGGTTGGTTTTTGACTTTAAAAAAAAACCAACCGGGCCCTCGGGACGAAAAGGCCAATAACTTCCAAACTAGGCATCCGATTGACGCGCCGTCTGTTGCGTTGCGTTCCTGTTGACGATACGGAACTTTTGGAATCCTCCGCCTGAGTTTTGGATGCAGTCGGGTTATAGCCGGGTTGGATTGTACCCGAAATCCAACCGGGTCCCTAGAATAGAAAACGATGATATCTTTCAGACCGGACGTCCGTTTGACGAACCGTCAGCGACGTTGGTGATCTCGTCGAGAATCGGTCCCTATGAGTATACCCAATGAGAGTTCAGGGTACATTTGAGATACGGCCGGGTTGGTTCGCTTACGAAACCAACCGGGCCCCTGGAACGAAAAGGCTAATAACTCACAGACCGGGCGTCCGATTGACGCGCCGTCTATTGTGTTGAGACCCTAGTGACAACAAGGTCCTTGAGAGATACTTCTTCATGGGAATTGTGAGGTTTTGGAGTATCGACCAGTAGCCCATGGAGCGGACCCTCCCGGAGACGAGCATACTGTGTGCGGAAACCCTAGAGCCGGTTGAGATTTGACGACTGCTGATAGAACGACTCGGTGTGTTACAGAAAGCTCAGTGGGGAGCGCTTGGTTGCAGCGGCAGACCCACGACAGAGGTGCACTTGGTTGTAGCGGCACAGGGGAGCGCTTGGTTTTATCGGCATACCCAGGACAGAGGTGCGCTTGGTTGTAGCGACACAGGGGAGCGTTTGGTTGTAGCGGCAGACCCACGACAGAGGTGCGCTTGGTTGTAGCGGCACATGGGAGCGCTTGGTTGTAGCGGCAGACCCACGACAGAGGTGCGCTTGGTTGTATCAGCACAGGGGTGCGCTTGGTTGTAGCGGCAGACCCACGACAGAGGTGCGCTTGGTTGTAGCGGCACATGGGAGCGCTTAGTTGTAGTAGCAGGCCCACGACGGAGGAGTGCTTGGTTGTAGCGGCACGGGAGAGCGCTTGGTTGTAGAACCAGGCCTGCAGTACTCGATCGGTGGAGTACTGTAGTAGTCTTAGGTTAGTGACCAGTACCTCGGAGTCGTGACAGGACCACTGTACACTCTAGAGACGAGGTTCTTCGGCAGTTGCAGTTTCGATAATGAAAATCCTGGTTTGAGCTGAGTCTTTGATCATTGTGTTTCCTCATGATTGAGATGGGTTACTTGATAACTTGGGTATATGTATGGGCATATACCTGGGTGGTGGTTATCCGTTGATTTCATAATCCCTATGTTTTCTAACGATTGAGATGGGTTACTTGGTAACTTAGGTTTATGTATGGGCATATACCTAAGTAGAGGTTATCTGTTGAGATCTTCCTTGTGGTTATCCTTTTTGGTTTAGTGAGACCTTGAGGGTCTCGAGTTCCCCACTGAGTATCGTTATACTCACCCCTGCACGGGATATGCCTGCACTTCCTTCTGTTGGATGCAGACGACGGACAACGCTGATCGTGGTGGAGGCTTGCGGAGCAGGACGATACCTGGAGGTGGACCACTAGGCGGGAATTACTCGGAGCGGTCAGGTGGACCCGAGGAGCAGTGGAGGCTATCTGTACCCACCCTTCAGGTGGGACCTTCAGAGAACGGCTCGACGCTGCGGCTTTTCCTTTCAGTTGCTGTTTTTTCCCTTTCAGTTGTACTTTACTGTTGGGATTGTATTTCCGGTCCCTTTTACTTTCAGCATAGCTTGTTACAGTTTTTACTTAGTGTTTAATTTTCCGCTTGCTTACTCTGTGGTGCTTGTTTACTATTCAAAGGCAATGCCTTCCCTTTTTCCGGGATTTACGCCTTGGTGATAGTTGCCAGCCCCTGGCCTATGGAAGGCGGGCTTGGGGTAGTCACGGCACGGGCCCCGAGGATGGGTCGTGACAGGGGGGGGATATAACAACTCATACATTTAAATTTTAATTATTTCCTCTTACTATATGTTTTCATCATATTTGGCATAAGATATAGAATAAAACACATGAAGCATGTAATAAAAATAGATACAAAATTTATTGATTCATTATAGAAAACTATATATTGAGATTAAATACATTCTATAAAATTAAAAATAGTACAATTTGAAAAGAAGAAAAAATAAAAAAAAGTAACTAAGATTTGAAATTATGGAATATGACAGTCCCATAGAATTATCAAAATTATGAAAAACTGTGTAAAAAGAAAACAAATCATGGGAAATATGATTAAAACCTACTGAATACACTAATCATAGGTTTTCTCTAAATCCATGTGCCACACACCAATTCTTTAATATCATTTTTTCATTACGTGTCGCTTCTCCAGCTATCCACATCGTTCCTCCGCACGAGATATCAATACATTCCTCTTCATTTTTTTCACTCTACTACTTAGGTTTTCATGCGATGCGACCTGCTCCCTATTGTGAATTACCTCTGATTTTCTAGGCATCCTGCTCGTCTCCTTGAGTTCCTTATCCCACTCACTTCCTAAACCTCTTCTCCAGCCGCTTGCTCCTCCACCACGTACTCTGCCTCCACCTGCCCTGCCATAGGTTAATCCGCCTTCATCTCCCCCGTCTTCAGCTCCTCTGCCTTAAACTCCTCTATTTTAGGCTCCAACACCTTCAGCTCCTCCATAACCAGCCACTTCACCTTCCACTCTTCCATGTCTGGTCCTCCACTCCACCATGTGCCACTCGCATTTACCCTCCACAGCTTCTACGGTTTCTGACACTCGCGTTATCCCTACACTGCTCTTGTTCTCCCTATGCCGCTCGCATTTTTGCGTCCCTCCACCACCATATGAAATTTCCTCAGAGTCATAGTTTCCTCAAATGAACCCATCCACTCCAAAAAATCTCCGATCCCAGCCCTAAATCCCCCATCATGTGGACTGTCATCTCCATCCTCGAAACTGTAGCTCAATGGGTAAATAAAATTCCTATAGAAAACCAAACCCATCACCATGAAAAATTATCATATTGTAGCACCGAAGATCAACCACAGACTCAACCACCTCTTTCATAGGGTAATTTTCTCTTCTAACCATCTCTGCAACATTAATCTCTTCATTTTAGTCTTTCTTTTCAGTATATTAATACAATATTTTTGTATTGTATTTAAATATCTACATTCTTGAATTTGGAATTAGGGTAATTTTATATTCCATGTTGCTGGAAGGTTTTCAGGATAGACGTTAATTATTTAATGACATATTTTTCCCTTATATTCATGATTCAATGTTTAGTGTTTATTTTGACTACCTTGTGGTTGTTTTCTTAGTTGATGAGAATACAACATCATGGATTGCAAATGAATGCAGGTATTCTATCGTCAAATCTTAGAGGTAACTTCCCTTTCGTTCAGCATATGAATGTGGGTAATTTGTTTTCCCTATTTAGTACTATGTGTATTGTTTTTTATTCACTAAAAACATATGAAACAAATGTGTTATAAATTTACAACACTTTTTTCATGCAGATATAGGTGACCAGGATGCTGACATAGATATGTTCTATGATAAGAAAATTCTCAACAAAAAACAAGACTGGCCAATGTTGCCTTCAATATTATTTGAAGCTTACAATTGACAACTTTTATCTTCTATTGATTGGTATGTGATCTGTCAGTTATATCAATATCAGAAGTTGACTTAGTAAGATGTTGCATATGCAGTTTCTGGATTACAAATTTATTTTTTAAAATTCATTAATTCGGTAATCCTGTATTGCTATATCATCAGAAGTATATTTTTCTACTTCTTTACTATTCATGAAAAGGTTCCTTAGAAGGAATATTATCAACAATAATGCATGATGTTCTCTGGTCTAACCACTAAAATATTAATTGGACAGAAGACTCATAAAATAAATTCCTTCCTTTTAGTTTGAGGGATGTTTTTCCTACTGGATGTTACTCTTATAGTTACATCTTCTTCCCTTCATTTCATGATTAAATATTTATAGGATTATTTGACTATTTTGTAATTGTTTTTTTCAACAAATGTAAATACCACAACAACAATTGAAAATGAATGCAGGTTTTATATTGTAAAATCGAAGAGTTATCATCCCTTTCTTTCAACATATGAATGTAGGTAATTTGATTTCACTTTTGACTACTATGTATTGCTTTTTATGCATTAATAACATATGAAAATGAATACAGGTTTTATTGTTTCTTGGTATCCAGTTTACAGTAATGGAGTTTTATTTTACCTCATGTCAAAGTCATCCTTTCCATTTTGGTCTTCTTCCTTGTGATGCTTCTCTTTTGAATTATATTTCTGTTGTTCTCTTTATATGTAGTAATATTTTTATCTAGTTTTTCTAACCTACATCAAATCCCATTTAATCCCAAATTACCTTCAATTGCATTGCATCCTAAAAAAATCTACTAGAGCATGTATTGCATTTCTTATCTTGATGTTTACAATTCTGTTTTACTGATCGGGAATCAATTTATTTAGGTGGTTGGATAGGATAAACTCACAGTATGTAGCTTCTTCAATATGAGTTGTTTCATACTAATGACCAGGTATAAAATTTCCTTCAGTAGTCCTCTTTATGAATCCACTAGAAAGTATTGACAATTTGTTCCATCATTCTGAATATTATGATAAGGTATATAGTTTTATTTTTATCCTCTTCTTATAAGAACCTATGTTGGGTGATGACAACAATACCTTCATGAGTGATGTTTCCGATTTGACTCAGAATCTGCATATGCATAACCTTATTATGGTTACTGTATGTATGAAATTTTTCTGTATTTGGAAGGATCAGATGTATATATTCATTGATGATTAGTATATGATTTTTTTCGGAAATAATGGACATTTTTTTAGCTGTACAAATGAGATATTGTAGTTGTTCATACCTATGGAATTATCTTTAATGATTTTAGAAGCTTATAGGATACCTACATTTGCTGCTCTGCCTTAGTCACCCTTAGCCTACTCTGCCTCCTACTCCTCCGCCTCCGCCTACTCTTCCTCCGCCTGCTTTCAGTCCTTTGTTAGGATTCATTGAGTTCAATTAACTTTTCTGTGTCATCTACTATTTCTGTGCGCATTGTGAAAACCCTAATTAAAGATCAATTTTTTTTTGAAATTTAGGCTTGTAATGGACTTTGTAATATATACGGTCACCAAGTTGCTTCAGTTCCAAAAAATGAAGTATCACACTTCCTCTCAATCTGAAACAAATCCAATGGGCTTTTCCTAGGAACCTAGGTTTGTTTAAGGAATGAGAATTACAAGGTAAATTTGGTTATGGTATTGCTGTTACTTTCCCGCAACACTTTCCTTGGCTCAATTTAACTGTTTCCATTATTTATGTTTCTATGTCGTGGCTATTAACAATGCATGAAAGAGAGATACCATAATACTGATCCCTAGAATAAACCACCTAGACTTCATTGAAAAATTGGTAATACATCATGATTTTCTTTTTTAGTGGTAATGATTTGTATTATATAGTTTTGAGTGTCTGAGTTGATGTTACATAGAGTAATTTTCATGCAATGAAAAATGATATGAAGATGAGTTTAGTATGGGAAAGGGTAGAGGTTGATATATTTGTTTTACTCTCGGTTTTCATAAGTAGTGCAACATTAATGTATTTTTAGTATGTATATATGCATAGTCCAGATGTTTGTACTGTATATAAAAATACTTTAAAACTGCTAATTGTGTTGGATTTTTCTATTACATGAATAACTGTAAGCAACTTTTGGGGTAAAAAAATTTTGTAACATTTTTTAAATGAATAATATTCATGATTAAAACAATCATACTCAATTAAGGGAAAGGTCTTCACTGTCAATCAAGATCAAAATCATGAAGGTGATTTATGAGTTAGCATCCCATGTTTGTGCGATCTTTGACTAGCTATTAGAGAGTTGTAAGTGATTTGAGTAACTGTGTAATTGAAGGTTTGTGGACATTTTTTATTATAGTTTTATATTGAGATATTTTTTTTATATTTTTATTTTTTGTATGAATCTTTTAATTATTATTAATTATAAAATCCTTTTCTTATGGTACCCATGGAAATAACTTGTAGGGTGTTGGAGTTCCTCTAAAAAAACAACGTGAAACCAGTTCTTAGATTAATGTGTTCAAGCGATCTTGGGTAAGATTAATTTTAATCTTTAACTATGTTATTTTTCAACAACAAACTTTTCTGCTGTTATTTTTACTGAAGAAAAAAATTTTCAGGGACTTCCAGACTATTATTCAACTATGACTTGATCGTGAAACTAGCATAGTTTTTTATTTTCTTGATGGGTTATGCTCAAAGACGGGTTCCTATACAAGTATGTGTCCATTGAGTGGATAAACTGTTGGGTGTTAAGCTTTCGTTGGAGGATATTGAAAAATTTCACCACTCTATAAAAGAGTAGTTTGAACATTCATACTAGCTAAAATAGATTTGGGGTGAAAGAATCATGGTAAAAATTATGGTAAATTCATGTTCATAGAAAGGGATATCATGTATAAATGTTTTTAGCTATGAGTTTTATGAAAATTGTTAGTGATATGCAGAGATTGGTTCCAGAAGAGGAAGCTGCGTAGAGCTAGACAAACTCCTTCAATGATTCTATCCCCCCTCTTCAAGAATCTGTATGCTTTTAGGTATAATGAGTTTCTATACTATTTTATTCGATAATACATATTTTACTGATTCCATAAAAAATACATGCTTTTAGGTTGTTCAAACAAAAATGTTTCTAGAATGTTTACATGTATGTCACTCCTTATTACTCATACATAGATTTTTCTGGGTTTTTTATTGAATTGTTTCACAATTGTTCATACACATTGTTCTTATAGATTTCATTTCATTCCCAGATCCGTGTGCGACAACTTCATCGCCAATATAGCTTAGTTTGTGGATGCATTATACAATCACGGTCCTTTATTTTCCCTTTGGTAACCCATTAATTCCTCTGCATTTGATATGATATATTTTAAAACATCCATATTTAGTTTCTCTACTGTTTTTAGTATTTCTATTTGTTTAATAATTTTTCTTATGTTATTAGAATACTTCTATTTTTCCAATTCACCAATTACAATATCTATTTCTATTTTTCAAACAATATTTATTCAGCTAAATTTCTACAGATCTAGATTTATGCAATATGTATGTTCTCTTAATATCATGGAAATAATCTCCCCATCAATTTTTAGAATTTCCCTTCACTGAGATATAGAGAATGATTGAAGAAGAGGAAGCTGTATAAGGCTAGTAAAAATATTACATTTCTTGATAGATTCTATCCCCCCCGTCTTCAAAAATCTGTATGCATTTAGGTATAACAAGTTTCTATACTATTTTATTCCACAATAAATATTATTACTGATCCCATAGAACAAACTTTCTTACAGATTGTTCAAACATAACTGTTTCCAGATTGTTTAGATGTAAGTCACTCCCTATTACTCAAACATAGATATTTATGGATTGTTTATTGAATTGTTTCACAATAGTTCATACACAGTGTTCTCATAGATGCCATTTTATTCCCAGATCCGTGTGCGACAGCTTCATCACTGATATAGCATAATCTGTGGATGCATTATATAGTCACATTCCTTGATTTTCCCTCCAATAACCCATTAAATCCTCCACATTCGATATGATCTTTTGAAAAACATATAAATTTATTTTCTCTATACTATTTTCAGTATTTATCTTTTTTAAATAAATTTTCATATTCCATTAGAATATATCGGTTTTCCCAAATAACCAATTACAACATATATTTAAATTTTCAAACAATATTTATTCAGTTATCTTTCTAAATAACCAGATCTATGCAACAAGTATGTTCTCCTAATTTCATGGAAATAATATATTCTTGAATTTTTAGTATTTCCCTTCACTAAAAACGTTTACTTATAATCTGTATGCATCCAGGTATAATGAGTTTATATACTATTTTATTCAACAATACATATTCATACTCATTCCATAAAACATACATGCTTATAGTTTGTTCAAACATAACTGTTTCTAGATTGTTTACATGTAAGTAACTCCCTACTACACGCTTATAGGTGGGTTTGATTTGTTCATTTTGAATGCATAAATCCATCCTTTAAATGTTATATAGCATTCACTATATTCTTGAAAGAAATGTTATTCATTCCAACCACCCCATCATCAAGTCCTTTGTATTGAAAAATAAACCCCATCCACAAAAAAACATAACTATCCATTATAAATATGTCATCCAATAGGTGTCAAGAAATCATAATTTAGAGATCCTCCATACAGCTCTAGTTACAATTTATCCACACTGACATTTGAAGCTTCCACTGTAACACCCTAAGATTTTATGAGAAATATATATATATTTTATGTCTAATTTTATACACAACACCAAACGAATATTTCACTACACACAACAATGGTTTGGCTTGCGTTACACGCAATCGCGACCTTCCTCGATAGCGTGTGTAGTACACAATACCGGGTTTCACTAAACAATGATATATTGTTATAATATTATTATGGACAAGCTGTTATGAATAGTATCAAATACATTTTGAATTTTATAACATTATTATTCATCTTACACATTTTCTAAAACATGGTATGTGAACAAAATTATTTTTTCGGGTAAAATAATTATTTTTAAAAAAATACAGTTTTGCCACTTTTTGATGGCGCACCTACATTAAATATAGTTTCTTACAGGTTTATAAATTCAATTTGACAAAATAAAATTCATCTTTAGAATCAGGATATAAAAATTTACTTTGGATAAATTTTATATATTATTCTAAAAACTTTCATATTTTAATGAATAGTAAAAACATGCTATATTTTATTTAAAAAAAAAAATTTCATCACAATAATTTATATGGTTAAATTATAATATTGAGTGGTTTTAAAGTATAAATAGAATATATTTTTACCATTTAATATAATTTATTCCATTACCATTAATTTTACATTGAATTCATAGGTAAAAACATTTCAATCTTTGACAATGTTTTAACTTTTAAAACTCGTTTTCTTAACAATGGGATTAATTTTAAATTAATTAATGCAACTTCTGTGTTTTGAATTTTAAAAAATGGATTCCATATTTGAATTAAGTGGGTCCAAATTATATTAATATGTTACTTTTATTTTTTTGATATTATGAATAGTAACTAAGATAATTTTTATTTATTGCAGTTAAAGGTAAATCGGGTAATTATGGGTAAAAATAAGATTATAAAATTACCCTAACACCTACCAAAATTATATTGGATAACTAAATATCTACCCATATCACCTAAGGGTCTGAATAGATTAATTTTATGGGATTTTGACTATGAAAATAATTTAATTATTATTAAAACCAAAGATAGTGACAACATGTCACTCTATTAAATCTTATTAGTATAATAACTTTAATTTAGTGATAAACTTCATGAAACTTATAAAATGAATATTCCCCAGAAATCTAATAAAAGTAACTACATCAAGTGAATTTATTTAGAATTTTTAGAGATTAAATAATTATCATTAAAGGTGACACAATAGTGATGTTGAAATTATTTTATTGATTTAAATATCAAATAAATGGTTTTAAAAATGTTAAAATAAATATTATATAAACTATTTAATGTGCTACACTAATTTTATAGATAAATATAACATTTTATAAATCTATTAAATCTTTTAGTTTGATAATAACTTCTATGACGATTTAATTTAAATTCAAATAAATGAATAGTGTCAAAATTGACACAATTGTTATTTTATAAAAATAACATAATATAAAATTGTTTAAAAATCACAAAAAAATTTAAAAATTCTAAATTAAAATTTATGTGGTCTAAAACATCATACATTATCTAATTATGGACAATTAACAACACATAACTAATTATTTATAACAATTTTAAATTTAGAATCTTATTACCACAAATAAAATTAAATAGATTAAATAAGGATAAATCAAGTCGATAAGGTTTAAAATAAATTTCAAACATGTCTAAATTTTATTGGTTGATGAGATTAAAACCCTACCTCATATAATATTCTGATATGATTCATTTTTGGAGGTTTTTAAGGGGGGTTTTATTTATTATAAATTAATATTTTTGAGGTTTTCAAAGGTGCCCATCTCCTCCCTTATAAAAGGGCACATCCTCCCTCTCCTCTTTACAAAACATTGAGCCTTAAAGCTCGGCCAAACCCTGCCCATTACTCTTCCCAACTTCCCTAGTAATATTCTGTAGGTTATTATCTTCTTAGAAGACTAACTCTAGTCCCTTGAGAAGAAGTTTAAAGGAGCCACGTCGAGGAAGAGGTAATCTCTTCTACCGGTTCTTTCAAGTTTCTTCCTTCTTCTACTTCTTCTTATTTAGTTTTTTAATTATAAAGTAATAACATAAGTATCACTCCTATACTGATATTTTATTATAAATATGAAACAAACCTATTTCATCTTCTATCCATCCTACGGAAAACGAAATCACCGCGCGTGCATACGTAAGGAATACCGTCTCCACGCTGTGGTGTAATCTGTTTTCCACCACCACCTTACTTGGATGGGTATAATGGTTCAAATAGATAAATATATATGATTATTTTAATGTGATATTGATTCTGAAATAGTATACATACACTTCAATACAATTCCACGATCATGGGAATGATATCATCGCTCGTGCGTACGTACGGCCTACCGTCTCCACGATGTGATTCGACTCGTTCGACATTATATTCATTGAATAATGATTATATAAATGAATTTAATAAATAAATATGATATATATTATACTAAAAACATTATGTAAATGATATATCCTTTACCTAAAAATAAGAATAAGAATTTATTCGACAAAACATGCATAAGAACAGAAAGCAGTGAACACCCGAATAACGAGTAACAATGAAATATTACCAATAAGAAGATAAGAATATGACCATATATGATATAATAAAAATGAATATGATTCTGTAATAAGTCAATTACATTATATAAATCATTATACAGGAGGATCAAACACGTACAAATTATATTGGACCTAAGGTAATGGAAAATCTCACATTCTCATTTTTATCCGAGATTGTTTATAGTTCAGAATTTACTGGGGCATATTTATAATCCACATCCATGTTTCCTCAATATGTAATATTATTTTTATCCTCCTACAATTTTTTAAATCCAATATTACCGATTGGTTAACTTTTATTAAAATATATGAATGGAAACTTTTTTCATTTTTAGTACGAGATACTTTTTGAATTTTCCAGGCAAAGTACGAGAAGAATGTTTTTTTAACTTATACAACACAAATGGATTTTTATGATTTCATCGAACATTATTTCCATGAATCTTAATTTACATTTTTAAAGTTTTATTTTTAAATAAATTCTTTTAGTTTAAAATTGTATGACATATTAAGAAAAGAAAAATGTTTTTGATGTAGAAAAGATATTTTATTCAAGAATGGAGTTCAAGTGTTTTATGAAAATTATTTTCCATCTAAGATAATATAGGGTTCTATTTCTATTCCTATTTTTACCTTTATTTGATTATGTTATGATGGAATTATGTCCTTTTGTCTTATATGGTTTATGTTATGATGGCATGATGTTTAAGAATCCCATTTTTATTACATGGGTAATGATATGATATATGCTTTATGATTTTGTGGCACACATAAGAATGGTTTCATTATAAGATTGGTGGGACCTAAATCTCCCTCCAATGCATAGGGTAAAGATTTATATCTCATGAGATATACATGGCTAGAACGGAAAGTTAATATGGTTCAGTGATATAGGACTGGAACTAGGAGTGAACTCGGTTCAGAAATAGACATTGTCCACTATGATAGTCTTGGCAATGAGTCTTGACTAATAAGAAATTATTTTCTATGATTATGTGTGTATTCCACAAAGTTTCATGTTTTATGTTATTATTATTAGGATTTCATTTCACTACTATGATTTATCCCATGTTGTGATTTTATGATCTCTTTTGCAGGTTATGATTTTCAAATTGTTATGTTCTTATGAATATGATATTTCCATTGTTTACCCTTACTGAGAATTTTAGCTCACCCTTTTGTATGTTTTCTTTTCCCCAGGTCAGGAAGAAGGTTATTAAGTAGGATATTCCTAAAGGGACTCTAGATATGATGAAATAAACGGGAGACAATGTAGATGTTTTTCGAACCAGTTGTTTCTATTTCCCAATTTCTAAAGACACTATACCTATACAATCCTACCGTGGTTTTGTTATATGTTGTAATAAGTATGCTTTAATTCTGATGTAATAACAATTTATGTAAATTATGGGTTGTTAAAGTTGGTATCAGAGGAAATGTATATTCAACCTTTGGAAACTAGGTTGTGAAAGCCTTAGTAAGAACCTTAAGGATATGTCTAAGAATAGAACACAATATTAGTGTTTCAGAAATGGCCATGAATAATATATGATAATACCTAAGGTGTGAAAATTTATTCTTGATTATGTGGTTTTCCTATTATGATTAGTGTTTCTCACACTATGCTTATTGGTTTTAGTCAATGGCTGAAACCCAAAGGAACCGTGTAAATGCTAAATGCGATGGGCAATGTAATGATTTTCCCCCTACGAAACCAAAAATTATTGGAGCTATAATGAAAAATATTGTTGCCATGCTCACACAACTTTATTAAGCTATGAATCATGTAGGACTTCCAAAGGAGTAAAGGAAGGAGAAAAATTCTGTTGAATCCTTTATGAGGCAGCGTCCACCCTCATTCAGTGGGTCTACAGATCCATTAGTGGCTGAACATTGGATCAGTACCACTGAAATGTTATTTTCAGTTGTTCAATGTTCTGAACATGATAAAGTTATCTTAGTAGTATATCCTTTGAAAGGTGATGCTGATCAATGGTGAAATCTTATCAAGAATACAAGTCAAAGAGACGAAATTTAGTCCATGGAATGGGGCAAGTTCAAGAACATATTTTTCAATAACTACTTCCCTCGTGTTCTTTGAATAAAGATGAAGAAGGAGTTTCTTGAACTAAAGAAAAAGGATGATGAATCTGTTGGTACCTATGAAGAAAATTTTACAAGACTTGCAAGGTATGATTTTGGAATTATTATCCAACCTGAGAGTAAGATTGATAAATTCTTTAGTGGCTTAAAACCAAGTCTTCAAAGGTAGTTATCCATAAGGGACTTCAATAGCTACGAGGAAATTTTTTGATGTGCTCTCAAGGTTGAGATGGATATTAGAGCAACCCATCAGTCATTTGGGTTAGATAAGAAGAGAAAAATGTAATTTAATGGGAAATCTAAAGACCACACTGAAAATAAGATGATTTTTACCTTATGTTCAATGTGTGGAAAGAAACATGGAGGGAATTGTCTTAAAGGGACAAGTAAATGTTTCAAATGTGGAAAAGAAGGTAATCGGGCATTTGAATGCCTCAATGATGGAAAAAATATGTCTAGTGATGCGAACAAAGAAAAGGCTACACAGAATGCACCACCTACACTTAAATGTTACAAGTTAAAGGAAATTTGGAATTATTCTAATCAATACCCTAATCTAAGGGTTGTTGATGATGATCAACATCAAAAAACTCTTAAGTCCAAAGAAAAAGGAAAGTAACATGCAATTTATATCGGTGATGTGGAGTATGATAACGAAGTGGTGAAAGGTACACTTACCATCCACTCTAAATTAGAAAATGTTTTATTTAATTCTGAATCCACCAACTCTTTTATTTCTGAAGAATTTTCCAAGGGTATTGCCATAATACCTCAACAATTAGTTGTTGAGTTAGCTGTGACAACTCCTAATGGAACAACAGTTGCATAAAAAGTTCATAATTCTTCTCTAATTGACATTTGTGGGAAAGTGCTTCCTGCAAATCATGTGATCCTTCCTAGAGTGGAATTTGATGTGATTCTTGGCATTGATTTTCTTTCCTTATATGGAGATCATATCAATTTCCAAAGAAGGGAAGTCACATTTCATATTCCCGATCAATCTATTATCATCTATCGATGCAAGGATGAATATATCCTTCTAGTGGAAATTTATTCCATCATATGTGTCTTGATTCCAATAAATGAAGGTTATTTATCTCAAATGGATGGAGAGAAACTCACTATTAAGAATATTTCCATTGTACAAGAGTTTAATGATGTCTTTCCGGAGGAATTATGATGTCTTCCACCAAATCGTGAAGTTGAGTTTTCAATAGAACTTGTACCGAGTGCTTTAACTATTTCAAAGACACTATATAGAATGACCCCAATTGAGTTTTAGTAATTGAAGAAGAAACTCCAAGAGAATCTTGATATGGTATTCATACGCCCTAGTGCATCACCTTGGGGAGCTCCTGTTTTGTTTTTTAAGAAGAAAGATGGATCAATGAGACTCTGCGTTGATTATCAAGAACTTAAGAAGATCACTATCAAGTACAAATATCATCTCCCGTGCATTGATGACTTATTTGATCAACTACGTGGACCTCAATACTTTTCCAAGATTTATCTTTATTCAGGGTATCATCAATTAAGGGTAAAAAAAGAGTATATACCAAAGACGGATTCCCCTACAAGGTATGGAAACTATGAATTTATAGTGATGCCATTTGGTCTTACTAGTGCCCCTTATATCTTCATGGATCTAAGGAATAGGGTATTTAGATACTATCTTGATCAGTTTCTGGTAGTATTTATAGATGATATTCTTGTCTATTCAAAGAGAAAGGAAGAACATGAAGATCACTTAATAATTGTATTGAATACCCTGAGAAAGGATAATATTTATGCCAAATTTACCAAGTGTGAATTTTGGCTTCAAAAAGATTCATTTTTAGGTCACGTAATCTTAAAAGAGGGGATATCTGTGGATCCATCAAAAACAAAGGTTATCGAAAGATGGTCGAGACCAACAATAGTGACTGAGATATGATGTTTTCTTAGTTTGGATGGATATTATCGATGTTTTGTGAAAGATTTTTCACTATTATCTAATCCACTCACCAGGTTGACTCGATAAGGATTTAAATTCGTTTGGACAGAGGAGTGTGAAGAGAATTTCAAGGAGTTGAAAAGAAGGTTATCCGGTGCAACTGTTCTCACACTGCCTTGTAGTGGAGAAAGGATTGTGATCTAAAGTGATGCATCAAAGAAGGTACTAGAGTGTGTTCTCAGGAAAAATGATACAGTGATAGCTTATGCCTCGCGACAGTTGAAAATACCTGAGAAAAATTACCCAACTCATGTTATAGAGTTAGCTGCAGTAATCTTTGCATTAAATATTTGGACGCATTATCTTTATGGTGAAAGGTGTAATATTTATACTGATCATAAAAGTTTAAAGTATATTTTCACACAAAAGGAGCTGAATATGCATCAATGAAGATGGTTGGATCATATTAAGGATTACGACTACCCAATTAATTATCACCCAAGGAAAGAAAACAAGGTGGCAGACACATTAAGTCGACAAGACCATGCTAGCTTATCCATGATGAGGATCACAAAAGATCCAATATTTATGGATTTAAAAAGTATGAATCTTAGAATTATAATGGAAGAGGAAACATATTATCTTTCTCAAATGAATGTTCAACCATCTATGCATGTGAAGATTAAAGAGGCACATAAAGAAGATGTAGAGTTACAAATGAAGGTGAGAAATGTTCCTGAATTTCACATTGATTATGATGAAATAATAAGGTTCAAGAATCGGGTTTGTGTTCCTCCCATCTTATAATTAAAGAAGGAAATATTGGATGAATCTCATAGTTCTTCATTCTCTATTCACCCTGGAAGCACGAAGATGTATAGGTACCTGAAGGAGTACTTATGGTGGGACGACATGAAAAGACATGTTGCTGAATATATCTCTTGATGCTTGGTTTGTCAGCAAGGTAAAGCTGTGAGACCGAAGTCTAAGGGGATGTTACAACAATTACCCATACAAGAATGGAAATGGGAAAACATCACTATGGACTTTGTCACTGGACTTCCTAAAACATCTAAAGGCAATAATGCTATCAGTGTTATAGTTGATCATCTTACGAAGTCGGCACACTTCATTGCTATTAGAGAAGAATTCTCTCTCGATCATCTTTCCAGGTTATATGTGAAGAAAGTGGTAAGATTTCATGGAGTACCACTTTCCATTATATCTGATCGGGATCCGGGGTTTACCTAGACGTTTTGGCGAAGTATTCAGCATACTCTAGATATAGAGTTGAGTTTCAGCACTGCTAATCATCCTCATACATATGGTCAGTCTGAGAGGACAATTCAAACTCTAGAAGAAATGTTGAGAGCTTGATTTATGGATTTCAAAGGTGGTTGGGATCAATACCTACCTTTGGTGTAATTTTCTAATAATAATATCATTCACTCGAGTATTTAGATGTCTCCTTATGAAGCTCTCTATGGAAAGAAATGTTGAAGTCCAACTTGCTAGGATGATGTTGGGGAATGAAAGCTATTAGGAATAGATCTTGTTGATGAGATGGAAAAAAGGTAAGATCAATTCAACAACACATAAGAGCAGCTCAGAGTCGAAAAAAAAGTTATGCTGACAACTGAAGAAAAGACCTTGAGTTTGAAGTGTGATATAAAGTGTTCTTTTAAATATCTCCTTGGAAGAGAGTAATGAGATTTGGAAAGAAGGGCATGTTGAGCCCTAGGTATATTGGTTTTTTTGAGATACTGTATCGTGTTGGGAAGGTAGCTTACCAATTGGAACTTCCACCGAATCTCTCTCAAGTTCATGATGTATTCCATGCATCTCTCTTAAGAAAGTACATACCTGATCCTTCAAATGTACTAAGCTCAAAAGTTGTACCGCTGGAGCAAGATCTTTCTTATGAAGAACAGCCGATAGAGATTCTGGATCATAGAGAAACAATTCTACGAAACAAGACCACTCTCTTGGTTAATTTTTTATAGTGGAACAACCAATTAGAAAAAACTAAATGGGAATTTTAGGATATGATGAGGGAGAGGTATCTTCATCTGTTTGTTATGAAGTGAAAAATTTCGAGGGTGAAATTATTTTTAAGGGTGTAGAATGTAACACCCTATGATTTTATAAGAAATATATATATATATATATTATGTATTGCGTTTTATTCAACACAAAACAAATCATTCACTATACACAACACAGGATTGGCTTGCGTTACATGCAATCATGACCGTCCTCAATAGGCTCTGTAGTACGGAATACCGGGTTTCACTAAACAACGATATATTGTTATAATATTATTACGGACTAGCTGTTATGAATAGTATTAACTACATTTTGTATTTTATAACATTATTATTCATCTTACACATTTTCTAAAACATGGTATGTGACCAAAATAATTTTTTCGGGTAAAATAAGTATTTTTAAAAAAATGTAGTTTTGCTGCCTTTTGATGGCGCACCCACTTTAAATCAAGTTTTTGATAGGTTTATACATTCAATTTGACAAAATAAAATTTTTATTTGGAATATGGATATAAAAGTTTACATTGGAAAAGTTTTTCATATTATTCTGATAACTTTCATATTTTAATGAATAGTAAAAACACGCTATTTTTTAATTAAAAACAACTTTTTTCATCGCAATAATTTATATGGTTAAATTATAATATTTAATGGTTTTAAAGTATAAATAGATTTTATTTTTACCATTTAATATAATGTATGTCATTACCATTAATTTTACGTTGAATTCATAGGTAAAAACATTTCAATCTTTGGCAATATTTTAACTTTTAAAACCTATTTTCTTAACAACGGGATTAATTTTAAATTAATTACTACAACTTATGTGTTTTTAATTTTTAAAAATGGATTCCATATTTCAATTCAGTGGGTCCAAATTATGTTAATAGTTTACTTTTATTTTTTTGATATTATGAATAGTAACTAGGGTAATTTTTTTTTACTGCAGTTAAAGGTAAATCGGGTAATTAAGGGTGAAAATAAGATTATAAAATTACCATAACACCTTCCAAAATTCTATTGGATGACTAAAAGTCGACCCATATCACCTAAGGGTCGGAATAGATTAATTTTATGGACTTTTGACAATGAAAATATTTTAATTATTATTAAAACCAAAGAATGTGACAACATGTCACTCTCTTAAATCTTATAAGTACAATAATTTTAATTTAGTGCTAAACATTATGAAACTTAGAACATGAATTGTATCCAAAAATATAATAAAATTATCTACATCATGTTAATTTATTTAGAATTTTTAGGGATTAAATGAATATCATTAAAGGTGACACAATAGTGATGTTGAAATTATATTATTGATTGAAATATCAAATAAATATTTTTAAAAATATTAAAATAAATACTATATGAACTATTTAATGTTCTAAACTAATTTTCTAGATAAATATGACATGTTATGAATCTATTAAAGCTTTTATTTCGAATATATCTTATGTGAGGATTTTATTTAAATTCAAATAAATGAATAGTGTCAAAATTCACACTATTTTTATTTTATAAAAATAACATAATATAAAATTGTTTAAAAATCACAAAAATATTTAAAAATTATAAATAAAAATTTATATGGTCTAAAATGTCATAAATTATCCAATTATTGGAAAATCAGAACACAAAAGCAATTATTTATAACAATTTAAAATTTAGAATATTATTACCACAAATAAAATTAAATAGATTAAATAAGGATAAATCAAGTTGAGAAGGTTTAAAATAAATTTCCAACAGGTATAAATTTTATTTTTTGATTATCATACAGCCCTATCTCATCTAATATTCGAATATGAGTCATTTTTGGAGGTTTTTAAGTGGTTTTGATTTCTTATAAATTAATATTTTTGAGGTTTCCAAAGGTGCCTCTCTCCTCCCTTATAAAAGGGAACCTCCTCCCTCTCCTCGTTACACAACATTGAGCTTTCAAGATCGGCCAAAACCTGACCATTAATCTTATCAACTTCCCTAGTAATATTCTTGAGGTTCTGGTCTTCTCAAAAGGCCAAATCTAGTCCCGTAAGTGGAAGTTTTAAAGAGGCATGTCGAGGAAGAGGTAATCTCTTCTACGGATTCTTTCAAGTTTCTTCCTTCTTCTACTTCCTATTATTTTGTAATTTCATTATTAAGTAATAACATCAGTATCACTCATATACAGATATGTTATTATAAATTTGAAACAAACCTATTTCATCTTATATCCATCCTATAGAAAATGAAATCACTGTGCATGCGTACGTACGGAATACCGTCTCCACGCCATGGTGTAATCTATTTTCCACCACCACCTTACTTGGATGGGTATAATGGTGTAAATAGATAACTATATATTATTATTGTAAAGTGATATTGATTCTGAAATATTATACATACACTTCAATAAAATTCCACGATCATGGGAAAGATATCATCACTCGTGCGTACGTACGACCTGCCGTCTCCACGATGTGATGTGAATCGTTCAACATGTTCTTCATTGAATAATGAATATATAAATGAATTTAATGAATAAATATGATATATATTATACTAAAAGAATTATTTAAATGATATATCTGTAACCTATATACAAGAATAAGAGTTTATTCGACAAAACACACATAAGAGAAGAAAGCAGTGAACACCCGAATAATGAGTAACAATGAAATATTACTAATAAGAAGATAATAGTATGGAAATATATGATATCATAACAATGAATATTATTCTGTAATAAGTCAATGAAATTATTTAAATCATTATAAAGGAGGTTTTGACACGTACAAACCATATCGGACCTAAGGTAATGGAAAATCTCACAATCTCAGTTTATCCAAGATTGTTTATACTTCAGAATTTATTGGTGGAATATTTATCATCCACATCCATGATTCACCAATATGTAATATTATTTATATCCTCCTACCATTTTTTAAATCTAATTTTACCTGTTGTTTAATTTTTAGTAAAATATATTAAAGGAATCTTTTGTCATTTTTAGTACGAGATACTTTTTGACTTTTTCGGCCGTAGTACGAGAAGAATGTTTTTTTAATTATACGGAATGAATGGATTTTTATGATTTCATAGAAAATTATTTCCATGAATCTTCTTTTACAAGTTTTCATGTTTTATTTTTAATTAACTTCTTTTAGTATAAAATTGTATGACATATTAAGAAAGGAAAAAAATTGATGTATAAAGGATATTTTCTTCAAGAATAGAGTCCAAGTGTTTTATAAAAATTATTTTCCATCTAAGATAATATAAGGTTCTATTTATATACCTATTTTTACATTGATTTGATTGTGTTATGAAGTAATTATATCCTTTTATCTTATATGGTTTATGTTATGACGACACGATGCTTAAGAATCCCATTTTATTACATGGGTTATGATATGATATATGCTTTATGATTTTATGGCACACATAAGAATTGTTTCATTATGAGATGGGTGAGACATATATATCCCTAAAATTAATTGGGTAAAGATTTATATCTCATGAGATAGACATGGATGGAATGGAAAGTTAATCCGGTTCAGTGGTATAGGACTGGAACAAGGAGTGAACTTGGTTCAGAAATGGACTTTGTCCAATATAATAGTCTTGGAAATGAGTCTTGACTAATAAGAAATGTTTTTTTATGATTATGTGTGTATGAAACAAATTTTCATGTTTTATGTTATGGTTATTGGGATTATATTTCACTACTATGATTTATCCCATGTTATGGTATTACGATCTCTTTATCAGGTTAAGATTTTCGAATTGTTATGTTCTTATGAATATGATATTTCATTTGTTTACCCTTAATGAGCATTTGAGCTCACCCTTTTGTATGTTTTCTTTTCCCCAGGTTAGGAAGAAGGGTATTAAGTAGGATATTACAAAAGGGACTCTAGATATGATGAAATAAATTGGAGACAATTTAGATGCTTTATGAACCAGTTGTTTAAGTTTCCATGTTTCTAAAGGCACTATACCTATACGGTCCTACCATGGTTTTGTTATATGTTGTAATAAGTATGCTTCAATTCTGAAGTAATAATAATGTATGTAAAGTATGGGTTGTTATATGCACCTCAGCTAGCCTTTTTTCTCTAAACAAATAGTCTTTAAAGTCGTATCCATAGTGGGCCTTTTAATTCATTAAACAATATCATCATCTCAAGACCATGGGATATAAGTCAAGGTGTGATAAAGAAAGCCTCTACAGTTAGTTAGCTAACATCTGATATGGAAATCAGATTTCAAATTAGCCATAATAGTTAACAGTCAAGATTGTATGTTTCATCCGAAGAGGCAGGAAACAATGTTAACATCAAAAACTATAAAAAATCATGTATCAGTCCGATGTGAACCTCTATATAGCTTCTTTATGAGGCCTCCATATACCCAAAACCTTTATGAAAGATTTAATATACCTGTACGAAGCTTCCATGGGTCCAGGTTCCTTAACACATGAAATAATGATCCTTTATGTAGCATCCTCACTCAGCATAACCAGAACCATTGAGAAGCCTCAATGCAAAACTCAAAAACTGCACTGAAAATACCATCACAGCCAAATCATAAAAATCCAGAACTGTTTTAACTTCTAAGAACATTTAACAAACAACTCCAAGGGATCCAACTTCATGTAGGGTAATAAACAAGAAGGAAACCCTCTCTATTGAATCCCACTAAAGTAAAAATCAGGATTTTTCTAGATTCATCCTCCATCTTAAAGAACATATGTTATCTGATTTGAAAATAAACTTCCATATTGAGTTCTCCATCCTTATATTTTTTAACAAAATTGCATCTTTTACACCAAGCCAATAGTTTAGTTCCTCCCCCAAGTCATCTAAAATATGATATGCATTCCTCACATTGGTTTCATCATCTTTATCATCGTCACTCCTAGAATCAATAGATGATTCCTATTTAACCATGACAGGTGTTTTAAAGCATTCAAATTCCTCCAAGGGGATGAACTTACTATTTTCATCATTTTTTCCCTCAGAGTGTGAAGTTATATTAGTTTCCTTTAGATGTTTTCTCGAGGATTTGATGAAAATAATTCTTTTCAATTTAGATAAATCAATACGCTTTCGCGTATTTTTCAAATGAAAAGTGATAAGAGTCAAAAATTGGACTCTTACATTTTATTGTAGCAGCATTGAGAAAGAATTCCTCAGCCTATTAGGCTTTATCAAGAAGGGCAACATTGGAATTATCGGCAGCATCATTGGAGTCCTTGTCTTGATTAACAATATCCTTATTGTTAATTTATCTTTATTATTTTAAAATATTTATAAATCCCGTTTATGTGTTTTTTGTTTTTAACTTCATATACTTTAGTAGTGCTTAAATGGGCGGGTTTGATTTTTTCATTTTAAAAATCAAATAAAATTTAAATTTTGAATACTAGTATTTGACTTACTTTGAGTTGAGTAGTGAGTTTGAGCTAAAGCTCAAACTGGAGTACTATAATGTATCACTCTACTAAACAAAAATACACTTCTGTTCAGTGTATGTATTTGGGTAGCATTGTTCAGATTAAAATTCAATATACATTGTTTTCATAGCTACCTTCAACAAAATATTTCAAATATATATATTTTACACAATTATTATTTATAGGTAATCAACCAATGGGTATCCTTATCAATTGTGTAAAATTTATTTTTAATAATTCAATTTTCATTTTTTAAGATGAATATTGATTATTTTTATTTATATATTGTAGGTGACACAACCTGCACATGAAGAGGTCAAGGGAATTTCTGAAATAGAGTTGTATTTCATGAAATAAAAAAATGATGAAGAAAGATTTGGTAAATCATCAGACATTGGGTCAGGGACTGCCGTAGCCTCAGGCCAACCTTTGCATATGGGAGCTTCCCAGTCCAGTATGCAAGGTATAGAGGTGTCTTCAAAAAGCACATCAGTGGGTTTTAGCTGAAATTAGGAGATGATTTCTCTATTCGTTTACTGATTCTATCCTTTATATTGGGTGGGGAGTGTCTGTGTTTCATTCATGGTGTAGTGATTTCTCTGAATTTCGTTTAATCGTCATAATTGAGGGATTGGGTGAGTCTAAATACGTGTGTTTTACTGGAAGGAACCTGATGTGCACTTCTTTATAATATATGTTTTTTTAGTGTTCAATGTGGGGTTTTTATTCTAGACCGCACTCATTATTTTTGATTCATACCATGAAGATAGAGTTCTCAAAGCCATCTCATAGGAAATACTTTAATGAATCAAGGAAACGAGGTCCCCTTCTATGGTATGTACATTGATCTTTGATTAGAAGCTGTTAGCACGATCACTATGTCACTGATGAGGGAGATGGGGGTGTACTATGAAACTAAGCCTAAATAATACTAATAAATGTTGATTCATTCAAGGTTTCTTTGATTAAGAAATTAATGGTTTCGATGGAGGAAGAGGAGGCTGTAAATGTTCATAGTCATCTAGTCTTTCTATGATCATGATAGAAAATTTGGTTATGGGTTACATTCTATTCTTTGGAAGCTTAATTTTTTTCCTTTATTTGTCACATGTTGTCTGATTCATTTAGATTTCAATCTCAATAAATGACTTCATACTTTCACAAATTTTGTACCTTCTATTCCATTATTTGTGCCACTAATTTTTTGTTTTAAACATTATCAATATTAATATGAATTATTATGTTTCAAAACTTGTATTCTATTATTGATAATATGAAATTTTTTAAAGTTCCATGCGAATGCACGAGCGAAGTACTATTTATAAAAATAATATACCGAAACATGCGATAAATCTAAGTAAATAATAATTAATGTAAATACTAGTTATTTATAATAAGTATAAATCTTCTATGATCATTGAAATAGTAATCCTAACTATTCTAATAGTAACTTGTTAATTATAAAATTTTGACTATTAGAATAGTGTCTTGATCATTATTATAGAAAAATAAAATATGAATAATATTTAAATTTATTAAAACAGGTAAATAAAAATATTAAAATCACATTAAATAAATATTCAAATTGGAAAACTCAAGGAGTTTGAAGGAATTTTTTTCAAAATATTTTTAAAAATATTTTATAAAAGAATAATTTTATTATTAATATTATAATATTAAAATTTTCTATGATTGAAAATTATATTGATACAATTAATGTTTTTTTTGGAATGAGGACATCAAAAGTTTCTTTACATGATTTTTATGTGAAACATCAATTTTTTGGTGAAAAGTAAAAATATAGTTTTTCAAATAGAACAAGGTTTATGATATAATATTAATTTAATAATGACCAAATAAATTATTAATAAAAATATGGACAATAAATAGTATCACAAAAATTATTCATTTAAAAATAAAAAATATAATTTTTAAACAGAAAAACGAATTTCCAAAGTTTAATAAGATAAAATATAACATTTAAAAAATATTTTTATTTTTTTTCTCATTTTATTTTGTATAAAATAATAAATTTGGAATTTAAATAGTTTGAATTAAATTAAAAATTATACATTGAACAAAACTATATTCCTTTTTCAAGGAAAAACACTATTTTAATTCTTACTCTTGAGTTAACATTTATGATTTTAACTAAAAATAACTCTCCCCTTCAAGTATAAATATCACGTCTCACCCCCAGGGAAAATAACTTCTCAAACACTACTATTTTCTAAATACCTATATAAATATATTTTCTTAAGACTCCTTATATACATAGATATATTCTTGGGTTATCCTTCTCTAAGACTTTAATGAATTAAATACTTAAAAAATGATCAAACATTAAGGATGAGGTGACATCCCTTCATTTTTCATTCAATTTTCATATTATATTATTCTATTATCATATTTATTTATAAAGAAATATTACAAAAAATATTTTAATTAGTATATTAATATTATATTTATTTCATTAAGCTATTATAAAAATTTTAAAATCTATTTATAATGTATATTTAATCATTCAATATCATTTCAAAATTTACTGTTATTGGTTAGTTTAACCACTTATATGGACATTTTTAATTCCTTATATATCACCTCCATTAAGGATAGATAATTTTGATTATATATTAATATATATATATATATAAATATAATAATTAATATTTTATTTTATAGTTATTATAAACTAATTATAAAGTATAAAAATTCTCTGTCTCTCCCTCTTTTAGAAAATCCATGTTAATGGTCAGTTTATAACCTATGAGGATGATATAAATTATTTATTTATCACCACCTTCATGGATAGTAACTGTACTAAATATATAATATATAAATATGTAACTTTATTTATATCATTATTTATAGTGTTAAATTATGTAATGGATAGATAATAGTAATTTAAACCCATGAAATCAAAATTAAAAGAGAATAATTCAAAAAAATATTTCATCAAACCATTTAATCTTCCATGAAATATGAATTAATAAATTCAATTGACCATAATTGATCAAGAATAAAAAATGAATATATTATAATTCAATATAAACTTTTTTATTAAACAAAAGTTGAGTATACAAGAGGGGAATCATGAAGAAATAAAATTTGAGATTTTGTTTGGGGACTCTCAACCCATCTTCATTCATTTAGGTTTAATGTCACTTTCTCCCAGTTTTCCTTATTCTACTTTTCAAATACATTATAAGTTTTTTTATTTTAATTTATCATTAACTATTTTTGGTATATCTTTAAAACCCTGAGATTTTAAACGACGAGAATTATATATGGTAGAAAAAAGGAAACGAAACACTATGTTCATCATATGTTACATTCAACATAAAGTTTATAATGGGTTACACACAACTGTAATATTATTATGATTGATAGCATATTCAACATGCAACTCCGAACTAATACGACCTTTAATATATATTATTGTTATAAAATAGACATTAAATTTTAGGGTATTAATAGTATTAATTAATTTATATATATATTTGTGTGTGTGTTTTACTAAATATATGTTTGTTGATAGTTTTTTAGTAAATAATAAATCATTTTTAATAATGTGATTTTATTTTTCAAAAATATGCTTTCTTCAAAAATGTTTTTTTCTTCTTATTTTTAAAAATAAAATATTATAATAATTTTTTGGATATTTTAAAAAAATTATATAAAGAACATAATTTTCGGAATCCTAATAAAAAAAGTTTTCTTTTGATGAAATTTCTAGATTTTTGGGAAATGTTGATTTTTTAATAGGGGAAAATACCAATTTTTGTAAAAAAAATGTTTTCTTTTCAGTAAATTAATTAATTTAAAAGTGAAAATATGTTTTGAATATGATTAAAATTAATTTAAGTACTATTTAGTTATTATTAATTCAACTAATTACTTTTTAATAAACATTATATTGGTTTTTAGTATAAGTTTGTTTTTGTGTTTAAAAACAGGGTTTTCTGAGAAATTTTTAGAAATGCATAATGTTTCTCATGTTTAATTAATTGAAATAATACCTAATTGGAAATATTTTAAATGAAATTTATATAATATATATCAGTAAATAATAAATTAGTTTAAAAAAATGATTATTATTTTTCAGAGTTAATATAGATTCATGTTTTTCTAAAAAATAATTTTCTTATTAACTTGTTGTCTCACTCCAACTATAGAATTAATGTTAAATTAAAAATTTCCACTTATATGTATTGAATTTTTAAAAATAGATTACATATTTCTAATTATAATAATTTATAATAATGTTACCATAATTTTTTACCGCAATGATCATTGAAAACAATTATAATTAATTACCATGACTAAGGTAAAAGATAGGTTATCGATGTATTAAAAATGAACATTAATGGTTAAAATGACCTATCAGTTTTTTAAACACCCATTTTCTTGGAATATTTGAACCCTTTTGACCTTTTAATCTATTTTTATGAGTTTTTAGGACCTATTTCCATGAAATTGACTTATATAATAAGTTATGTAAAGAAAAAAATGAACAATTTTTTACTTTTAATTTCTATAATGACTTGGGATGGAGAAAAAAAATGTTCGGATATATATATTTGTAAAATAAATGAGTTGTTTTTATCATAATAAATTATATGTTAAGACATGATATAATATCTTAAAAATATTATGAAATGCATACATAGTAATGATTTTCTAAAATATTAAATTAAATGATTGATACTAAAAACATTAATAGTGACGAAAATTGAATGAATCGTTGCCTTCAATTAAATTTTTAGATTAATATATCAAGTTATATAGTTGGGAACATAATATATTAAAATTCCATATTTTTTCATGATATCATGTAATGCCTCGAACCCAGTTACCTTGAGTCGGTGCATTATTACATAATATTGGCATGATCACAAAAGATCAAGTCTTGAAAGAACGATAAGTTTAGTAGACTTGGAATAACTAGATATATTCATAATGTTTACATTACATCATAATGTGAAAACTACTACAACAACATCTTGACTTCATATCCCCTCATACTATCCCTGCAGGTCATTCATAAATCACTTCTTCACAACCTGGGAAAAATAAAACATTGAAAGGGGTGAGCTCAGATGCTCAGTAAGGATAAAAATATAGCGGAAAATTTCATAAATAAGAATAAACATTTAAGGCAGTGTATAACTAAAACAAGAGCCTTTTAAACATGAACTTCAATATAATATGGAAAAGATAAAATGAACTAATTCCATTCACTTATTCACATGGATATTCTACTAGTCGAATAATCACATGAAATATCAATAACCACTTTCATAATGATGGAATGCATAATGCGGAACTTTAATTTCTATGTCAATGCCTCATGCCAAGACCTAAGGGATAACTGTAACCGGAACCCATCCCAGAGAGCCTCTGTAACCGGACTCCAACCCGGAGTGCCTCTAATAACCGGACACCAACCCGAAGTGCCTCTAATAAAGGGACACCAACCCGGAGTGCCTCTAATATCCGGACACCAACCCGAAGGGTCTACTGTAACCGAACCCCAACCTGGAGGGCTTACTTTTACCGGTCCCCAACCCGGAACATACTAGTCCAACACATTCATTTTAATAAGAGGGTGAAATATAACATAAACATTCGTATTAAAACTAGCATACGAAATGGCAAAACATTAATCAAAAACCATTAATGACATAAAAATAACTCATCCATAGTCAAACATATCACAAAACATTACATATAATATGGATGATTTGTATCATAATAAATCAACTTCTAATAAGTGTAAAATTTATCAAAGGATGTTGACATAGATGAAATCAAAACTATTTGAGAGAAATATCTATTTTTTGGAATCATTTAAAAGTAACATAATTATAAAATAAAACATTTACTTTGAAAATATCCTTATTATCTTTTAAGGTAATATTTTAAGATTTTATAATAGTGGAAAATAGCCACACCCGCCGTATAAGTTAAAAAATACATTCTTACCTTAACTCTGTCGAAAATGTTAAAAAGGACGTTGTTTGGAAAATGACGGAAAGATTCCTTTATAAACATCTTCTAAAAAGTCAAAAAGGGTAAATATGACATTAACCCATAGTCTATAATATATTAAGAATTATTTGAAATTCTTTTTTTAGAAACATGGATGCGGATGATAAATAGATCCCAGTAGATATTTATGTATAAACAACCTCAGATAATGTAGAGATTGTGAAATAAACCCTCACCAATTTGGTAACTTACGAAAAATACAACCCATGAAAGAGTTATAATACAATGAATATGTAAATACACATAAATTAATGTGTATTACACAAGGAATACAATTATGGGTAGTACATACACCACACAAAAGGTAATAGTGGAAATATGACATGAATCTCACGGGAATAATGAGTGAGATGAAAACCCATTTCCTTATACTTTTCCTTGGTTGGGGGTATGTTAAACTCCTGTATAATGGTGAAATAATTTCTATTAAATTATTCAATAATCATATACATTAATATGATATCATATATGATCTTTTAATATTGCTTTGTTAATAATATCTTCATATTATCGTCGTTTCAGGTGTTAACTTACACTTTTTCTATTATATGTTTTGGTAAAAAAGCCATGTTTGTTATGGATAGGTTGTATATTATTGATATCCAGAATGATATCAAGTCCTTAAACATTCTTTTTAATCATCAAATTAGAATTAATCTCAAATGGATACGATGGGGAATGAATCTCATCACGTTCGTGGAGACGGTAGTCCATACGTACGCACGAGCGACAATATCATTCTTTTGATATTAAAATAATATATAATTGGATGCTATGTAATATATACGGAATCATTATCATGTTATATTTATTATTTACCTGAATTAAACATCATTATTATACCCATCCAAATAATAATGTTTTGAATAACAATTACACCACGACGTGGAGACGGTAAGCCGTACGTACGCATGTATGGTGACATGTCATTCAAAGGACGGATAGAATAATGAATATGGTTATACCATGTTTATAATAACATCACAGTATATATAAGATACTGGATTTATTATTTTATAATGGTAATAACAAATAAAGAAAAAGTGGAAGAAGAAAGAAACTTGAAAGAGGGTGGTGAAAACATTACCTCTTCTTCAGGTTCTTCCTTTTGATTTGATCAAAAGGGATCCTTAGGTTGGATTTCTGATCAAAATAAGTCCTCTAGGTTAAATTGAGGGAATTTTAGAGAGTATTTGGTCAGGGTTTCTCTGAGAAAAAATGCTTTGAATGTTTCAATTAGTGAGAAGGGTGAGTGCCCTTCTATAAGAGGGGTGAGGGGCACCTTCGGAAAAGCTAGAAATATTATTTTATAATAAATTAATATTCGGTTTATAATGGCTCTAAAATGGATTATTAAATGTATAATGTTTGTATGGGTAGAAATAATTTAAAGAAATATAATTTAGACAGGTTTGGGTCATTATATTAACATTATCTTTTAGTTTTAACTCTTAGTTAATTAGTTTGACATTTACGATGTCACTATGTATTTTAAAATTATACAGTTAATAAACATACCATATACATCCAAGAGACCCCCAAGTGGTCCATTAGTGATACACCTATCATGGTATAAGTCTTTTTTCTGAACCTTATATTTTTAGGAATAGAATATCAAATAATAATATAATATTTGTTTTAAAAACTCATTTTTGTCAATTTTGAAACTATTCAATAATTGATTTTTGTTAAATTCTTAACCACATTATTAATCCTAACCAATAATATTTCATCCATACTATAATTTCATATTAACCATTAAAATTCATGTATGTCATAAAAACTTTCAAATTATATTTATTTTAACATTTATAATACCAATTATTTGATTCTTTCATTAATAAGGAAAATACTTCATCATTATTGTGTCATAAATACTATTAACTACTAAATTTCTAAAAATTATAAATAAAATAACATTATGTAAGAAATATTTTTAGCTTTCTAATGAATATTTATAGTCTAAAATCAAACATATATGACCTTATGTAAAAATTGTTTTTCTAAAAGATATATGCTTGTGTCATTTTGGTATTTATTTTAACTTATTTAATATAAAGTGTCCTTATCACTTACAAGTGGATCCATGGGGTCCCAAAATCGACCCAAATATGTACAGGGTCGAAAATGTATCAACAAATAAAGTTATGACATTTTTTAGGGTAATTTATTATTATTATAATATTATTTTTTTACCCTTATTTACCAGATTTACCTTTAACCATTTTAAATAAAATATTTACCGAAGTAATTATTCAAAATGTCTAAAACTAAAAGTTACATATTTAAAAAATTTGGACATCCTGATTCCAAATATAGAATCCATTTTTCTAAATTAAAAACACAGAAGTGGCATAAATTAATTTAAAATCATTTCCCGTTGTTAAAACAAAAAGCGTGTTTTTAAGAGATAATAACTATCAAAAGATTGACAGTTGTTTATGTCCGATTTAATTGTGAAATTATGTCAAATGACCAAAATTTTATTAAATGGTAAAAATATATTCTAAATATACTTTAAAATCACTCAAATTTATAATTTATCATGATTAATTATTTTTATTAAAATAGTTGTTTTTAATTAAAATTTAGTAATTTTCACTATTCATCAAAATATAAAAGTTTTCTGAAAAGTTCCAAAATTTTACCCTAGGATAATTTCGATATTCTGAATCCAAAAATGAAGTCCATTTTTATAGATAAAATTTATAAAATTTCAAAAATTTGGTATTACTGTTAATAATGGCTAGTTTGATTGGTCGTAGTGTGTCAGAATCTCAAAGTTGCGTACAACACACGCTACTGTATTATTCAAAGGGAATCGTACCGTGGAAGCTTGGGGTGTTAAATATTATTAAATTTACATTAAAGAAAAAAATTTAAATTTACAATAATTTAATTTTATAATAAAATATATTTTATAAAATGATTTCAAATTACTAAAAACATAACTTTCACCATGTTAATTTTAAATGTTAATTAATTTAAAATAAAATGCATTAAATTACTAATTTTTATATTATAATGAACATTATTACCCCTAAATAGTAAAAACATTGTTATCACGGTTAGGGTTAATGGAGTGTTTTTGCGCGTTACATGTGCTTCTATTAAAATTCATTTCCAACTCACATTGTAATTTTATTTTTTTGTAATTTTTATTAAATTTTTATAATTACTAGATATTAATTTTGTAATAATTCTCACTTTAATTTAGTATAAATGGATAAATTAAATAGGTTATAAAACTAGTGACCTTAATGAAAAACAAAAATGAACCAAATAAGAAAACTAAGGAGTTAAGAAATTTTTTTAAACATGTGTTTATTTGTCTGGTGGAGGATTTTATCCACTATATAATACTATCCCACCTTTAATTAAAAAATTTTTATACACTCTATATAATTGAGACTTCCCAATAGTGAATAATTTTTTTTATTTATAAGAATATCACCCCTTATCAACTATAAAAGGGAACTCAGTTCCATCACTTCTTAACACCTATCATGGGATTTGGCTAATTAAAAATATACATAAATAACTTCATAAAGTCACTAATCTCATATTATATGCCTCGATTTTGGCAGGAAGCTAACCAAGTATGTTATTTGTCTCAAACCAAATGCATTAACACGAAGAAGTGGTAACATTCATCAATAATTGTTTTTTGTTTTATTTCATTCTCTAACCCCATTGAATTATTATTATTTTATGATTATATATTAACATAAGTATAATAATTTTACTGATATTTTTTTATTTTAATGGTATAACCTAAAACCACACACACTTTCATCAAATGAGTTATGAAATAATCATTCATGTGTATGGTAGATTGTTGCCTTGTGAACTGACGTCAGTCATTTTTTCATTACCACCAAGGTTGGGAATAATTATGGATATAAAGTTAATATATGATATTTATAAAAAATATTATACCTATATACTAATTTTATCATATATATACACTTTTTACATTCCACACCATAGGGGATACAATAATGTCACATGTGTGTTTGATGGACTACCTCGTCACAAAGCGATGTGAAGCGTTTTTCACTTACGCATTAAATGGAAGGTAATAAGTGTAAAAATAATAAATATATATGATATAAATTACATTATTATGATATTAATTAAAAATTATCATTTTGAAAATATAATACATCATTTTCTTTATTAAATTTTCACACACTAAAAAAGTAATAACGTGGTTCAGGGATGTGTGGTCCATCGCCTCCTCGAAGTGATGTAATTCATTTAACATTACAAAAATGATATATATATGTAAGTATATATAATTAAAAAAATAATTTTTATATTAACATCATTACGTAAAGATAAAATATTATTTTCTTTATTTGCATAATGTCATTGAATAATGGAAATGGTACTCATGCATACATACGACCTACCATCTTTATGATCGTAACATAAGATAATTTTTCATAAACATATTTAATGATGGGATTAAAAAAGTAAAATTGTTGTATAAAAATGATAATTATTTCATGATTATTATATTGGTACTGTTAAAATAATGACCTTTTGGACCACAATCAACTTACCAAATTCATTTTTGACACATAAGCTGAATATGGTCAAAACATCCAACTTAAACTTAATTGATTACGTAATTATATATAGCATGTTTATATGTGAAAAAATATAAATATAATGATGTTAAATTTTATCGACCATGTATATAATTAACATAAGTTTATTATTAAATAATATAAAGAATGTGTGTGATAAATCATACTCTGGGTAAGGTTTTTTCTCGTCAGACTTTTATTTTTGAGAGATATATTCCATATTCACCACTTATTTTTATTGTTTGGTGTATATAATTACCCTGAATTTATTTTATTATTATTTTAATTAAATTCATGAGTATTTAAATATCCATTATATTATCCCACATTCATGTGGTTTACCGCTTCAATGTTACAAAAGTGGTAATGGATTTTTGTCTCTCTTTTTTTCTTTGAGAGTTTTATTTTTTATACACAAGTCTTATTTTATGAAGTGAATACACTAGCCATTTGACATATTATATCTTGAACCTCCATATTTTCATGATATTAAATGTTTAATCTAATTTTATTCTTTCATGGGTATTCGGATTCAAGGTTATAAAAGTGGAAAGAGTCTTTTTGTTAGGTTCGAGTAATATAAATATACATAAGAGTGGGTGAATTGTGTCCTTTTAATAATCTTAAAAAAATTTATCTTTTGAATCTATTTGTGATTTATTCATATATGCAGAACTTTCATTTTTAAGTAAAATGAGAAGTTTATAATCACAATGAAAGAATAAATCAATTTTACGGTGGTTCGGGGCACAAAGAGCCCCTTGTCCACTCCACAAATATATCTCTCTATGATCCTTTTGAATTTAACTAGAAAGGCCCACTTATCACATAACCATAAAATCCAAAACTGAGTGCTTATAATTTACACGTTTACAATATTGACAAAATAGAGTCTTATGGTTATTTTATAGGGAACTGGTTATCCATTTCTCAGTACAAGAAGTTGAAACTTAAACCACAGCTGTGTACAAGCTGTTGAAACTCCAATAAATAAAAAGAGATTGATTTGTTGATGGTTTGGGTTTTACATCATAGTTTCAAAAATATCAATTAATAGTATATGGATCTTATTATTCATAAATGAATGTTTTTCTAGAAATAATTACTCAGAATTGATCATGGTTTCAAATGGTCTTCAATAAATGCTACAACAAATAGTAGAAGTAACACAACATTACAAGGTTTGAAAATGTATATCCATAAAGTGCAGCCTCTATCAGCAAAAAAGTTGATCATATATTACAATAGTTCTATATTCAAAAGATATTCACAAGTATATAGTTCCATATCTTGTTTCAAAATAAATCATGAAAGAATATATAGAAAGCATAAGACTTTATTTAGTTTTTGATATCCAAGAAAATCACCTGATAGATCGTGAATATTCAAATAAAAAACCATCAAGGTAGTCGTAAATTCCATTAAGAATAGTAATGATTTTTTCTGATGACTATGGTTCATTGAATCGATCATAACAAGCCTTTGAATCAGACATAAACGATATTTCAGTCAATATTAAATTTTTCAAGACTATTGTAGAAATCTTGGATAAAATCGTGGATTTGAATCTCCATCGTTGAGTAGTCAAACAAATGGTTCCTTAAAAAAAGAGAAAATACCAAACATATGGTTCAACTGCATAGAATAGGGTTCCTTATCAAAGATTTAATTCTTTTAATCTAAGGTTGTTGATGCAGGGTTGATCCTAAAAGTAAGATTGATGAACCATGCAATTATTTCCTAAAAAATAAGGTACCTTACATACATAGGGTTCCTTAACCATGCTTTCATATCTTAAAAATGTAAGGTCCCATCCAAATGTAAGGTTATTTACCCATAATTTCCTGCCATTTTAGGGTTTAATATCCATAAGAACTATTCCATGAATAGGGTTCGTTCGTTAGGTTATGTATATTAGCATATGGTATGAGAAATGTTTCTATAAAACACTAAAATGTGTTCCGAACACTTTAATGAATATTCCTTTCTGATTGATAACATTATTATAATTCCATAATAAATATTTCAATGAAAACCAATTTCTTGAAATACACATAATGTAATATCATTATTAAAACAAACAAGGGTATTTGTGAGCAACCAAATCTGTATGATTTATAAAGTATTGTTGAGACAATACATGCATAAAAATATATTTTTTTTATAGTCGTAAATCCCATAAAATAATTTATAGAAAAATATAGAATTTTGTAAACACTAAATAAATAATACTAACAAAAACAATTGTTTATTTAATGAATAATTCTATCAAGGAATTATTTCAATTCTATATAACTATTTTGATTAAAAAAAATTAGTGTTGTGTTTACCCAATTTTATCCCACTTTTTGTGATATCAAAAAGAAAGTATATTAAATAGGATTAAAACACATTCAATTTTGCACAGAATAATAAAATAATGTTATAGTGTATTGGTTAGAATAATGAGACATGAGTTCTGGTAGTTGAGGCAAACATATAATAAAATATAGAAATGAATAACTGAAAAAAAAATAAAGCTTTATTCTAAAAACAATACAAATACAAGAGTGGTTGTGGCTTGAAGAAAAGGTTTAAACAATTGGTGTGGTAGATGGTAAATAGTTTTTATCAGAACTGGTTTCTGGTACTGGTGAAGTTTTAGTAGCCTGAAAAATTTCTTTCAACACTACTATTTGATCTTTTAACATTTCTGAAAGATTCTCTTCCAACTACCTTATTAAAATTAATGAATCTTGACATACATTCAAATTTTAAATCAAATTAACTTTTAGGTATTCATATATATACACCTTTATTTGAAGAAATTGAGATGAATTATCACTGATCTGATTATGTAATAGCCTGATGTTAGGTTTTCGGGATGTGAGTTTTTCAAAAATATCTTTCTAGTTATCCAAAAAAACTGAAAAATGTTCAATATTAAACTAAATAGATTTAAGCATTTCATTTTTATCATCCATTAATGATTTGATTTCTTGAAATCATCAGATCAGGTCTTTTGATGTTGGAGGTGCATAGGTGAAAGCTCTAGACTGATTGATAGTCCCCTTTATTGATTCAAATTCACTACATAAATAATATTTAAATTCCGAATAATTTATTTTGGAAATATATTCTGATTTCAGTTTCCCAAAATGAACTAACATCACTCTCTTAAACTCATAAAAATTACTTTTTTAAACATTAATTTCTCTGAATTCATGAATATTAGTCGGAATAGACTCTAATTCTAATGTTTAAATAGAAGAATTTTTCAAATCATCTAAAGATATCATTGTACCTTCAATATCCTATCGAAGAGTGAAGTTTTACTATAGTACCTTGTTAAACATTATAACACGATCTTTAATAATATTATTAGATAATTATATATTACATCATCATGATTATTTGACTAATGATCCTCTTTCAAAATAACTATAGATTTAGATAATGAGTTATCACTTGAAAAATATATATCAACACAGAATTATGTTCTATCTCTAGATATAGATGAATTTTTTTCCAACGATTGATAAAAAATAGAGAAAAATGTAATGTCAATGGTCTTAGTGATCTCAGTTATGGATTTATGAACCTGAAATACTTATTAACAAGTTTCATTCTAATGATCTGGTTGAGGAAAAACCTGAAGTTCTTGAGCTTGACTTTCTTCTTGTTGATGTACATGATGATCTAGTTATTCCAAACACCATGAACGAGTCACATATTCAGATCCTAACACCGGATCCTCATATTGGGGTTCTTCTCTAATCCTTTTTCTTGATGAATGTTCCCTGTGTTTTTCTTCTTCTGAACCATCTTTAGTAAGATCTGTAGCATCATAACGGATCTTTCTTTTAGTGAGATGAGAAACACCTTCTATTTTTTCATCCTCCAAAATCATCAATTCACAAACGAACTCAAATTGTATATGTAAGGTTTCTTTTCACCCCTTGAGAAAATGGTTCGTATTCTTATTGATCAGTTGTAGTTAATAGTAATAGTTTACCATTATTTTACTCCAAAAGAAACCAAATTTTCTTAAAGTACTAGCATTCATAACTTTACATTGATGACATTTAGTTCGAGAATAAAAATGAAGAATCAAATAATTTATATACAAATGAAGAGAAAGTATATATCAATAAATATATAATGAAATACTTACCAATGAATAGAAAACGTGAATAACATATCTCAACATATATCAAGGAAAGGTCAACCTGATGTCATTGATAGGTAGAAACATAATATAAATTCTTGGGTATAAAATCTTTTCCATCTCAACAAACCCTTTGAACAATTAAAATTTGAAAAATCTTTAGAAAAACTTTTTCATATACCTCAAGATCTTTTATAGATATTTTTATACTATTTATTTAACCAAAAATAAATTCAATGATATCTTCAAATTTTTTAACATTATTTTTGACTGATATAAGATCAAAATGGAATAATCATTCGTTAGGTCTTTTAAAAATCTAATCATGTTATTTTAATGAGATAAAAAACACCATAAAATTGACTTGTAATGATAATGTATACATTTAATCTCTATAAATCAAATGAAAATTTCTATAAAATTGATTTAGTCAAATCTAATAAAGAAAATATATATTTTCCTTATTAAATTGAAATTCCAAACCATGAAAGGAAAGATATTTTTTGAGTAGAACACTCATCTCAAACATCCATTCAAAATCTATGAATTTTCCTTAAATAAACTTCATAAATGAGACATGATAATGATTTAGATTTCTTGGTTCACCTTCATATCTTCTCTTGGTATTCATCATTTCTATGAATCATAAGGATGAAGGTGTTCATATTATAGGGTTTGGAAGAGAGATGAGATCTTCGGTTGATGAAATGGTTTGAAAAAAAGGGTAAGTAATGATGAAGGTTTTTTTGATAGATGGTGATGTGTTTTGGTTTATCATGATGATTACGTAGGGTAACTATTAACTTTTATATTTTTAAAATATGTGGTTTAAAACTACAATCGAGACAGCTATTTAAAAAAATAAATGAACAATTTTTAAATAAAAATATTAAATTTAAATAATTCACAATGAAATAAATTTTTTTAATTAAAATAAAATAATAAATAGTTATTTGGAATCAAATATCCCTAACCCCCCACCCTTAATAAAATAAAAAATTACAATGGGAAGTGATTTAGTAACAACATCATTTAGTTGATATTCAGTATTTAAAATTCTAAAGATACGTCCATTTTAAGGACATGATCTCTTAGAAAATTATGCCTTATATCAATATTCTTAGTCTTAGAAAGACTTATAGGATTTTTGGAAATATTTATTACAATAGTATTATCATATAAAAAAGGTATATTATTAAAATTTATTCCAAAATTTAGTTGAGTCTGTTTCATCCACAACACTTGTGCACAACAACTTCCAGTAGATATATATTTTTGCTCAGCTGTTGACAGGAGAACAAAGTGTGGTTTTTACTTGACCATGATACTTAACATTTTCCTTAAAACTTATTTTTTCCTGATTTTATTTTCCTATCTAATCTAAAACCTCTAAAATCATCATTTTTGTATAAAATTGAATTAAAATAATTTTTTTCCGAGTGAATAAGAGGTTGAAAATAGTTCCTTTTAATTATATAAAAAAAATATTTTATCAGTAATAAGATGACATTCTTTTGTATTTTACTGAAATCTATCACATAGACATACATGAAATATTTTTTTTGTATTCTAGAAGTATGATATAGTAAACTACTAATCATAACTGTATATACCTTTTCATCAACCTATTTTACAGATTCATCCAAATCATGTTTTATATTGGTTCACATGTTCGTTGTGTAGGTCTTACTGTTTTCAAGTTGAAAAATTCTCAATAAATCAATAATAATTTTCTTTTATTTAAAAAATTTCTATAATATTTTTAATATTTTTTAAATCCTAAAATTAAATTAAATTCATCCATCATACTCATTTCAAATTATTTTTTCATTATATTTTAAAAATAATTACAAATATTTTTATTGGTTGAACCAAAAACAGCACCATCAACATAAATTTTTACTAATAAAATATTACAAAAACAATTATTTTAAAAATAGTGGGATCCAATAATCAAAAATAAAATAAACTTTCTAATAATAAATATCTTTATATTTTATACCAATATCTATTTTCTTATTAAAATCCCTATAGATCTTTGTTACATTTAAAAACATAATTAGGTTTGTGTGGCTTTTCCAAACCTGGGTGTTCTCACCATAAACATCTTCAATTAAATATCTTTTTAAAAAAATTGGATTTATCATCCATTTAATATAACATAAAATTCATATGATATTTATAAGTTAAAATGATTCTAATGGATTCTAATCTAGATATAGGTGCAAACGTTTCATCATAATCTATTCCTTATTTTTTATTATAACCTTTAGCAGCTAATCTTACTATTTTCTAGTTATGATCTATTGATCATCCAGTTAATTAATAAATATTCAATTAGTTCATATTATTGGATAATATTATGGTCTATCTAATAATTCTCAAACTTCCTTTATTTTTATTTATTTAGTTCTTCTTATATGGATAACATCCAAATCTCATCTTCTAAATCTTATTTAATAGACATAGGTTCTAAATGAGATTTAAGGAAGATAATTAATCTATGTTTCCTAAATTTCTTCTAGTTCACATTCCTTTGTCTATGTCTCCTATAAATATTTCTAAAGGATTGTCCTTTAGCATTCTTTACCATCTAGGAAATATACATTCAATTTATTTAGTTTCATGTTCATCTGAACAGGACTGAATTTTATTTAAATCATTTTCAAAATAAGTTTTATGAAATTCAATTCTCCTGTTGTCTAAAGTGATATTTTTATCATTTTTTATTTTTATCTTTAATTAGAGGTTCAAATTCATAAAAATTCCCAAGAAATGATTCTTTAACAATACTCGGTTATTTATTAAATAATATTTTGGGTTTATAAGTAGCATAATAACCTAGAAATGTTACTTCATAAGTTTTTGGATCGAATTCACTAAGGTTATCTTTAGTATTTAAGATAAATACCTTGCATCCAAAAACATTAAAGTACATTACTATAGGGTTTTTTCATTCCAAATTTCATAGGGAATATTTTTAATAATTGTTCTTATTAAAACTCTACTAATGATATAGAATTTCATGCTTATAGCTTTTGTACAGAAATAGGTAGGATGATTGAATTCATTCAGAATAGTCCTTTACATTTATTTAATAGTTTTATTTCTTCTTTCATTCATTTCATTTTTTTTGAGGTGTTATTAGTGTAGAGAAGGTTTGTTTAATTCCTAAATTAGAGGAAAAAAATAATTGAATAATTGATTCTTAAATTCTCTACCATGATCATTTCTCAATGAAATCATTTTAAAAACATTTTCATTTTGATCAATTTTGAAAAATATTTAAAAATATATATTCATTTTTTAGTTTTGGAAAATAAATCTAAGTAAATCATGAAAAATAATAAACTAAATCATTTTCACATAATATTCCATCCAAAATTGATACTCTTGATGGCCCAAACAAATCAACATGGTTATGTTCTAAAGGTTTAGATGTAGCATTTTTTCTAATTGATTTGAATGATGATTTATGTTATTTCACAATTTGGCATGCATCAAAAAAATATCATTTTCAAAATTAAGAAAAGGAAAATAAATAAATGTCTATTTCATGTATAATTCATGTAAATCATATTTATTGAAATGTGTAACATCCCATTACCTTGATCGAGTATGTTTTGGCATTTTCTAAGTTCCCTTTTGGTTCAAAGTCCTTAGAAGTGTTTTTTTGGTTTTTCTACAGGTTACAAAGTAGAAACATGCTATGTACAAGAGGTATACTCTAGGTAGGTACACACTATTTACTAGAGGTACATGTTGTGTACTAAAAGTACACGCTGTGTAGGTATATGTCGTGTACCTGAGGTACATGTCATGTAGGGAATAAATATAATATTTTTAACCTAAGGTGACGAGTGTTTTGGGGTAATATATCAGGAATGTACTATACCATGTGAAAAAGGGGTACATGTCATGACTCAGACCATTACCAGATTAAATTCACACATTTGGATGATTTTCTTGTCCCTCTTTTCCCAAAAATCATTTCTCTTAACCCAATGATACTGTTAGGTGATTTTTAGAGGGACTCGTCCTTTTGGATCGATATGATTGGATTTAGATATTAATTGCATCTACAATGTGTCTCTCTAGATAAGTGTTCTTTATAGGTCTTCATTGTGAATGATCATGGTAGCACCCTAGATTCACATTATCAGATCCATTGATCTAAGTTGGATGATTCTTGTTTACTTCTTCTAATTCTGTTGTGAGATCTTGTTCTGAAGGCATTTCCCTACTTTAGCTGTGGTGCAGAAGATGTATGTCCCTGAGTTATGTAGATTTTATTCTATCCTCTGACATAATTTATTCTAAATTGAATCACTATTGATTTAAATTTGATTCTATGGAATTTTTTTACACTATTGGGTTTCATTTCTTTTGGATTCTCATTATGGGAAAGTGCAACTTGAACATTGAGGTTGGTAGTTCTGTTTGTAACCTATGATAATTTACCTAACTGGTATTTATTTATAAATTTATTTATAAAATTGGCATGATTATTTTTGTTCATTGAAAATGGGTATTAAAAGATAAATAGTTTTTTACTGGTTTTTGATAAATCGATTTTGAAATTATTTTGAATGGTTTTTGGAGAATTGGAATAGATTTGTGAAAAAGTTTTGAATTGTTTTCAATGCACTAAAATGGGTTACCTTGGGTAATTACATGGAAGGTTTATCTTGAGGCCATCATCCATTGCATTATGATTATGTAAGAGGTGTGTTTATTTACTTTCCTTTATTTTCTAGGTCCGTTGTTATATCGGACCGATATTGATATTTTACAGGGTTCACTCATGGGGTATTCCTTTATTTCATAGGCTTGTGTTCTGGGATTCGTTTGGTGCACTTGATTATTTTGGAATGAGTAGTCTACTTCCTAGAGCTGTAGTATTTCTTGGTGTTTTGATACTTGTGCTTCTATTTTTTATTTCTTATATTTCTGAGTAAGCCTTGATATGCATTCTTATACTTGAGAAAAATGATATAGAAAATATGCATTGAAACTAATATACCAGCTTTTTGTTTAGAATTATAGAAAAGGGAAATGTTTTAATTTTTTTCAATAAAACTTCTTTACTACATATCATGCCATGTTTTATTTTCAAATGAGCATATAGGATTTGTTATACAGAGTCATGTTGTGGAACACCTAGGTGGGATCCTACTAAGCATGTTAGATCACACCTTAAACACCTCTTTGGTGGTGCATATACACTTGATTATCTTCCAATGAAGGGAAAGGAATGCCACTACATTGAGGAGGTGTGGTTTGTGTCAGTTGTGATCGGTAGATGGTGGTGAGGTGGTGGGGTTTTTCCACGCCACCACTTGGTGTAGCTTTTGGTTGCAGTCCATTGTAGTTGGACTTGACTTTTTGGTTTTTTTTGTAATGTTAAAGTTGTTCTATTTCTTATGTCTTTCATACAATTATGTAATATATCTTTGTTGGTCTTTTTATGTTTCTACATTTCTATATATATATATATATATTCAGTGTGGTTATTCAGGTTGGGAGAAATCATTTGATCAAGTTTATTTTTGATACTCGGGAGCTTGTCGCCAACCTGTGGGGATTTGGAATGCACTTCCGGTATATGAAGTATTGGGTCATATGTCAGGTTTGGGGGAAACCCAGGTTGGTTTTCTAAAGTTTGGTATCAATGGTTGGTTTGTCCTCAGGAGTCCTTGTCTTGGGACATCTGTTAGACTAGATTTTGGATTATCGGGATTTGAGAGGAATGATACGAAAAGTGCCTGGCCAACTCTTGTCATAATGAGACTCAAGTCTCCACGGTATATTGGAATTTATGTCTCTAGTATTGGTTTTTGTTTAAAAAATATCAGTTTTTCTCACGTGGTTTCGATTTTGGAATGAGGTTTGTTATATTGTCTGATCGTTCTGGTGTTTTGGTGTGCAGTAGTATGCCTCCGAGATGTATTCCTTGAGTTCCTCATAAGTGTGAAGTTGTAGATTCCCAAGAAAACCCATATATGGATCATAATATCATCAAGACAACCATATGGGTAGTCCATGTTATTGATCAGGATATACCATGATTTCAGAATGCTATTGTTGAGGAACAACCTGGAGCTAGAGGAGAGAGAAATATTGATCACCGGAGTTCTTGCACGAGAATCCACCACCCTTTAAGGGAACAAATGAACCTCTAGTGGTGGATTATTGGAGGGATATTATCGATCAAATATTCAATTTTCTAGTGATAGGTGAGAATATTAGGGTGAAGTGTGCAATGTTCAGACTCGAGGGTTCTAGCAAGCACTGGTGGGATTCTATGGTCCAAGAAGAAATACATGTGGACTTGGATTGGAAGGGTTTCAGAACACTATTCTCTCAATAGTTTTTTATAGAGTCTATGATGTTGGAAAATCCTCTAGAGTTTGTGTCATTGTAGTAGGTAGAGCATTCAGTTTCACCATACCCCTACCTCTTTGCCGATCTTGTCCGTTTTTCTCTAGATGTGATAAATAATGACCAGCTAAAGACTCAGAAATACTATCAGGGTTTGTGACCGGATATCAGATCAGAGGTGTTTATGATAAAACATTCTACCTATCAAGAGATAGTAAATTTAGAAATGACAGAATATCTGAATATGGCAGGAATGGTTGTCGTTACTACATCTTCTCTTCATCCAGGTGATAGTTTCACTAGTGTGCATTGGAAGAAGAGGAAGTGGAAGGAACGTCGTAGAAGTGGAAAAGGTGGGTCTTAGAAGTGAGCCTCTTCCACAATATCCAATAGAGATGGTAGTGTGCCTTTGACATGCTATTAGTGTGGAAATGTAGGACACACTAGATTTTATTTCCCTATGCTCACAATTATGTGCAATAGCTATAGACCTGTTGTGTAACACACGATTTTTTTATGAGAAATATTTTTTTTATGTTATATACATCATCAAAGGAATATTTCACTACACACAACACTATCTTGGTTTTCTTTACATGCAATCACGACCTTCCTCGATATCTTGCGTTGTACGCAATACCGAGTTTCACTAAACAACGATATGCTATTAAAATATTATTAAAACTAGCCGTTATGAATAGTAATTCCCAATTTTTGAAATATTATAAATTTTATCTTTTAAAATGGACTTCATTTTTGGATTCGGAATATCAAAATTAGCCTAGGGTGAATTTTTTGTATTTTTCTGAAAACTTTCAATTTTTGATGAATAGTGAAAATATTGGGTTACTATTTAAAAACCAAATTTTTATTTAAATAATTATTTATTTTATTTAAATTTATTTTAGGTAAAAATTGATACATAATACCTATATAAGTTCAATTTAATTCATTGGATTTATTTTATTATAACTTTAGATATATAAAAATTTTATTGAACTTTTCACCGTCTTTAATCTACCTCCTAGGAGCTTTTTGCAAATTTACATAAAACATGATTTTACCGCTTCTATGAGAGTAATTTCAAAAATCCACGAGACACATTTAATATCAAGGTGTAAAATGTGGTTCAATAAGATAAAAATAATTTTTAGTGAATAGTTACTTTTTACTTTTTTTACCACGGTTAAAAGTAAATAGGGTAATTAAGGGTAAAAATGGTACCACTATTACCTTAACACATGTCCTAATTCTATTGGATAGGTTTAATTTGACCAAAAACAACCATAGGAATAAAATATGACCATTTAGGTCCACTTGGATTAGATTAGGACATTTAATATTATTTAATTTAAAGAAGAGTTAAAATAGTTAAAATCAAAGTTTAATTACTAAAACATTTTTAATCCAGGGTTATAAATAAGATAAATTCGACTATAAATATTCATTAGAAATCTAAAAATATTTCCTACATAATGGTATTTTATTTATAATTTTTAGAGTTTAAATAATATAATTTATGACACAATGACGATGCAGTAATTACCTTATTAATGAAATATTAACATAATTGATGTTATAAATACCCAAATAAATGTAATTTTAGACTTTTTATGAATTAAAATAATTTTATAGGTTAATATGACATATTATTATAGATTTAATTAACTTTTTTATAACTATTCATGCTGTTATGAGTTTCACAAAAATCAATTACCAAATAGTGTCAAAATTGACATAAAATATTATTTAAAACAAATATTATATTATTAATTGTTATTTTGTTCCTAAAAATAAATGGTTCGGCCAAATGAATTAGATAAGTTTATATATATTAATAATTAACAACTTTGGGTTCTTTTGTCTTGTTATAGTAAGTTTACTATCCATAAAATTTAAGAAAACAAGAAGAAACGGTAAAAGTTAAATTATTTAACTTAGAGTTAAATCTAAATGATAAGGTTAAAATAGTAACCTAAACTTGTCTAAAATCTATTGGTTGAGAGTATTTCAACCCATCCCCACATTATCTTCGAAAAAAAATCAATTTGGATCTATTAAAAACCGAATATGAGTTTATCATAAAATAATATTTTAAGTTTTTTCTAAGGTGCCCCTCTCCTCCCTTATAAAAGGGCACCTCCTCCCTCTCCTCCTCACACCACTTTGAGCCATCAATATCGGAAAACCCCTGACAATTTCTCTTCTCCAATTCCCTAGAAACATACTAGAGGACCTGTTTTTCTTCAAAGACCGTCTTTAGTGCACTAAGAGGAGGTTAAGAAGAGGCGTTTCAAAGAAGAGGTAATGTCTGTTACCGATTCTTTCAACTTTATTTCTTCTTCTAATTCTTCTTATTTAGTTGTTTCATTATCAAGTAATAGCATAAGTATCACTCATATAATGATATATTATTTTAAGTATGAAACTACCCTATTTCACCTTCTATCCATCCTATGGAAAATGAAATCACCGCGTGTGCGTACGTACGGAATACCGTCTCCACGTCATGGTGTAATCTGTTTTCCACCACCACCTTACATGGATGGATATAATGGTGTAACTAATAACTATATATTATTATTATAAAGTGATATTGATTCTGAAATATTATACATACACTTTAGTACAATTCCATGATCATGGGAATGATATCATCGCTCGTGCGTACGTACGGTCTACCGTCTCCACGCTGTGATACAACTCGTTCTACATGATCTTCAATGCATAATGATTATATAAATGAATTTAATGAATAAATATGATATATATTACACTAATATCATTCTGGAAATGAGGTATCTATAACTTAAAAAAATAATAATAGGAATTTATTCGACAAAACATGCATAAGAACAAAAAGAAATAAACACCTGAATAACAAATAGAAATGAAATATTACTAATTTGAAGCTAAGAATATGACCATATATGATATCATAACAATGAGTACTATTCTGTAATAAGTCAATAACATTATTTAAATCATTATACAGGAGGATAGGACCCATATGAAGCAAATCGGACCTAAGGTAAGGGAAAATCCCACAATCTCATTTTTATCTGAGATTGTTTATACTTCAGAATTTACTGTGGAATATTTATCATCCACATCCATGTTTCCTCAATATGTAATATTATTTATATCCTCCTACAATTTTTTAAATCCAATTTTACCCTTTGGTGAGTTTTTAGTAAAAAATATGAAAGGAATCTTTTGTCGTTTTTTTCAACGAGGTACTTTTTTTTACTTTTCCGGAAAAAGTACAAGAAGAATGTTTTTGTTTAGCTTATACAACATGAATGGATTTTTATAACATTATTTCCATGAAACTTCCTTTACAAGTTTTCAATTTTATTTTTAATCAACTTATTTTAGTCTAAAATTGTGTGACAAGTTAAGAAATGAAAAAAAATTGAAGTAGAAAGGATATTTTCCTCAAGAATGAAGTTCAAGTATTTTATCAAAATTATTTTCCATCTAAGATAATATGGGGTTCTGTTTATATCCTTATTCTTACATTTATTTTATTATGTTATGATGGAATTATTTTAATGAAGTCCTTTTATCTTATATGGATTATGTTATGATGGCATGATGTTTAAGAATCCCATTTTTATTACATGGGTTATGCTATGATGTATGATTTATGATTTTGTAGAACACATAAGAATGGTTTCATTATGAGATGGGTGGGAACTATATCTCCCTCCAATGCATTGGGTAAAGATTTATATTTCATTATATAGACATGGCTGGAACAGCAGGTTAATCCAGTTCAATGAAATAGGACATAAATGAGGAGTGAACTCTGTTCAGAAATAGACTTTGTCTGCTAAGATAGTCTTGGAAATGAGTCTTGACTACTAAGAAATTATTCTCTATGATTATGTGTGTATTCCAGAAAGTTTCATGTTTTATGTTATGATTATTGGGATTACATTTCACTACTATGATTTATCTCATGTTATGAAATTATGGTCTCTTCTACAGGTTAAGATTTTCAAAATTTTATGTTCTTATAAATATGATGTGATTGATATTTCTTTTGTTTACCCTAAATGAGCATTTGAGCTCACCCTTTTGTATGTTTTATTTTCCCCAGGTCAGGAAGAAGGGTATTAAGTAAGATATTCCAAAAGGGACTATAGATATGATAAAATAAAAGGGAGACAATGTATATGATTTATGAACCAGTTGTTTATGTTTCCCAGTGTCTAAAGACACTATACCTATATGGTCCTTTCATGGATTTTTGTATGTTGTAATAAGTGTGCTTCAATTTTGTAGTAAAAACAATGTATGTAAAGTATGGGTCGTTATAGTTGGTATCAGAGGGAGGTTATAGTCAACCTTTTGAAATTAGGATGTGAAAGCCTTAGTAAGAACCCTAAGGATATGTCAATGCATAGAACACAATATTAGTGTTTTAGAAATGGCCATGAACAACCTATGATAAGACCTAAAGTGTGAAATTTTATTCTTGATTATGTGGTTTTCCTAATATTATTAGTGTTTCTCACACTATGCTTATTGGTTTTAGTCAATGGCAGGAACCCGAAGGAACCGTGTTAATACTGAATGCGACGGGGAATGCAATGATTGTCCCCCTGAGCAACCAAATGTTATGGGAGCTGGAATGAAAAATATTGTTGCCATGCTCACACAACTTTCTCAAGCTATGAATCACGCAGGACTTCCAAATGAGAAACGGAAGGGGAAAAATTATGTTGAATCCTTCATGAGGCAGAATCCACCCTCATTCAGCGGGTCTACTGATCCATTAGTGGCTGAACAGTGGATCAGTACCACAGAGAAGATATTTTTAGTTCTTCAATGTTCTGAACATGATAAAGTCATCTTAGCAGTATATTGTTTGGAAGGTGAAGCTAATCAATGGTGGAATCTTATTAAGAATACGAGTCAAAGGTATGAAATTGAGTCCATGGAATGGGATGAGTTCAAGAACTTATTTTTCAATAAGTACTTCCCTTGTATTCTTCGAAAAAATATGGGGAAGTAGTTTCTTGAACTAAAGAAAAAGGATGATGAATCTGTTGGTACCTATGAATCAAATTTTACAAGACTTGCAAGGTACGCTTCTGGGATTATTATCCAACCTGAGAGTAAGATCAGTCGATTCTTTAGTGGCTTAAAACCAAGTCTTCGAAGGGAGTTAGCCATAAGGGACTTCAAAAGCTATGCTGAAATCGTTCGATGTGCTCTCAAGGTTGAGATGGAGATTGGAGTAACCCATCAGTCATATGCATTTTATAAGAATAGGAAAATGGAATTCAACGGAAAATCTAAAGAGCACACTGAAAAGAAGATGAGTTTTCTCTTATGCTCAAAGTGTGTAAAGAAACATGGAGGGAGTTGTCTTAAAGGGACAAGTAAATGTTTCAAATGTGTAAAAGAAGGTCATCGGGCATTTGAATGCCGCAATGATGGGAAGAATATTTCTAAAGATGCGAACAAAAGAAAAGGCTACACAGAGTGAACCTCCTACACTTCAATGTTACAAGTACAAGGAAATTTGGAATTATGCCAATCAATGCCCTAATCCAAGGGTTTTTGATGATGATTGATGTCAACAAACTCTTAAGTCTAAAGGCAAAGGAAAGTCACATGAAATTTCTATAAGTGATGTGGAGTATGATAACGAAGTGGTAAATGGTACACTTACCATCCAATCTAAAGTAGGAAATGTTTTATTTGATTATGGATCCACCCACTCTTTTATTATTGAATAATTTTCTAAGGATATCACCATATTACCTTAGTAGTTAGATATTGAGTTAGCTGTGACAACCCCTAATGGCACAACAACCACATCAAAAGTTTACAATTCTTCTCCAATTAAAGTTTGTGGGAAAGTGCTTCCTGCAAATCTTGTGATCCTTTCTATAGTGGAATTTGATGTGATACGTGGCATGGATTGTCTTTATTTATACGGATATCATATCAATTTCCAAAGAAGGGAAGTCACATTTCATATTCCAGATCAATCTATGATCGTCTATCGATGCAAGGATCAACATAACCTTCCAGTGGAAATTTCATCCATCGTATGGTTCTTGATTCCACTAAATGAAGGTTATTTATTTCAAATGGTTGGAGAAAAATTCACGATTAAAAATATTCCCATTGTACGGTAGTTTGATTATGTCTTTCCAGAGGAATTTCCATGTCTTCCACCAAATAATGAAGTTGAGTTTTTAACATAACTTGTACAAGATGCTTTACCCATTTGAAAGGCACCTTATAGAATGGCCCTAATTGAGTTGCAGGAATTGAAGACGAAACTCCAAGAGAATCTTGATAAGGGATTCATACGCCCTAGTACATCACCTTGGGGATAACATGTTCCATCTGTTAAGAAGAAAGATGGATCAATGAGACTCTGTATTGATTATCGAGAACTTAACAAGATCACTATCAAGAACAAATATCCTCTCCCACATATTGATGACTTATTTGACCAACTATGTGGAGCCCAATACTTTTCCAAGATTGATCTTTGTTCAGGGTATCATAAAATAAGGGTAAAAAGGGCGGATATACCAAAGACGGCTTTTCGTACAAGGTATGGGCACTATGAATTTATAGTGATGCCATTTGGTCTTACTAATTCCCCTGTTATCTTAATGGATCTAATGAATAGATTCTTTAGAGACTATCTTGATCAGTTTGTGGAAGTCTTTATAGACGATATTCTTGTCTATTAAAAGATCAAGGAAGAACATGAAGATCACTTGAGAATTGTATTAAAGACCCTGAGAAAGGAGAAGCTTTATGCCAAATTTACCAAGTGTGAATTTTGGCTTCAAAAAGTTGCATTTTTGGGTCACATAATCTCAAAAGAGGGGATATCTGTGGATCTAGAAAAAACAGAGGTTATTGAAAGATGGTCAAGACCAACAACAGTAACTGAGATCTGAACTTTTCATGGTTTGGCTAGATATTATCGACGTTTTGTGAAATATTTTTCACGATTATCTAATCCACTCACTAGGTTGACTCGAAAAGGAGTTAAGTTCATTTGGATGGAGGAGTGTGAAGATAATTTCAAGGAGTTAAAAATAAGGTTATCCAGTGCACCTGTGATCACACTTCCATATAGTGAAGAAAGGTTTTTGATCTACAGTGATGCATCCAAGAAGGTACCGGGGCGTGTTCTTATGCAAAATGATATGGTGATAGCATATGCCTCACGAGAGTTGAAAATCCATGAGAAAAATTACCCAACTCATGATTTGGAGTTATCTGTAGTAATCTTTGTATTAAAGATTTTGAGGCCTTATCTTTATGGAGAATGGTGTGATATTTATAATGATCATAAAAGTTTAAAGTATATTTTCACACAAAAGGAGATGAATATGAACCAAAGAAGATGGTTGGAGTTGATTAAGGACAACGACTGCTCAATTCATTATCACCCTGGAAAAGCAAACAAGGTGGCAGACACATTAAGTCGACAAGACCATGCTAGCTTATCCATGATGAGGATCACAAAAAGATCCATTATTTATGGATTTACAAAGGATGTATCTTGGAATTATAATGGTAGGGGAAAAATATAATCTTCCTCAAATGAATGTTCAACCATCTATACATGTGAATATTAAAGAGGCACAAAAAGAAGATGTAGAGTTACAAAATAAGGTGAGAAATGTTCCTAAATTCAACCTTGATTGTGATGGGATAATAAAGTTTAAGAATCGGGTTTGTGTTCCTCCCATCCCAGAATTAAAGAAGGAGTTGCTGGAGGAGGATCATATTTCTTCATTCTCCATTCATCCTGGAAGCACGAAGATGTATAGGGATGTGAAAGAGTACTTCTGGTTGGATGGAATGAAAAAAGATGTTGTTGAATATGTCTCTCGATGCTTGATTTGTCAGCATGTTAAAGCTGAGAGACAGAAGTATAAGGGGATGTTACATCCATTTCCCATACCCGAATGGAAATGGGAAAACATCACTATGGACTTTGTGACCGGACTTCCTAAAACATCAAAATTCAATAATGCTATCCAGATCATAGTTGATCGTCTTACGAAGTCGGCAAACTTCATTGCTATTAGAGAATATTTCTCTCTGGATCAGCTTGCCAGGATATATGTAAAGGAAGTGGTAAGATTGCATGGAGTACCACTTTCCATTATATCTGATTGGGATCCGATGTTTACCTCAAAGTTTTGGTGAAGTCTTCAGTATACTCTGGATACAGAGTTGAGTTTCAGCACTGCTTATCATCCTCATACAGACGGTCAGTCTGAGAGGAAAATTCAAACTCTAGAAGATATGTTTAGATCTTTCTCTATGGATTTCAATGGAGGTTGGGATCAAAACCTACCTTTGGTGAAATTTTCTTATAATAATAGCTTTCACCCCAGTATTCAGATGGCTCCTTATGAAGCTCTCTATGGAAATAAATGCCGAACTCCAACTTGCTGAGATGAAGTCAGGGAAAGAAAGCTATTAGGACCTGATCTTGTTGATGAGATGGCAGAAAAGGTCCGATCTATTCAACAACACATAAGAGCATCTCATAGTCGAAAAAAAAGTTATACCAATAACCGAAGAAAAGACCTAGAGTTTGAAGTGGGTGATAAAGTGTTCCTACGAATATCTCCTTGGAAGAGAGTAATGAGATTTGGAAAGAAGGGAAAGCTGAGCCTTAGGTATATCGGTCCTTTCGAAATACTGGATCATGTTGGGAAGGTAGCTTACCGATTAGCGCTTCCACTGAATCTCTCTCAAGTTCACAATGTGTTCCATGTATCTCTCCTGAGAAAGTACATACCTGATCCTTCACATGTACTCAGCTCAGAAGTTGTACCGCTGGAGCAAGATCTTTCTTATGAAGAACAGCTGATAGAGATTATGGGTCATAGCGAAAAAGTCCTACGGAAAAAGACCACTCGCTTGGTGAAATTTTTATGGATGAACCACCAATTAGAGGAAGCTACAAGGGAGCTTGAGGATATGATGAGGAAGAGGTATCCTCATCTGTTTGTTACAAAGTGACAAATTTTGAGGGCGAGATTCATTTTAAGGGGGGTAGAATGTAACACCCGATATTTTTATGAGAAATATTTTGTTTTTATGTTATATACATCATCAAAGGAATATTTCACTACACACAACACTAGCTTGGCTTTCTTTACACGCAATCACGACCTTGCTTGATAGCTTGTGTTGTACGCAATACCGAGTTTCACTAAACAACGATATGCTATTAAAATATTATTAAAGCAAGCCATTATGAATAGTAATACCCAATTTTTAAAATTTTATAAATTTTATCTTTCAAAATGGACTTCATTTTTTGATTCGGAATATCAAAATTATCTTAGGGTGAATTTTTGGTATTCTTCTAAAAACTTTCATTTTTTGATGAATAGTGAAAACACTGGATTACTATTTAAAAACCAACTTTTTATTTAAATAATTATTTATTTTATTTAAATTTATTTTAGGTAAAAATTGATACATAATACCTATATAAGTTCAATGTAATTCATTGGAGTTATTTTATAATAATTTTAGATATATAAAAATTTTATTTAACTTTTCACCGTTTTTTACTTACCTCCTAGGAGCTTTTTAAAAATTTACATAAAAATTAATTTTACCTCTTCTGTGAGTGGAATTTTAAAAATCCGGGAGACACGGTTAATATCAAGGAGTAAAATGTGGTTCAAATAGATAATTTTTTTGGTGAATAGTAAGTTTTTACTTTTTTACCACGGTTAAAAGTAAATAGGGTAATTAAGGGTAAAAAATGTATTATTATTACCCTAACAATGTCCTAATTTTATTGGATAAGTATAATTCAACCAAAAAACATTTGGAATAAAATATGATCATTTAGGTCCACTTGGATTAGATTAGGACATTTAATATTATTTAATTTAAAGAAGAGTTAAAATAGTTAAAATCAAAGTTTAATAAATAAAACATTTTTTATCTAGGGTAATAAATAAGATAAATTAGACTATAAATATTCATTAGAAAGATAAAAATATTTCCTACAAAATGGTATTTTATTTATCATGTTTAGACTTTAAATAATTTAATTTATGACACAATGATGCTGCATTTATTACCATACTAACGAAATATTAACATAATTGATGTTATAAATACCCAAATAAATGTAATTTGAGACTTTTTATAAATTAAAATAATTTTATAGGTTAATATGACATATTTTTATTGATTTCATTAATGTTTTTCGAAATAATCATGTTGTTATGATTTTCACAAAAATAAATTACCAAATAGTGTCAAAATTGACATAAATTAGTTTTTAAAACAAATATTATATTATTAATTGTTATTTTATTCCTAAAAATCTAAGGTTAGGCCAAATGACTTAGATAAGGTTATATATATTAATAATTAACAACTTGGGGTTCGTTTGTCTTGTTATAGTATGTTTACTAACCATATAATGTAAGAAAACAAGAAGACACGGTAAAAGTTAAATTATTTAACTTTGAGTTAAATCTAAATGATAAGGTTAAAATAGTAACCTAAACTTGTCTAAAATATATTTTTTGAGTTTATTTCGACCCATCCCCACCTTATCTTCAAAATAAATCAATTTGGAGTTATTAAAAACCGAATATGACTTTATTATAAAATAATATTTTAAGTTTTTCCTAAGGTGCCCCTCTCCTCCCTTATAAAAGGGAACCTCCTCCCTCTCCTCCTCACACCACTTTGAGCCATCAAGCTCGGCAAAATCCTGACAATTTATGTTCTTCACTTCCCTAGAAACATCCTAGAGGTCCTGGTCTTCTTCAAAGACCATCTTTAGTTCCCCAAGGGGAGGTTAAGAAGAGGTTCTTCAAAGAAGAGGTAATGTCTGTTACCGATTCTTTCTACTTTATTTCTTATTCTACTTATTCTTCTTTAGTTGTTTCATTATGAAGTAATAAAATCAATATCACTCATATAATGATATGTTATTATAAGTATGAAACAACCCTATTTCACATTCTATCCATCCTACAGAAAACGAAATCACCACGCGTGCGTACGTACAGAATACAGTCTCCGCGTCGTGGTGTAATCTGTTTTCCACCACCACCATACTTGGATGGGTATAATGGTGTAAATAATAACTATATATGATTATTGTAAATTGATATTGATTCTGAAATAGTATACATACACTTCAGTACAATTCCACGATCATGGGAATGATATCATCGCTCGTGCGTACGTACGGCCTATCATCTCCACGATGTGATGGGGCTCGTTCTACATGATCTTCAATGCATAATGATTCTATAAATTAATTTAATGAATAAATATGATATATATTACACTAATATCATTATGTAAATGAGGTATCTATAACCTAAAAAGAAGAATAAGAATTTATTTGACAAAACACGCATAAGAACAAAAAGAAATAAACACCCGAATAACAAATAGCAATGAAATATTACTAATACGAAGCTAAGAATATGACCATATTTGATATCATAACAATGAGTACGATTCTGTAATAAGTCAATAACATTATTTAAATCATTATAAAACAGGTTCGGATAGGTACGAAGCAAATCAGACCTAAGGTAAGGGAAAATCCCGCAATCTCATTTTTATCCGAGATTGTTTATACTTCCGAATTTACTGTGGAATATATATCATCCACATCCATGTTTCCTCAATATGTAATATTATTTTTATCCTCATACAATTTTTTAAATCCAATTTTACCCTTCGGTGAGTTTTTAGTAAAATATATTAAAGGAATCTTTTGTCGTTTTTTTGTACGAGGTACTTTTTTGACATTTCTATCCAAAGTACGAGAAGAATGTTTTTCTTGAACTTATACGGCATGAATGGATTTTTAGAACATTATTTCCATGAAGATTCCTTTACAAGTTTTCAAGTTTATTTTTAATCAACTTCTTTTAGTCTAAAATTGTATGACTTGTTAAGAAATGAAAAATGTTTTTGAAGTAGAAAGGATATTTTCCTCAAGAATGAAGTTCAAGTATGTTGTCAAAATTTTTATCCATCTAAGATAATATGGGGTTCTATTTCTATACTTATTTTTACAATGATTTGATTATGTTATGATGGAATTATTTTACTGATTTCCTTTTATCTTATATGGATTATGTTATGATGGCATGATGTTTAAGAATCCCATTTTTATTACATGGGTTATGCTCTAATGTATGATTTATGATTTTGTGGCACACATAAGAATGGTTTCATTATGAGATGGGTGGGACCTATATCTCCCTCCAATGCATTGGGTAAAGATTTATATCTCATTATATATACATGGCTGGAACAACATGTTAATCTGGTTCAGTGAAACATGACTAAAACGAGGAGTGAACTCGGTTTATAAATGGACTTTGTCTGCTAGGATAGTCTTGGCAATGAGTCTTGACTACTAAGAAATGATTCTCTATGATTATGTGTGCATTACACAAAGTTTCATGTTTCATGTTATGATTATTGGGATTACATTTCACTACTATGATTTATCCCATGTTATGAAATTATGGTCTCTTCTGCAGGTTAAGATTTCCAAAATGTTATGTTCTTATGAATATGATGTGATTGATATTCCTTTTGTTTACCCTTACTGAGCATTTGAGCTCACCCTTTCGTATGTTTTCTTTTCCCCAGTTCATCAAGAAGTGTATTAAGTAAGATATTCTAAAAGGTTCTCTAGATATGATAAAATAAAAGGGAAAAAGTGTAGATGATTTATGAACCATTTTTTTTATTTTTCCCAGTTTCTAAAGACACTATACCAATATGGTCCTTTCATGGTTTTTTTGTTTGTTGTAATAAGTGTTCTTCAATTTTGAAGTAAAAACAATGTATGTAATGTATGGGTCATTATATGTTGGTCATCTATAGTGTTTTTTTCAGGTTATGAATACTCCCTATTATGGTCAGGTTTCATCAACTCCAAAGGCTACTATAGTGAAATCAGAAGCTTCAATGACTATAGGGATCCATCCATAGGCCCCATGAGTGAAGAATTTACACGTAGTATATGAGTATCTAATGGAACTTGATTCAGTTCAAGCAAAAATGATAGGTATGATTCTTATACATCTTCACTAGCAATGTTTTTTGATATTGGTGCCTCCCACCCATTCATATCTGCACACTTTGTTGATGCACTTAAACATCAAATAGAACATATTCCCTTTACAATTAATTTAGAGACACCTCTTGGAAAGAGGAAGGAACAGATGATTCAGTGTCCTTCTTGGTCATCAATGATTTCCTATATGGATTTGTTCTAGGATTTTATAGTTCTTGATCTGGATCGGTTTTGACATCATCATCGGTGTGGATTTTTTGGTCTCTCATAAATCTGAGTTTGATTGTTATCATCAGCATGTGTCATTTCATGATTCAAAGGGAATATCTTGCATGTTTTAGTGAGAGTGGGACCTGAGGTTAGGTCATACAGGACCTTCCTGTCCAGAGCTCAAAATTGTGTTGGTTTCGATTGTGTTTGATCCCGATGATGTTTCTTCTAATGTTGATCTTCCTTTTGTTGTTCAGGACTTCCCCAATGTCTTTCCAGCCCATTTATTTGGTCTTACTCTAGAGAGATAGGTAAATTTTAGAATTGATCTGGTTATAGTTACATAGTCGATATTGATACCTTCTAATCATATTTCACTGGCTGAGTTGAAATAACTCATGATTCAGTAGGATGAACTATTGAAAAAAGGTATCATTCACCATATCATTTTTCCATAGGCATACCCAATGGCCTTTTACAAGAAAATATATTATTAAACTCATTTATGTGTGGACTATCAGAAGTTAAAACATGTATTGGTTAAGAATAAATATCTTTTTCCTCATGTGGATTATTTTTTTGATCAGTTGAAGGGGGAAAAGTGGTTTTGAAATATTGATCTTCAATTAGGTTATCATCTGCTCAAAGTTCGAGAGTTTGTTATACCGAAGACAAACATTAGGAGTAGGTATGGCCATTATAAATAACGTATGATGCCTTTCAGTCTGACTAATTCTCTTACAATTTTTATCAATTTGATGAATAATATATTCCATCAATATCTTGACACCTTTGTGGTAGTGTTTTTGGATGGTATTCTTGTTTATTTAGATAGCTAGTATGAGAATGTGCACCATCTAAGTTTTGTTTTATAAATTCTAAGAAGTCGCCATTTGAATGGATAGATTTCAAAATGTAGTTTCTAGATTCATGAAGGGAAGTTCCTGGGGCACATAACGTCTCATCATGGCTTATCTTTTGATCTAGTGAAGGTTAAGGTTGTTATGTCATGGAAGAGACAACAAAATTTCTTTGAATTTAGAAGCTTCCATGGCCTTTCTAGGTACTATGAATGGTTCATTAAGGATTTCTCTAAGCCGGAATCACATTTGAATGCTCTTACCAAGTAGGTGGTGAAATCACATGGGATGTGAAGTGTTAGTCTTCTTTCAATGAACTGAAATGACTTCAAACATCAGCTCATTTTCTAATATTACTTGATCTTAGTAAGGTTTATGTGTTGTTTTGTGATACATATGGTTCTAGATTGGGATGCATGATTTTTCAGGATGATTATGTGGTAGCTTAAGATTATCTTTAGCTCTGACTACACGAGAAGAACCTCCCCACTCATGATATAGAGCTTTTTATGGTTATGAATATGCTTAAATGTTGGCATCACTATCTCTTTTAGGAGAGTTTCGCGATCTTATCTGATCATAATATCCTGAGCTATATTTTATTATATAAAGACTTGAATATCATACACAAATGATGGATAAAATACATTCAAATGTTTGACTTCAACATTACTTACACCCTGAGAAAAGGGTATTTGGTAGCTGATGCTCTAGGCAATAAGGTACTTTCACATAGTATTTTGGAATCGAAGGAGGAGTGAAATATTATGGGGGGTTTCACTCAGTTGCACTTGGATTCTTATATTGATGTTTTAGGTATGGTTCTAACCAGTGTAATATTGTCATCATCTCTACTAGAGTCTATTTTTAAACGTCATCTGTAGGACAATGAGTTTCAGAAACTCCAGAATGTCTTTTTGGTGGGGAGACAATTTCTAGTTGGTATCATTCTTCAGATGGCATAATTAACTTTGGTAGGTCAGTTGTCTAACCATCACCTGTGATAAGTTCTTTCTTTTTTCAATTGTCATAGCTCTTAAAGGTCCATCCAGGTAGGTGCTATAAAGAACTATTATGATATGTGAATAAGATTCTGGAGGCTAGGAATGAAGCGTGACATTGTAGAGTTTGTGTCTCTCTATTACACCTGCTAATGGATAAAGGCAGAGCACTTGAAACCCTATGGTTTAGTTCAGCCTATTCCAGTGCTTGTTTGAAAATGGGACGAGGTATCCATGGAAATTATTTTTTGGTTTTGACAGACACCCTGAGGGAAAAATGTTATCTGGATGGTTATTGATCGACTGATGAAGATTTCTCATTTCATTCTGATAAAAAACACCACTAAAGTTAATGATCTGGATAAGTTGTACGTGCATGAGATTGTGAGGTTACATGGGAGATTGTTTTCCATTTTTTCGGATAGGGATCCTAATTTCACCTTGAGGCTCTTGAGTATTCTTCAAGAGGAAATGGGGACTCAGATCAAGTTGAACACCATATACCATCCCCAGAAAAATGGTGAGATGGAGCATGTAATTCAGATCTTGGAGGATATAATTCTTTCACGAATCTTGGTTTTTTGTGGAACGTGGGTTAGCCATCTGGTACTAGTCATGCTTTTTTATAACCAAAGTTATCATTCTCGATAATAATGACTCCTTTGGAGGAATTTTATGGTCACCCGTGTAGATTATCCCTTTGTTGGGAAGTGGTGGTATAAGTATCTATGGTTGGACCAAGCCTAGTTCAGGATACATTAGTGAAGATTCAGGATGTGCGACAGTGTCTGGTTATAGCCTAGATCTGAAATAAGTCATTTTAAGATCGACGAGGTCTTCCATTGGGGTATTCTATAGGTGATTGGGTTTTCTTGAATGTTTATATTCATTTGGGTCACCATCTGCTTCAAAAACAAGGAAATTTGGCTCTGAGATATGTTGAAACATTTGAGATCACTGAAAGACCCAGGAATACTGCTTACTAGTTAACATTGTTGGATCAGTTAAAAAGAATTTGTGGTGTTTTCTACATATCTCTTCTCAGGAAGTATCACCCTGATCCCACTCAAATTATAAGTTGGGAAGAAATTGAGTAAGATCCATATGCTTCTATTGTGGAGAAACCAATTTAAATTGTTGACTCTCAAATGAAATACTTGTGTGGGAAGTTGATTCCATTAGTTAGAGTTCTATGGAAACAAGGATCAGATTCTCACGAGACTTGGTAACACAAGTCATTGATGAGGGAGAAGTGGCATCATATTTTTCCAAGAGTTATATCTTCAACATGACTTCTCAGGGATGGGAAGTCATTATGGTAGAATGTTTATAACATACTGTTACCTTAATATAGTAGGTTACCCCTTTTTCTAAGATCCCTTTTTGTTCAAAATCCTTAGAAGTGGGTTTTCAATTTTTTTTGTAGGCTGTGTAGCAGGTACACACTATGTAATGGAGGTATACTATGTGTAGGTACACGCTGTGTACTGGAGGTATACATTGTGTAGGTACACGCTTTTTACTGGACGTACATGTTTTGTAATGGATGTACACTCTGTGTAGGTACATGTGGTGTACCTAAGGTACACGTTATGTTGGGGTTAAAGAGCATATTTTTAACCTGAGGTGACAGGTTTTTTCACATAACATATTCAACATGGCCTACATTATTTAAAAAAGGTGTACACATCGTGACTCGGCCCACACCCATATTAAAGGAAAGCATTTGGATATTCCACTTGGCCCTCTCTTCCCAGACCTTGTTTCTATTGACCCTATGCTAATATTAAGATATTTTTAGTGTCACCCCTTCTTTCAGATAGATCTGATTGGATTAGGATCTTTGTTGTGTCTATAGTGCATCTCTCCGTGTAAGTGTTCTTTCCGATTATTCGTTGTGGTTGATCACAATAGTACCTTAGCATTAAGTAATCAGATATGCTAATATATATTAGATGATTATTTTTTTATTCTTCTAAATCTGTTGTGAGATCTCATTTCGGAGGCCTTTTCCTTCTTTAATTATGGTGCGACAAATGTCCATTATTGAGGTCTATGGATTTTCTTCTATCTGTCAACCCCTTTTCTTCTAAATTGAATATATCTTGATGTAGATTTTATTCAAGGGACTTTCTTGATAGTGTTGGGTTTTATTTCTTTTGGATACCCATTGCGGGCATGTGCAACCTGAACATTGATGTAGGTGGTTCTGTCTATAGCCTTTGATAATGAGGCTGATATCTACTTCTTTATAAATTTATTTATAAAATTGACATGATTTTTTTTCTGTTTGTTTAAGAGT